>BSBM01000260.1:0-1200000 GCA_027924585.1 Larix kaempferi | reverse complement strand
TTTGTTTGTTTGTTGGGTTGACTCCCTCTCAATCTTTGCTTCTTTTCTGCAACTCCATTCTTATGTGGATTGTGAGAAGTGGTCAACTCCCTTTGAATATCTGCATCCTCCCAGAAATTACTGAAGTGTGCTTCCTAGATTACCTGTCCTTGAACTTACATCCATCTTTAATCACTATGCATGCTTATTAGTATCATCATTGTGTTATCGTTGAGGTCTCATACATAATCACACATTTATTAGTATAATCTTAATACTATCAAAACACAATAATCTTAAACATGTATATTTATGATCATTCACAGATAATAAACATTAGTATTCAAGGTTTTAGGGAAGTCTTCTTTTACTCATACACATTCTTATTTGATCATAGGACTCTTCTGGTTAGTTGAATCATCAATCAAGATAAAAGATATAATATGCATAAAACCCGTGATTATTCAAACCTATACCTTCATGATTCTTCTGGTTAGTCATATCATCAATTATGGTAAGAAACATAATATGCATACAACCATGATTATTCAAACCTATGACTTTATGAATAATCATTATGAACAACACAACAATATAAGATCCTAACACAAGGTAGGATTCTATCTTGATATAGGAAAAACATACCTGGATTAGCATGCTAGCTATTTATGTCTAACATACCCGCATAATGTCTTCTGGTTCTCTTCAGTGACTTGTGCTAGTAACCTGCATGTCTCATAAGTTAACCATTGTAGAACCAATTTATACATACCTCGAAAGTAGATCTTCTATGTGATCCATGACAATGGATGAATCTTTGTCTTCATGTCACCATGAGCATATGTTCTTGAAGTAGAACATGATTTGACTTTCTTGGTGTACCTTTTGTGTTAGCAAACAACATAAACCTCATACAACATCACAATGCATTAGTACAATCATAAGTGTCAAAACCTTAATCAATCAATATCTTCTATTAAGGTGATACGACAAGTCCAATAATTAATCAAGATTGTACTATAATGATATGAAGACAAACATATGATAAACTTAACCATGAAACATACCTGTAAGCCATACCTGTCATGATTGCTTGTAATCTTCTTATGGAAGGCCTTAGCCTCATCTCCCTCTAAGACAGGAACATCTTCACTTATGCAGGTGACCAATCCATCTTCTTCTAGGATTAACCCAATCCACTTGATTTGCAAGAACTAGACCTGGAGCTGGAATAGGGTTTTTCAAAGAAACCCCAAAAATTCAAACTTTGAATTTCAAACTTTCGAAAGGATAGAAATATGCGCCTTGATGAGCTGATCAAGTTGGTATATTCAGAATTTGAAAACTGCAAAGTTTCACCCCTCAAAATTGCCTTTTAGATTTCTGGATTCACTAGGGAGGACCCTGAATTAGGGTTTGAGTTTCTCGGAGCTTCACCCAACCAAAATATTTGATTCAAAACTCTAATCTTCGATTTTTCTGAGGAGCTTCCAGTCGTGGTCACAGATTTCCAAAATTCCAATTTTTGTAGAAGCCCTAATTTTCCATCTTTCCGATCAAAGTCCCGAACTGGGGTTTGACCAAGCCCGACCTTATACCCAACCAAAAAATCTGATCTTGGTCTCTAAATTTTGATTTGATGAGTAGCATCTAGCTGTGGTCTCCGATTACAAAAATTCCAACTTTCTCCAAAGCCCTAAATTCTGGAAGCCATGAATGAAGGTACTCAAAAATAATTCTGTTTTGACATAAATATGTACCTTATTGTTTCTAGTGTAACTCCAAACTTTTCGATCCACAGGGTCTGAAACATTTTCTTGAGATAGCACGACCTGTTATCTTTCCATCCCGGCAGGTCTGACCTCAATTGGATTCTCTGAGAGAGAGTTATGCCAAGTGTCGCAACGTGACCTGTTTATAGGATAATACAGGAGAGCAAACTTTTATGGCATGCCACATGTCACTTTTTCAACTTCGGCCTTTGAAAAAGTTTACTGAGATATCCCAAACTGCTATATTTCCATCCCGATAGGTCTGAAGTCAATTGGATTCTCTGAGAGAGAGTTATGCTAAGTGTCGCAACGTGCCCTGTTTATGGGATAATATAGGAGAGTGAACTTTTACAGCGTGCCACGTGTCACTGGTTCCACTTCATCCTTTCAAAAAGTTTCCTGAGAGAGTACAGTCTGTGTACTGCCTGTCATTTTTTACAAAATTTTATTTGGAGCTTCCTAGCCCAAGTTATGACCTTTTTCTTTAAGGTCACCTGATTTTGACTCAGATCTAGAAGAGGCCGAAACCCTATATTGTACAGATCATAAATCACACAGTACAAGGAAGTAGAGGTTTTCCTTTGGGCACAAGGTACATGGGGATCTTATCTTCAAACTGTAAAATTTTCAGATCCGAAAAATTCTCCAAAACGGATTTATAGCTAAAGTGCTACGATGACTGGTTTTTACTATATCAAGCCCTAGCATCGTAAGTGCAACAAGTGTCATACATGCCATATCATTCCTTCTTTCAGGCTAGCTCTGATACCATGTTAAATTTTCAGAATTTACTTCAATTTGATCTAGGATCTTAACTGAGAGAACAGCATGTATAGCAAATCTACAGCATATCAATCATGGTGTAACGACCCCTTCCATCATCAAGTGCAAGGAAGGGAAACGTTAACAACACACGGGCTTATGGCAAGCTTAGCCCCAATAATTTGGCTCATAACGCATGCAATTTAAAACTTATGGGTGCAGACATAAACTCAATAACTACGCAGCGGAAACTAAACATTACATGTGCATACAACTTCTTCATGCGTTCAGCATACACATATCAACCATGTAGCAGTCATTAATTTCATCAATCATGGACAATTTATTATACTGCATAAAACATGACGCCTTTCATTCCATTAATCATGAATGCATTGCAAAACACATACTGTATATAAATTAAATCACAGATTACTCATCTTGAACTGTAATGGTCCAAACGACTGGCTATGGAAGGTCAACGTTCCTCCCAACCGTAGACCTCTGTCCAGCTTGTGTTCTTTCAGCTGAGAGGTCACCCCCGAGCTGGGCCGTGTATCCACTAAGGAGGACTAGCTGGGTTCACTCATAGCCATGGCTTCAGTCAAGCATCCAAGCAGATAGAGGAGGGTAGTGCTAAGCCAGTGAGCTCAACCACAGAGCTACAGGCATCTCAAGTGAACTCAACAGTTAGGCACCCACATTACCTACCACATCCAACACAAGGAAGATCCCCTTCTCTGTTACACAGTCCCTCAGGCAACTCTTCCCTCCAGTGCTCTTCAGGATGGGCATAGAAAGGTCCAGCTGCTGATCTTTGAGATCCTAGCCTTCACTGGGTTTATCAAGCACACCCAACCTCTGCATAGTCAATCCCAACTTGATTTCTCTCTGTTCTGCTCACCAAATACTCAAATCCGTCACTCCTTTTCTGAGCTGCAAAAACGGGGTTTTCCCATTGATTTCGGGGTAGCTAATTCTCCCAAATTCGCCCCAAGGTTCATGCTATTGGATCCCCCATTGGATTTCCCTGTCCCATGCCAAATCTGGACGTTTTTGGTCTTTCAAAAACTGGGTTCTCTCAAGGTCGCGATTTCTGGTTTTTCCTCACTGCTGGCACTCCTTTTTGGATGGGAATGATGCTAGGTAGTTTCACAATGGACTGGGGTGAGAATGAAGCAACCTCCCATGAGGTTGAGTGACTTCTTGCCCAAGCCATCAGAGCCCATGCCCACCCATATGAATTTCAGGGCTGCCCATGCTCCATTGAAGCCATGGGCTGAAATCTCAACCACCTTCTTATAGCAGGCATTAATGTCACCTAGGGAAGTCAATGGGTTCTCATAATGACAAATGGCAGCCTAGGGTTTAATCCCATAGCCCCCCCTCACCACTCCCTAGTGGAAACACGTGGCCCCTTCTCATTCGTTGCCTCCATAGCCAGTTTTTGGTATTTTATTTCCATATTAAACATTTACATCAATTTACAATATCCCATGGCTTAATAGCACGTGGGTAACAAAATATCAAGCGTGTCTAATTTAAATAAAATCCGAGCATAAACTAGCGGGGCCTTGGCCTTGAGCTCCACGCTAGGGAAACATACATCGCGTATTTACAATATTTACATTAGAGCCAATATTGCCTAAGGGTTCAAAATTGGGGTATTACACATGGACACAATAATGCAAGCACACAAGAGACACAAAGTTTACTTGGGGAAAACCATAAAGGTGAAAAACCCCAATAACTTCCTCAGAGATAGATAGAGCAATGATACAACTAGAACACAAGAGATAGTCTTCTCCTAGCAGCAGAGCCTCCTCCTCCAGAAGTGCGCCACTCTCCACAGTGTCAGTGAGAGAATAGAATGTGTAAAATGAGAGAGACACACTCTCTATTTATACACTAACTTGACTTGACCTTTACTCAACTAGGTCGGCCTCAACTTAATCACTTAACATAATGCTGACTGGGCCGACCCCCACTAGGGTGGTCTAATAACCCTTGACCCACATGGCCGACCACCAATAGGGTGGTCTAATAACCCTTTGACCCACATGACTTATACAAGGCCGACCCCAACAAGGTGGTCTAATAACCCATCAAGTATAAGTTACAATACTTACAATATAAATGACGACACTTCCGTATAGAGGAATAATAACATCTCTATAGGAATACAATATACATATATGTGAAATACATTCCGAAGTTACATATACATCAACAGAGATGACCCTAATACTCGGGGTTTATGAGACTCAAACCCGGGATGGAAATCGTATTTGAACAGGGTTTATGAGACTCGAACCAATTTATAAAAAGCTGTTGAAAGAGGTAAATCTAGAAGCCGCCCATCCTGAAGATCTTTTGCCATAACTTGTCCGAGAAGATGGAAATAATTTATCACCTTGGAAAATTGACTTCCCTGCAAAGAATCTCCATTAGGTGGCCATGGGCGAGGAAATAACCCCTGAGGAGCCTACACAAACTCTTCAGTTTCAACTGTAGGGATTGTACTGACTTTGTTTGTATGCAAAAATACTCCATGGTGTTCAACATCCTGCATGTCAACATTTTCTGCCACGGCAACTTCCTTAGAACAAGAACCTGACCTCCACATTCCAAGCACTTTCTTTTGTAATTCATGGCTAAGAAGAGTATAGAACTCCAAAGTTGGACCTAGACCCGTGCCAACCTCTCCAAAGTACTCCACTTCAAGAACTGCCTTATTACTTCCATACATCTCCATTACCTTCATAGCTGAATCCAGTATACAGTGCCTATAAACACGAACCTTTTGACGTTGCACCCTACCAACTCGTACTTCTATATTATTATTGAAGTTTGAAGTTTCAGCACTCTGTTGCTGTTGCAAGCACTGTAGGGCACGGGATAACCCAAATAAAAGTGAATAAAAGTATTGCCTTCTTGTCTCAAATGGAAACAAGAATGGGCATGCTTTGGTTAATTGGTGACACCAAGAACGCAGACCTCCACTGAATAGTGCTAGAGGATCTTGCAATATTTTTCGTGCTAAGTTTCCATGTTCTCATAAGAAGTTTGCATCAGAGTAATGTTCGTAGAAATGGAACAAATGCATAAGATTGGTTGTCTTTATATGAACCTTCCTATTTAGGACTGGAACAGAAGTTTCCATGTGACAGGCCAGAAGTTGGTTCTTACTAGTTGCTTATCACTAGATAAACCCAATTCTTAGTAAAAATGCTCAAATCTGTGTGAAGATTGCAAATATGTGTACTTGCATCTAAAAATCAATGAACTGAAAACACTTCGAATACTTAAATTAATATTTTTGAATGTAGATTTGACCAGTACCTTAAAGTATTAATAAAATGGGGTTGAAAAAAAGAGAGAAAGTTGATAAGAGGAGCAATATATTAAATCTTATCAACTCAACAACTATCATTATAACAAATGAAAGAGTACACATGAAACATCAATTGGCTACTAAGAGAGTATTCTTCATTAACATAGCTATAGACAAGTACAAGGTAATTTGTAGGTAGAACAACATTACTCTAAGAGAGCTTGAGGGGAGTTGTCCCAACACTACCCAAGACTCTCTTAATCCAACTATTTCGAAGTCAATAAAAACCATGTCGATAGAAAGGGAGGTGATGGGAAATAGGACAACACCCATTTTTTCTTGGTGATCTTGGTAGCTCATATATGTGAATGTTGGTAGCAACCATGTTTAAGGATTATGTTGGCATGCAATGTCTCAAAACTTAACACTATCTTCATTTTCCTTTTGAGGAATTTGAGAACAAAGGTTTTAGTTCTTAATTTGACATGGCCCATCCATTGAAATGCTTGTCATTTCGTGCTTGACAGGGACTAGCCACTGTGTAGCTTATCTATTTCTATTTTGTTTTCATAAATATTTTTCATATTATCAAAGAAGGTCATTAATCATGAAAAATAACCAAATTTTAGGCATTTAAAATAAAGAGGATACACCTAATGAAGACCCCTTCCTCCTTTTCTTTTTTCCTTTTTAATCCTTCCCATGCATTTGATCTCAAGAAAATGGTAACCATAATTTAGGTATGCATAGTTATTTAGAGGTTGTCACCAGAATACCATTAGGCTTGATGGAATGGTGCAATGATACCTATGGTGGGGTGGGGGCTTATAGGTCATGGGGTCCATTGATGTGGGGGGCCTACTTCAAGAAATTGGAAAGTGGAATTTCGTTTTGTTGCTTAATTTGGGAGATATCATTAGTAGAAGAACTAACACTAAAGGTTTTTACATCGGGTTTCAACAATCAATATCTCACTCCACAAGCCATGGAGGGATTGGTTCCATATACAACTGGAAATATATCTTAAACATCTAACATGGATATCTAATTGAATTTGATTGCTTCGCTTATAGTAAAAATTATGAACAGATTTGCAACAAGAGGTCTATTACTATTAGAATCACTATTTTTCATTGTGATTTTTTACTATTATATCAAATCCACTTTTTCCATGTAAAAATAAACCATCACATTAGAATTCAATGTCAAGGTAAGTCTTGGAAAACACTCGTTATGCATACTGACAATTACATTCAATTTTGGGAAAATTTGGTTGAGTAGAAACCTTCTCTTTTGACATCTATCTACAGTCATAGACATGTGCCACTTGAATCTTTTCCACCTTTTGTCCTCCATTACTCAACTTAAATCCTTTTACCAAACCTTTCCAGTGGATGATAATGTCTTGCAAATGCCTTTTTTTTATTGCATGGCTTCCAATTGTTGATGGTTTCTTTGAACAACTCTTTCATGGTTTGTAATTTTTGGGTGAATCAGAGATGGTTTGGATATTTGTATACACCACATGACTTGAGCTATAGTAGAAGTGATTTGAATTTGGTGAATAGACTTTGGATTGTGACAAATATTCTTGGGCTTATACTTATGAGATCATTCTGTAATTTAAGTCTCCTAGCGTACATTACATGGGTTTTAAATTGAAATACTGTGTCCTAGCATACACGATTATTCACAATATCACAATGTCATGCTTATGCTTGCTAATTAGGTTTAAACATTGTCATGCATTTTAGTCATTAGAAGTAGAA
Source organism: Larix kaempferi (assembly GCA_027924585.1). Taxonomy (NCBI): domain Eukaryota; kingdom Viridiplantae; phylum Streptophyta; class Pinopsida; order Pinales; family Pinaceae; genus Larix; species Larix kaempferi. The sequence goes on along the minus strand of BSBM01000260.1, from coordinate 1,192,384 downwards.
GAAAGTTATTGTTGGATTCATTTAATTTGAAAGAGTAGTTATAGTTTGAAAGAACTCTGTCCTTACCTTAGCTAGCATTCATTGAAAGGAAAGGCTTATTTTATTCATATGCATTTGCATGGTTTGAGTCAGTCATCACACCACGAGTTTCACTTCCATCACCCGACTAAGTAATACAACCATTAAAATTTACCTCGTTAACTCAACACACTTTAACCTCTCTTGAGGATAAAAAGAATTTGTTAGTTAGGTAGGACACCGGGGATAGGCATCCAAATAACTCCCCCTTGTCATTATCATCCGAGACATAGTTGTTGTCCTCTAGGGTGCTAAAATCCTCTTGTACTTGTTGACACGGTCATCAACCAGTTTGTGGAGGGGCCTCCTGTTGTTTCAGGGGTTAAACCACCGCGAGATTGAGAACTGGACGGACTATGTGGAATGTCGCACTCCACTTAGCCCTAAGGCAACATCGATCATTGTCTTCCTTGTATTCTTCGGCCACCATACTGGTGATACAAGGGTGATAAGGCAGAAGCGCTGAAAACATTTTCCGATGTGTCATGAACGAGGTAGCTTAGTGACTTTTCTATTAGGGATCTTTTACCCAAGATCCCTTTCGGTGGAGGGATATCCTTCAAATTCAGTCTCTCACTTCGTATTGTTCGACTTGGATTTCATCACCTTGTGAAGGATACGATTTGTCAAAGTCTCCAGCTCCTAGTTAGGAAGTTTGCTTGCATTTTCACCTTTTTAGAGGATCTTTTTCTTTTTAGTGCTACTTGTTGGCATTCTGGCCACTTTTGTTTCATCTCGCTTACTATGACATCGGTCCCAGTACAGTTTTTTGAGCTTGTTTTTTTGGCCTACGAGCCTTGTATTTTCATAGCTCCCCTTCTGCACGCTCGGTTTCTTTAGGGTTTTTGAGTTCATACACGGTAGTTACCAATACTTATTTGATGATGTGTGATGTCCTCTTCTCCTAGGTCTTCGAGATGGTTGAGTTATATGGTCTTCTGAAGGTACTGAACACCCCTTCATGGAGCCACTAACGCTTGACCGTAGGAGTAGTCTAGAGGACCACGTGATCACATCACTCGTGTGGAATTTTCCATTTACTGTGATGATGGTATTTCAAGTTATATGGAACAATGGTACATTTGAGAGAGAGATGAATGGTTGTACCCCACCTTAGTCGATTGTCTTATGGTCCTTTCATTTTGTCGATAATATTTTTGTGGTACCTTGCCTTTTACCTTTTGGGTGTTTTACTGATATTGGCATATCTTGTGATTTGTACCACCTTTTATGTTTTAGGTCTTGTGAGTACTATGGTAGTTTGTCCACATTTGAGGTACACCCACTTTATCCAAATTGTTATGAGTCTTTATACCCACTTCATACCACCCTCCTGACCTTAGTTAGGAATATTGCATGCTCTCATACCTTTTGGTGGTACTATTTGAGTTACAAGAGGTAGTTACAAGGAGCTATTGCATATATGAGGTAGTTACAAAGAGTTATTGCATATATTGATTTGTACCACCTTTTATGTTTTTTGTCTTGTGGTTATAACTATGGTAGTTTGTCCACATTTGAGGTAGTGTACACCCCCTTAGTCCCAAGGGTTATGAGTCTTTATACCCATTCTTTTTTTTTTGACTTGTACCTTACTGGTTGGTCTTTGTACTGAGCCTTTTTACTGTCACTGAATTTCTTTGATTGACCATACCATAGCCCAGTCATCTCTCTCTCTCTGGTTTGTACTAGCCCTATCATAGGGTCACTTGGTTCTTAGAGTTGTCTAGCCTCTAAGAGGCACAATCATTTCTGAAGTAACTCTTCTAAGTATATTATAAGAAACATCTACACTAAGGTAATCAAATATGTGGTAAATAGTTTTCATTAAGTAGCCAGGACTTGTAGCATTAGAGGAGATCCTATAACATGTATGTGTGGTGTTTCATGTGTGATGTAGCGTTAAATGAAATAGTAAAAAATGACTCATAAATATTGCATGACTTTCTACTCTTAAGAAAGTCGAGAAATTGGTCGTCTTCCGATCATCACTTGAATGCCTACATGTTGACAAAGGGAATGAGGATCAAGTAAAATTATAAAAGGCGATACACGTCAACTTTTAAGAGGTGCTATGCCGTGCGGTCGAATCTAAAATTTTTTCCAATGGTGTAGGTAGATCCAAATAGGTATTTGTCTGATCTGTCTTCCTCGAGCAAGGGGATTTTAGGAACGCTAAAGGAGAGTGAGACATCCAGTAGGTCTAGAAGAATTGTATCAACTAGATGTCAAAAAACCAAAAGAAGATTCCATAGACGCAATGAATTTTTCACGGTCAATGGGGGGCATGTTCCTATGGTGATGAGACAAAAGATGACGAAGAGGTTCCCTTGAGGTACAGACATTTAGTGAAACTATGGGTACCGAAGGATCTTCCTCCATCGAACACTGATTTTTGTGTGAATGAGAGGAGATATCGAATTGCACTGTCGTCGATACATGGTTTCGGGTTGTTTTCCATGAATTGTATCTTGGTCAGTTACGGGACATGTACAAAATTGATGGAGTATGTTGGACCCATATACAACTACAACGATTGGATGCGCATTGTACGATATACAAAAGGTATGCGTAGCTATGGATTGTCAACAAACTATTTACAATTGAAAGGAAAAAATCAAAATAAAGGAGGAACATTGTACATGGACAGAAGGCAAAAGGCCACTGGGAATATTGCGGGGTTTATAAACAGTACACAACCAGGGTCTACAATTAGGCAACCAAACTGCGAATTTGAGGGGTGTGAAGGAAACCGTGCTTTTGTAGTTGTTATTAAAACAATATCTGCAGGGGATGAGTTGCTTATTAATTACCCTGTGAACCGAGTAGATACAAACAAGGTTACTATATAACATTTTACCCAACCTTTTGGTAATAAATTAAACATCATAAGGATTTTTTGTTAGTTTATTTCATTTAAATTTCCCATATTTACTTCGCAGGGTAGTGATCGGGATAAATCCCTGCCAACAAATGGTTGGAGGAGAACTTCTTCCTCGACGGAGTAGGTATACATCTTTCTAATAGTACAAATATAATAAGAAAAAAGATTTTTTATTTGCTTTGTTTTTCCATTATTAATTACTTGGTTTGTTTTATATAATGTTATTTATATTTGATGTAGAACGTTGATCGGGAAATACATACGTCGAATGTTGATCAGACGACAACACCCTCGAGGCAACAGGTAGACCTGATTTGAATTGTACAATTAAAATAAGTCAAAATGTTTTAGCATTATATTAATGTTTCAATGAATATTTTGGTTTCGTTTACGTAATTTTCTTGTCTATGTTTTTGATGCAGGCCAGTTCCGTAAGGTCGGCCACACCAGGGATCGCGCAACGGGTATACATATTTGTAATATTAAAAATATAATATGAATAATAATTTTTTTGATGTGTTTTTTCATAAATAGGTTTGGATTCATTTAGGTGACTTTCACTATGTTTTTTTATTAGGGTGTTGTTAGGGGTAGCTCCCAGATATTAGTAGATTGGGGCAAGTCACCTATGACCATTGATCCAATGAGTGGATCGCGATCCTCGAGGTCACAGGTATAATTCATTTCAATTGTACCAATATAATATGTATCATAATGTTAATCTTGTTATGTATTTTTCGTGTGTATACTGGTTTCGTTATGATAATGTAAACCGTGTTGTAATTTTATGAATCTATCATGATAGATATATTACATTAATATAAAATTTGGAATCTATCAATAGAGAACTCAATAGTGCTTTATATATGTTTTTTGTAGCCCACTAGTGAATCGCAGTATGAATCAACATTGCAAGATTTTCTGTTAGAACCTGAAGTGGCAGAGGTGCTTCACGATTGCGAAAAAATTGGTGAAGCCACAGACCCGCTAAAGATGGTAGAGAAATTGTTGAATAGATATAGTGCGGAAATCCTTACTCTACTAATCTAGGTTCCGCAGACAAGCACAATTACAGAAAGGATTGCATTGTTGGAACACAGATCTAATACCTTGCGAGTAAGTTGAGGAATCTTGAATCATAGAATAATTTGTTTAAATCTTTATAATGTTCTCTTTTATATGATAGTATTGAACGTATAAGACATGGTGTGTATTTACAGAATTATAAGGGACCATGAAATAGTGGTCAAGGTGGTGTTGGCCCCAGCGAGGCTCATGGAGAGACTTTGCATTACTACCAAATGACTCCACATAGTTCGAATCCTTCGCCATTGTTGTCGACTGAACAGTCGAAAACACGTTCTGAAACACCACAGACCCCCGTTGCGATCACAGCAGCCGCTATTGACCGACACACAACGGATCATCCACAAGAAGGGGTCGACACCAAGTCCCCTCCTAATTTTGATGTCAAAGAAGCTGCATTTCCAGGATCTTCCCATGTCAAAAGCACGGGAACACTGGAGACAACATTTTTGGTGGACGAAGATCTTGTCCCAATAAAGATAGCGAAGATCCCAGGTAATTAATCATAGTTGATCAGGTTCATTAGTGTTTATAATTTCATTGTAATATACCAATAAAACATTTTTTATCAACTAATTATGATCATGGCATGATCGTTTTGTAGGAAACGATGTTTTCTATAAACATATGAATGAATTTTGCTTGGAGATCTTCGGGCCCACCATCCAAGCAATGTGAGATAGTTAACCGAAACATTTAAAAGATGAACTCACTAATCGGTTGGTTGGCCTGTTCGGGGAAAAAACCTTCAGTCATGCGAATGTCCTGAAAAAGGCTTGTCAACATGTGAAGGTTGTCTGAGACCAATATAGGACACACCTAAAAAAAAACCAGAGGTATGAGCACCCACCAATGATTCTAGCAATGGAGTGGAGAGCTCTAGTGGAAGATGGAAAGGAGAGGGCTCTGAGAAGAGAAGGCAAGCTAACACCAGGCACAAGGAGGTATGCAATACTTTCCGCAATGTAATTCTAAACCTTATTATCCTTGATTTCTTTATCGAACTTGGAACATCTAACGTATCTCAACACTTTCATAGGCTATCAGACACATCAAAAGCCACAAAGGAAAGACTAGAAAAAATAGGTCAGCACAAGCTTGGCCCTGGTGGTTATTCGAATTTGGCGGCACGGATTGTAAGTTTCGATAAACCAACAATGAATACAAATAATAAATTGAAAATTATTTTTCATTTTACTGCACCGTAAAATGTTAATTAACGACGATAAGCAAATATGCAAGCCGATCAATTCAATGAAGTACCCACAGAGGAATACATGAGGCTTGGCTTCCAGGAAGGCTTTGGAGTTGTTGTTGAACGCCAAAGAAGCTTATCTGGGCAAGCACAGTCTTGTGGTAACAATCCATCCGATGCACAGGTATATAGAATCTATATAGTTTAATGAAGATTTGTCGCTTGTGCAATATTTTTGTTACAAATACTAGATGTAAAATATTGACTCTATTTTTAACAGGAAAGCAATGATCCCATTAGTGTCGAGGAGGGACAACAACAAATCGATGATCAAGCTTCGAATCCTGGTAATGCATTTATTCATATGCTACAATTTTATGTATAGCATTGCAAATGGTGACCATTAATTGTAGTTCACCGTATTTCAATTGCAGGGCATGTAGAGGGTGAAACAGTACAGGTTGAGACTGGACAAGAACATCAACAACATGATTTGGTCACACCAGGTAAAAAAACACCTTCATGATGAATTTTTTTAAATGAAAAACTTGTCATTACAATAGCAAAATATAATGATGTAACATTTTCACATCGTTGCAGCAAATCCGAACCCCTTGCCTCAAAATCCACTTCTAGAACAACAATCAGCTAGGATATTGCATAAATCACCACAAGTGCCTACTGAAGAACCAAGAACTAGAGTAGAAAGTCTAGATGTAGATGGTCCTCTTATAGATTATGTACCACTGAAGAGAAGAAAAACTTATAAAAAGAAGTGACAGGAAAAATGGCGTCTAAATATTTTGGATAACAATATATCGTCCACGATTTTTGGTCTAATGAATGAATGAAAGGTTTAATGAATGTTCTAATGTTTTAATGATTCAGTGTAGTAAACTATTACCTTCATTGAATTTCAATTTTTATTGAATGAATGTGTTGACTGAATGATTAATGAATGGTTTATTGAATGTTATCTTTTATTGAATGAATGCGTTGATCGACTGAAACGATGGTTTAGTGAATGTTAGCATTTATTGAATGAATAATGGATGAAAATTCATGATGAAATATGGATGAATTTGCACATTTTTTTTTTTTCAAGTACATTCATTAGGTATGGGGAATTGAGAGTGATGTGAGGGGGTGGGGGGGGGGGGGGGAAGAAGAGCTTCCACCTTCACGTGGTTGGCCCTGTTCAGTAGAGAATATGAAATTATTCTCAAAACAGAGAGGAGCTCAATGAATGGCTACGATGCCGGCTTTCTACAACCCACTCGCATGTCGTCTAAATTTTGTTAATTTCTTGGAGCTTGTTGTGATTTTTGGTTGCTCCTCATAACCAATTTCGAGTTTCCACATGATGAAATATGGATGAATTTGCACATATTTGCTTTTTTCAAGTGCATGCATTGGGTATGGGGAATTGAGAGTGATGTGAGGGGGGGGGGAGGGGCCATAAGAGCTTCCACCTTCACATGGTTGGCCCTGTTCAGCAGAGAATATGAAATTATTTTCGAAACAAAGAGGAGCTCAATGAATGGCTACAATGTTGGCTTTGTACAACCGACTCGCGTGTTGTCTAAATTTTGACAATTTCTTGGAGCTTGTTGTGATTTTTGGTTGCTCCTCATAACCAATTTCCAGTTTCCACAACTTCAAAGGTTGAGTAAATTATGCACTGGAATCAATATACTTAACCTTCTCTTTAATTTCCTTGGAATCAATATCCTTAATGTCACATTAAACCCTTCCAAATTGGTATATTTACCATTCAAGGCTGGCTTCTTCTGAAGCATGATATTTGCAACTAAGCTAGCATACACCGACAACAATTAGAGACATGATGCTTGTTGTCAATGTTCAACATTCTTTTACGAATACAACTTGACCATAATGGCTCCTCTTACACTAGGGAATTAAAGTCAACAGCAAATTAAAGAAAACATATAGTTTGCATCGAAAAAAAAATAGGGTATGAACTGAACTGAGGAGATTCAAACCCGCGACCTATGTCTAGTCCCAAGGCTACCACCTTGAAGCTTGAAGTGCAGCTGGAAATGGGCGACCACCTTCAAGCTTGATTCATTCTGCATGCATTTCACACTGGAAGATGGTGGGATACCACATTCAACCTTGATTCATTCTGTGTGCATTTCACTATGCAATCGTCTCAAATTCTTGTTGCGTTTTCCCTCTATTAGTTTATCAATTCAGTATGACCCACGCTCGCCATCCGAGGAGTGTTTACGCATTCTTGAGTTCCATCCTGACAACGGTGATGATTCATTCTATTACGTTTCCATTAAGCTGCAATATGGAAAACTCATAGTTCACTATCAAGATTTCTCTGACCATCACATTTGTTAGACAAACCTTCATAGTGAACTATGAGTTTGTCATTTGCAGCCGAAGAGAAATGTAATACCATGAATCATCAACCATTTCTAGGATGAAACTGAAGACTGTGGAAACGTTCATTGGACGGTGGACGTGGGTCATACTGAATTGATAAACTAACTGATGGAAAATGCAACGGGAATCTCAGACGGTTGCATAGTGAAATGCATGCAGAATAAATGAAGAGTGGGTGTCGAGAGAAATGGTTTTGGGACGTCGTATGAGAGGAAATGGCGATGGGAATTAATTGGTAAGGTCAAGATTGAAGGTGGTATCCTTGGGACTAGGCATAGGTCGCAGGTTCAAATCTTGTCCAAATATTGTTGATAACAATATATCGTCCATGATTTTTGGCCTAATTAATGAACGAATGGTTTAATGAATTTTCTAATGTTTTAATGATTCAGTGTAGTAAACTGTTACCTTTATTGAATTTCATCTTTTATTAAATGAATGTGTTGACTGAATGATTAATGAATGGTTTATTGAATGTTATCTTTTATTGAATGAATGTGTGGATCGATAGAAACAATGGTTTAGTGAATGTTAGCATTTATTGAATGAATAATGGATGAAAGTTCATGATAAAATATGGATGAATTTGCACATATTTATTTTTTTCAAGTGCATGCATTGGGTATGGGGAATTGAGAGTGATGTGAGGGGGGGGGAGGGGCCATAAGAGCTTCCACCTTCACGTGGTTGGCCCTGTTTAGTAGAGAATATGAAATTATTCTCGAAATAGAGAGGAGCTCAATGAATGGCTACGATGCTGGCTTTCTACAACCCACTCATGTGTCGTTTAAATTTTGACAATTTCTTGGAGCTTGTTGTGATTTTTGGTTGCTCCTCATAACCAATTTCAAGTTTCCATAACTTCAAAGGTTGAGTATATGATGCATTGGAATCAATATCCTTAACCTTCTCTTTAATTTCCTTGGAATCAATATCCTTAACCTCAAATAAATATAAGTGAACAAAAGAAAATGAAAAAAAGAGATTAAACTTGCAAAATATAACACTTGTATTAATAAATTCAAAAAGAGAGAGTAATGTTCATGGGCATTTTCGAGAGGATGAGCTCCTTTGAGCAAAGCTTCAATACAATACCAATCTTTGACAAAACAATATACATCCTTCTAGTGCTATAAATAGTTTCTTAATAAACAAAACCCTAACTACATGCAATCTCAAAATTAATGACTACCAACCACCTACTGGTTCTTATTTAATAAAAATGAGCCTTTTACATTAAGTAACTATCCACTAACTATCTAATGAGCCTTATTCAAAGAATATGATCTCATACATGAATATACAAACTCCTCAATATACCAAATTAGAGAAGTTAGGTAAGAGTACCTTGACACAATGGAAGCACACTACCAACCATCTCTTTGTCACAAATATGCCACAATGTTACATAAGCATAGGGATTAGAGAACATGTATTCAATATGAAAAGTTTTATTTCAAATATGTTATTTTTTTTAAATGTATTGGGTAGTTGCTTAACCGACGACTAAATCGACGACCGCAGGGTAATATCCAATGCCTTTGCCATACTTCCGATGGCTCGGAATGTCAGATCCGCCTTTTTTTGTATGGCATACACGTCGCTTAACTGACGACAAAAATGTAATATCCAACAACTTTTCCATATGTCCGACGGCTCGGAATGTCGGATCCACCTTTTTTTGTATGCAATACACATCGCTTAACTGACGACAGCAGTGTAATATCCGATGCCTTTGCCATACTTCCAATGGCTCGGAATGTTGGATCCACCTTTTTTTGTATGGTATGGGAGTTGCATAACCGATGACTGAACCGACGCCATCAAGGAAGGGATGTCGGAACGTGCGCCGCATATTCGATGGAAAAAGGATGATATCTGACGAATATTGGAAGTTAAAGCTGTTGGTTATCCAACTACCTGTGAAGCTGGAGGAAGTCGGATAACCGACGAGGTAGGGGTGTCGAATATCCGATGTCTTCAACTTTGTTGGATTTTAGCCGATATACCACCGACGGTAAAAAAAGACTGGACTTGTCGGATAGGCGACCATAGGTTGTAGCAAATTCGACTTTTTTGCCGTTGGATTTTGGGTCAAAAAAACTTAGTGGCTCTCGGCCGTTTCAGGGTTTGAATTCCAAATGTAACACCAGGGTTTCGAAGGTTGACACAAGTCACCTTACTAGAATAATTTCTTACTCAACAATACACATGACACAAACCACAATGCTTACACAAAATAGGTGTAAAACAGGATGCCAGAAGTGGCTTTATCTTACTTCTCTGAATTCGGTTACAATGCATAATAACTATAAATAAATAACTAACTACAATTGGCCTCAGCCGTTACAACTTAGAAGTAACTGTGGTGTGTTCTCCCTGTGTGTCGACCTTACCCTCTCCTGGTTCAACTCTAGACTCTAAGTTATGGCTCGATCTCAACTCTCCTCTTCGGTTGGTGTGACTCTGCACAACTTCCCTCGGCTCTGTTCTCTAATACTGCTGATCAAATACTAAAGATTCTCTTCTAATTTCCTTTCCTACGTCTTCTAGCCTGCTGCTGCTGTTCCTGAGACTGCTGCAATCCCCGAGACACGTATCCTCCTATCTGCCAATCCTTCCAAATCCTATGAACTTGCAACTGTCAGCTCCTAGCCGTTTTGCACAGCCTCTGTCCATGATGTCACCTGTCGTGTATTTCACCAACTCGCAATAACTGTAATAAATTCCTCAGTAACCCTGAACGACTACTAGGTATAGTCCCTTGACTTTCTTCCCTTTCTACCCCGTTACAGTAGTCGGTCACATCTCGACTTTCCTGTCAGTTTTTGCTTCTCATTTTCTCGTGGTTCGCCAATCCTCCCCTTCCTCCGCACTTGCCTCCACCAAACCTGTCGCATCGTAGTTCGACCACTCGTTGACTACCAGCCATCTTACTCCTTTCACTTATCATCTATCAACTAATTCCTATCGATTCTTGACAAATTGCAACATTTGTTGTGCTTGTCCAATCGGTTGCACTTCAACTGCTTCTTCTCGACTTGTTGACTTCGACAAGTCAACATGCTCTCCGCACCAGTGGTCATCGGCAACCCCGCTGGTCGACTTCCCTCTTGTCGATCAACTTCGACTGATCTTCCTAGGCCCCGATGCTCCTACCTCATACTCCCCAGGTGAAAAAGAATTCGACTGCTCCGTTAGTCTCCTGAAATCTTCTTCGGAAACCCATGTCGCCTCCTGCAACTTGTCATCCTTCCATCACACCAAGTATTCCTTCTTCCATGCACTACGCATTCGTCCAACCTCGTGTTCTTCGATTACTTCTGCGATCTCTTCTTTGTGTCAATCTGGAATTTGGTCTGTCCAGTCGATGCTTATCACCTCCTTGCTTCCACTACTTGACCCGTCTTCAAACTTATACAGATATGAAACATTGAATGTCACTAAAATGTTCAAGTCTTCCAGCAATTCCAATACATAAGCATTGTCCGAAATCTTCTTGAGAATTCTGCATGGCCCTATCTTCTTTAGCTTCATCTTGTTGTATGTTCCTATTGGAAATCTCTCCTTCTGTAAATATGCATAGACTAAGTCCCCTTCTTGGAACGATTGTAGCCTCCTTTTCCTGTCGGCCCTCAACTTGTATGCCGCGTTACTCTTCTCTATGCGCTTTCACACATTTTCATGAAATTCATGCATATGCTCTGTGAATGATTCTGCATCTGCACTCTTCCTAGTTTCTGTCGACAACTTGACCAAATCCACCACTCTGTGTGGGCTTCTCCCCTAAACAATCTAGAATGGGCTCAATCTCATCGACCGATTCACAGAATTGTTATATGCAAACTCCACCTGTGCCAACACATTCTCCCACTGCTTGGGTCTCTTGGCTGCTAGAAATCTCAGAAGGTTTCCCAAACTTCTGTTGACCACCTTGGTTTGTCCATCTGTTTGCGGATGGTATGACGAGCTAAACTGCAACTTTGTGTCTAGTGTCTTCCATAGGATTCTCTAGAAATGCCCCATAAATTTGGTATCCCGATTCAACGTGATACTCTTTGGAAACCCATGCAATCTGACTATCTCCTTGAAGAACAGTACAACAATCCCTATGGTGTCACTCATCTTCTTACATGGTATGAAATGCGCCATCTTCGAAAATCTGTCAACTACAACAAATATTGAGTCACCTCCTTGCTGAGTCTTCGGTAATACTAACACAAAATCCATGCTAAGACACACCCAAGGGTTATCTGGTACCGGTAATAGTGTATACAACCCTGTATTTTGACTCCTTCCGTTTGCCAACTAGAAAACTTGACATTGTCGAACCCACCTTCAGACATCTGTCAACATCCCTGGCCAGAAATACTTCTCGTCAACCAGTGCTTTGGTCTTGTCGATTCCAAAGTGTCTTGCTAACCCGCCATTATGAAATTCTTGGATTAGGTTCTCTCTTACTGATCATCTGGGAATACGCAGCTGACTTCCCCTGAACAGATAGCCTTCTTGGATGAAGTAACTCAAATATGTAGTCCTATCGGTACTCCAAGGTTCACGACAAGCCTTCCATGCTTTCGCAAAATCCTTGTCGGTCTCATACTTCATCTTTATGGACTCTATCCCTATTGCCTAAACTTTCATCGTGTTCAATAACGAAACTCTCATGCTTAATGCATTGGAAACTTTATTTGACTTGCCCGACCTATGTCACAACACAAATGTATATCTCTGAAATAGCTCCACCCACTTCATGTGTCTCTGATCTAATTTCGACTGAGTGTTCAAGTACCTCAGTGCTTGGTGATCTGTATACAACACAAATTCCTTGGGCAACAAATAGTGCCTCCACTACTTTAGTGCTTGAATGATAGCATAAAACTCCTGGTCATAGACCGAATACTTCTGCTTCACTCCATTCATCTTTTCACTAAAGAATGCAATTGGTCAGCCCTCCTGGCTCAACACTGCTCCAATTGTCATTCCACTCGCATTACAATTGACCTCAAAAACTTTGTCAAAGTCTGGGAGTGCCAAGACTAGGCTCTCAATGACCTTTACCTTCAACTCGTTGAAAGCTTTCTGGGCTTCGTCTATCCACTTGAACTCACCCTTTCTCATGCATTCTGTCAATGGTGCACAAATTCGACTAAATCCCTGAATGAACTTCCGGTAGAAACTAGCAATTCCATAGAAACTTCTCACTCCAGTCGTACTTGTCGGTTCCAGCCAATCTACCATTTCCTTCACCTTCTCTGGGTCCATCACCAATCCTTTACCCTACATTACAAATCCCATGTGAAGAACCTGCAACAATTAATTAATAAGAATATGCAAAATAGCAGAAATGACAGAACTCAGAATCACTTTTATATTGATCGCAGGCCACTTCAAGGGGGAAACCTCCTTTGAGCAAGCTCAATACAAATAACACCATGGTGCCTTCATAGGCCTCAACACACACTTATATACTAAGTCTAGGCACCAATACTATGGGTCAAAACTATGGGCCAATACAAACTATGGATCAACAATACTATGGGTGACTTACAAAGCATACGCGCCAAACAACAATAACACAACTATGGATCAACAAATACTACGGGACGACTTACAAAGCATATGCGTCCATCAACAATATACTAACAAAGTAAATAGAAGGGTTGACATGGGTTCCTAACATCCGCTCTACCTTAGAAAAAGCTTTGTCCTCAAAGCTTTAGATGTGGAAATTGATGCAGAATTGGATGGAGTGCTTCCCCTCTAGCATCTTTGGGTTGCATTTTGAGCCACTGATGCCTTTTGAGTTTTAGGAGGATTGCTTGGAATGCTAAAGAAGAACCATAGTAGCTACATGAAAAGTGTGCTCTGAACAGTGCTGAGCGGCTTGTTGTTTCAGTCGAATTCTTGCCATGTGAAGATTATCCTGCAGAATGAGAAGAATTTGATCGCGATTTCAAAGAACCGAATCAATTTCCTAAACTAGGGAGCTGCTGAGGGTGTATGGAAGAAGAACGGGCGGTGCTTGTCCATAGACTGCTTCATATGGTGTCCTTGTAGACGTGGTATTGTAACACTGGAGCGCTTCTAGGAAATCCATAGAAATAGTTGTCCAAATCTGTGTAGGGATGGGAAAGGGTTCGAGCAGTCTCGAAAGGAGTGTCGTTTCACCCTTGTTGACCTGGCAAGTATCACAGTCAACCACCATCTGTTGAATTGGCAGTTTCAATACTTGCCAAAAGAAGTTACATTGTTCCCCGTCATACTTTTGGAGGAACCCAAAGTTCCCTGCCGATGAAGAAGCATGGAGTTCATAGAAGAGATAGCCCTGTTGAACATATTGAAACCAGTTTGGAACAAGCAGAGAAATAGATGTAAGAGAAACTGGGTCATCAAATGTGCAAGAAGGAGCATCTGCCACCATATTGTCCTTACCCTTCTTGTAAGTGATCGCATAGTCATAACCCATGAGGTGGATAACCCATTTCAGGTGTGCTTGGGAGGAGACCCATTATTCCATAAAAAAATTTAGACTCTAGAGATCAGTCTTGATGCAGAAATAATTCCCTAATAGGGATGGCTGCCACGTCGGTACTGCATGCAAAATAGCCATCATTTCCTGCTGAGATGTAGACACGGCTAAATGCTTACTAAAAAGGTCTCTTGAAGGAGGAAAGCCCACTAGTGCAACAAAGACATTCGCATATATATCCAAGGAAGTAGTGGAGACCGTTGATGGGTGCATCTAAATGGAATGGAGCTGAGCAATGACACCATGTGAATTCTTCTTAAGGATCTTTTCCAGGCAATGTGAATTGATGATGCAGAGAGATCCTAGTTGTAAGCCTGTAAATTTGTGTTATGTACCATTGATTGAAAACTGCATCCAAATTTCAGCAAAATCCCATAAGATGGGGCCAAGTGTGCGTAACCATTGAACGCCCAAAACCATATCACATCCACCTAAGGACAAGGCAAACATGTCAAAGTGCAGGTTATAATCTTCCAGAGAGAAACACACATTGTGACACTTTCCCTTGCAAGGTAAGGTGCCTCCATTAGCAACCATGACTTCAAAGTTGGAGCAAGGATGGACAAAACAATCATCCTGTTTGGTAATCTGGAGGTCAATGAAGTTATGAGTTCTACCAGAATCAATGAGTATTGTAAGAGGAAGCTTCTTGAAATAACCCCTGACCCGCATTGTTTGGGGGGTGGTGACACTGGATAAAGCATGGAGAGATATCTTTGATTGTTCATCCTGAGATGGGGGGTCAAAAGGAGGCTCCTGAATGTCGACTTGAGCATCCATTGGATCTGGAGCTTCTTCTCCAATTTTAGAAGCAGGCAGAGAATCCCTATCCAAGAGATAGAGCTTTTGTTGAACACATCTATGTCCCCGAGTGAATTTCTCATCACAATTATAACAAAGCCCTTTTTCTCTGCGTGCCTGCATCTCTGTTTCAGAAAAATGCTTGATAGGAGTTGGTCGAGTTGCTTGCAGAATGGAAGGTCGTTGAGAACCCATATTTTGGAAGGGAACAAAAGTGGGATTGGAGCGCTATTGGGATGCAATCTTGTCTTCTGCCAAATTAGCTAACCCTAGGACTTCCATCATTGTGTTGGGGCAGAACATTTTAACCTCTGACCGAATTTCATCCTTAAGACCACTGATAAAACAACTCCCGTAGATATCATCAGACAAGCCTTTTGTGTGATTAGCTAGTTTCTCAAATTCGGTCTGATACTCTCTCACAGTGCCACTGTGACAGAGTTTAGTGAGTGCTCTGCTGAAGTCATCAAAAGCACTGGGACCAAATCGTTGCAAAAGGAGTTGGAAAAACTCTATCCATTTTGGCTCATCATGAGCCTTGATGTACCAACGGTACCATTGAAGGGCTTCCTGTTCCAAATGAAAGGATGCAAGTGGAAATTTTTGGACATCAAAAGTATTATGCAGACTGAAATATTGTTCTGCATGATAGACCCATTCAGTCGGATCAATACCATTGAAGCAAGGAAATTCAAGCTTCGGACCATGGAAATGGCTGGAAGAAGTGACCCCAGTGGCTGCAGAAGATTCTTGCTAGAAGTTATTGTTCATGGCTGAATGCTGAAGATGGAGGCTGAGGAAATTTTCATCCAGATCTTGGAGTTTGGTTTGGATGGCTGTAAGTGATTCCTCCATGGTTTTTGCTCCGGCGCGGGTGACAACCATAACCAGGATTTTTTTTTTTTTTTTTGTGGGAATGGATAGAAAAACACAAACAAAAGCTTATTTAGTAAAGGGAAATTTTGGATTTGGGGAAAACTCGGAGGGGTAATTGGGGTTTGACTAGGTTTTGGACACTTTCTGAGGGATAGAGAAACAAAAAATGGGGATTTTAGATGCAGGGTGAAAGAATGAGAAAATTTGGCAGAGAGGGACAAAGAAGTAGAATTAAGAAAGGAACTCGGTGGAAAAATTTGAAGGCAATTGGGTAAAATTCGAAGAATTTATGGCAAACCCTAAAATTAGACAAATGTGGGATTTCGGGCTTTGGGAAGTGGAATTTGGGATAGGGTCCTCGGGAATGAGATATGAAGAATGGGATTACAGGGGTGTCAATGAAGTTTAAGTGAAAACGGAGTGAAAACAAGGGAGATATGGCCAACGGCGTGGAAGGGATTTCAAACAGATAGATCTGCAACGACACGGAAGTGATCGGAAACAGAGGGATCTAAAATGACGTGGAAGGGATTTCAAATAGATAGATCTACAATGGTGTGGGATGGGATGGGATTTTTTTTTTCATAAATGGATCTGCAACGGCATGGAAGAGATTTCAAATAGATAGATTTGCAACGATGCGGAAGTGATCGGAAACAGAGGTATCTGAAACGGTGCCGACTGGATCAAAAACGGCTGGATCTGAAATAGATCTGAAACGACGGGATCTGGAACAACTTTCAGAATGGATTTGAAACAATGCGGCAACAATTCAGCTGAAAATAGATATGGACCCTAGGTATGTGCAGCTTCCTAATATTTCATGGGTTTCACTCAGCCACCAATGCTGTCTGACAGCTTGCGTATTGGGGCAGTAGCCCTCACTCCACGGCTTAGGTAAAACTGATAACTGCTTTGCCACAAATGATAGCTCTTGGTTTACGTCACGGGTGGGAACTAGTCAATCAGGTAGGGGTCATTGCCCTTTTTGTTGGAAGGTCCTCTCAATGGGTCAACTACTTTGGGGTTCCTGTGGTATCCTCACAATGAGTTTTAGGGCTTATGCCCAAGTACTTCCCACAGTTAAGCGGATAGGGATTATATCCTGATTTGAAGCTGCAATGGATGCAAAAAAAAAAATTTGGCATAAATTTCACCCAACGAGCCCAAGAAAGTGCTCTGATACAAGATGTGAAGAACCTGCAACAATTAATTAATAAGAATATGCGAAATAACAGAAATGACAGAACTCATAATCACTTTTATATTGATCACATGCCACTTCGAGGGGGAAACCTCCTTTGAGAAATCTCAATACAAATAACTTCACGGTGTCTTCATAGGCCTCAACACACACTTATATACTAAGTCTAGGTGCCAATACTATGGGTCAAAACCATGGGCCAATACAAACTATGGATCAACAATACTATGTGCGACTTACAAAGCATATGTGCCTATTGTTGCTGCAACATCCTTCCCCAAAATTTTGATGATATTTGGGGCCCCTCCTTTCAACGCTTTTGTAGCAAGCTTTTGCTTTATCTTTTAGGTTTATTTCTTTCTCTAACCTGGCAGAATTTCACCAACTGTTTTCAAAAGAACGTTGTCTTTTTATTTTTCTAAGACAAAAGCAATCTTTTCTCTTCAGCACGTATTTTAGTCTTAATCCACCTGCTATAACACACATTTTAAACTTAAAATCCTTCGTCACTTTAGCGCGCCTCTCAAAGATAGGTTCCCTGCTTGACGCAAACTCTAACCATAAGTTCTCCGGTCAGCGCAAAATTTGGCTCTAACTCAGCCGCCCCCTTTTGGCAAGTCCCAAGTCTTTTTCCAGTGCACATTATGAACATAAGCCGGCCACCATTAGTGCAAGAGATAACCTTTTTGTGCCTCCATAGGTGCAAGGGTTATCATTATCTTCCCCGCCTTGGAGCCGCGCTTCACCTTCTTGGAAGAAATAAAAGATGCTGCGTTCCTCCCCAGTGGAGACTGTGATGATAGAATTGGTGCCATAAGCACAGGGGATATGCTTATCCTTCCCGCTTGCAAATCTGCGCTTCGTCTTTCTCGATAGCCCAAGTTTGGGGCAGTTCTTTGAGCACAACCATAATCCTAGGATTGTCGCTCAAGCGCAAAGTTTATTTTGGAACATGCACTTAGCACATAGCACAAAATATTACGCTCCCTGCTTGGCACAAAAGGTTAAACCGGTGCTTGGAATTTGGCGCGAAGAGATCTCCTCAATCCTTGTGCACCGATGGAGTTGGTAGGGCCTTTAATGAGGCCATGTGCCACTCTTAATGGCAAATTTCTCGAGCCCCGTGCTCATAACCCCACCAACTTTGGACATACACGACATTAACTGCCACCGTATTTAATGTATCCAAAACATTTTGAAACTCACCATGTCATTTGCACGCGCTGCTCGGGACTCACAGTTCGAAAGTCGCTGCCATTCGCTGAAGCACCTGCGGAAGCCATTACTTATTTCAGGACAAACACTAGTCTTCAGGGATCTTGCCAATCTTCTAGGTAGACATTTCTCCCTTTTCCTCTCATTGTTTCAGAGTGTTCTTCCTGGTTAAATAGAACGTCTGCCGTCTTTCATACTCTGTAAAGAATTCCTAGAAAGCATAGCCTACGCTTTCACCCTCTACTCTGAAGTAATGAGGATATAGGGTCGATACATGCAAACCAGGGAAGAGATGGCCCTATCCCACAGGCACATGAGTCTTTTCCCTATGTCGTGTTCTCAGCATCCCAGGTTTTCCTTGCAGAGCTTTCATTGCCAAGCAAAACCCGCGTCTCCCCATGGCCGCATTTCAAAGTTTTTTTTTTCTATGTTTTTCTTGGTCGCATAATAGATTTTTTCTGTTCCATGAGTAGGGTTTGTGTTTTCTAAAAGTATGAATTGCTTTCCCTGCTCTGGCCATAAGGTTTGCGAATTGAACAAGAGCTAAAGATATGGCTTAAGTCACTTGGTCATCCACCGCAATCTGGACACCAAAGCTAAGCGAAATATTTTATCCTTTCATGCAGGGTGCGTAAAACTCATGCTTGGCTCAAACCAACACGGAAACTTGGTATCCCTGAATCATCCTAGTAGTATCTTAGCGGCCACAGATTTTTTCACTAAAACCCATGGAAGCCGCGACATCCCATGCAAAGCGAAACTCCCTGCCAAGCATCTACTGCACGTAAAACCCAATCCTTCTCGTTCCTTGCAGCTAAAGTTTCATACTATGAACACCGGGGTACACTGCTCAACCAAAAGCAATGTTCATTCACGTCGAGGGTGCGTAAAACCCACAATGCTCAGCCGAAATTGCCTTAGGATATGTTATAAAAACCCATCATGCCCACTTAGAACCTTGATAACCAAGCCTGATTCTTAACCGATAAAGGCAAGTAGGTATGCATTTTTCCATCTTTGCATAGACTCCACTATCAAGTACCGGCGCATAATTTTGTTCAGGCATCAGTGCGCGAGAATACCAAGGAATAGTGTTTTGCGATGGTGCAGGAATAGTGTTAAGTGCTGGCACAGGAATAAGGTTAAGCACTTGCACATAAATTAGAATTGGATGGGGCATGCACAATTTCAACGATAGCACATAAAATTTCCTAGCTAACGCATGCTAAAATTTAGGCCTCAGTGCATAAATAATGTTAAGCGCTAGCGTAGAAATAAGGTTAGGGTGGCACATGCAAAATTTTAGGTGTTAGCGCAGAAAATTTATTTGGACTAGCGCATCCTTGTAGACATCATTGTTGTCCCGATACATTTCTTCCCAGTCAATTTGTGTGGAAATTTAGGAGCCTGTGCGCTATAAAACCAGTGGCACAAATAAAACATTAGCTTGCCTCTCCCCTCCACCATGTTGATATCCTGCTCATTGTTATGAACCAGCTTGATTGCGATAAGCCCTAGAAACATAAAGTCAAATTGGTTGTGATTCTAAGCTATGTTTCAATTTGTCTGATTTATGAAATAGCAGTAGCTGGTGTAGCTTATTGACATTTTCTCATGTCTTTCAACTGTGAATTGATAGCTGAAATCGTGATCTATTTGATTATATTTTGAAGAAGCATCCATATTATGATGTTCTAAATTTTGATATAACTATCGCCCATGCTTGAAAATCATCTCACTAAAGACTGCTTTGTCAAATTTTCTATCACCTTGCATTTTAACAGTTGGATAAACGTATGCATGTTCCTTATTTTACATTACCATGCTCACCGCAGGATTATCATGCACAGGAGGTCTGCAAAGAAGAAATCCGTGCAGAAGTTAGACTTAGACTCGGACGTGGAAATCATATTATATACTTCTCTTGAGACGATGTTTTCCGACACACAAGCTACCACTGGTGTCCCCCCTAGGAGCTCTGCCCCTGAATTTCAATGGGGAGATCTGTATAGGTTCATTGTGGATCAGAATACTACAATAGCCTCTATAGAGGATGCTCCGGTGTATGCCAACATCCGAAGGTCTTGTTTGCATAAGGAGACAACTCGTCCTGAGTTGTTTCGTTGTTCCGAAGTTATTGGATAGCTAATTCCCCACATCTGCACCGACACAAAGCTCATGAATGATAAAAATGGGTTGAGCCTAGCATCTTTCGCTCCCAAGCATGTCTCTGCTGCCTATAGATTTCCTTCAACCAGGTCTTGTTTAGACCATGATTGGATAGCAAAACATCCAATGGACCCACTAGAATCTACCCGAAAGATGCTGATAAATGACAGGAAGATTAGGAGGAGGCAGAACAATGAATATGAAAGCAACCTCCTAAAAACCCCTTACAGACTCATCGTCCTGATGTTGAGTCGACTCTTCGGCATGCGTAATGGCAATGTGTTTAAGATCGAGTGGGTGCCGGTGATGTTTCATATAGCCATGAATGGCACCATCTTCAACTGGGCTTAAATAATTGCAGATAGTTTGACCTCGTAACTGACAGCAGCCTAGGGAGGACTAACCTAAAAGAAGGCATATTTCTTCATGTCTTCATACTTGATTGACTGCCTGCTAAGCAAGCACACATTACCAGACTTTAACTACTTATGGAAGCCAAAATAAATAGCTATCTTCATGGCTTATCAGTGTACATGGGCAAGTATATACGCAAACCACTACAAGATGGTTTGCAAGAGGTTTATCATGCCATTATACCAGTCATTTTTATAGAAGAACCGGATTGTATGTCGGGGAATGCAATGCTTATCATTGAACAATTTGGGGACTATTATCACAACGCAGAAGGCACATACATCAAGATGAGTGGAGGTATTCATGAGCCATTTATGTTTCCTCTGTATGTTACAGACTCTGTAATTCACAAGGAGGCCGTGAGACAACTCTTCGGGACCGACGCAATAAGTAAGTTCTTAACAGACCGAAGGAAGGGCATGTATCGTCCCATGCCATTTACCATTGGATCTTATAGCCTCCTGAGAGCAAGAGATGGGGAAAATTACGCTCAAGGCTTAGAAGTTTTCCATTTTGGCACAGTCCCTTTCAGGAGGCATGACCCCAATGGTGCGGTAAGCTAGCATTTTCTTGACCTCAAGGTCTCCTTTGAATATGCTCATGCCATGGACCGAGATGAGGAATTCTTTAGGAGCACCCGCAACTTAACTGCGGTGGGGAAACGTTACAAGAAGAAAAACATGAACAATCCGAGCCCCAAACCCGTTGGTATGATCCAAAGGGAGCAGGAGGCCTCAACCTCACAATCAGAGAATCATGCAAGGTTAGAGGACCAAGAACAGGACAAAGTGCTCCAAGAGCAAACCCTCAAGCAGTAGCAGGACCAAGAAGAAGCAAGGATTCAAAGTGAGCTGACTGCCAAGCTTCAGCAAGAAGAAGCTGCAAGGAAACAACAAGAACAAGCCTCTTAGTTGCAACAACAAGAAGAGGCCACTAAGGTCCAAAAAGAAGAAGAGGACCGAAGAAAACTAGAGCAAGCTGCCACGCAGCAACATGAAGAAGAAGAAAGGCTCCTAATAGAAGAAGTAGCTAGATTGCAGGAGCACCAAGAAGAGTCAGCAAGAAGGAAGGAGAAGGAGCAAATCGACAAGCTCCTCGAGCAGGACCAACAAAATTTGTTGACATTTCACAAACAAGCATGTGATATGCGGATTAAAATCCATCAGCTACTAGTACTGATCTCGAAAGAGATTTGGAGCATGAAAGAAATGATTAAGAGAATGAAAAGAATTGAAACCATAGCCCTAAGAACTCGAGAAAGGTTTGAAAATCATATAGAGGAGCTGAAACAACAATCTGAGTGGAAAAAGGGAAAATCTCAACTCCCTTCACACTTACGCGCCACTACAGGAGATGAATTGGACGTGGACAAAGGGATCCTTGAATTTGCCATGGATTGCGACACCAAACTAACTTTGGAAATAAAAAAGACGGTCTGCAAGTGTTGTTAGTTATACTCCGCACTCACGGAATCACATAGAAAGTGTCATCTAGTTTTTCCTACCTCCATTTATGATTTCCCAAAGGCAAAAGATCGACTCTTCAAGTTGCAGAACGAGCTGGACGAAGACTTGGTTTATATCAAGAAGATAGAAGTATTGACTCAGGATGAATTTCAACAGTTCATTTGCCAGCCTGCAGTACATATTCACTTCCTAGAAGTGATGGTTAAAGAGGCCACAGAGGGAAAAGCGCTGATCAAATCAGACCTACGCAAGCATGAAATAGCATCCAAGGCAACAATATCCTCTCGTAGAAAGAATATTGTAAACGATATCAACCAATCGACCACATATATTGAAGAGATAGATGGCCTGGTAATTATAAGCGAGCTGGTTGGTGGAGGTGAGTCTTCAAGTCAACAAGAAGAAGCCCCAGCAGAATAGATAGACCATTCTCACTTTGTTTTAAATAAAAGGAGATGCTGAAATTCTACCTTTTTGTATAAATGCTCTGAAAGGACAGCTGGCTCCTATTTTTTTGTCTTGTATGAAAGGTGTCCCAAGAATCTGGGAAATATGTAACTATACACCAAAATCCTGATTAGAAGGTTCTAGAATTCGGGTACACCTATCAGCTCAAGGAGCATTTTGTAAAGTTATAAATAGAAGTTGAGAGGAGAAGTAAAAGGGGACTTTTTGCAAGGGAAAGGAATTTTTCTTGGCTTGTACAAAATATTTTGCACTTGCTCCAAGAAAGCTAATTTTGCCTAATAAGAGCCTCAAGAGGACGTCCTTTTTCCTAAATGTGTATTGGATGTCTATTGGATTATTCTCTTGACATTCATATGTTGCAGTGAAATCTTTCTTTGCTGTCCTGAATTATTTATGTGCAATGAATGATTTTACTACCTTTTGTACAAGGATGTTCCTCCTAAATGAGTAATAGAATACTTTCATGTGAATTAAAAGCTATCTTTTATGTCTTTAACCTCTTGTTGTAGATGTATCTTCATGATTTGATGGCTATCTCTTGATCTTTAGATGTTTCCTTCAGCACATTACTCATATTTACAGTTTTGCTCCTTGCAAGGATAGATTAGATTTATTTCAGTCTTAGATATAGATTTGTTTCAAGTTATGCATTTAGATTAAATTAGCTTAGGCACTTGCATATCATCTTAACAATAAAATAAAAAATAATGGTGGATCGGGCCATAACCGATGCGAATGAAAACAAATCTTCAAATCTAACACTAGCCGGAACCGCTAACTGGACGGATTCCCCGTATTAAACCGTGGACCATCTAATTGGGATAGTTTACTGGGGAGAATTATTTTCTGCTTGATGCTATGATCTTCAGGGCATCAATAGTTTTTGGCGCTAGAAGGAGGGCCTAAAGTGCATTGTTGATAAAGAAAAATCTCCCATTGTCAAAAATGTTACTGAAAACCCACTTGAAACATAAATTTCAGACAACCCAAATCTTGAAGTAACAGATCAAGAAAACCCCATCTCTAATTCTGAACATCAAGAAGTATTGTATGCTGTACCTTTTGCTGAAATAGAAGATTTAAGAAGACATACACGATCTTATGATAGACAACTAGGTGGTTTGAACGCAGTAACTTTTCTCCCTAGGAAAAGTACTCCCAGAAAAGAAAGACAGTACACTCGTGATTCGATTCTTGTGCAGAATTTTGAAGAACTTGCAAATTTATCTTTGGAACAGATCACAAAACCTTTGAAAGAAACTGACCCTGAAAACCCAGAAAATTTTTCAGATCTAGAAAATCTTGGAGAACTCTTTACCCCAAAGAACACTCCACTCAATTAACCACACAATTCTCCACCTAACTCTCCACATAGAACCATGCCTTTACCTGCTTGGAGAGCAAGGGGAGCATTGAATCTAGCTGGGCCATTTCATGATCTGCCAAAAAATCCTGAGAAGGTTTTTCCTAGATACAACCCAGGTAAAGGCATATCTGCTAAAGATCATCTTAAGAGTTTTTACTAAGCTTTGAATCTTTTAAATGTGTAGCACGAAGATGTAGTCTGTACGCTTTTCCCATACACATTTGAACCAAAATTTTGTTCTTGGTATTTTAGCTTACAAGCTAGTTCGATTTCTAGTTGGGAAGAATTTGAAACATGTTTTGTAAAGAAATATGTGAATCAAAAAACTATAGCTACACTTATGAAAGAATTATTGTCCATGAGAATGGAAAAGAAAGAAAAGGTTCAAGACTTCAACCAAAGTTTCACTACACTCTTGAATAATTTCAGCGAAGCAACTAAACTGGCAGAAGAATCTCTAGTTGAATATTATACAACGGCTCTTGAAGGCCCTATAGAAATGTTCATAAAAAGATAAAAGAAAACCACCCGGATAGAAAATTTCAAAGAAGCTAGGAAGGTGGAAGAGGAAGAAGACAACATTTCTAAACATGCCTTAGATGTAGAAACAAAACCGACAACTAGTAAAAAAACCTTACTGCTCACCAGAAATAAAGAAGAATCATCGGAAGACATGAAAAACATAGTTAAAATGATGCAGAAATTTTCCAATAAAATCGTAGATCTTGAGAAAGACAAAGCAGCTAGTACATCTAAAAATCCTTTCAAACCTTTCTATAGGAAGAGAGAGAACAATGACCAACCCCATCCACCTATGAACAACTTCCCTATCTTAAATCTAAATGAAATAGGAATGGAACACTTCTGCACCTTTCATCAAGAGCCGCACTGTGAAAAGAGCTGCCCACAATGGATTAATTACATGAGTTTGGTAATGAACCAAATGTTGGACTCACAGATTCCAGATCAAGATGATTCCCTAGAAGAACAAACCCTTGAAGAAGAGGAACCTTCCCTAGACACTACCATGGTGTTATGGGATTGGGTACCTTTAACTGAACCAATAGAAGATGATCCTGTGGAAAGCCCAATCTCTACTGTGAACATTAACCCTTGCAGTAAAGGTTTCATTGCAGATCCTATTCCAAGCCCGACTACTCTCAAACCTAAAACTTCCGAAGAGATACCCAGGAGACACATTACAGTCATTCCACCTCAACCTAAAGCTAACCCAATAGTTGCCAAACAACCAAATATTGACACAACAGTCCAATGACCAAAGGTCACGTTGAGCAAGGCCGACTAACAAATGAAAGTTATAAAAGAATGTGATATGGGATATGACATTATTGAAGATATAAATAAAGTAAAATCAAATCTTTCGATATTCGATATGTGCAGTTTGCCCCAACAACGAGACAAGTTGTTGCAAGCTCTTCAATCCCAACCCAGTGCTCCATTAACAGACACTCAAGAAGATCCTGAAATTAATGAAGCCAGTATCGGTGGGAAATCCAAATCTCAGACATTGCCTTTTCTTTTAACTTTTGAAATATTCAATCATAATGTGCACAATTTTCTGGTAGATTCGGGAGCATCTTTGAATGTCATGCCATTGTCAATTTGTAAGAAAATTAACGGTCAACCAATCCCATGTCAAGCTCAGATTATTCAGTTAGATAGGACTACTATCAAAGTTATTGGGGAAATGAAGGATGTTCTCATTAGGTTATCGACAGTTTCTAGAGTTTATCAGTTCATTGATATAATGGTAGTTGACATTCCCGAAGCCTATGGTTTAATCCGAAGTAGGGACTAGTCCACTAAGCTTGATGGCTACTTTGCAACTGATTGGTCCCATTTATGGCTGCCATATTAGAATAGGCAGAATCAGATCAAATTTTTGAGAGAACCACATATCAAACAAAATGTAACTCAGCTAGAAGGAAAGAATGAAGCGGTGACCTTCTCATCTTCAGTTTTGGGAAATTATTTCTTAGAAATTGGTCCGAGTAATTATTAGTCTGAAACTATTAGCCATGAATTAGATGAACAGTCCGATCTCCTTCATTTTTCTCGGACTGAGGATATTGAATGTAACATAGTTAGTTTAGTCAATGACTTAGATCATAAAGATACTAACTTAGCTAAGTCAAAGGTTCTTTTTTGGACATTATACTTTGATGGTTCTAAAACTCTGGAAGGATCCGGAGATGGTTGTGTTCTGATGGATCCAAAAATAAATAAGTACTTTTTGTCCTGTAGGTTAGAATTTGATTGTACTAACAACACTGCTGAATATGAAGCTTTAGTCCATGGATTGAAGAAAGCCATTGATTTGAATGTCAAATACCTGAAGGTTTTTGGTGACTCAGAAATAGCTGTAAGGCAGGTAAGAGATACCATTCATTTCCTTTCACCTCATTTGAAAGGTTATCAGGCTGAGGTATGGGATTTAATCATGCATTTTGATGCTTTCAATATAAAATCTGTTCCTAGACTGCAAAATGCTGCAGCTGATTTATTAGCAACTTCCGCTTCCAGATTGGTGCCAACTAATAACAAGTGCTCGATTGAATTGGTTTTTAGGCCTTTTGTCCCTGACAATATCAAGAACTTCATAGCTTTCGATGATGACGACCAGATTATCAATTTTCTAACAAACGAAGACATGCTCCAAGAAGCCATGATAGACGAAGAAGAACATGATGTTGTTTTGCAAGAGAAAGATGAGGCTAAAGGAAATTATATTCCGAGAGGGGTAAGGTCACTTGAAATGCTGTTCGATCTGCAGAACAAGTTCAAAAGGCTAGCAAATACCAAGACTAATAGCTCATTAATGCAGCATGAATTAGTAAATCTGGGTACCAAAGTTGAACCAAAGTTTGTTAACCTTGGCAAAGGTTGTTCACCGGGAGAAAGAGATAAGTTCATCAAAATGTTTCGACAATATAAGGATGTTTTTGCGTGGACTTATGAAGATCTAAAAACATATGACACCCACATTATTCATCATGTCATACCAATGAAGGAAAACATCGATCCATTTGAGCAGCAATTAAGAAGAATGCATCCTACCCTTGAACCTCTGATTCAAAAGGAGTTGAAGAAGTTACTTGATGCTAAGATAATCTTTAAAGTCTGGCATTTCGAGTGGGTTGCAAATTTGGTTCCTCTGAGGAAGAAGTCAGGAGAAATAAGACTATGTGTTGACTTCAGAAATTTGAACAGAGCCTCAGATAAAGACAACTATCTCATCCCTTCAATGGAACAAATTCTCTAGATGGTATCAGGATCAGAACTCTTCTCCCTTCTTGATGGTTTCTCTGGTTACAATCAAGTATTAGTAGATGAAGAAGACCATATTAAGACCACTTTCCACACCAAGTGGGGAATGTTCGCGTATAGAAGAATTCCATTTGGCCTAATAAACACGGGAGCCACATTCCAGCAAGTGATGGACATCTCTTTCTGAGGATTGGGCGGTCATTATGTCGTTTTTTATCTAGATGATGTGATAGTTTTTTCAAAGAAGAGAAAAGACCATGTTGTTCATTTGAAGCATATTTTTTATCGTTGTCGGAAATATGGTATCTCTTTAAAGCCCAAGAACAGTGTGTTTGCTGTTCTTGAAGGTAAGCTTCTGGGCCATGTTATTTAAAAAAAGGGAGTTTCAATTGATCAAGAGAGAGTACAAGCTATCAATAGAATTCCTATGCCTCATAACAAGAAATCCATGCAGTCATTTATGGGCACTATCAATTTTGTCCGAAGATTTGTTCCCGTTTGCTCAAACTGTTAAGCCTTTGTAGAAAATGGTTAAGCAAAGCATACAGTTCAAGTGGACAGACTTGGAAAAGGATGGATGTAGAGACATTAAGGCAGCCATAGTTGAGGCTCCTTCCTTAAGAATCCCATACTTTGACAAAGATTTTATCTTGTATACCTTTGCTTCGGATGACTCACTCATAGTGGTGCTTACGCAAAAGGTAGAGTTAGGAGACGAATACCCAATCTTGTTTATAAGCACTGGTTTGCAAGGTGCTGAACTGAATTATCCTATTGTCGACAAACAGGCATATGCCATGTTTAAAGCAATAAAACAGTTCAGACCATATATTCTTAAGAACAGAACCAAAGTTATAGTTCTCACCCAGTTGTTAGATCCCTTTTCGTTCAAAAGGAATTGGGAGAAAGAAGGGGAAACTGGGTCACAACTCTTCAAGAGTATGATTTAGAATTTAAACCAGCCACCATCATTAAGGGACAAGGCCTATGTAAATTGCTTATAGAGCATCTGATTGATGAAGAGCAGCATTGAAAAAATGAATCTGAGCTAAATTCAGTTGAAGTATGTCCCATTTTCACAGCTCCCGAATCATGGTATAGAGATCTAGTGTATTATTTGCAGCAAGTTTATCTACCAGAACAATGGGGTTCTAAGCAAAGAAGGGCACTCTGTTTGAAATCAGCAGCTTATCAAATCATTGATGGAATACTTTTCAGAAAAAAAAAAAAAAAAAAAAAAAAAAAAAAAAAAAAAAAAAAAAAAAAAAAAAAAAAAAAAAAAAAAAAAAAAAAAAAAAAAAAAAAAAAAAAAAAAAATTACGATGGAATTTTTCTCAGATGTCTAGAAAAGGAAGATGCAAGTAAAGTTGTCAAAGAATTACATGATGGTCCTGCTGGTGGACATTATTCAGGAGAGACAACAGCTCACAAAATACTCAGAGCTGGATATTATTGGCCCACTTTATTTTGAGATGCCCATGCATATGCACGGGACTATGATATATGCAAAAGAAGTGCTGGAAAATTACCTAAGGCAGTAGGACCTTTGTAGCCGGTTATTATCTCAAAACCTTTCGAATAATGGGGTATAGACGTCATCGGAGAAATAAAGCCAAATTCTTCTCTGCAACATCGATACATCCTGACAGCCATCGACTATTTCACTAGATGGATGGAGGCTACTTCATTATGCAAGATCAATGAAGATGCAGTCATCACTTTCTTGAAAGAGAACATCATAACCAGGTTTTGGGTTCCAATTTCTTTAGTATTTGATAATGCCACTTATTTCTCTTCTTTTAAAATAAATGAATTTGTTTATGAAAGAGGAATTAAATTGCATTATTCAGCCAATTACTACCCCTAGGGAAACGGACTAGCTAAATCTTCAAACAAAAACCTCATCCGAATTCTCAAGAAGACTGTGATTGAAAATCAGAGAATCTGACATATAGCTCTCCCAAATGCCTTATGGAAAGATAGGGTGACTCCAAAGAATGCATTAGGGGTTTCCCCTTACACTCTCATATATGGCAAGGAAGCCATCCTCCCTCCCAACATCTTACTTCCATCCTTACAATTGTCTCAAGCCTCTCAAGGGTCTGGTAGTCAGGTTTTACAATCCAGGATCGATACTTTGCTTCAACTTGAGGAAGCCCGACAAAGGGCCAAAGACCGATTTCATCAACATCAAGACATTATTAAAAGATGGTTCTATAAAAGGAAGTTTGGTAAAAGAAGCTTCGAAGTAGGAGATTTAGTTCTGAAATGGCACCATAACCACGAAGGCAAAGGGATGCACACAAAATTCCAACACTTATGGATAGGCCCTTACCAAATTTCTGCAAAGCTCGGCCTGTCCACTTACAAGCTAACAGACCTCCAGGGAGAGGAAGCAACCCTTCCTCTCAATGGCCTTGCCTTGAAACAATACTTTGAATAGTCTCATTGAGGCTTTCTATACATAAATAAAGCTTTTATTTTATTTTACTTTACTCTCTTATTTTCTTTGTTTCAACTAATTTGTCTCTTTTTTTCAGCATTTGAACTTTTTGTACAAATTTGTTTTCCTGAGTCACCTGCAGTTGGGCCTCTCGTGAAGGTAGATCTCTCAAGAAATCGCACAACACGTGAAGCTGAAAATGTATCCTTGAAAGAAAGTTTACCCATGCATTTTTGGATTTGCTGATCGTTCTCTAGAATGAAGAGATCCTATTATGTTGGTCACACTAACCCTTGTTTAAATAGTAGAGATCTATGATTATCTTTACTACTATCTTTGGGCTCCATCCACCATCACACTTAAAACCATCTCAAGAAGATCATTGTGGTTGGACCCACGGAAAGGTAGCATATCTCGAAGGCATAGGGTATTGAAATGACTCCATGCTGCAAATCTAAAGCCAAAAGGGCTTATAATCAAGGTTCTGTTTTCCAGAGGTTCTCGCCTCAATCAAAGCATGGCTGAGACAAAAGTAAAGCATACAAGTCAAGAAAGCTATCCAAAAGACTCAGCTCAAGCTAGGCTCCTCTCCGTCCATGAGGCTTGATAAATCAATAAAATCTCCCACTCACACAAAAGGACATTATGGATTGAGGAGCCAAAATCAAAGATTGTATTTTAAAGAAAATATTTCTGGAAGGCTCAAACAACAAAGCTATCAAATGTATGAACATCCAAAAGGATGCAGGTGGCATGGGAATGAGGAACAAGAGCAATAGTGTCTATGAGATGTTGTTGCAAATCCTGTGGAGTCTGATAGCAGTGGTCATCTGAAAGATGAATCTTCTAAAAAGAACCCCATATGTTAGCCCTTGGAAAGTTTTAAAGATGTCTTCATCGAAGCTCCCCTTCCCCAATGACCAACGGATAAAGTGACTACTTCCTTTGCTGAGGTTCGAATGCTCAACTGAATATTGCACATAATGTGGACAACTTTTAAAAGAATTCTTCCACTAAATGAGATGGTTTTCAGAGATCTGTGTTCGCCAGCGATTCTCCAATTGTTGTTGCTGCAACATCCTTCCCCAAAATTTTGATGATATTTGGGGCCCCTCCTTTCAACACTTTTGTAGCAATTTTTTCCTTTATCTTTCAGGTTTATTTCTTTCTCTAACTTGGCAGAATTTCACCAACTTCTTTCAAAAGAACGTTCTCTTTTTATTTTTCTAAGACAAAAGCAGTCTTTTCTCTTCAGCACGGATTTTAGTCTTAATCCACCTGCTATAACGCATGTTTTACCCTTCAAATCCTTCATCACTTTAGCGCGCCTCTCAAAGATAGGTTCCCTACTCGACGCAAACTCTAACCATAAGTTCTCCGCTCAGCGCAAAATTTGTCCCTAACTCAGCCACCCCCTTTTGGCATGTCCCAAGTCTTTTTCTGGTGCACATTATGAACATAAGCCGGCCACCGTTAGCGCAAGAGATAACCTTTTCTCGGTCTCCATAGGCATAAGAGTTATCATTGTCCTCCCCGCCTTGGAGCTGTGATTCACCTTCTTGGAAGAAATAAAAGTTGGCGCATTCCTCCCTAGCGCAGACTATGATGATACAATCAGTGCCATAAGTGCAGGGGATACGCTTATCCTTCCCGCTTGCAAATCTGTGCTTCTTCTTTCTTGATAGCCCAAGTTTGGCGTAGTTCTTTGAACGTAACCATAATGCCAGGATTGCCGCTCAAGCACAAAGTTTATTTTGGAACATGCGCGTAGCACATAGCGCAAAAGATTACGCTCCCCGCTTGGCGCAAAAGGTTAAACCGGTGCTCGGCGTTTGGCGCGAAGAGATCTCCTCGATCCTTATGCACCGACGGAGTTGGTATGGCCTTTAATGAGGCCATGTGCCACTCTTAATGACAGATTTCTCAAGCCCCTTGCTCATAACCCCACCAACTTTGGAAGTATGCAACATTAATTGCCACCCTATTTAATGTATCCGAAACGTTTTGAAACTCACCATGTCATTTGCACTCGCTGCTTGGGACTCATAGTTCGAAAGTCGCTGCCATTTGCTGAAGCACCTGCGAAATCCATTACTTGTTTCAGGAGAAAGGCCAATCTTCGGGGATCTTGCCAATCTGCTAGGTAGGCTATTCTCCCTTTTCCTCTTGCTATTTCGGAGTGTTCTTCCTGGTTAAATAGAACGTCTACCATCTTTCATACTCTGTAAAGAATTCCTAGAAAGCATAGCCTACGCTTTCACCCTCTACTATGAAGTAATGAGGATACAGGGTCGATACATGAAAACCACGGTAGAGATGGCCCTATCCCACGGGCACATGAGTCTTTTCCCTATGTCACATTCTCGGCATCCTAGGTTTTCCTCACAGCGCTTTCATTGCCAAGCAAAACCCACGTCTCCCCACCGCCGCATTTGAAAGTTTTTTTTTCTATGTTTTTCTTGGTTGTATAATAGCTTTTTTCTATTCCATGAGTAGGGTCTCTGTTTTCTAAAAGTATGAATTTCTTGCCCTACTTTGGCCATAAGGTTTTCAAACTGAACAAGCATTAAAGATATGGCTTAAGAATGCAATGCCTATCATTGAACAATTCGGGGACTATTATCACAACGTAGAAGGCACATACATCAGGAAGAGTGGAGGTACTCATGAGCCATTTATGTTCCCTCAGTATGTTACAGACTTTGTAATTCACAAGGAGGCTGTGAGACAACTCTTCGGCACTGACCCAATAAGTAAGTTCTTAACAGACGGAAGGAAGGGCATGTATCCTCCCATGCCATTTACCATTGGATCTTATAGCCTCCCGAGAGTAAGAGATGGGGAAAATTACGCTCAAGGCTTAGAAGTTTTCCATTTCGGCACAGTCCCTTTCAGGAGGCAAGATCCCAACAGTGAGGTAAGCCAGCATTGTCTCGACCTCAAGGTCTCCTTTGAATATGCTCATGGCATGGACCAAGACGGGGAATTCTTCAGGAGCACCCACAACTTAATTGTGGTGGAGAAATGCTACAAGAAGAAAAACATGAAGAATCCAAGCCCCAAACCCATTGGTATGATCCAAAGGGAGCGGGAGGCCTCATCCTCGCAATCGGAGAATCCTGCAGGGTTAGAGGAGCAAGAATAGGACAGAGTGCTCCAGGAGAAAACCCTCAAGCAACATCAGGACCAAGAAGAAGCAAGAATTCAAAGTGAGCTGACTGCCAAGCTTCAGCAAGAAGAAGCTGCAAGGAAACAACAAGAACAAGCCTCTCAGTTGGAACAACAAGAAGAGGCCGCTAAGGTCCAAAAAGAAGAAGAGGACTGAAGACAACAAGAGCAAGCTGCCAATCTTCAACATGAAGAAGAAGAAAGGCTCCTAACAGAAGAAGCACCTAGATTGCAGGAGCAGTAGGAAGAGTCAACAAGAAGGCAGGAGAAGGAGAAAACCAAGAAGCTCCCCGAGTAGGAACCATCCACTCCGAAAGACATGGAGTTAGATCCACCATTGATGAACTCTCCAGTGACAACTCAAGAAGAGGTGGATTCTACAAGAGGATTGGCACTAACCCCATATATCCCCAGGAAGCAGCGCAAAGTGGCAGACCTAGATACTGTATATTTCAAAGAGCGGAAAAGGGCCATCATTGATAAGAGGGTAAAGAAAATGGAAAGCAGGGTAAAGAAAGTGGAAAGTGAGGAGGACGACTATGAATTGTGGATATCAGAGACAACATTGGTCCAAAGACCTGATGCTGAGCCCTCGTTCCAAGCCCAATGCACTGTAGCATCAGCAGAGGCAACTAAAGCCAATATTGAATTCCTAAGAGGTGAGATAAAGCATTACAGGGATCAATGTTTTAAGATCAGAGATGATAGAAAGAGGGAGGTATTGGAAGCAAACAAATTGAAAGAGAAATACAATGAGTTGATAGGAGAACAGTTGATGCTAAATTTAGGAGTTCTCCAGCTTGAGAATGAGAAAAACTCATTGGAAATGCATTTGGCCATCTCGAAAGATGAGCAGAAGAATCTAAAAGCTCACATAACAGAATTAGAAGAACCCAAAGCAAGTAGGGATCATCAAATTCATTTCCATCGACATTAATATGAAGGGCAGATTCAAGAAAAGGAACGGCGAAACATCTCAAAGAGGCAGCGGAGGACCAACAAAATTTGTCCACATTTCACAAACAAGCATGTGATATGCGGATTAAAATCCATCAGCTGCTAGTACTGATCTCAGAAGAGATTTGGAGCATGAAAGAAATGATTAAGAAAATGAAAACAATTGAAACCGTATCCCTAAGAACTCGAGAAAGGTTTGCAAATCATATAGAGGAGCTGAAACAACAATCTGAGTGCAAAAAGGGAAAATCTCAACTCCCTTCACACTTCCGTGCCGCTACAAGAGATGAATTGGATGTGGACATTGGGATCCTTGAATTTTCCAAGGATTGCAACACCAAGCTAACTTTGGAAATCAAGAAGATGGTCCGCAAGTGATTTTCATTATACTCCGCACTTAGGGAATCACATAGCAAGTGTCATCTAGTTCTTCCCGCCTACATTTATGATTTCCCAAAGGAAGAAGATCGACTCTTCGAGTTGCAGAATGAGCTGGATGAAGACTTGGTTTATATCAAGAAGATAGAAGTATTGACTCAGGACGAATTTCAACAGTTCATTTTCAAGCCTGCAGTACATATTCACTTCCTAGAAGCGATGGTTAAAGAGGCCACAAAGGGAAAAGTGATAATCAAATAAGACGTACGCAAGCATGAAATAACGTCCAAGGCAACAATATCCTCTCGTAGCAAGCTTATCGTAAAGGATATAAACCAATGGACCACATATATTCAAGAGATAGATGGACCGGTAATTACAAGCTAGCCGGTTGATGGAGGCGAGTCTTAAAGTCAACAGGCAGAAGCCCCAACAGAATAGATAGACCATTCTCACTTTGTTTTAAATAAAAGGAGATGCTGAAATTCTACCTTTTTGTATAAATGATTTGAAAGGATAGCTGGCTCCTATTTTTTTGTCTTGTATGAAAGGTGTCACATGAATCTAGGAAATATGTAACTGTACACCAAAATCCTGATTAGAAGGTTCCAGAATTAGGGTACACCTGTCAGCTCAAGGAGCATTTTGTAAAGTTATAAATAGAAGTTGAGAGGATAAGTAAAAGGGGACTTTTTGCAGGGGAAAGGAATTTTTATTGGCTTGTACGAACTATTTTGCACTTGCTCCAAGAAAGCTAATTTTGCCTAATAAGAGCTTGGAGAGGACGTCCTTTTGCCTAAATGTGTATTGGATATCTATTGGATTATTCTCTTGACATTCATATGTTGCAGTGAGATCTTTCTTTGTTGTCTTGAAATATTTATGTGCAATGAATGATTTTACTACCTTTTGTAGAAGGATGTTCCTCCTAAATGAGTAATAGAATGCTTTCATGTGAATTAAAAGCTATCTTTTATGTCTTTAAACTCTTGTGGTATATGTATCTTCATAATTTGATGG
Organism: Larix kaempferi; assembly: GCA_027924585.1. NCBI lineage: Eukaryota > Viridiplantae > Streptophyta > Pinopsida > Pinales > Pinaceae > Larix > Larix kaempferi. Next base: position 1,156,961 of record BSBM01000260.1, on the reverse strand, counting down.
CTATCTCTTGATCTTTAGATGTTTCTTTCAGCACATTACTCATATCTACAGTTTTGCTCCTTGCAATGATAGATTAGATTTAATTCAGTCTTAGATACAGATTTGTTTCAAGTTATGCATTTAGATTAAATTAGATTAGGCACTTGCATATCATCTTAACAATAAAATAAAAAAGAACGATGGATCGGGTCATAACCGGTGTGAATGAAAACAAATCTTCAAATCTAACGGTAACCGGAACCGCTAACCAGTCGGATTCCTCATATTAAACGGTGGACCATCTAATTGGGATAATTTATCGAGGAGAATCCCTTTCTGCTTGATGCTGCGATCTTCGGGGCATCAACAGTTTTTGGAGCTTGAAGGAAGGCCTAAAGTGCATGGCTGATAAAGGAAAATCTCCCATTGTCAAAAATGTTACTGAAAACCTGCTTGAAACAGAAATTTCAGACAACCCAAATCTTGAAGTAACAGATCAAGAAAACCCCATCTCTGATTATAAACATGAAGAAGTAATTTATGTTGTACCTTTTGTTGAAATAGAAAATTTAAGAAGACACACGATCTTATGTTACACAACTAGGTGGTTTGAACGCAGTAACTTTTCTCCCTAGGAAAAGTACTCCCAAAAAAGAAAGACAATACACTCGTGATTCGATTCGTGTGCAGAATTTTGAAGAACTTGTAAATTTATCTTTGGAAGAGATCACAGAACCTCTGAAAGAAACTGACCCTGAAAACCCAGAAAAATTTTCAGATCCAGAACAACTTGGAGAACTCTTTACCCCAAAGAACACTCCACTCAATTTACCGCACAATTATCCCCCTAGCTCTCCACATAGAACCATGATTGTACCTGCTTGGAGAGCAAGGGGAGCATTGAATCTAGCTGGGCAATTTCATGATCTGCCAAAAAATCCTGAGAAGGTTTTTCCTAGATACGACCCAGGTAAAGGCATATATGCTGAAGATGATCTTAAGAGTTTTTACTTAGCTTTGAATATTTTAAATGTGCAGCACGAAGATGTAGTCTGTAGGATTTTCCCATACACATTTGAACCAAAAGTTTCTTCCTGGTATTTTAGCTTACAAGCTAGTTCGATTTCTAATTGGGAAGAATTTGAAACATGTTTTGTAAAGAAATATGGGAATCAAAAAATTGTAGCTACACTTATGAAAGAATTATTGTCCATGAGAATGGAAAAGAAAGAAAAGGTTCAAGACTTCAACCAAAGGTTCACTACACTCTTGAATAATTTTAGCGAAGCAACTAAACCAGCAGAAGAATCTCTAGTTGAATATTATACAACGGCTCTTGAAGGCCCTATAGCAATGTTCGTAAAAAGATCAATGAAAACCACCCTAATAGAAAAGTTCAAAGAAGCTAGGAAGGTGGAAGAGGAAGCAGACAACACTGCTAAACATGCCTTAGATGTAGAAACAAAACTAGCAACTAGTAAAAAAACCTTACTGCTCACTAGAAATAAAGAAGAATCATCAGCAGACATCGAAAACATAGTTAAAATGATGCAGAAATTGTCCAATAAAATCGTAGATCTTGAGAAAGACAAAGCAGCTAGTACATCTAGAAAACCTTTCAAACCTTTCTACAAGAAGAGAAAAGACAATGACCAACCCCATCCACCTATGAACAACTCCCCTATCTTAAATCTAAATGAAATAGGAATGGAACACTTATGCACCTTTCATCAAGAGCCGCACTCTTAAAAGAGCTGCCCACAATGGATTAATTCCATGAGTTTGGTAATGAACCAAATATTGATGTATATGTAACTTCGGAATGTATTTCACATATATGAATATTGTATTCCTATAGAGATGTTATTATTCCTCTATATGGGAGTGTCGTCATCTATATTGTAAGTGTCGTAACTTATACTTGATAGGTTATTAGACCACCTTGTTGGGGTTGGCCCTGTATAAGTCATGTGAGTCGAAGGGTTATTAGACCACCCTATTGGGGGTCGGCCATGTGGGTCAAAGGGTTATTAGACTATGCTATTGGGTGTCGGCCCAATCAACATTATGTTAAGTGGTTAAGTTGAGGCCGACCTAGTTGAGTAAAGGTCAAGTCAAGTTAGTGTATAAATAGAGAGTGTGTCTCTCTCATTTTACACATTCTATTCTCTCACTCACACTTGGGAGAGTGGTGCACTTGTGGAGGAGAAGGCTCTGCTGCTAGGAGAAGACTATCTCTTGTATTTTGTGTTAAATTTTCAGAATTTACTTCAATCTGATCTAGGATCTTAACTGAGAGAACAACATGTACAGCATATCTATAGCATATCAGTCATGGAGACAATAATGCAAGCACACAAGAGACACAAAGATTTACTTGGGGAAACCATAAAGGTGAAAAACCACAATAACTTCCTTAGAGATAGATAGAGCAATGATACAACCCAAACATAAGAGATAGACATATCCTAGCAGCAGATCCTCCTCCTCCATAAGTGCGCCACTCCTCCTTGAGTGCATAAGTGAGAAGTGAGTGATAAAATAGAGTGCCTCCCGCACTCTATTTATACTTGACTTGACTTGCCTTTTACATAACTCATGTAGGCTCGAACATAACCACATAACATAATGCTGACTGGGCCGACCCCCAATAGGGTGGTCTAATAACCCTTTGACCCACATGGCCGACCCCCAATAGGGGGGTCTAATAACCCTTCGACCCACATGACTTATACAGGGCCGACCCCAACAAGGTGGTCTAATAACCCATCAAGTATAAGTTACGACATTTACAATATAAATGACTACACTTCCGTATAGAGGAATAATACCATCTCTATAGGAGTACATACAACATACATATATGAAATACATTCCGAATTTACATATACATCAACACTCCCTCTTAACTAGGAAGGTATTTCTCAGCACAGGTCTTATAGCACAAGTCTTCTTCTCTGGATCATCATCACTGGATAATCGTCATCGAGTCATCATCATCGTTACTGCTGCTGCTATCTCAATCAATCTCTGAATCTACTCATCATAGGAAGTTCTACAGAGCCAGTCCTTTTTCATACTGGATGTAGGCCCACCACCTGCAGGTCTTTGTCATCACTGGCCATACTGTGAAATCCTCAGGACTTATTAGATGCGTCATAAAACCTAGCTGCAGCATCCCAGGCTATTACGAGCACACAGCTCTACCTGTAGGATCTCCCAGGAGCACATTACATGTGACCCATCACAAAACCTGGCTGAAGCATCCCAGGCTGTTATGAGCACACAGCTCTACCTGTCGGATCTCCCAGGAGCACATTACATGTGATCTCACCACAAAACCTGGCTGAAGCATCCCAGGCTGTTACGAGCACACAGCTCTACCTGTCGGATCTCCCAGGAGCACATTACATGTGGTCCACCACAAAACCTGGCTGAAGCATCTGAGGCCTTTTTCATCCTGTCCAGATCTCCCAGGAGCAAATTACATGTGGTCATGGAAAAACCTAGCTAAAGCATCTGAGGCCTTTTTCATCCTGTCTAGATCTCCCAGGAGCAAATTACATGCCATAGGACAAAACCTCGAAAGAGCATCTGCCAGATATCCCAGGGCACCGAATTACATGCCATAGGAAAAACCTCGAAAGACTATCTACAGATCTCCCAGGGCACAAATTATATGTCCTCCCAAAGCAAAACCTCAAAAGACCATTTGCCAGATGTCCCAGGGCACCGAATTACATGCCATAGGCAAAACCTCGAAAGACCATCTGCAAATCTCCCAGGGCACAAATTACATGCTTACTTGCACAACCTGATCCACGGCCACAAAGTATCATTTGATACTCATCATACATCATCCTGATGTAAACATGATTATCCTGATCATCATCACTGCAACATCCTGCTACATGTCATCTGGAGAAGCTTGTCATCCACGATCATCCTAATCATACAATGCATCCATCTGATGCACACCAAGTATCTACTTGATATATATCAGCATACATAGTGTATCCCCCTGATACATAGATACATGATCCACACAATGTATCCATCAACATACATGATCTACCTGATCATACTTGATACATATCAATATACATGATCTACCTGATCATACAATGTATCCACCTGATACATATATAGATACATGGTCCAAGCATCCAACATGATGCATATACAAAATACATACACATGATCCAACCGATCATATCCAGCATCCAACATGATGCGTATATACATATAAATGATCCAACTGATCATATCCAGCATCCAACATGATGTGTACATGCATACATAAAAATGATCCAACTGATCATATCCAGCATTCAACATGATGCGTACATACATACATAAAAATGATCCAACTGATCATATCCAGCAGAAACCACAACATCATTTTGATGTTCATCATCCAGCGCTTACATCCACAGCCATGTGAAGGATCCTCCTTCCAACATGCTTGGAATGGCTTCAGCAAATGTGTCCATCACTTCTTCCTCAAAGTTTCCTCGATCTGAAGAACGCCAAGCCTCTGTCTGAAGTATTCGAACTTCACCCTGGCTAGTGGCTTCGTCAGCACATCTGCAATCTACACGTCCGTCTCAACATACAGGAGCTTCACCGCTCCTCTCTACACCATATACCTGATATAGTGATATTTGATCTCTATGTGTTTCGACCTGTCATGAAACACTGGGTTCTCAGACAGCTTCACACAACTCGGGTTATCACAGAAGATACCAGTAGCATCCAACAGGAGATCAAATAACTCAGACAGTAGCTTCCGTAGCCATATTGCCTCACAACTAGCTGAACAGACTGCAACATACTCTGCCTAGCTGTACTCAGTGCTACGCAGGACTGCTTCCTGCTAAACTAAGAGATCACAGCTGATCCCATACTGAAGCAGCACCCAGATGTGCTCTTCCTATCTGTAGCACTGCCAGCCCAATCTGAATCAACATAACCCTGTAGGTTAAACTTTTGATTCGCTTCATACTTGAACCCATAATCCACTGTACCCTTCAGGTACCTCAGAACATGCTTTATAGCAACCAGGTGAACACTCCTCGGATCTGTCAGGAACTGGCTCAATGTGTTCACAGCAAAGCAAATATCTGGTCTCATGTTCATCAGGTACATCAAGGACCCAATCATCTGACGATACATAGAGACATCAACCAACTCAGATGAAGCATCATAAAGAAGCTTCAGATTCGATGCCATAGGTGTGGCCATGGCCTTGCAATCCATCATCCCGAACCTCTTCAGGATCTCTACTACATACTTCCCTTGTCCAAGGAAGATTCCATCACTCTGCCACACCTCCATGCCAAAAACAAATAGTGCATCATCCCCAAGTTCCTCAACTCGAACTCGGCAGCAAGCTTCCACTGCGTGTCGGCAATCAATCTATCTTCACTTGTAACAAACAGGTTATCCGCATACAAAAGTAGTATCACTGGATTGCCTTCCTCAACCTTGTAGAAAAGGTTGGAACCTGCTTTACTCTTGGTAAATACCAAACTGGATAGAAAGATGCCTATCCTACCATACCAAATTCTGCACATATATGATTTCCTGTCATGTGTCTCAGAACCAAGTGGTTGCTCCACATACACTTCTTCTTCAACTACACCATTCAAGAAAGCTGTCTTGAAATTCATCTGGTGTATCTTCTATTTCATCACTTTTATATTTCTCTATGCTACCGTCTGCAGCATGCTTGATCTTGATAGATCCATATGGAAGTCACAACAGACTTCCCTTCAGCTCTTGGGATTGCATCCCAAACATTGTTCTTCATGATCGACGGATCATGGCATTCTTCCCATATCCTGGGAACTTCAATATCTTCAATAGATAATTTTGTTGCTACACAAATGTTGTAGTTCTTCTTTTGTAGGTGATGGCATACGATCTTTCCTACACAACAAGTTAAATTGCATGATTAGAAAACATCTCATAGTTTTCAGAACAAATTCTTACACATAAAGAAATATGTCATACAGTCATGCAATTGTCTTAGCCAATGCTTCAATACAACATTTATCCATATCCCGTAACTTTCTAGATGCCTTCCAATCTCTACTAGAACATTGTTAAGAGTGTGCACAACTCCCAACATGTCAGCAAAGAGGTTTCATTCTAGATAAGTAGCAATGGAATGTTGTACAATGCCATAGGCCACTTACCCATGTATATTAGTAGTATACTGTTCATCAATGCAACTATTCTAATATGCACAATACATATCCTAAGTCTAGGAACATGAATGAAACCTCTTTGCTAACATGTTGGGAGTTGTGCACACTCTTAACAATGTTCTGGTAGAGATTGGAAGGCATCTAGAAAGTTACGGGATATGGATAAATGTTGTATTGAAGCATTGGCTAAGACAATTGCATGACTGTATGACATATTTCTTTATGTGTAAGAATTTGTTCTGAAAACTATGAGATGTTTTCTAATCATGCAATTTAACTTGTTGTGTAGGAAAGATCGTATGCCATCACCCACAAAAGAAGAACTACAACATTTGTTCAGCAACAAAATTATCTATTGAAGATATTGAAGTTCCCAGGATACGGGAAGAATGCCATGATCCGTCGATCATGAAGAACGATGTTTGGGATGCAGTGCCAAGAGATGAAGGGAAGTCTGTTGTGACTTCCATATGGATCTATCAAGATCAAGCATGCTGCAGATGGTAGCATAGAGAAATATAAAAGTGATGAAATAGAAGATACACCAGATGAATTTCAAGACAGCTTTGTTGCAAACTCTTAACATTGTTCTAGTAGAGATTGTAAGGCATCTAGAAAGTTACAGAATATGGATAAATGTTGTATTGAAGCATTGGCTAAGATAATTGCATGACTGTATGACATATTTCTTTATGTGTAAGAATTTGTCTGAAAATTATGAGATGTTTCTAATCATGCAATTTAACTTGTTTTGTAGAAAAGACCATATACCTTCACCTACAAAAGAAGGACTACAACATTTGTTCAAGCAACAAAATTATCTATTGAAGATATTGAAGTTCCCAGGATATGGGAAGAATTCCATGATCCGTCGATCATGAAGAACGATGTTTGGGATACGGTCCCAAGAGCTGAAGGGAAGTCTGTTGTGACTTCCAAATGGAAGATTGATTGTGGATAACCTATTTGTTACAGGTGAAGATAGATTGATTGCCGACACGCAGCGGGAGCTTGCTACCGAGTTCGAGATGAAGAACTTGGGGATGATGCACTATTTGTTTTTGGCATGGAGGTGTGGCAGAGTGCAGATGGATTCTTTCTTGGACAAGGGAAGTATGTAGTAGAGATCCTGAAGAGGTTCGGGATGATGGATTGCAAGGCCATGGCCACACCTATGGCATCGAATCTGACGCTTCTTTGTGATGCTTCATCTGAGCCGGTTGATGTCTCTATGTATCGTCAGATGATTGGGTCCTTGATGTACCTGATGAACACGAGACCAGATATTTGCTTTGTGGTGAACACATTGAGCCAGTTCCTAACAGATCCGAGGAGTGTTCACCTAGTTGCTGTAAAGCATGTTCTAAGGTACCTGAAGGGTACAGTTGATTATGGGGTCAAGTATGATGCGAATCAAAAGTTTAACCTGCAGAGTTATGTTGATTCAGATTGGGCAAGCAGTGCTGCAGATAGGATCAGGTGTGATCTCTTGGTTTAGTAGGAAGCAGTCCTGTGTAGCACTGAGTACAGCCGAAGCAGAGTATGTTGCGACGGATGAGCAGGTTGTAGATGTATTGACCAAGCCATTGGCCAGAGTGCAATTTGAGTACTTCTGAGAGAGGCTTGGTGCACTTCAGATCGAGGTTCCTTCCAAAAGGAAGTGATGAGTCTAGAAGATGCAGATGCACATGAGCTTTTCTGACATGGTTGATGTGTTCTCCCTTGGTCATGATGTAATTGATGAGCCATTTTTCACATGGTGGTAGATGTGTTCTCCCATGGTGAAAAAGTAAGGGTTGGAACCTTCCCCGAATGGTGGTAGATGTGTTCTTCCATGTCGGTGGTGTAAGTGCTGGATGATGTGCATCTGGGCTGTGCTTCGTGGATGATGAGATGATTCGAAGAGGACGATGCTATGATGATCAAGAGGATCATGGATGATGAGCATCAGGATGATGCTCCAGTTACTACTCTGTATATGTATATGCATCATGTTGGATGCTTGTTATGATCAGTTGGATCATTTATATATATATATGCATCATGTTGGATGCTGGATATGATTAGTTGAATCATTTATGTATGCATGCATCATGTTGGATGCTAGATATGATCAGTTGGATCATTTGTATGTATTTTGTATATGCATCATGTTGGATGCTTGGACCATGTATCTGTATATGTATCAAGTGGATACTGAGATCATGTATGTTGATATGTATTAGGTGGATACATTGTGTGGATCATGTATCTGTGTATGTATCAGGTTGATACATTGTATGATTAGGTAGATCATGTATGATGATATGTATCAGGTAGATACTTCGTATGCATCAGGTTTATGCATTGTATGATCAGGATGATTATGGATGACGAGCTTCTCCAGATGACATGCATCAGGATGAGGGAGTGATGATGATCAGGATGATCATGTGTACATCAGGATGATGTATGGTGAGTATCAAGATGATACTTTGTGGCCATGGATCAAGTTGTGCAGATGAGCATGTCTAGGAAATCCTATAGGTCGGAGTTGCGTACCCATAACAGCCTGGGATGCTCTTTTGAGACATTTCTCTGGGAGGACATGTAATTTGTGCCTTGGGAGATCTTCAGGTCGGATTTGTGTACCCGTAACATCCTGAGATGCTCTTGCGATGTTTTGTCCTATGGCATGTAATTTGATCCTATGAGATCTGGACAGGATGAAAAAGGCCTCAGATGCTTCAACCAGGTTTTTCCATGACCACATGTAATTTGCTCCTGGGAGATATGGACAGGATGAAAAAGGCCTCAGATGCTTTAGCCAAGTTTTGTGGTGGACCACATGTAATGTGCTCTTAGGAGATCTAATAGGTAGAGCTATGTGGTCGTAACAGCCTGGGATGCTTCAGCCAGGTTTTGTAGTGAGATCACGTGTAATGTGCTCCTGGGAGATCTAATAGGTAGAGTTGTGTGCTTGTAACAGCCTGGGATGCTTCAGCTAGGTTTTGTGATGGGTCACATGTAATGTGCTCCTGGGAGATCCGACAGGTAGAGCTGTGTGCTCGTAATAGCCTGGGATGTTGCAGCCAGGTTTTGTGACACACGTAATAAGTCCTGAGGATTCCACAGTATGGCCAGTGATGACGAAGACCTGCAGGTGGTGGGCCTACGTCTAGTATGAAAAAGGACTGTCTCTGTAGAACTTCCTATGACGAGTAGATTTAGATATTGGTTGAGATAGCAGTAGCAGTGACGATGATGATTATCCAGTGACGAGGATCCAGAGAAGAAGACTTGTGCTAGAAGGCCTGTGTCAAGAAATACCTTCCTAGTTAAGAGGGAGTGTTGATGTATATGTAACTTCAGAATGTATTTCACATATATGTATATTGTATTCCTATAGAGATGTTATTATTCCTCGATATGGAAGTGTTTGTATTCCTATAGAGATGTTATTATTCCTCTATATGGAAGTGTCGTCATTTATATTGTAAGTGTCGTAACTTATACTTGATGGGTTATTAGACCACCTTGTTGGGGTTGGCCTTGTATAAGTCATGTGGGTCAAGGGGTTATTAGACCACCCTATTGGGTGTCAGCCCAGTTAGCATTATGTTAAGTGGTTAAGTTGAGGCCGACCTAGTTGAGTAAAGGTCAAGTCAAGTTAGTGTACAAATAGAGAGTGTGTCTCTCTCATTTTACACTTTCTATTCTCTCACTCACACTGGGGAGAGTGGCGCACTTGTGGAGGAGAAGGCTCTGCTACTCGGAGAAGACTATCTCTTGTATTTTGGTTGTATCATTGCTCTATCTATCTCTGAGGAAGTTATTGGGGTTTTTCACCTTTATGGTTTTCCCCAAGTAAACTATGTGTCTCTTATGTGCTTTCATTATTGTGTCCATGATTGATATGCTGTAGATTTGTTGTACATGTTGTTCTCTCAGTTAAGATCCTAGATCAGATTGAAGTAAATTCTGAAAATTTAACACCAAATGCTAGACTCACAGATTCCAGATCAAGATGATTCCCCAGAAGAACAAACCCTTGAAGCAGAGGAACCTTCCCTAGACACTACCATGGTGTTATGGGATTGGGTACCTTACCTGAACCAATAGAAGATGATCCTATGGAAAGCCCAGTCTCTGCTGTGAACATTAACACTTGCAGTAAAGGTCCCATTGCAGATCTAGTTCCAAGCCTGACTACTCTCAAACCTAAAACTTCCAAAGAGATACCCAGGAGACACATTATAGTCATTCCACCTCAACCTAATGCTAACCCAATAGTTTCCAAACAACCAAATATTGACACAATAGTCCAACAACCAAAGGTCATGTTGAGCAAGGCCGACTACCAAATGAAAGTTATAAAAGAATGTGATATGGTATATGACATCATTGAAGATATAAGGAAAGTAAAAGCAAATGTTTCGATATTCGATATGTGCGGTGTGCGCCAACAACAAGACAAGTTGTTGCAAGCTCTTCAATCCTAGCCCAGTGCTCCATTAACAGACACTCAAGAAGATCCTAAAATTAATGAAGCCAATATCGGCGGGAAATCCAAATCTCAGACATTTCCTTTTCTTTTAACTTTTGAAATCTTCAATCATAATGTGCACAATTGTCTGGTAGATTTAGGATCATCTTCGAATGTTATGCCATTGTCAATTTGTAAGAAAATTAACAGTCAACCAATCCCATCTCTCACTCAGATTATTCAGTTAGATAGGACTGCTGTCAAAGTTCTTGGGGAAATGAAGGATGTTCTCATTAGCTTATCGGTAGATTCTAGAGTTTGTCAGTTCATTGATATAATGGTAGTTGACATTCCCGAATCCTATGGTTTAATCCTAAGTAGGGACTGGTCCACTAAGCTTGATGGCTACTTCGCAACTGATTGGTCCCATTTATGGCTAGCATATCAGAATGGGCAGAATCAGATCAAATTTTTGAGAGACCACATATGAAACAAAATGTAACTCAGCTAGAAGGAAAGAATGAAGCCGTAACCTTCTCATCTTCAGTTTTCGGAAAATTATTTATTAGAAATTGATCCGGTTAATTATCAGGCTGAAATTATTAGCCATGAATCAGATGAACAGTCCGATTTCCTTCATTTTTCTTAGACTGAGGATATTGAATGTAACATAGTTAGTTTAGTCACTGACTTAGATCATAAATATACTAACCTAGCTAAGTCAAACGTTCTTTTTTGGACATTATACTTTGATGGTTCTAAAACTGTTGAAGGATCCGGAGACGATTGTGTTCTGCTGGATCCAGAAAGAAATAAGTACTTTTTGTCCTGTAGGTTAGAATTTGATTGTACTAACAACACTGCTAAATATGAAGCTTTAGTCCATGAATTGAAGAAATCCATTGATTTGAATGTCAAATACCTAAAGGTTTTTGGTGACTCAGAAATAGTTGTAATGCAGGTAAGAGATACCATTCATTGTCTTTCACCTCATTTGCAAGGTTATCAGGCTGAGGTATGGGATTTAATCATGCATTTTGATGCTTTCAATATAAAATCTATTCCTAGACTGCAAAATGCTGCAACTGATTTATTAGCAACTTCCGCTTCCAGATTGGTGCCAACTAATAACAAGTGCTCGATTGAATTGGTTTTTAGGCGTTCCATCCCTGACAATATCATGAACTTTAGAGTTTTCAATGATGGCGATCAGATTATCAATTTTATAATAAAGGAAGACATGTTCCAAGAAGCCGTGATAGAAAAAGAAGAACATGATGTTGTTTTGCAAGAGAAAGATGAGGCTAAAGGAAATTTTATTCCCAGAGGGGTAAGGTCACTTGAAATGCTGTTCGATCTACAGAATAAGTTCAAAAGGCCAACAAATACCAAGACCAATAGCTCATCAATGTAGCATGAATTAGTAAATTTGGGTACCGAAGCTGAACCAAAGTTTGTTAACCTTGGCAAATGTTGTTCACCGGGAGAAAGAGATAATTTCATCAAACTATTTCGACAATATAAGGATTTGTTTGCATGGACTTATGAAGATATGAAAACATATGACACCCACATTATTCATCATGTCATACCAATGAAGGCAGGCGTCAATCCATTTCAATAGCAATTAAGAAGAATGCATCCTACCCTTGAACCTCTGATTCAAAAGGAGTTGAAGAAGTTACTTGATGCTAAGATAATCTTTAAAATATGGAATTCTGAATGGGTTGCTAATTTGGTTCCTGTGAGGAAGAAGTTAGGAGAAATAAGACTATGTGTTGACTTAAAAAATTTGAATAGAGCCTCAGGTAAAGACAACTATCTCGTCCCTTCAATGGAACAAATTCTCTGGATGGTATCAGGATCAGAAATGTTCTCCCTTCTTGATGGTTTCTCTAGTTACAATCATGTATTATAAGACCATCTTAAGACCACTTTCCACACCAAGTGGGGAATGTTCGCGTATAGAAGAATGCCGTTTGGCCTAATAAATGCGGGAGCCATGTTCTAGTGAGCGATGGACATCGCTTTTCAAGGATTGGGTGGTCATTGTGTCATTTTTTATCTAGATAATGTGATAGTTTTTTCAAAGAAGAGGGAAGACCATGTTGTTCATTTGAATCATATTTTTTATCGTTGCCAGAAATATGGTATCTCTTTAAACCCCAAGAAGAGTGTGTTTGTTGTTCCTGAAGGTAAGCTTTTGGGCCATGTTATTTCAACAAAGGGAATTTCAATTGATCAAGAGAGAGTACAAGCTATCAATAAAATTCCTATGCCTCATAACAAGAAATCCATGCAGTCATTTATGGGCACTATCAATTTTGTCCGAAGATTTGTTCTCGATTTTGCTCAAACTGTTAAACCTTTGCAGCAAATGGTCAAGCAAAGCATACAATTCAAGTGGATAGACTTGGAAAAGGATGCATTTAGAGACATTAAGGCAGCCATAGCTGAGGCTCCTTCCTTAAGAAGCCCAGACTTTGCCAAGTGAAACCCGCGTCTCCCCACGGCCGCATATGAAACTTTTCTTTTTCTATGTTTTTCTTTGTCGCATAATAGCTTTTTTCTGTTCCATGAGTAGGGTCTCTGTTTTCTAAAAGTATGAATTGCTTGCACTACTTTGGCCATAAGGTTTGCGAACTGAATGAGCATTAAAGATATGGCTTAAGTCACTTGTCATATGCCGCAATCTGGACACCAAAGCTAAGTGAAATATTTTATCCTTTCATGCAAGGTATGTAAAACTCGCGCTTAGCCCAAACCAACATGAAAACTTGGTATCCCTGAATCGTCCTAGCAGTATCTTAGCAGCCATAGAGTTTTTCACCCAAACCCGTGGAAGCCGCGACATCCCATGCAAAGCGAAACTCCCTGCCAAGCATCTACTGCATGTAAAACTCAATCCTTCTCGTTCCTTGCAGCTAAAGTTTCATACTATGAACACCGGAGTACACTGCTCAACCGAAAGCAATGTTCATTCACGCCGAGGGTGCATAAAACCCACAATGCTCGGCTGAATTTGCCTGAGGATATGTTAAAACAACCCATCGTGCCCACTTAGAACCGTGATAACCAAGCCTGATTCTTAACCGATAGAGGCTAGCAGCTATGCGTTTTTCCCTCTTTGCACAGACTCCACTATCAAGTGCCGGCGCATAATTTTGTTCAGGCATCAGCGCGCGAGAATAGCAAGGAATAGTGTTAAGCGCTGGTGCAAGAATAGTGTTAAGCGCTGGCGCAGGAATAAGGTTAAGCGCTCGCACAGAAATTAGAATAGGATGGCGCATGAACAATTTCAGCGATAGCGCATAAAAGTGCCTTGGCTAGCGCATGCTAAAATTTAGCCCTCAACGCATAAATAATGTTAAGTGCTAGTGCAGAAATAAGGTTAGGGTGGCGCATGCAAAATTTTAGGCGCTAGCGCAGAAAATTTATTTGGACTAGCGCATCCTTGTAGACATCATTGTTGTCCCGATACATTTTTTTCCAGTCAATTTGTGTGGAAATTTAGGAGCCTATGCATTGTAAAACGAGTGGCGCAAATAAAAAACTAGCTTTCCTCTCCCATCCACCATGTTGATATCCTGCTCATTGTTATGAACCGGCCTGATTGTGATAAGCCCTAGAAACATAAAGTCAAATTGGTTGTGATTCTAGGATATGTTTCAATTTGTCTGATTTATGAAATAGCAGTAGTTGGTGTAGCTTATTGACATTTTCTCACGTCCTTCAGCTGTGAATTGATAGTTGAAATCATGATCTATTTGATTATATTTTGAAGCAGCATCCATATTATGATGTTCTAAATTTTGATATAACTGTCGCCCATGCTTGAAAATCATCTCACTAAAGACTACTTTGTCAAATTTTCTGTCACCTTGCATTTTAATAGTTGGCTAAACGTATGCATGTTCCTTATTTTACATTGCCTTGCTCACCGTAGGATTATCATGCACAGGAGGTATACAAAGAAGAAATCCACACAGAAGTTAGACTCAGACTCGGACATGGAAATCATATTAGATACTTCTCTTGGGACGATGTTCGCTGACACACAAGCTACCACTGGTGTCCCCCCTGGGAGCTCTACCCCTGAATTTCAATAGTGTGATCTGTATAGGTTCATTATGGATCAGAATAGTACAACAGCCTCCATAGAGGATGCTCTGGTGTATGCCAACATCCGAAGGTCTTGTTTGCATAAGGAGACAACTCGTCCTAAGTTTTTCCCTTGTTCTGAAGTTATTGGATGGAAAATGCCTCACATCTGGACCGGCACAAGGCTCATGAATGATAAAAATGGGTTAGCCTAGCATCTTTTTCTCCTGAGCATGTCTCTACTACCTATAGATTTCCTTCACCCAGTTCTTGTTTAGACAATGATTGGATAGCAAAACATCCAATGGACCCACTAGAATCTTCCCGAAAGATGATGATAAATGACAGGCATATTAGGAGGAGGTAGAACAATGAATATGAAAGAAACCTCCTAAAAACCCCTTACAGACTCATTGTCCTGATGTTGAGTCGACTCTTCGGCATTCCTAATGGAAATATGTTTAAGATCGGGTGGGTGTCGGTGATGTTTCATATAGCCATGAATGGCACCATCTTCAATTGGGCTGAAATAATTTTAGATAGTTTGGCCTCGCAGCTAACAGCAACCCAGGGAGGACTAACCCAAAAGAAGGCAGATTTCTTCATGTCTTCATACTTGATTGACTGCTTGTTAAGCAAGCACACGTTCCCGGAATTGAACCTGCTTATGGAAGCCAAATGAAATAGCTCTCTTCATGGCTTATCACTGTACATGGGAAAGTATATACGCAAACCACTACAAGATGGTTTGCGAGAGGTTTATCATGCCATTATACCAGCTCAATTTTATAGAAAAACCGGATTGTATGTCGAAGAATGCAATTCCTATCATTGAACAATTCGAGGACTATTATCACAACGTAGAAGGAACATACATCAGGATGAGTGGAGGTACTCATGAGCCATTTATGGTCCCTCGATATGTTACAGGCTTTGTAATTCACAAGGAGGCCATGAGACAACTCTTTGGCACCGATGCAATAAATAAGTTCTTAACAGACCGAAGGAAGGGCATGTATCCTCCCATGCCATTTACCATTGGAGCTTACAGCCTCTCAAGAGCAAGAGACGGGGAAAATTATGCTCAAGGCTTAGAAGTTTTCCATTTTGGCACAGTCCCTTTCAGGAGGCATGACCCCAACGGTGCGGTAAGCCAACTTTGTCTCGACCTCAAGTTCTCCTTTGAATATGCTCATTCCATGGACCAAGACAAGGAATTCTTCAGGAGCACCCACAACTTAAATGTGGTGGGGAAACATTACAAGAAGAAAACCATGAAGAATATGAGCCCCAAACCCGTTGGTCTAATCCAAAGGGAGCGGGAAGCCTCAGCCTCGTAATCGGAGAATCCTGCAGGGTTAGAGGAGCAAGAACAGGATAGAGTGCTCCAAGAGCAAACCTTCAAGTAGCAGCAGGACCAAGAAGAAGAAGGAATTCAAAGTGAGCTGACTGCCAAGCTTCAGCAAGAAGAAGCTGCAAGGAAACAACAAGAACAAGCCTCTCAATTACAACAACAAGAAGAGGCCGCTCAGGTCCAAAAAGAAGAAGAGGACCGAAGACAACAAGAGCAAGCTTCCAAGCTGCAACATGAAGAAGAAGAAAGTCTCCTAACAGAAGAAACAGCTAGATTGCAGGAGCAGCAGGAAGAGTCAGCAAGAAAGCAGGAGAAGGAGCAAACTGAGAAGCTCCCCGAGTAGGAACCATCCACTCCGAAAGACATGGAGTTAGATCCACCATTGATGAACTCTCCAGTGACAACTCAAGAAGAGGTGCATTCTATAGGATGATTGGAACTAACCCCATATAAACCCAGGAAGCAATGCAAAGTGGCAGACCTAGATACTGTATAGTTCAATGAGCGAAAAAAGGCCATCATTGATAGGAGGGTAAAGAAAATGGAAAGTAGGGTAAAGAAAGGGGAAAGCGAGGAGGACGAATATGAATTGTGGATATCAGAGACCACATTGGTCCAAAGAACTGATGTCGATCCCTCATTCCAAGCCCAATGCACTGTAGCATCAGTGGAGGCAACTAAAGCCAATATTGAATTCCTGAAAGGTGAGATAAAGCATTACAGGGATCAATGTTTTAAGATCAGAGATGATAGGAAGAGGGAGGTATTAGAAGCAAACAAATTGAAAGAGAAATACAATGAGTTGATAGGAGAACAGTTGATGCTAAATTCAGGAGTTCTCCAGCTTGAGAATGAGAAAAACTCATGCGAAATCCAGTTGGACATCTCGGAAGATGAGCAGAAGAATCTAAAAGCTCACATAACAGAATTAGAAGAAATCGAAGCAAGCACGGCTTAGCAAATTCATCTCCACCGACATGAGTATGACGGGCTGATTCAAGAAAAGGAACAATTGGTGAAAGAACTCAAAGAGGCAGCGGAGGACCAGCAAAATTTGTCCACATTTCACAAACAAGCATGTGATATGCGGATTAAAATCCATCAGCTGCTAGTATTGATCTCGGAAGAGATTTGGAGCATGAAATAAATGATTAAGAAAATGACAACAATTGATACCATAGCCCTAAGTACTCGAGAAAGGTTTGCAAATCATATAGAGGAGTTGAAATAACAATCTGAGTGGAAAAATGGAAAATCTCAACTCCCTTCACACTTAAACACCGCTACAGGAGATTAATTGGACGTGGACATAGGGATCCTTGAATTTGCCAAGGATTGCGGCACCAAGCTAACTTTGGAAATCAAGAAGACGGTCTGCAAGTGTTGTTCGTTATACTCCACACTCAGGGAATCACATAGCAAGTGTCATCTGGTTCTTCCTACCTCCATTTATGATTTCCCAAAGGAAGAAGATCGACTCTTTGAGTTGCAGAACGCGTTGGATGAAGACTTGGTTTATATAAAGAAGATAGAAGTATTGACTCATGACAAATTTCAACAGTTCATTTGCCAGCCTGCTGAACATATTCACTTCCTAGAAGCGATGGTTAAAGAGGCCACAGAGGGAAAAGCGCTGATCAAATCATACCTATGCAAGCATGAAATAGCATTCGAGGAAACAATATCCTCTCATAGCAAGCTTATTGTAAAGGATATCAACCAATGGACCACATATATTCAAGAGATAGATGGCCCGGTAATTAGAAGCGAGCCGGTTGGTGGAGGCGAGTCATCAAGTCAACAGGCAGAAGGCCCAGCAGAATAGATAGACCATTCTCACTTTGTTTTAAATAAAAGGAGATGCTGAAATTCTACCTTTTTGTATAAATGCTTTGAAAGGACAGCTGGCTCCTATTTTTTTGTCTTGTATGAAAAGTGTCCCACGAATCTGGGAAATATGTAACTGTACACCAAAATCCTTATTAGAAGGTTCCAGAATTAGGGTACAATTGCTAGCTCAAGTAGCATTTTGTAAAGTTATAAATAGAAGTTGAGAGGAGAAGTAAAGGGGGACATTTTGCAGGGGAAAGGAATTTTTCTTGGCTTGTACGAACTATTTTGCACTTGCTCCAAGAAAGCTAATTTTGCCTAATAAGAGCCTGGAGAGGACATCCTTTCGCCTAAATGTGTATTGGATGTCTATTGGATTATTCTCTTCACATTCATATGTTGCAGTGAGATCTTTCTTTGCTGTCCTGAATTATTTCTGTGCAATGAAGGATTTTACTACCTTTTGTACAAGGATGATCCTCCTAAATGAGTAATAGAATGCTTTCATGTGAATTAAAAGCTATCTTTTATGTCTTTAACCTCTTGCTGTAGATGTATCTTCATGATTTGATGGCTATCTATTGATCTTTAGATGTTTCTTTCAGCACATTACTCATATTTACAGTTTTGCTCCTTGTAAGGATAGACTAGATTTATTTCAGTCTTAGATACATATTTGTTTCAAGTTCTGCATTTAGATTAAAGTAGCTTAGGCACTTGCATATCATCTTAACAATAAAATAAAAAAGAACAGTGGATCGGGCCATAACCGGTGTGAATGAAAACAAATCTTCAAATCCAACGGTAGCTAGAACCACTAAGCGGATGGATTCCCCATATTAAACGGTGGACAATCAAATTGGGATAGTTTACCGGGGAGAATCCCTTTCTGCTTGATGCCATGATCTTCGGGGCATCAACAGTGCCAAACAACAATAACACAACTATGGATCAACAAATACTATGGGACGACTTACAAAGCATATGCGTCCAGCAACAATATACTAACAAAGTAAATAGAAGGGTTGACATGGGTTCCTAACATCCCAAGTACACCAATTCCTTCTTCATGAAAAAACACTTTTGTAGGTTCACCATCAGCTTTTCTTCCTACAATTTCTGCAATACTTGTCGAACATGCTCCAAGTGTTCTGCCTTGGTTCGACTGAAAATTAGAATGTCGTCTAAGTAGACTACGACAAAATTTCCTAGAAATGGTTTCAACACTTCATTCATCGATCTCATGAATGTGCTGGGTGCATTAGTCAACCCAAATGGCACGACTATCCACTCGTACAACCCTTCTTTTGTCTTGAATGTTGTCTTCCATTTGTCTCCTTCTATGACCCTAATCTGGTTATATCCACTCTTCAGGTCTATTTTTGTGAAGTATGTCGCTCCACTTAGGCAATCCATCAAGTCATCCATCCTCGACAATGGAAACTGATACTTGATCGTGATCCTATTGATGGATCTGGAGTCGGTACACATTCTCCATTCTCTACCCTTCTTTGGTGTCAATAACGTTGGTACTGCACACAGGCTTAGACTTTCTCTGATTAACCCTTTGTCCAACAACTCTTGGACCTGTCGGTTTAGTTCCTGTCCCTTTGTCAGACTCATCCTATATGGTGCTTTGTTTGGCAGACTCGACCCTGGAATCAACTCGATCTGATGGGATATGCTCCTTATTGGTGGCAATCCCGTCACTTTCTCATCATCCATTATGTCCCTGAATTCTTCGAGCAACTCCTCGATCTCAACCGAAATATTCTCCTCCCTGGTCATTCCTTTGACATATGGTCCTTTTGGAATGATCGCAAAACATCCCAACTGCCTCTCCTCTTCTGCGAGGAACTCCTTTGCGGTGCTCATCAACACTTGCTTCTCCCAAATATTGCTCTCACCATGCTTACTGTTGACCTACTCTTCTCACCTCGGCTTAAGATTCCTCTTCACGCCATTCTTCCACACTGTGACTGTGTTGGCTCAACAATCATAGATCATTTTCCAATCATATTGCCATGGACTTCCTAACAATAGATGGAAGGCATCCATGGGAACTACATCGCACAGTACGTTCTCCTCTAGTCCCTCAACTTTGAAGTTAATCAGGCACTGTCTGGTGACCTTGACATGGTGTCCTTTCTGCAACCATGAGATCTTGTAGGGGTGTGCGTGTTTTCGACACTTCAACCCGATCTTGTCTATGACTTCTGTCGACACAAGATTCTCCGTGCTTCCACCATCCACTATGGTTTTGCAACGCCATTCTCCGATATGCACCTTCGTTCAAAAGATCACCTTCCATTGTGCTGGTTCCATCGGGTCACATTGATCTTCCTGGATCAAGGTCCTCTTAACCGTCAAATTCTAGATCTTCTTCTTTTCACCTCCACTGCTGTCGAATGTCAATTCTTCCCTCTCATCGATGTGCTTATCCTTTCGACATCTGGGTTTCGACTCCTCTGTAGCATGTAGGTTTTCTGGGCACTCATATGCCTTGTGTCCCATTCCTCGACACTTGTAACAAATTATGGTTGGTCTGTTAGCTCCTTTCTTATCGGATGGACCACTTAAACTATACGCACCTCGACCGTGGTTCTCGCGACCATCGCATCGGTTTTCTTGCACTTTCTTCCATGTCGATGTCCCTTCTGCATGTCGGCTATCTTCGACACTTTCCTTCCTGTACCCACTACTTTGGCCGTTCGTGGAGACAATTTTTGCACCCCGTCCAGTCATCCTTCCCCTGGTCGCTATGGAGTTTCTTAACAGCTTCTCTTCTGCCTTAAGAGCTAACTAGTAGGCTTCGCCAACCACTCTACATCTTGACATTCTGAGTTCATCCTGAATAGAATATTTCAAGACGTTCACATACCTAGCGACAGCTTCTTCTCCTTCATCAGTTTGTCCTGACCGAATCGACAAATGGTAGAACTCCTCCTTGTACTCTTTCACGGTCATTTCTTTCTGTCGAAAGTGCTGTAACTTCCTGAACAAGAAAATCACATAGTCATTTGGCAAGAAATTTCCCTTCAACTTGGCAACCATTCTATCCCAAGACTTGATTTTCTCCTTGCCTTTCTTGAGTCTGTCAACCTATACATTTTCCCACCCCAATGACGCATGACCCTTTAACCTCAGACATGCAGTCTTAACCCATTTAGGATCTTCGATCTGCTCTATGTTGAAGTATTTCTCCATCTCTCTGAACCAGTCGATCAAATCTTCTGGGTCAAGGCTTCCTGAGTATGTACGCACATCTATCTTTGCCCGACCTCTCATATCCATCAAGAATTTGATCATTTTTTCCTCTGTTTCCTTTGCGGATTCATCCCGAGCTTCCACCTCTTCGACTTCCTCGTCGTTGTGGTCTAATGCTTCAGGAATACAACCATGCCTCTCGCTTTATTTGATCACTGCAACTTCATTTGTCAAAGTTTGCATCGTTCTGACGCATTCATCGAACATCTCATGATCCACTGTGACAGCTGTTGCGCCATGCATCCTTCATCCTCTAACGTTAATGCCTCTATGAGCCATTTCCAACCTCCCCTGAAACTCTCACATGTCGAATCGCAACAGGATTCAAACAAGTCGTCCACAACTCTACCCAACCACAGCTCGAGCTGTCCAACTTAGTTGTAGGCTCTTTGTTCCCGCTCAGATCTGCTACAATACGTGCTCATATCTGCAACGATCCGTGCTCTAATACCAACTGCTGCAAGTCACCTTATTGGAATACTTTCTTGTTTAACAATACACATGACACAAGCCACAATGCTTACACAAAACAGGTGTAAAACGGGATTCCAGAAGTGGATTTATATTACTTCTTTGAATTCAGTTACAATGTGGAATAACTGTAACCAAATAACTAACTATAATCGGCCTCAACCGTTACAACTTAGAAGTAACTGTGGTGTGTTCTCCCGGTCTGTCGACCTTACCCTCTCTCGGTTCAACTCTAAACTCTGAGCTATGGCTCAATCTCAACTCTCCTCTTCAGTCGGTGTGACTCTGCACAACTTCCCTTGGCTCTGTTCTCTGATACTGCTGATCAAAGACTGAAGATCCTCTTCTGATTTCCTTTCCTGTGTCTTCTACCCTACTGCTGCTGTTCCCGAGACTGTTGCAATACCCGAGACATGCATCCTCCTGTCCGCCGATCCTTCCAAATCCTGTGAACCTGCAACTGTCAACTCCTAGCCGTGCTGCACAGCCTCTATCCATGATGTCACATGTCATGTCTTTCACCAACTCGCAATAGCTATAATAAATTCCTCAGCAACACTAAACGGCTACCAGGTACAGTCCCTTGACTTTCTACCCTTTCGACCCTGCTGCAGTAGTCGGTCACATCTTGACTTTCCTGTCGTTTTTTGCTTCTCATTTTCCCTTTACTTTCTAGCCTCTATCATGATGGATGCAGAATGCATGCAAAGCATGCAAGACCAAAATGAGATGGTGAGAATATTCCAACATCCACTTCTTCCATATGGTTTCTTGTAAGTGTATCACATAGAATAAGGATCATCCCACTCTTTCTTGAATCAGATGCCACATAAATATATTATCAAGAGGAAGAATCGACATAGCTTTCCTAAATTACTATACCTACTAAATGTAGTATCTACTAAAAATATGGCTTGACCCTTTATTTAATGCAATATGGGGTAAATATGTATGGAGGAAATAATTAATGACACTTCCTCCTATATAGGTTGGACAATAAACCTATCCACTGGGGGAATGATATGTCAATATTCCTCAAAAACATTGACCAGTAACTGTATCACCTAGAGGAATGATCAACAATTTTCCCACAAGTGCTTTCTCAAATATAGTATCTAGTAAATGTTTTTCAACAATAAGGATCAATAATTCCTTCCTTAAATACAATATCCTAGAAACCTACAATTTAGATGAAGGATCAGATGGCCTTTCTTGAAGTACAGTGCAGATGCAATTAATCATATGTCGCAATGATCCTTTGACTCCTTATCAAATACAGTTCCCTAGGAACGTATTATCTATATCCAAGATTTACCACTTGATCTTTAAACACGGTACCAAGGAAATGTATCATCTAAAGGAATGTTCAGACATTTATTCTTAAATATTACAACCCATAAAATGTATCATTTCAAGGAAAGTTTGACCGATTCTTTCCTCAATTGGGGTAACTACAACATTTATCATCTTAGTGACTTTTCAACTAACCTTTCAGCCAAAGTAATTATTGGTTGTCCTTTATTAAATACAATATCTAGAATCCTTACAACCCAAAGAAAAGATAGACCAATCTTACTCAAATTGTGTTCCCAGAAAACGTATCTCATCTATGAATGATCATCAAACCCTGCCCTTTTAAGATACGATTGCGAAGAAAGGTTCACCCAACACTTCCTCTTTACACTCCTAGCTGACAATAATGTATTTTTATAACTTTGAGAGGGTAACCTGAAGGCTGACACTCCCTCTTAACACTACCAACTTGCAATACTATCATTGGGGAAGTGTGTCCCATTTCTATTTTCTATTAAGGCTTGCCTGAGATTTTTTATTTACCTACATATTCTAGTATAATTCTATTTGGTACTAAGGATTTTCCATTTAGAAGGCCATCCTTGTATTACATTTTTAGGATTCTCTTCTTCGTTGTCATATAATAGGCCTTGAAACAAATAAAAGAATTCTACACGAAATTAAATAAAAATACAATCAAATCAGTATTAATTATTACTCAACAACTAGTTGCGATATTGTTTTTAGTTTGGACATCGAAATCGTCATATTTTTACTATGCTACTATCAACGTTTGTTTTTTATTTAATATTTCTATTTTAATGCGAAGAAAGTAATAAAATAATGATTTATTTTTTTAAATTCATTTTTGGAGTCTTTGTCAATTTTAGAAATGTATTCTGGAATGCTTGATTTTAAAATGGATGTGATATTCTTTCCAACGGATTGAAAGTTGTTGAAGCAATAGATTACCGCAATAGAAAAAAATTGCACAATAGTGACATCAAATATGGATGTGTAGTTGTTAATGTTATTAAGGTTTTGAATGGGTATCTTGAATTGTCGCATGCATCACATGGTGCAAATACTTTGTTAGAGGAAAAAGGAGCTTTTATTGAATGGGATGCATCACAAATTTCTAAGAGGTTTCAACAATACTCTAATTGATATGGTTCAAATGAGTTTTAATGAAAACTCATACATGAGTCATGCAATGACAATGTCTAGATATATCATATCCCACATGCATGTGACACGGCACCATATTGAAAGAAAAATTGAAAAATAGCCACTCAGCGACAATGTACCTATGCCTTGAAGAAAAGTAGAGAACAGGCCATTTTGGTGAGGCAATATAGGAGTTCCAAGTTACATGAGGCATAAATCTCTTGTTTTTAATTTTATAGGTAGTCTAGGAAGGAATATTTGAAGCACAAAACCTTCAAACAATCTCACTACATCAAATCGATTTTGTATTTTTGGAGGATGTTGGAGGTAGATATCATATATAAGAATAAAGGAAATGCAAACAATATATAGTCTTAGATCCAAGAATTAATTATTCGTATGTCACAAACCCTCAGACTAAGAATGAAAATATTTCATGACATTAGTTTGTAGAACCTCCTTGAGGTTGAGAATAACAAAAAATGGGTGCAACTCCAAACATGAGCAATTTTAGAACCAAAATGGTTGCATAAAAAGTCAAGTGAGTATTGTAAGTAAGTCTGTATCTCTATCATGAATGATAATATTCATATGTCACTAACTCTCAAACAAAGAATGTAAATCTTTCATGAATTTAGTTTGGAGAACCTCTTCGAGGTTGAGAATAACAAAAAATAGGTGCAACTCCAAATAGGAGCAATTTCAGAACCAAAATGGTTACATAAAAAGTCCAATGAGTAAATTGCAAGTAAGTTTAGATATGTACCTAGATACTATATGGGTGGTTTACCCCCAATTTGCGAATAATGTCTAAAATATACCCTACAATAGAAAATTAAAGCATGAATGGAAATATATATATTCATGCCTTGTTTTACAAACCATCCATATAGTATCTAGGTAGGTATTAGACATTTTATTGGAAAATTGGGGACAAGCCACCAAGATAGTTTAAATCTTTTATATATGTCCCCAATTATTCAATAAAATGGAAACTATTAGCTAGGATTAATTATATAATGAGGTTCACGTTCAGTTTCAATTTTGATAATGAACAAATTTTGCATTCAATTCCAACAATGGTAACTCAAAGTTCTATTAAGAATGCATTCCACACTCAAGTTGAATGCATGATTGATCATGTTCTCAAAAATATCCAAACCCTCTTGCACTTTTCTTTATTGCAACGAAAATCCACCATGTTCCATATGTAATTCCATTAGTAGAATATCTTTTCCTATATTCATTTCATATAGTATTGAATATGCACATTCACTTTGTCCATTCAATGAAAAGAGTTATAAAGATTGTTAAAGAGAAGGCATCTAGACATATAGTGTTTATGCTGTGTCTCTTGTGTTTATGCTGTGCTTGTTGTTCTTTCAGTGATCCTGTATATTATATTATTGTGAAATGGAATGTAATGCTGATATTTTCTATCTTAGCATATTGAATCTTAACATGGTATCATACCTAACCTGAAGGAAGGCAATGTATGGCACTTACGACACTTGCGACAATTTCAAGGTTAGGGTTTTATATAGCAAAAACCAGTCATCATAGAACTCTTGCTATAAATCCATTTTGGCGAAGGTTCGGGATCATAAACCTTTACAGGTCGTAGATAACATTCCCATGTACCTTTTTTCCAAAGGAGACCCTCATATTCGTTGTACTTTGTGAGTTATGATCAGTACAAGTTAGGGTTTCTGCCTCTTCTAGATCTCAGTCATAATTAGGTGACCTATGCAAAAAGGTCATAACTTGGGCTAGGAAGCTCCAAATGAAATTTTGTAAAACGTGATAGGTAGTGCACAGACTGTACTATCTCAAGTAACGTTTTGAGAGGCCGAAGTTGAACCAGTGACACATGGAATGCCGTATAAGTTAGCTCTCATGTTTTATCCCATTAACAGGTCACGTTGCAACACTTGGCATAACTCTCTCTTAGAGAATCGAATTGAGGTTAGACCTATGCGGTTGGAAAGAGGACAGGTCGGGATACCACAAGTAAAAGGTTCAGACCCTGTGGATTCATAATTTTTGAGTTACACTAGAAACAATTAGGTGCATATTTCTATCAAAACAAAATTTGATTTTGAGCACCTTTATTCATGGCTCCGGGAATTAGAGTTTCGGTGAAAGTTGGAATTTTTATAATCAGAGTCCACAGCTGAATACTCCTCATCAAAATTGTAATTTAGAGACGAAGATAGAAATTTTTGGTTGGTCAGAAGAGTGGGCTTGATCAAACCCTAGTTCAGGATTTTGATCTGAAAGGTGGAAAATTAGGGCTTCTGCAAAAGTTGGAATTTTTTAAGTTTGTGACCATGGCTGGAAGCTCCTTAGAAAAATAAAATTTTAGAGCTTTGGATCGAACCTTTTGATTGGGAAGAAGGGTGGGCTTCATCAAACCCTAGTTCGGGATCCTGTCCAGAAGATCCAAAAGTTTCAAAGGCAATTTTGAGGGGTCAAATTTTGGAGATTTCAAAATTGAAGTATGCTAGTTTGATCATCTCAGCAAGACACATCTTTCCATCCATTCAGAAGTGTGAAAAGTCAAAGTTTGAATTTTTAGGGTTTCTCTGACAAACCCTAATCAAGCTCCAGATCCAGTTTCAGGGGGAGATGAGGCTAAGGCCTTACATAAGAAGACTACAAGAAATCTCGTCAGGTATGACTTAAGGAGATACAGGTATGTTTTGAAATCTGATTCTTGATATGCTTGTCTTCATATTATTGAGGTTAGTACAATCTTGATTAATCTTAGAATTGTCCTATCACCCTAGTAAAAATGCATGTGAATGATAGAAGACATTCTTTGATCAAGGTTATATGATTGTACTAATGCACTTGTGGTGTTGTATGAGGATGATGTTGTCTGCTAACAAAAGACAAGTACATCAAGAAAGACAAATCAAGTTATATGACCATGATGACATAAAGACAAAGACTTATCCAAAATATTTAGATGCTTTACTTATGAGGTATGTATGATTTATTTCTACTATGTTTAACTTATGAGATATGTAGGTTCTAGCACAAGGTCTCTAAATCATTGAAGAGAACAAAGAAGATATTGTTTAGGTATGTTAGACATAACTAAGCATGTATACTAATCCATGTATGTTTTCCTATGTCAAGTTAGAATCCTACTTTGTGCTAGGATCTTAGTATACCCATGTATTGAATGATCATGACCATACATATTCAAGATTATTTAGAATTATAATGTTTTGATAATATTGAGATTATACTAATGAATGTATGTTTGTGTACAAGATCATGAGGATGACACTAGTGCACACTTGAGCATGCACAGTGGTACAGAATGAATAGAAGTTCAAAAGACATATAGAAGATCAAGCAGGAGGCAACCACACAAACATAAAAGAGAAGTATTTGAGTTGTTACTTGAATCTTTGAAATAGTAAATGATATTGCTTGTAATAGTTGTATGCATGTTTGTATTTCTAGAATATATCATGCCAAGTGTAAACACTCATATAGCATTGAACAATATACTACTAATATGCATATGATTGATAAGTTGGACAAACCTTCCATTGTTGATTGTCTAGAATGAAACCTCTTTGCTGACATGCTGAGAGCTCTGCATGCTCTCGATAGCATGTTCTGGTAGAGATGGAAGGCATCTATATAGCCACTGTATGCATACAAGATATGGAAAAGTGTTGTGCCAAAGTATTGGTCAAGATAGTAGAATAACTATGTAAATCATATATGTATGCATAATAGGTTATCATGTCAACATGATTTGATGATTATGAAGTATTACTAATCATGTACTTAATTTCGATTTGTAGGAAAGATCATGAAGAATGATGAACATTGAACAAGTGATGGATGTTCAACAAGAAGACTTACAAATCAAACATACTATTGCAAGCTCATGGCTAGAAGATTCTCTTAGAAAGAGGAAGAGGATCATGATGAGATGTTTGCTCCAAGTGGCTAGATAAGACCATTCTCTTAATGGTGTAATTGAAGAAGAAGTGTGAATCAAGCTCTGTATGGGTACCCAGGATCGATAATCATTTGATGAGCTTAATGATCACCATTGGTGATGTAGATCTCAACCTTTGCTACAAGTTTGAAGATGGTTTCTATATACAGATGACATGGATGCAACAAGGAACTCATCACAGAGTTTGAATGATATTGAGGCTCATATCAGTAGACCCATATGATGAGAGATGGCACAGATAAATATGCAAAAGATCACTCAATGCAGAGTGTGAATGATATTCAGTCACAGAGAGAGAATTGACAGTTTCTTGACAAGCTTGGGCTTTACCATAAGTAAAGTTGTTCCTAGCCTTTACCTTAAGGTTATGGATGATACTATTATTGTATGTGGATGATCTATTTCTAACAGGGAATGAGAAATATATCATGGAAAGCAAGAAGAAGCTAGCTACAGAATTTGAGATGAAAGATCTCGGATTGATGCATTACTTCCTAGGTCTAGAAGTATGGCAAGGCTCAGAAGGAATATTTCTCAACCAGGGAAAGTATGCTATGGAAATCCTGAGAAGATTTGATATGTTGGAATGTACAACCATGGCCACTCTCATGGGTTCCAACTTGAAGCTATTAGCTAATGACTCCTCAGAGTTAGTTGATGTGACTCTGTACAGACATATTATTGGGTCGTTGATGTATCTGACGAATACCAGGCCAGATATATGCCTTGCTATGAACACCTTGAGTCAGTATCTAGTGGAAACTAGATGTGTTCACCTGATAGTTGCAAAGCATGTGATGAGGTACCTAAAGGGTATGATAGACTTTGGTCTATGCTGTCTTGGAGATCATGACTTCAAATTGTATGGCTACACAAGATGTTGATTGGGCAAGAAGTGTATCAGACAATAAAAGCACATCGGGTGGATGTTATTGTCTAGGATCTGCCATGATCTCGTGGTCTAGCAGGAAGCAGTCTAGTGTGGCTCTCAGCATAGCTGAAGTGGAATATATATATAGTTGCTTTCTTTGCTAGTTGTGAAGTGGTATGGTTCGGAAGTTGTTATCAAGATTGTTTGACTTAGCGATGGAATCCACTATGATCCTGTGTGAAAACTAGAGTTGTATCAAGATGACCAAGAATCCAGTGTTCCATGATAAGTCAAAACACATAAAGATCCAATATTTCTATATAAGGGATATGGTGCAGAAAGGAGCTATCAAGCTCGAGTATGTAGGCATTGATGAACAGGTTGTTGATATGTTGACCAAACCTCTGTCTCGAGTAAAGGTTGAGTATTTCTAAGACAAGCTTGGTGTAGTTCAAAAGGACCCTCCTCGAAAGGGGGAGTGATATGGTCGATAAAGATATCTTTGGATACTGGTATCGATGCGGATACCTGTATTGATGATGAGATTGCCTATATTAATGGTAAGGTCAATGATAAGGATACCTGTGTATACTTGTGGATACTTGTATTGATGATGTGCATACTTGTATTGGTGTGGATACTTCTATTGATGATGTGTATACTTGTATTGGTGTGGATACTCGTATTGATGATGTGTATACTTGTATTGGTGTGGATACTTGTATTGATTATGTGTATACTTGTAATGATGTGGATACTTGTATTGATGATGTGTATACTTGTATTGGTGTGGATACTTGTATTGATGATGTGCATACTTGTATTGGTGTGGATACTTGTATTGATGATGTGTATACTTGTATTGGTGTGGATACTTGTATTAATGATGTGTATACTTGTATTGGTGTGGATACTTGTATTGTTTATTTGGATACTGTATCGAAGATAAGGATACTTGTATCGATGATGAGGCTACTTGTTCTGACGATGACATCAGTATATGGTACCTAGTTGATATGATAGGGCTGTATCATCCCTGAACTCCTAGTTCAAAATGTACGTGATGCGGATTGCATCATCCCGGAACCACTAGTTCAAAATGTATGTGATGGGGATTGCATCATCCCGGAACCACTAGTTCAAAATGTACGTGATGGGGATTGCATCATCTCGGAACCACTAGTTCAAAATGTACATGATGGGGATTGCATCATCCCGAAACAACTAGTTCAAAATGTACATGATGCGGATTGCATCATCCCAAAACCACTAGTTCAAAATGTACATGATGGGGATTGCATCATCCCGGAACCACTAGTTCAAAATGTACGAGAGGGGATTGTATCGTCCCCGTACTTCGGTCCCTAAATTGATCCGTAGACTTATGTCTCTGTGGTCCCTAGTGGATGAGAGGGGATTGTATCGTCCTCGGACTTCAATCCCTGAATTGATCCATAGACAGATGTCTCCGAGAAGTGCTCCCTAGAGGATAAGAGGGGATTGTATCATCCCTAGACTTTGGTCCCTGAATTGATCCATAGACAGATGTCTCCAAGAAGTGGCCCCTAGTGGATAAGTGGGGATTATATCATCCCCAGACTTCGGTCCCTGAATTGATCCGTAGACATATGTCTTCGAAAAATGGTTCTTAGACTTTGTCTAAGTTGACGAGTGGACTGCATCATCCCTAGACATGTTATGGTGTCTTAAATGGATCATGTGTTTTGCAAGGTATGATACTATTGATCGTGATGGTATAGATGATGATGCTGTTGATCGTGATGATCTAGATGACGATGTTGCTGATCGTGATGATCTAGATGACGATGAGGATGATCGTGTGATGACGATGTTGATGATCGTGTGATGACAATGTTGATGCCCGTGAGATGACAATGATGTTGATCATGATGATCTAGATGACGATGTTGCTGATCGTGATGATCTAGATGACGATGCTGATGATCGTGTGATGATGATGCTGATGATCGTGTGATGACGATACTGATGATCATGTGATGACGATGCTGATGATCGTGTGATGACGATGTTGATGATCGTGAGGATCCAGATGTTGATGTTGCTGTAGCTATTCGAGTGTTGCAGAATATGAAGACTCAGTACTGAAGATGTTGATGTTCCAGTATTGAAGATGTTCCAGTAACTACTTGAGTTACTGATGATGTTGAGAAAGCTTCCAATGATTTATAGATGTATCATGTATGATGTTGATGACTCCTTACTCGTGCAGATGTTGTTATAATATCCTTCTCGTTAAGGGGGAGTGTTGAAATATTGTAACTTCAAAGAATATTATATGTGTACTTTATTATTCCAAATATGTTTCATTCCTCCGTGAAGACCTTATTGTATATCCAGAGATGTTTATTCCTCCGTCGGAATGTGGTATAATGGGTTATTAGACTTCCCTAGAGGGGGTCGGCCATGTATGTGTTATGTGGGTCAAAGGGTTATTATACCACCCTAGAGGGGTCGGCCCAGTCAATTGTAATGGGGTGTTTAACCCAATGGTTAAGTTGCGGCCGACCTAGTTAATGTAAAAGACAAGTCGGAGATGTGTATAAATAGAGGAGGTGTGTTCCTCATTTAATGCACACTACACTAACTTGTAAATAGCGCATAGGTGAGGGAGAGGTCTACTATGGAGGAGAAGGAGCTGATGTCTACGGTTTACATCTTTGTATTTGTTGATCATCTATATTGAGGAAGCTTTGCTGGGTTTTCTACCCCATGAGGGTTTCCCAGGATAAATCTGTGTCTCTTGTGTTTATGATGTGCTTGTTGTTCTTTCAGTGATCTTGTATATGCTATTATTGTGAAATGGAATCTAATGCTGATATTTTCTGTCTTAGCATATTGAATCTTAGCAATAGCTTCATGACCTTAGATGATATAAGCCAGTCTATTTCTTTACATAAATGGCCAAATCTTCACCAATTTTTTTAATGCTCTATTTAAAATTAAGCAATAGTTTAGAAACTAAAAGCATACCTTGAGGATTCCCAAATATGGAATTTTACTCATTTAAGTTACTTCCTACACATCCATTTAATTGAAATAATGGCTTGTGTTCCTGCTATTGTATTATTTTATTATTTCCATTGTTTGAATACCTGCACGGAAGTATAGCATACGGATTTGCAAAGCAATATTAAGACACCAACACCCCCTGTAGCTAGGTTATTCACACCAGCTATTACATAAATGTACTTACTAAGAGTTATGGAACTCTTAGTAACAGTTCATGAATGGGAGTGTGTGCATGCAAATAGAAATGGTAAAAAAGAAAAAATGTTGAAAGTTACTTTAGTAAAAATAAGATCTAAACTAAAATATTAAGCACCCCATAATCAAAGATAGGCCATGTGAATCAAATAATGCTTTTCATTAATGTTAAAATGGTTTTACAGAGTAGTGTTACCTCAAAATGGTGAGGATGTCGGGGGCCCTTGCAACCGTATAAATGGTGGTGCTCCGGGTATCCAATGTCTCTTGCTCTCCTCTGAATGCTCAAGGGTATCCAAAACTCAACTAGAATGGAGTAACTACAAGCTGAAAGGGAGGCTAGGGTTTCAATAGGAATTTAGGCAGAGTCACGGTAGGGAAGAGTGAATCATGTGAAATGGGGAGCCTCAACAACCTTTTTATAGCAATTTTGGATAGTGGAATATTGTCTTGTGGTACCGGGAAGCCACTAGTATTGGCTTGTGGTATTTGATGGTTTCCCTCCTTTTTCTTTTATTTTGAATATTTCCCCTTTTTCTTTTTCCTTTATTTTTATTTTTGGGCGATTTTGACATTTTTTGAAGGAATTTAATTAATTGTTTAAGGGAAATAACTATTTTTTCCCATTTTCTCACCAACTTAGGGATTTTGGGTTTTTGGAGGCTAAATATGAAGGAAAAAGGGATAATGGGTTATGTGACCAGGGGGGTGAGCTAGGTGGTCAAATATTTGGTGTTAACAGATTACCCTCTGATGTGTTAGGGTGGGAGCACATTGTATGGTTGATACACATCATAGGTACTTACCTTTTCCAAGGTGGTGATCATTGTGGTGGTGGAGATTAGAGACTGTTTGGAGAGCAGAACAAGTGCTTCATATGAACTTAAGGGCTAAAACTGCAAATACAACACCTCAATAATGGATGAGGTACATATAATATCAAATAGATGAACAAGACGGGCATACCCATGCTCATATCAATGTCTCAAGAGATACAAATAATGGTGAGGCCCAAAGGGGACCTAAACAATACATAGATAACTGTTGTATACATCATAATGGTCCATAGGGGACACAAATATGGGACATACTCATGGTCCAACCATGATTGATCTAAAGAATCGATACATGGAAACAATGGTATCCATCTTGAATGTGATATCAAAATAATTGATGCTCTGTTGGATCTAAAGGGGTCCAACAACTAGATGGACTAAATGACTAAGAGTTGGAATCTCAAAGGTACAATAAACTGCATTTGAACTAGATACTCTAGGAAGCATATAACTAAAGCGATTCCAAATACTGTTGCCAATGTATCCTGGAAGTCCATGGGAACATACAACTTGGGGGTTCAGAATAGACTCACTAATGTGCTAGAGTCAGGAGACATCCGGGGTCTTCAACCAATAACTAAAGGGATCAATACCTTGTACGAATCTCAATGGTGCGATGATGGACTTGAAGTCGAGCACGTGAGAAATAACCATTCTAAGAGGCACTAAGAACTCCTCTCGTATGGTTTGTATGAAATCACCATTGGTGGAGATGAGGCCAAGGTACAGGGACCTCTGGGTCTATCCTCTAGAATAGATGTGCTGATGTCGATAGAGGGAGACCTGCAACTACGAAGGAATTGATGTTTCATTGATAGGATTACGAGGGATACAACCAAGAGGTGATAGTAATGGACATGAGACTGAGACACTGTAAGGGGATACGAGCGACGTAGAGTGGTGGCACTCAAACTTTCTTTGTTCAGAGAATGGCAACAGGGTTGACCTGGAAACATATGAAACTAACCTTGGGGAAAGGGGATCATAGCTTGAGGGATCAGGGACTGTGACTGGAATGGGGGAGACTCATAAGGGGTAACTGATAGGTGATATCAGGGGGACTCCAAGGATGACACATCGTGGAATACTCTAAATAAAGGTGACCATATTGGTGAATGTTTCCATAATGGGGGACCATATGTGATATGCAGGGGCACCAAAAGGCACTGATTCGACCTTCTTCATGGTTTAAGGAGCTTGAGGAAGAGATAGAAGTGTGCTCGATATGATACTGTCATGTGGATTTATACGATCCCAAGATGGTGAATGCTCGTGGGTGATTTCAATTTTAGAGAGTCTGAATGCAATAGGAAAACTATGAATGGGTTCTGTTTTCTATGTTAGTCCCCAAATCCTGAAAAATAATAAAAGTATGCAATAGAGAACTCTTCTAGCCGAAGGGACTACAATATTCCTTTTTCATAATTAGTCTACATGGTTCGGAAAATGGTTAAACTTATACGATATAGATGCCCTTTCAGATACTTTAACGAGCATGAAAGGAAGCAAGATTGCTTGACGATCTTTTCATTCTTTAAGGAGTCAAAAAATATCTTGATTGAAACTCCCTAAGTGCCTTTTTCATAAATGATTTGTGCATCCCGAAAAAGGGATAAACGTATACCAAACAAATGTGATATTTAAGTAAGGACAAAATGTTCAAAGTTGGGGATAGGTATGAGTGAATTGTTAAAAAAGGTGAGGTGGAACACTAATGTGGCCTCCTTGTGGGTAGATGAATGTTGGAAAAATAATGCAATAACTGCAATATGGAGGGAGCAAAGGGTTATGAAGAGGCCACGAGGGAAAAAAAGGAAGAAAGATACATGTAACTGATGGCGTACCTGATGGCATGCAAATCGAGGCAGTGGTGCAGAAAGGATGGCCTAAAAAAAGGTAAGTGAGAGAGGGAAATGATCTCAATCGGCATCATGGGCACGAAATACTAATTCCGGTGGTGCGAACGGCACAAAAACGGAGGTAGGAGGGGTTTGATGTGGTCATAGGGAGGAAAAGAGGCTAAAATGGGCCATAAATGAGGGGGATCCTACTGAGTCGAGGAGTTGGTGATGGGGAGAGATGATTACCCACAAGGGAAGCAAACTAGGCATCTAGAAATCAAACCAAATATGCAAGTGACATGTGACCTAAACAATGGTTGAGATCACTCATGTGAAAAAGTGAGCAGGGTTAAGATCCCACCCCCATGCTATGGGCATGGGGTTTGTAGTTATGGGGAACATATGTGTTGGATTGAAAATGGGCTCATTGAAATGCCAAGATAGATGTTTTAAGGAAGGGTAAAAATTATTGATCATGCCCCCTAT
Source organism: Larix kaempferi (assembly GCA_027924585.1). NCBI lineage: Eukaryota > Viridiplantae > Streptophyta > Pinopsida > Pinales > Pinaceae > Larix > Larix kaempferi. The sequence continues at coordinate 1,121,554 of BSBM01000260.1, read as the reverse complement.
CCTAGGGTCGAAGTAATCTATTATTCCCCCTAGCCTAGAGGTGTCGATGCGACGTGGATGCTCTCTTAGAGAGGGATCAACAGGGCATCAACCAATTGATGGAAAGGGGGTTTACCGTGCGGATATAGGCCATGGTGGCACACTAAATTGATGATATGATGATGGGGATTTCCCCTTGTAGGGTGGATTTCTCCAATATCTTCGACGATAATGATGACGATGATGAGTAAGCAAGTTTTTGGGCCTACCCCCATGCTGTGGACATGTGATTTCCTTGTCAATTCGAAAAGTTCGAACAAATAGGCAGAGGGATTAGTTGAAGTTGATGATGTGACTGTGGTATCACCAGTTTGAATAACATAGATGGGTTTTACTTCAACCGAGGAGTATTCAGGGGGGTGGATCTCCTCAATAACAGTGATTGAGGACTCCAAAGATGGTTGTCACAACTCATTGAGAACCAACCTATACTCTGGCAGGTCGTGGAAACAGTGGGAATAATGGCCATAGATGCCACAAATCGCACACGACTGGTTAGTGCGCAACGAATTGTTATGTGTCGGAGGAGTGGATGGTACTTGGACAACCAGAATGTTGGGGTCATCCTCCAATGCCTACATATGCTTGTGAAGGTCGGGCAAGTGTGGAAAATTTTGGGTAGGATGAACCAAAACATCACACGAAGCACATTTGGGAGGTGCTCTTGTTGGAGGAGGGGGGTTCACAACTTTGGTCTCCATTTCCACAGTGTTGGTTTTCAATATTTTTCCCTAGCCCTCTTGGAAGACTAAGGGGTGGGGTTGGAGGAAGTTGTTTTTGACACACCAGGGGGTGGATGATTAGTGATGTTGATCAATTGGACCAGTTGAAGAATGACTTGTGGGGTCGGCGTGGGATTTGGTGCAGGCAAGTACCAGACTGGAATCCCTAATGTTAATTCTGGGAGATTCAACATGGCCATAATAAGCATGCTTACTAATCCTAATGGTGGAAAGAGGAAAGGGATCATGTGGATCGTGATGGATGCCACATGGATGGGTACCGATGGAGGTTGGGGTTGGGTTGGTTGCAATTGAGTTATCAATTGATTGGTGGGTTACAACTCAGAGACTGATTTACTTGAAGAAATGGTGCGCAAGTCAGATATCTCAATAGCCAAAGGAGATGGGATAAAGGTGGTAAATGTGGAAGCCATCAAGGCCTCAGAATAAAGGCTTGGACCCAATATGGAAATCAAAGGAGTAGACGCACCAAGGAGAGGTTTGTCAACCATGGGGAGGAAGTTCTCTGGCATGGCGGGTGTGTTAGGGTCATAGTAAGTAAGTTGGTCAATTTTGACGAACCACCCCTCATGGGGGAAATTCATAAGCCAAACAACAAATGAGGCAACGACCTTCATCGCTTACATGTAGCTTCACCCTAGAAGAAGGTTGCATTCGAGTTGTTCATTGATGACTTCAATGTCAATCAGGATGATTTCGTCGACTAACTGAATGGGAAAGTTGGAGAGGAGGCCTTGTGGCTAAGTTGTGCAAACATCCTAAGCTTGAATGTAAGTCGTGGATAATTTCAAAGGAGGGGATCCTAGCTTCTTTCACATGAGTGTGGACATGAGGCATGTAGAGGTGTCGTCGTCGACTATGCATCAATGGATAACTAGGTTTCAGCTCTAGACAGAGCTCTAAAATGTGAGGGAAGAAGGAATGCAAGTTTCTGATTGTTCTAATTCAAATGCCATAAATTATTAGTTAGAAGGATCGATTGCACCTAAGCCAGAAAACAATGCTTTGCGTTGTTCTGGACGAATGTTCAAAACTTATAAGGCTGACATAGCTGCAGGGGATTGGGCTAAGCCATCCACGATATTATAATTGGGGGAAAAACGAGCATTGGGGTTGTTGGTGATGCAACACAGAGGGAATTTGGGGGCTTTGGGGGCCCCCTCCGGTGGTGGTGTAGGTAGTCATAAAGAATTATCTACAGGGGTAGATGTGGCAACCTTGTCTGCATGGATAGTCTCGGTTATCCACACTAGCTAGGTTATCTACACTAGCTAGTACATAAATGTAGTTACTAAGAGTTATGGAACTCTTAGTAAAAGTTCATGAATGGGAGTGTGTGAATGCAAATAGAAATGGTAAAAAAGTAAAAATATTGAAAATTACTGCAGTAGAAATAAGATCTAAACTAAAATATTAAGCACCAAAGAATCAATAATATGCCATGTGAATCAAAGAATTCTTTTCATTCATGTAAAAATGGATTTACATTGTATTTTTACCTCAAAATGGTGAGGTTATTGGGGGACCTTGCACCCCTATAAATGGCGGTGCTACAGGTCTCGAATGTCTCTTTCTCTTCTCCAAATGCTCAATGGTAGCAAAAACTCAACCAAAATGGAGGAACAAAACCTGAAAGAGAGGCTATGGTTTCAGTAGGAATTTCGGCAAAGTCTCAATAGGGAAGAGTGGATCATGTGAAATGGGGGGCCTCCACCACCTTTCTATAGAAATTTTGGATGGTGGAATATTGTCCTGTGGTTTTGGGAAGCTACTAGTATTGTCCCATGGTATTTGATGGTTTCCCTCCTTTTTCTTTTATTTTGAATATTTCCCCTTTTTCTTTTTCTTTTATTTTGAATATTTCCCCTTTTTCTTTTTCTTTTATTTTTAATTTTGGGGGATTTTGACCTTTTTTAAAGGAATTTAATTAATGTTTTGAGGGAAATAATGATTTTTTGCCGATTTTCTTACCAACTTAGGGTTTTTGGGTTTTTGGAGGCCGAATATGTAGGAAAAAGGAATAATGAGTTATGTGGCTAGGGGGACAAGGTAGGTCGTCAAATTTTTGGTGTTAACACCCCCTACTCATTCTTCATTCCCGTTACATTTCATTCAGAAGGAAGGTTGAATGTTGCTTCTATAGATTCTACCAAAACCTTACAATATATTTACTTCAATGTCCTTTTGTTATTATTTGTTGAATTGGACGTGAGAGACATGGGCACAAGGGTTATTAACCATGGTTAAGTTGATTGAATATCCTTATTTTTCTTTCTCTATTATGGATTCTATGTACAACTGATAGTTACATACCCAAATTTCTTTGTGAATATAGAAATGAGTAGTGAAGTGTCCATTGCACATCAAGGTGTTCTTTCTAGCATGATGACACATGCAATATTTTATAATAAAATTCCTATGATCTCCATGCACTAAACTTATTTTTTATCCCTCACACTATTTTTACTTTTTTATTGAATTAAGTATTTACATCCATAATACCAAGATTCCATTGTAACTACTCTACTATCAATATTTACAAGGACCTGCAATAGCATCTCCAAGCAACTTTGTGCAGAATTTCCAAAAAATAAGTTCTTCTCCTTAACCAATTCCTCTTCTACCCCTCATTTCATGATAACTCAAAATCCATATATCCTTAGAATCTGAGATACCATACTAATCCAATTTGTATTTCTAAATTCCGAAATTCCATTAGAGCTATAATCCCTGGAGAATTCTTAATAAAAACGCAAACGCAATCTTATTACTACAATGATTCCCTCTTTAATCAAAGCCCTATAAAGTCTCATTATATGATGGACCAATGTTCTTTTCCCCTCCAACTTCACTTATAGATTCAACAAGAACTACACAAAGTTATCACCAATTTAGGGAGAAGGAAGAAAAATTCTCCACCAACATAATATTAAGGAACACCACTCTCAATCTTATTTTGTTTAGAAAGATAGGGTTTTGTTGATTGGATAGTAATTATTTTTGGTGGGATGATAAATCCATTATAACTCATAGAAGAAACATACATGTGATGCCAAAATAGGGTGATGGTAATTATTGACATCACCTCAGTTCTCTCTTAATTTTGCATAACAAGACATATAGCAACAAAGCTCTACAAACAAGCAATTCCTTAACAACTCACAAAAGAACATTTTTTGAAAATCCCCTCATGTTCAATATTGTTTGTATAAATTTACAGTCCAAACAGGGTCCAACAATCTTAACAATAATTACCTACATGAAATTTGAATCCCAAAATGGTTGAAACAACCCAAATCAGATGGCCTATATAGAAGTTCAATCTTTAAACATCAACTAAATGGAACATATATTATTTCCCGCAATGAATTTCACTACAGAGATGATCAAAATACCTAAAAAACAACTTCCCACATCAGATTTGAATGCAAAAAAGGTCTAAACAACACAAATCACATCATCCATATAGCATTTCAATCCAAAAAGTGACCATATGGATAGCATAGATGGCATAAATGGAAGTCCAAAAATAGACCTTGAAAAGGTGCATCCCAAATTAAACAACTCACCCAAATTTGGCCTCAAATTAAACCAAACACTACACCTGAAAAAACGACAGCAACTCACCCACATAGGATTGTAGTGCATATTCTATAGCAATTCCAACTTTGTTCTCTTCAATGGAAACATGAACTTCCCAATAACACAATTGCAGGGACATATCAACGGAAAAATAGGGTAAACACAAGTGAGTAGTCAATAAATCACAACCTTACTATTAAAATATTATTTTTACCACTTAGAAAACAATCACAGGGACATAACAATGGAAATCCAAGGTAAACACAAGAGGGTGGTTCCTAAATCACAACCTTACAATTGAATACTCTTTTACCAGTAATAAAATGATAATTTCTTGGAGTTATTATTGCCCACTTCAAATATCCTGCCTCCCCCTAGCATCCTCCCCAGTTGTTTCCCTCTCACTGCTACCCTTTGCACTACAAGATTGGAGGTGGATGTTAGCTTACCATGTAGCACACACAACACTCCTAAAACATGTAGTTCGTAATATCAAATTAACAAGGTGCCAGTGTACCCTGACCTTAGCATACTTTACACATGACATCAAATTAAATCATTGAATTAATAAATACAACAAAAATCAAACTTGAAACAATTTGTCCCTCCAACATGAAAAATATTAAAATAGATCCATGGCATTTCTTAAAATATACAATTTTACATAAACTGAAATTTTGGCTTTTAAAACTTTTCCTACTCCTTTTAAAGCATATAAATGATATGTATTTTTATGCCTAGCTCTATGAAAACTAGACACAGTTCATTAATTGGTGTAATCCGGGATTCAAGTAAATGATATATATTTTTATGCCTAGCTCTATGAAAACTAGACACAGTTCATTAATTGGTGTAATCAGGGATTAAGTGCATGAAAAAGACAAAAAAATGGACATGCCAGGTATTGAACACCGTAACACCATACCTCTTGTAAGCAAAGTGAGCAAAACACTCTACCATGTGAGCTACATTCCCTTAGGTAAGGAAATACAACGCAATATAAATGTTCAAAGTAAACTATGTAACACCAACGTAGATTTTCCACGAAGGATTATTGAATAAATTAGAACATTTATATAATTACTTTTTTCGTCAATTTAGCCATATTTAACTAATACGGTTTCAAGAGAAAACTGGTTAAGAATGGCCAACTAACCTCAAGTCATTCTGTGTTTGGAAACTAGCACCACGAAAGGCATCACTAACATCAAGGGGAAATTCTCAAACTTAATCACCCACCTTGCCATGTCACTTCCGATGATAAAATAGCCATTGAAGTGGCATTCCTTTTAATGTGGTGAGTGACATATAAGTTAGTGCAAGCGTGTGATGAGGAGCATGTGTTCCTTGAGTAGGGTTAATTACTTTTTAGTGCATTATAGAGTTCAAGGGTTGTGGGTCATGTTGAAAATTAATGTAAAGATTGATTACTTTTTTCATTCAAATAACAACGGACCTCATTGCGTGGGTAATAAATTGAAAGAAATCTCTCTTCTTATTAATATATTTTATCATATAATAAAAGTTGATGGCTCTCTACCTTTTCAAGTGTGGAAAACGTGGTTTACATTGGGATAAGCATATCTTGACATTCTTGAAGAGTTTTTTAAGCCTTACATTGCATCATCTTATCATGGTCCTAATTAACAGGTTTTCTAATAGTGTCAATTATAGACTTAGACAATATGATGGCACACTAAAAAACTAAAGAATGGGAAGATTTCTAGTGGAATTTAAGATTTTTTTTATGTTAATGTGAATCATGGAATGGATGCATAATAGATGCGAACAAGACAATCAGGCATTATAGCAATGTAAGGTTTTCTTAATAATGACAAATTTCTTATACCTCTTTTATAAATATGGGAAGAGATAATAATTGTCCAACATAGAACATTAAAAACATAGAACATTAAAATCAGGCATGGTAAAACTATTTTCATTGAAAGTATGAGCCACATATTTAGTGGAAGAGTATTTCTTTAGTTTCCTTGATATTTTTTTGTAGGGATGCACAATGTAACTAGATATTTATGCTTGAATCTGGGGGATGCGCTTGCGATACCGAATATTTAAGATTGAATATGGAGGATGCATAATGGGGTGTTTAGTTAGTTTCTTATGTGTGTTCATGTAAGCATGAATATGACTAAGAAAGATTGCTTCATCTTCCATTTAATTTTCCATTGGAGTGTCACTCATAGTTAAATCAACAATAAAGGAAACAACAACTAGGTGAGAAGTATAGGCACCACTCATATGGAAAGAAGTAGAGAGAAGGGAAAATTTGGAGCATGAAGCTAGGGTATTCCCTCTCTAGTATTACTAATAATCTTGTATATGCTTTGACTACCTACATAAAATTCCCTACTAACCACTCACTATATGGAAGGGGTATAAGTATTGTTTTGGTAGGAAGAAAGATTTCATTTTATGAACTAGCCCGACAAAGCGATCTCATTAATGTGCCAAAGTGAAGTGCAACTTGAGGTCTTTGTCAAGTAGCCAACATGCTATTGTTTCAATCTACAATTTGTTTCCTTTTCATTGTTTGAAGTTACTATTTTGTGTTCATTATTCACAATTATTGTTAGCATTTTGCAGTTCATAATGGCAATTCTTCATTTCTAAAACCTTTAGATAAAGCATCTTCCTACACATCACATATATATTTGTTGGAAATTAATGATAAAGTAACCTTTTATATATGGTATAGGCTACTTGCATTATTTTTTGGAAGACTAATAATCCCACATTTAATTGTTGACAAATACTAAGAGAGAGACACATTCAAGATCTAGTACACTATACATATGTTTTCCCAAGTTCCCTAGGAATGAATATTCCATTCCAATGCTTTTTGATATAGTTGAGGAACATGTAAAGTGTGGAATACAAACTTAAAACTCAAAATAAAAAGGCTTATTTGTGAACAAGGAGGTTATTGGATTGATTCCTTTGGTCTAAAGACATTAAATGGATCACTAATGAATACAAGAGGACACACACGACTTATTAAACTAGAGTAAGAACCTTAAACTAGAGTAAGCAGTTGCATGTCAACTAGAAGGCTAGGTTATAGTACAACATTCATCCATTCATGGACAAAGATCTCTTTGATTTGGTCCCAGTGAAATCCAATGATATGCTACTTGCTAAGCCCTTTATGTAATTTAAGTACATGGTTTTAAATAGTTGCATTCTCACAACATCATCCTGCAAGTAGTTTAAATAATTTTGATTATTCTCTTTTAAATAGATTATGCCCAAATTTTAGTAGTTACTTGTAGAAGTATGGTTTTCAAGTTGATACTTAATGTCATAGACTTATCAATGCATTATAACATTTTATTGAATTAATAATTTTCCCACAAGTTTTGTATGAGTATGGAACATACCTGGGCATAATTATTGAGGAATGCACAAACATTGTGATGGATTGTGTTTTAAGAGCTAAAGATGTATTCAACCTCGTAGTGATTTATTTGTGGTATGCGATAAACACATTAGTCAAAGGTGTTTATACTCAACTTAGATTATAAAATTTACTATAAAAACCCTAGATTAATAAAGACATTATAACTCTTCAGTATGGTCCAAATTTTAAAAACCATAAATTTAAGGCATGCACCATCAAAAGTGATGCATTAGCACAAGTATAAAAAATAGATTTTGTGCAACGAACAACGTAGTACTAATCTCCCCCTCTATTATATGGGAACTCATTCTTATGTGGATTGATTTCCTAGGCACCATTTTGTGGCACCATTTTTGTCTTAGCGATGTTAAGGCCTAAATGTGGGAATTTAGCATCGACTGAGGTGGGGCCATAATCAATGTATCAAAACCAATGGTTGTGTTGGTTACAATGTTCATATATTGTGTGCATTGCATCATTTTGTTTCCCACAACCTAGACAAGATTGATGTTATTGGTGAGATAGGATCGTTGAATTAGTTGGGGGATTCTTTTTTATATACATAAGAGCAACCCTAATAATCAAGTAAATTACAATGTTGAGTGAAACAAATCTCAATCACTTACACTTTACTAATGAATTTCTATGACAAGTTAGATATGATAATTTTTTCCCTACTCAGGGGCCATGTTGCTTGGAACTTGATAGAGAAAATAATGTTATCACCCAAAAGGGTGGATTTACAAGAGAACACAAGGTGGAAATGCATATAGAATTTTTTGTCCCATTGAGAAGAGGACTTCAACAAAATGATAGAATTAGAGCTGGAAATAAACCCTTTCACAAAAATGAAACCCATGATTTAAGAGACTAAAGTGAATAATGATGGCCGTCAACAAAAATACCTTGGATACATAACCATGCAAACAAATATTTACCAATGGATTTTTCCAAATGGAATGAAGCCCAAAATTCCATCTTAATAGCTTAGATTGAAGTGCACAAAATTTGTTCAATCATGAATCAAGTTGTAGCAAAAATATGCATATGTTGATTTTACTTACTAAAGTGATGGAAATATTCTTAAGAACATTGTTGTAGAGCATATTCAATCTTTGTCGGATCAACCATTTATTGTTTCTAGTGATTTAAATTATTTGATTATACTAGTTAAAAACAAGGTTATTTTTCAATGCATGGATGTAGTTGGTGAGGGTCTCTAGGATGTGATAGATCAACACTACAAGGTGGATGCTCTCTCCAAAAATGGTTTGTATACCTGCAATAATTATTGGGGTGTATCCCACTATATTGCTCATTGATTAAACTATTTTTTAATGATCTCCCATTTCTTATATAACCCACAACTCTCAACTATGTTTGTGTGTCTCCCTTTGTTCTTTTAGGCCATTGGCACATCCTTTTCTATTGACAATTTCAGGTCACACAATAATCCCTTTCTTTGAAAGGGATACTAGTTTTCAATAGTGATGTGATCAATGTGTGTGGTTTCACACCTCTAAAATGCATCTTTCAAAAATGTCAAAGTATCTCTACATTGACATTAAGATATAGAATAATATAATAGTGTTCTATATATTTAGAGGGAAATATGTATGGAGATATCAAAACTATGCACTAACCAATAACAAGGAATCATTTAGTCTCTAAGTCAAAATCAAAGATAATTTATTTTGTGTAGTCTAAAAAATCGATTATTTGAGTTGGTATAGATGAATTTTTTGGGAACGATTTTGAAAAAATCAAGTTGTAATTTTTCAAAATCCAGGTTAAAACTATCACATTTTAGAATTTTGGGTGCCCCATGGGTTTTTAGGGTGCTGAATCTATTTCTACCATCAAAATCCCAATAAAACACAACTAAATTCTGATTTTGTAAAATAAAATAAAAGAACGACGATCCGGCTACAAATGATTGTCCAATCCAAATCGTCAAATTTTTAGACATCTCCTAATTTATTTATAAGGTGGAGGGTTTGGAGGAGAAAGATAAGATTTTTCTAGAGTCAAAATTTCCACATATGATCGAAATACAATTTCATTTTTCCAAAAAACCATGAAAACGAGGAATTGTAATAAAATTCCCTTAGTTTAAAAGGAAAAATTTAGAATAAAACCAAGAGATTTCAGATGATTTAACACCATACTCCACAAAAACTTTAATTGAACCACCATTAGACCACTCAAAGAAAACCACACATCAAGCTCTTCATATTTGTTTTACTATTCTCTTTTTAACCTCATCCCATGTACTTTACTTCTCATTTTTTTCTTTAGACATTCATTGCACCTTCTCCGACAATTGCAATATATATATATATATATATATATATATATAAGAGTAAAACCAAACAAAACTAAATCCATATTTAATTAAAATAAGTATGAAAAGAATGTGCACGCGGGCACATGTATATAAGAGCGTATATAAGGGGAAACTTTCTAAACAATTTCTTTTGATTTTAAGGATGGTACTTGGGCTAAAAAAATTATAATCATAATTAGAATACTATTGTTTTCTATTTTTTCATTAATTTCATAGAAGTATATTTAATATTGAATCAACATTTCTAAAGCATAGTGTTGGGCCTGGCCCAAGTTGGGGAAATTTTGGTAATTTTGGATAACACAAGGAGGTTGAGCTGCAGAGTTGAGCGCAGCTCAACAAAAGATACATTTTTGTGCAAGTATGGACGATGCTGCGAAGTTGTGTGCAGCAATCGAATTTTGGTGGTATCGTGAAGACCAGCGCTGCAAGGAAGCAATGCTGCGAAGTGATCAGGCCACGTGGAGCCAGCAAAGCGGAGTGCTGGACGAAGGACAGGTGTAGGTACCGGATAGACCAGCGGTGGTCTAATTTTGGCAAGTATGCTGCAGAGATGCCGAGTTGCGGGCATGAGCAGATCAGGAAGGCGGCCAGTTGTACGAGTTCATTAAGTGGAGAACGGTTCAGGGAAAGCAACAACTGGGCATGCTTAGTTGTACGAGGCCGTTAAGAGGATGAATGGTCTGCAGAGAAAGCGACTAGGAGCTGAGCCAGTCATACGAGTCCGTTACTGGAAGGACGACTCAAGGAAGATGACCTGTTGGTGTGCACACAACAGGAAGGCCGGAAGCGACAGAACAAAGGCATGGAGGACTACCATGACATCACACTCGCTACCAAAGGCTAGCAGTTCGGTTCAGAGGAACTGAGGTAGTTTTGGAAACCCTAAGGGTTTCGGTCTTCAGCTTTGTAAAGACATGACCTTTGGGCATGGTCTATTTAAGAAGACATTTTTTCTAAGGGAAGGGGTTCGTTGGTTACTTTTTGGGGGTTATTGTTGTATTGCAAGATCTTTCTAAAGAAGAAGCCATTGTAAAGGCTCTACAGCTGTGTGCGTAAAGACCTAGTCGAGAGAAGAGAGTCTGCAGCTGAGTGCACATAATAAGAGCAATTGTCCCCTTCCTATTAAAGATATATATATAACAACCATTCTTGGGGACGTAGCTTCCCACCCGAGGGAGTGAACCACGTTAAATATTGTGTTGTGTGAGTGAGTGGAACATTGTTGCGTATAATTGCGTTTATCGTTTTTCTGTAGATGAATGTCTGAATATTTCCTTGCATTATGTTATGTGAAGACTTTTGTATGCATTTTCAATCAGGAGAGTATGGAGATGATATGTTAAGTCTGCATGAATAGATGAATGGTGAATACTTAGCTTTGCTTCTGAAAGTAGTGAATCGGATATCTGTTTAAGTGTTAAGAGATTGCTTAAGTACTTTCCTGTATGCCGTCGAATGAATGTATGACAATGATTTGCATCTGTGGTGTATGCTTAAATAGTAAACATTCTAAGTGTATAAACGAATGTTAGAGTGATAATCATATAAGTGCATAAATGAGTTGATGAGTGATACTCATTTAATTGCCTTAAGAATTTCTGAGTACTTCAAGTATAAAGTTGAACTGTATTGTTCGCAGTCTCAGTAGAAGTCCCGCGGTAGAAGGACTTAGTGGTGTCGACCGCGATATTGTTCATCACAGCGCAGTCTCACCCTGCAACGCATGCCCCCTGCTGCGCTATGTAGTACGTCCGTCCAAACAACTCATCACATACTATGGAAACCTGATTCCGCAGTACCCCATAGATATGCCTCGGATGAGACCTCAACCTGCTCGTAGGTTGTTGCCGAAAGGGCCAGTGCAAAGGCATTTTGTTGGTCAAAGGGAAACTGTGAAGAACCTGGGTCTTATTGAAAACCTCTGGGTCAGTGTGAAGCCAACAAATGGTTCCATTGCTGTGCTAGAATTCGTGATGATTTTCAATTATGATGTGTGACAAATAACCTCAGTTCCCGGAAGGCTCCGACAATTGGCATCCTGAAAAGACAGAGATCCTAGCTTGGTGTGACAAGACCGAAAGAAACTTTGCAAGGCTACAGAATAGACATCCGTGTCTATCTGACGAACAGTGGTTGAATAGATATCTATGGAAAGACATTCACGATATTTTCTGGGCATCATTTCAAAATGAGTTGTACGAGTGGATCTTGTGGCTCGTAGAGAAGAAAACCTGTTTTCAAGGAGGCGTTCCTACAGAGTGGACACCCGAGCTCATACCACAGCTCAAAGCGATAGACAGCCCATTGACACGTGAAGTTGATTTTTGGGTTGATCACATGCTAGAAGGCTTCGTAACAGAATTTGTTGTAGACACACTCAAATCCTACAACCAAGCAGAAGCATATTTTTTCGAAGGATTCCAAGGTAAGTACCTAAACAATCTCAGTCTATACATTAAGATGTTGTTAGCTGAGAAAGGTGTTTTAAGAATGCAGTAATATTTTCAACTCTGTCATGGTAAATAGTATATATAATGATTCTGACGAAGATACCGATAATCTTAGAAGTGGCAAGAGATATAAATTTAATCAAAATCTTGAAGGTGCTACGCTCCATATAGACACTGAGATCCCCTGTGACCTTAATAATGAAGCTACGCCACCATTCACCCCTCAGAATCCATCGTTTGCAGAAACCACGCCACCCTTACATCAGAGACTGTCCGTTACACAGCCCACCCCACAGCATAGTCCGATATCCCCATTTGTTTTCACCTCCCTCACAACAGTCGCACGCTAATCCAGGCACTTCACCACCTAATACGACAATGGAAAACACTAATATGAAGCTGCCGATATTCAAAGGAACTGGTCTAGAAGACCCTGACCAGCATTGGTTTCTTTGTGAATCCGTATGGAGTGTAAGACAAATCCAGGATGATGGCGTGAAGAGAGCACAACTCATCACCACTTTTAGGGATAGATCTTTACATTGGTTTATGAAGTACTCTCAAACACAGCCCAAAACCCTCGCAGAAATTAAAGTTGCACTTGTGGCTGAGTTTAAGAAACCCAAATCTGAATCTCAATGTATAACCGAGTTGAAAGAAATAAAGCAGAAACCGACTGAAATGGTTTGGGAGTTTGGTCAGAAGTTCAAGACCTTACTAGACCAAGTGAGCTTTTTTATAGCTCTGGAACAACACAAGGAATGGTTCATTGCTACACTATTGCCCCATATTAGACTACCACTAATGCAGCAGAAGGTTGCGTCGCAGGCAGAGGCCTTGGAAATCGCAATGAAGCTAGAGGCTTCACCGATTGGTGAGACGAGTTCTGGGATGTCTCAGATCCAGAACCGGCTGACCACCCTGACACTAGAATTGCAAAGCATGATGAATGGCAAAGAAAAAAGGTATGAACCTAGACATGAGGTCTATTGTACAAGTTGTAAAGGAGAAGGCCATGATTGGGAGCATTGCCCTGTATTCTGCGACTATCTTAACAGTGGTGCGCCCAACACAATAAATTAGAATCAGGCCCCATGGTGTGAAATTTGTAGAACCACAGGACACAAACCGGAAGACTGCTATCTCATACAGAAATATGTGAAACCACCTAAAAATTTATACTGCACTTTCTGTAAATCAGTTGGACATGATGAATCCAACTGCCGTGCATATGAGCTAATGAATGAGAGAAAACGAGATATGGACTCGATGAGAGGCACTGGCTTGTACCATGTACAAGAAGATAACCAGCCAAAACAAGAGAATGCGCAATATGACCAAGGAGGATACAGAGGTCGTGGTGCTGGATACCGCGGTAGAGGAAGAAATGCTGGCCTGGTGCACGGAAGAGGCCGCGGCTAGGTTATTTGCTATAATTGTGGCCAGCTAGGTCACGTGTCTAGAGATTGTGTTAACCCATGCACTACATGCAATTACTGTAAATCATTTGAGCATGTTATTGAACAGTTCCTAGAGCTAGAGGTTGAAATGCAGAAAAGAAGATGGACAGATGCACCAAATCCAAACGTCGAGTGGATCACAGTGGAGAATAGACCAGTGGATCCGAGCATCAATGTGGTCACGCGCAGTGGCACTGAGTTAGGCCATGATAGGGGAGCAGAAGTTTCCACATCAAGGGAGTCTCACACAAGGCAGAATCCTCTTGAGACAGTATGGATAAGGAAACCTCCAGGAAAAACACTTGCTCTTGATCTACGAAAGAACAAAGAGGTCTTTATTGACGCAAGGGATACCTTTAGAGAACCAACACCCAAGGCACAGAGGATCCCGTTCCACAGTGAAATACCGTTTGTTGAAGACATGCCAACTGCTTATGGCAAAACAAGCATCGCAACGGATGTCAGCACTTCCGTTGCGCAATTCCTACGAAGTTGCATGAAGTTACTCAAAAGTGAAAATGCCATAGTAGAGGTACAGAAGCTCATAAACCAATATGAACTGCAGATGGAAACATAAACTTCCGACAGCGCAGTACATCACATAAGGAAGCATAAAAGAACAGGCCGAGAAATGAGGCTTATTGCGCAGATAGGAGATTTTGAAATGGATGAAGTCATCCTTGATCTGGGATCCAAAGTAAATGTCTTGACTAAGCAGACATGGCAGCATATGGGTCGACCAAAGTTGCTATGGTCACCTATCCAATTGAGAATGGCTAACCAAGAGAAAGTCATACCTTTTGGATGGTTAGTTGATGTAGTGGTCGACATCGATGAGGTCCAAAGTCATGCAGACTTTGAAGTTATCGAGATTGTGGATGATAGTCAGCCTTTTCCTGCATTGCTAGGAATTGAGTGGGCTATTGATAACTTGGCTATCATAAACCTGAACACAAAGAAGATGATATTTGAAGGAAAGCATCTTAGGGTCATCGCACTGTTGGATCCTTCAGATGGTGACAGATATAGTGAGCCAATTCAAGAGGAATCTAAGGCTCAAGACTTCAATCAGTTATACCAGCTCACAGCAAACCAAGAAGATTACATTAATCCTACTGCAGATGGTACACTCAGCTAGAGATGTGACAACTCCCGTGTCTCTGATTCGGAGGCAGGACTCGAAAATTGGCAAAGCCGCATGCATCAAGTATCAGCAAGAAGGTGCGCACAGGTTACGAAATCACTGCGCTGGATCGGAAAGGAGGTAAGTCCTATTCCCACATATGATGGTTCTGCTAATGTTTACACTTTCATCCAAGAATACACTGCAGCTGTTGCATATGAGCACAAGTTACTAGCATTGGATATGGTACTGTGTGACACACCCACCAGATGGTGGAATACACAGAAGCAAACATTGACCACTTGGGATCAATGCAGGGTTAAGATGCAGATCTGATTTGCTGAAAGGGTTACCTTACCCTTTGAAAATTTTAATGGACAGACAGAACCTAGTCAGGACATTGAAGTCTATTCATAGGCATGGGCGGAAAGGCCACATACAGAATGGGTGGATCTATTTGTACATACGCTGGATGATGATATTCCAAAGAAATGGTACCTAGACCTGGAGTTGCGTAGATAAACCACTGATTGGGACATGCTGATTGCGAACTTCCAAAAGGACTTCAACTTTGATGATGAGAACCCATTGATCCATGACACGATGCAGATAATTAAGGAATGCATATTCAGGGAAGACTGTCCTCACAGAAATATGACATCAGAGGAATTCTTCGAGGCAGATTGCATTTCTGCGCACCTACAATCAGAATGGAAGAAACACAAAGAACATCCCATCGAGTGTTATAACATAGCTAAAGATATCGATGATAAAAACAAAGACGATGAGGAAAATCCATGCAACATAGACATACCAAAATCGGAGGGCACGCGTGACGTAGAAGGACCTCTGTTGGAGATCCCAGACATGAGTGGGCCAGTAATGATGCAAAAGGTGAACATTAGCACAAGCAAAGAGCCAAAGTTCGCGTCAATTGAAGACTATTGGGACAATCAGACTGTTGCAGACATCACAGAAACCTTACATGAGTACCAGGAGATTTTCTTGACAAAGTTCACAAAAATGAAAGGCATTCTGGGAGAACTAGGGGTCATGAAAATACCTTTGAAGCCAAGTGCCAAGCCTATGAAGCAGAGACCATACAGATTAAATCCGCTCTACAAAGAAAGAGTCTTCGCAGAGCTAGACAAGATGCTTGAAGCAAGAATCATTGAACTTGTCGAAGAGTCCAAGTGGCTTAGCCCCATGGTCGTTCGAGACAAGAAAACAAAAGGCGAGATCATGATTTTTGTGGATCTCAAAAAACTGAATGATGCTTCCATGCACGACCCATTCCCTACACCTTTCACGGATGAAGTGCTTGATAATGTTGGAGGGAATGAGGCCTACTCTTTTACTAGTGGTTTCTCCAGGTATCATCAGATAAGGATTGATCCCGCATATAGGAATAAGACAACTTTTGCTACAGAATGGGGGTCGTTCCGAGCTTGGTGTGACAAGACCGAAAGAAACTTTGCAAGGCTAGAGAATAGACATCCGTGTCTATCTAACGAACAGTGGTTGAATAGATATATATGGAAAGACATTCACGATATTTTCTTGGAATCATTTCAAAACGAGCTGTACGAGTGGATCTTGCGGCTCGCAGAGAAGAAAACCTGTTTTCAAGGAGGCGTTCCTATAGAGTGGACTCCCGAGCTCATAACGCAGCTCAAAGCGATAGACAGGCCATTGACACACGTAGTTGATTTTTTGGTTGATCAAATGCTAGAAGGCTTCGTAATAGAATTTGCTGTAGACACACTCAAATCCTACAACCAAGCAGAAGCATATCTTTTCGAAGGATTCCAAGGTAAGTACCTGAACAATCTCAGTCTATACATTAAGATGTTGTTAGCTGAGAAAGGTGTTTTAAGAATGCAATAATATTTCCAAGTCTGTCATGGTAAATAGTATATATAATGATTCTGACGAAGATCCCCATAATCTTAGAAGTGGCAAGAGATATAAATTTAATCAGAATCTTGAAGGCGCTACGCTCCACATAGACACTGAGATCCCATGTGACCTTAATAATGAAGCCGCGCCACCATTCACCCCTTAGAATCTGTCGTTTGCAGAAACCACGCCACCCTTACATCAGAGACCATCCATTACACAACCCACCCCACAGCATAGTATGATATCCCCATTTGTTTTCACCTCCCTCACAACAGTCGCATGCTAATCCGGGCACTTCACCACCTAATACGACAATGGAAAACACTGATATGAAGCTGCCGATATTCAAAAGAATTGGTCTAGAAGACCCTAACCAGCATTGGTTTCTTTGTGAAGCCTTATGGAGTGTAAGACAAATCCAGGATGATGCCGTGAAGTGAGCACAACTCATCACCACTTTTAGGGATAGAGATTTACATTGGTTTATGAAGTACTCTCAGACACAGCCCAAAACCCTCACAGAAATTAAAGCTACACTTGTGGCTGAGTTTAAGAAACCCAAATCTGAATCTCAATGTATAACTGAGTTGAAAGAAATAAAGCAGAAACCAACTGAAATGGTTTGGGAGTTTGATCAGAATTTCAAGACCTTATTAGACCAAGTGAGATTTTTTATAGCTCTGGAACAACACAAGGAATGGTTCATTGCTACATTGTTGCCCCATATTAGACTACCACTGATGCAGCAGAAAGTTGCATCGCAGGCAGAGGCCTTGGAAATCGCAATGAAGCTAGAGGCTTCACCGATTGGTGAGACGAGTTCTAGGATGTCTCAGATCCAGAACCAACTGACCACCCTGACACTAGAATTGCAAAGCATGAAGAATGGCAAAGAAAAAAGGTATGAACCTAGACATGAGGTCTGTTGTACAAGTTGTAAAGGAGAAGGCCATGACCGGGAGCATTGCCCTGTATTCTGTGACTATCTTAACAGTGGTGCACCCAACCCAATAAATTAGAATCAGGCCCCATAGTGTGAAATTTGTAGAACCACAGGACACAAACCGGAAGACTGCTATCTCATACAGAAATATGTGAAAACACCTAAAAATTTATACTACACTTTCTGTAAATCAGTTGGATATGATGAATCCAACTGCCGTGCATATGAGCTAATGAATGAGAGAAAATGAGATATGGACTCGATGAGAGGCACTGGCTTGTACCACGTACAAGAAGATAACCATCCAAAACAAGAGAATGCACAATATGACCAAGGAGGATACAGAGGTCGTGGTGCTGGATACCACGGTAGAGGAAGAAATGATGGCCTGGTACACGGAAGAGGCCGCGGCCAGGTTATTTGCTATAATTGTGGCCAGCTAGGTCACGTGTCTAGAGATTGTGTTAACCCATGCACTACATGCAATTACTGTAAATCATTTGAGCATGTTATTGAAGATTGCCTAGTGCTAGACGTTGAAACGCAGAAAAGAAGATGGATGGATGCACCAAATCCAAACGTCCAGTGGATCACAGTGGAGAATAGACTAGTGGATCCGAGCATCAATGTGGTCACGCGCAGTGGCACTAAGATAGGCCGCGATAGGGGAGCAGAAGCTTCCACGTCAGGGGAGTCTCACACAAGGCAGACTCCTCTTGAGATAGTATGGATAAGGAAACCTCCAGGAAAAACACTTGCTCTCGATCTACGAAAGAAGAAAGAGGTCTTTATTGACGCATGGGATACCTTTAGAGAACCGACACCCAAGGCACAGAGGATCCCGTTCCGCAGTGAAATACCGCATGTTGAAGACATGCCAATTGCTTATGGCAAAACAAGCACTGCAACGGATGTCAGCACTTCCGTTGCACAATTCTTGCGAAGCTGTATGAAGTTACTCAAAAGTGAAAATGCCATAGTAGAGCTATAGAAGCTCATAAACCAATATGAACCACAGATGGAAACATAAACTTCTGACAGCGCAGTACATCACATAAGGAAGCATAAAAGAACAGGCCAAGAAATGAGGCTCAGTGCGCAAATAGGTGATTTTGAAATAGATGAAGTCATCCTTGATCTTGGATCCAAAGTAAATGTCTTGACTAAGCAGACATGGCAGCAAATGGGTTGAACAAAGTTGCTATGGTCACCTATCCAATTGAGAATGGCTAACCAAGAGAAAGTCATACCTTTTGGCTGGTTAGCTGATGTAGTGGTCGACATCGATGGAGTCCAAAGTCATGCAGAGTTTGAAGTTATCGAGATTGTGGATGATAGTCAGCCTTTTCCTGCATTGCTAGGAATTGAGTGGGCTATTGATAAGTTGGCTATCATAAACCTGAACACAAAGAAGATGATATTTGAAGGAAAGCATCTTAGGGTCATCGTACTGTTGGATCCTGCAGATGGTGATAGATATAGTGAGCCAATTCAAGAGGAATCTAAGGCTCAAGACTTCGATCAGTTATACCAGCTAACAGCGAACCAGGAAGATTACATTAATCCTACTGCGGATGGTACACTCAGCTGGAGATGTGACAACTCCTGCGTCTCTGATTCGGAGGCAAAACTCGAAAATTGGCAAAGCCGCATGCATCAAGTATCAACAAGAAGGTGCGCACAGGTTATGAAATCACTGCGCTGGATCGGAAAGGAGGTAAGTCCTATTCTCACATATGATGGTTCTGCTAATGTTTACACTTTAATCCAAGAATACACTACAACTGTTGCAGATGAGCACAGGTTACCAGCATTGGATATGGTACTGCACGACACACCCACCAGATGGTGGAATACACACAAGCAAACATTAACCACTTGGGATCAATGCAGGGTTAAGATGCAGATCTGATTTGCTGAAAGGTTTACCTTACCCTTTGAAAAGTTTAATGGATAGACAGAACCTAGTCAGCACATTGAAGTCTATTCGCAGGCATGGGCGGAAAGGCCACATACAGAATGGGTGGATCTATTTGTACATACGTTGGATGATGATATTCCAAAGAAATGGTACCTAGACCTGGAGTTGCGCAGAGAAACCACTGATTGGGATATGCCAATTGCGAACTTCCAAAAGGACTTCAAATTTGACGATGAGAACCCATTGATCCATGAAGCATTGCAAATAATTAAGGAATGCATATTCAGGGAAGACTGTCCTCACAGAAGTATGACATTAGAGGAATTCTTCAAGGCAGATCGCATTCCTGCGCACCTACAGTCAGAATGGAAGAAACACAAAGAACATCCCATCCAGTGTTATAACATAGCTGAAGATATCGATGATAAAAACGAAGACGATGAGGACAATCCATGCAACATAGACATACCAGAATCGGAGGGTGCATGTGACGTAGAAGGACCTCTGTTGGAGATCCCAGACATGAGTGGGCCAGTAATGACGCAAAAGGTGAACATTGGCACAAGCAAAGAGCCAAAGTTCGCGTCAATTGAAGACTATTGGGATGATCAGACTGTTGCAGACATCACAGAAACCTTACATGAGTCTCAAGAGCTTTTCTTGACAAAGTTCACAGAAATGAAAGGCATTCTGGGAGAACTAGGGGTCATGAAAATACCTTTGAAGCCAAGCGTCAAGCCTGTGAAGCAGAGACCATACAGATTAAATCCGCTCTACAAAGAAAGAGTCCGCGCAGAGCTAGACAAGATGCTTGAAGCAAGAATCATTGAACCTGTCGAAGAGTCCAAGTGGATTAGCCCCATGGTCGTTCAAGACATGAAAACAAAAGGCGAGATCATGATTTTTGTGGATCTCAAAAAATTGAATGATGCTTCCATGCACGACCCATTCCCTACACCTTTCACGGATGAAGTGCTTGATAATGTTGGAGGGAATGAGGCCTACTCTTTTACTAGTGGTTTCTCCAGGTATCATCAGATAAGGATTGATCCCACAGATAGGAATAAGACAACTTTTTCTACAGAATGGGGGTCGTTCCAGTACACAGTAATGCCTTTTGGCTTGAAGAACGTGCCTGCCATATTTTCTAGAGTCGTCGTCGCAGCCTTCAAAGAATTTATGCATAAGTTTCTGGAAGCCTATTTTTATGATTGGACTATGTTTGGTCTATTGAAAAACCATTGCGCAAACCTCATAATGATGCTTGAGAAGTGTCGCCAGCATCAGATCTCTTTAAATCTGAAGAAGTGTATTTTCTGTGTTCCTTATGGGATTCTACTTGGCCACATTGTCTATAAGCAAGGATTGATGGTGGATCCTGCGAAGATTGCAATAATTGTAAACTTACCAACACCAAATTCAGTCAAGATGTTGCACTCTACCTTAGGTTGAATTTTGCTTGACTTTTGGTTGGCTATGGTTGGCCATGGTTAACTGTGGTTGACCATGGTATCCCATGGTTGACCTTTGGTTGCTCATGGTTGAGTTTAGTTAACCATGGTTGAATTTGGTTGACTATGATTGAATTTTGTTGACCATTGTTGTTCATGGTTGACCATGGTTCACTATGCTTGACCATGTTTATTCACGGTCAAATATGATTAACCATGGGTGTTCATTTTTTACTATGGTTGACCATAGCCAATGATGGTTGAGAAATGCCAACTATGGTTGACCATGGTTTCTCATTGTTGACCATGGTTTTCCATGGTTGATTATGGTTGATCATAGTTGTTCATGGATGTTGTTGTCCATGGTTGACTACAATTGTTCATGGTTAAAATGACATTAGATCATAATATTGAATGTTTTAAAACACAATTAGTGGATATAGGTTACATATTGAAATGCGACACTATACCTTACTACAATTGTTCAGTGTTAAATCATAGTATTGAATGTTTTCAAACACATTAGTGGATATAGGTGTATTGGAATGCCATACTATACCTTACTATAATTTAAATGTGATATTGTATGTTTCAATGTAAATTTGAATTCTTCTCAATATAATTTAAATTCATATGATTTAAAAACATATACATAAATAAATTTTATGTTATGTGTACATATATTTTTATAACCAATGATCTTGAATTAATTGTAGTTTAAAACTAAAATTAAGAGGAAAAGTGAAAAATATATGATTTTAAAAAAACTTAGACACGGATTTATTATAAGGTTTGCAATTTTTTTGTATAGATGTATATATTGCATTTTGGCTAAACCATGTAAATATATTAGTATTGAATTAAATTAAAATTATTTTTATTATTTTTAAATTAAATCAATTCAAATGTTCTAATGGTGAATATAATCCATATTGAAATTTAACATTGTATACTTTTATATAATTTGAATGTTATAGTGAATGTTACAATGTAAATATGAATTACTTACAATATAATAAAAATTACAAAACACACACATTTCTTATAATGCTTAAATAATTTAAATTATGAATTTATAATATAAATCTATATACTATGAATTCTTTTACCATGTTTACATAATTGTTTTATAAATCTATATAGTATAAATTTATACACTATAATATAAATCTATATATATTATATTTTTTTATACAAATCTATATACTATTATTTTTTCTTATAATATATATATATATATATTTTAAATCTATATACTATAATTTTTCTAAATTTTATTAGGATATTAACTTTGTTTTGAAAATCAAAATTCTCTTTTAATATTATAAAATTCAAATTTAAATAACTTTATAAATATAAAACATATTAAAATTAACATGATTTAAATGTTATATTAAGTATTCCAATGTAAAATTGAATTACTCTTATTATAATTTAGAATTTGGTGACTTTGGTCAACTATGGTTGTCTTTGGTTGACCATGGTGACTTTGTTTGACTTTAATGATGGTTAACATTTATGATCGTTGACTTATGTTCACTATGGTTGTGTGGTTGTCTTTGGTTGGATGCAATTGTCTACTATGGATATGTCTCATTGGAATGTTTGTCTTGGCTAAATTCTGTATGGTAGATCTGCATTTTAATGGCTATGTTGCATTACAAACCTTTTAAATTGTTAGGTCCAAATGTGACATTCTCGAAGCCTTATGTTGGATTGCAATAGCTTAATATGGTTATTCAACATCAAGACCCAAACATTATAACATTCAATGTGCTTTTCTATGTTGATTGTGGTTAGACATTGATGATCACATATGCCTATGATTGACCATGGTTGACAATAACATCTTAATAATATTTGATATGTGCACACGTCAAGTTTGAATATTATGTTAAATTGTGGAAAGAAATAGTTACAAATCAAGTTTGAATATTATGTTAAATTGTGGAAAGAAATAGTTACAACACTATTGACATTTATATAAGAAATGAAAACATTGATAGTAATAGAAAGAACATGAAAACTAACATCATATACCATATCAATATACCATATACCTTCAACATTTATGTTTTGTTTTATTACCTTCAACATTTATGTTTTGTTTTATTATTATAATTATTTTGTTGTAAATATCTTTTAAAACATTAAAAGAATAACATTTTAATTTTAAAGTAAATAAATAATATCACATCTTAATAAACTAAAAAAATTATACCAAGTTATGATAGATTTAATGTTCGAATGTAATTTTATCACAGCCATGCGGTTATGTAGCTAAATTTGTTTGAAGTTTTCAAAATATGGTTTTGCTTATTTCATGAGAGAATGAACCGCTCACCCAAGTAACCGTTCTGTAAAGAACACTCAAACTTAATAAATTATATAAGTTTAATCTAATCTAAGATAATTTCAAGGCAATTACATGAGTTCATATTAAACCCAATCCCAATTGCTATTCATTGAAAATTATGGTTGACTAAATATTGTTATAAGCTGCGCCTTGCAATAAAACAATCTTAGCTCAGTTAATCAATATATAAATACATTTTATATCATGGTCACATAAAGGGAAAAAAATAGATCATACGAATAGTTATGTTGCTACGACATATGATAGGATTACAAGATCAAAACGGATTGCTTTCTCATAGTGGAGTTCACCAAAATTACAGTGGTGCACTAGAGCAGAATGCAAAGTATTAAAATTCTTGTTAAAAAGACGAGTAAAGTGATGCGCAAGAGTACTGTGGTGCGTGATAGTAGATTGCAAAAGTACCAGCATAAATATAATATGCAATAAATACAATCCAATACAGTTGTTTTCTCTTGCTATTTTATACCATACCTAACCAACCAAGAAACATTGTGTGCAAGAGACTTTTTCCAAAGGAGCTTGCGATTAGCTGAGTGAGGGGAGTTGGATTGTTCCACAAAGGTCTATAGGTCAGTCATTGCAAATTGGAAATCTAAAAATGCTCTTGCAGATTTGAAACTTAGGAAATAAAAGAATGCTAAAAAATGCTATTGATTAATGGCATGATAGGGGATTTTGAAACTGCGTAAATAAAAGAATGCTAAAATATGCTATTGATTTATGGAATGATAGGGGATTTCCTGTGCATGACTAGTGCAGGACCATTGAAGATCATTACACATAGTTAGTTTTCACAGAAACTGGAACTCTAAAACTACAGCCCTAAAAACATCATTAAAAAATTAAAAAATTCTTTGACATGTAATATTGTTGGCAAATTTGAGCATACAAACAAAAGTGAAAACAATGACCATGAGGTAATATATTACAAAATAACAGGTCGCTCTTCAACATCACAGACCACGCCACAACCTACCAATGTTGCATCTGCTTGGTCTGCAAATCCGAAAAAGTTTTAAACAAATCCTACAGTAAAATAAACAAACTTTTAAATAGATTGAAAAATAATAGGTTTCTCTTTAACAACACAGACCACGCTGCAACCTGCCAACTTCGCATTAGCTTGCTTTGCAAATCTTGATCCATCCAGAACATCGATAGAGGGGGCCGATGGGAAACACTATCAGAGATTTTCATAGAAAAGAGTCATTCGGCAGCAATCCAAGAAATAGCCAAGGCACATGCATCTAGACACTTCGCAATTAGCACTAAATGTGGCACCGAAAGGGCGTCCATACAATCCTTCACAACGCATCATTCTAGACACCCAGGTGGAGGTAAATTATTAGGCCAAGGAGGGTGGAAGTAAATTATTGTAATTTTTTTGAATTCTTGTTATTACGAATCACTTGTAAATGAAAAAAGGTTGCATCCGGGCGTAAATATCAATCGTACTATATGTATGATATGCCAGAGAAAATAGACACAAATTACTCACTGTATCCTCCATCGTTGTAGGCATCGTTGTAGGCATCACCCTGGTCACTGGATTGCTCCTGCCTGTTTTACAAATAAAACACACATGATAATTAAACTTATGCCAATCAAAAAGCCCCTAATGTATTCAATAACATTCACTAACTTGGTACCTGGACCTGGACCTGGTTTTAGAGGACGACCATCCATTGCATCACTGGTTAGAAGAAGAATAACACATATAATCGCTAGGGCAGAGTTATGTACAGAGAATGAACTTATTTTCGCCATCAATTAATCGAAAGGGCTATCACTTAACTTGTATAAAATACCATCGTAATGAGCAGAGCAAATGAAACCCAACATTTATAAGGTCATGGGCATCTCTAGAGAAATGGACAGATGATGTATGTTGCAAACGCAGAGATCGTTCTAGATAGGGCATCTAAATGTTTTGGGTCAACGTTTTGTTTTGTGGTTTCATTGTTTTCACCTAAAACTTACTTGAGTGTGCTTCAAGCAATCTACATCTACAACTAATATGACAAGCAGATCACTCTGAAACGCAATGTCATCAACCTAAATTTACAATACTGAAAGCTTTGTGTAGGAATATTTGTACCTGTGTTGGAAGCGGAATCGGCATTTGCTGCACTGAAACAGATGCTTTGCAAAACCAACATCGCCGCACATACTGCAATCCATGGTGATTTATCTCTCTTTCTTTCTCCTGGGAGAGACTTTTTTGAGAAATAGAAGGGGAGAGTAGATGAATTCGGTACAGGCCAGAGGTTCTAGGCTCAGTCCGGACCACCATTTGAAACACCAAAAGAAATGGTTCTCATGCAAAATAGAAATTGTTCTCATGCACAATAGAAACCCTGCAATGCCTGCACTGAAACCGTTGAAGGATTAAAACAACCGAGCGCACATCATTCTTTATGTGGTTGTCTATTAAATTAAATTTAATTATTTTAAATAAACAAACTGGTGTCGCTTCGATTTAAAACTGCTCATAGGTTAAGTAATTAAATCTGACGCATTGATCTATGGAGCAGACGAAGCATATTCCAGTATCATTAAGATCCAGCCATTGATTATTAAAAATACAATAAATCACCCACCCCCTCTCCACCCCAAAAAGTTAAAAGAAAACGCCTATCGGATCTTGCCAATCTTCTAGGTAGGCACTTCTCCCTTTTCCTCTCGTTGTTTCAGAGTGTTCTTATCGGTTAAATAGAACATCTGTCGTCTTTCTGTAAAGAATTCCTAGAAAGCATAGCCTACGCTTTCACCCTCTACTCTGAAGTAATGAGGATACAGGGTTGATACATGCAAACCAGGGAAGAGATGGCCCTATCCCACAGGCACATGAGTCTTTTCCCTATGTCGTGTTCTCGGCATCCCAGGTTTTCCTTGCAGAGCTTTCATTGCCAAGCAAAACCCACGTCTCCCCATGGACGCATTTCAAAGTTTTTTTTTTCTATGTTTTTCTTGGTCACATAATAGTTTTTTTCTGTTCCATGAGTAGGGTCTGTGTTTTCTAAAAGTATGAATTGCTTTCCCTGCTCTGGCCATAAGGTTTGCGAACTGAACAAGAGCTAAAGATATGGCTTAAGTCACTTGGTCATCCACCGCAATCTGGACACCAAAGCTAAGCGAAATATTTTATCCTTTCACGCAGGGTGCGTAAAACTCGTGCTTGGCTCAAACCAACACGGAAACTTGGTATCCCTGAATCATCCTAGTAGTATCTTAGCGGCCACAGAGTTTTTCACTAAAACCCATGGAAGCCGCGACATCCCATGCAAAGCGAAACTCCCTGCCAAGCATCTACTGCACATAAAACCCAATCCTTCTCGTTCCTTGCAGCTAAAGTTTCATACTATGAACACTGGGGTACACTGCTCAACCAAAAGCAATGTTCATTCACGTCGAGGGTGCGTAAAACCCACAATGCTCAGCCAAAATTGCCTTAGGATAAGTTATAAAAACCCATCGTGCCCACTTAGAACCTTGATAACCAAGCCTGATTCTTAACCGATAAAGGCAAGTAGCTATGCATTTTTCCATCTTTGCACAGACTCCACTATCAAGTACCGGCGCATAATTTTGTTCAGGCATCAGTGCGCGAGAATACCAAGGAATAGTGTTTTGCGCTGGTGCAGGAATAGTGTTAAGTGCTGGCACAGGAATAAGGTTAAGCGCTCGCACATAAATTAGAATTGGATGGGGCATGCACAATTTCAACGATAACACATAAAATTTCCTAGCTAACGCATGCTAAAATTTAGGCCTCAGTGCATAAATAATGTTAAGCGCTAGCGTAGAAATAAGGTTAGGGTGGCGCATGCAAAATTTTAGGTGCTAGCACAGAAAATTTATTTGGACTAGCGCATCCTTGTAGACATCATTGTTGTCCCGATACATTTATTCCCAGTCAGTTTGTGTGGAAATTTAGGAGCCTGTGCGCTGTAAAACCAGTGGCACAAATAAAAAATTAGCTTGCCTCTCCCCTCCACCATGTTGATATCCTGCTCATTGTTACGAACCGGCCTGATTACGATAAGCCCTAGAAACATAAAGTCAAATTGGTTGTGATTCTAAGCTATGTTTCAATTTGTCTGATTTATGAAATAGCAGTAGCTGGTGTAGCTTATTGACATTTTCTCATGTCTTTCAACTGTGAATTGATAGCTGAAATCGTGATCTATTTGATTATATTTTGAAGAAGCATCCATATTATGATGTTCTGAATTTTGATATAACTATCGCCCATGCTTGAAAATCATCTCACTAAAGACTGCTTTGTCAAATTTTCTATCACCTTGCATTTTAACAGTTCGCTAAACGTATGCATGTTCCTTATTTTACATTACCATGCTCACCGCAGCATTATCATGCACAGGAGGTCTGCAAAGAAGAAAGCCATGCAGAATTCAGACTTAGACTCGGACGTGGAAATCATATTAGATACTTCTCTTGAGAAGATGTTTTCCAACACACAAGCTACCACTATTGTCCCCCCTAGGAGCTCTGCCCCTGAATTTCAATGGGGAGATCTGTATAGGTTCATTATGGATCAGAATACTACAACAGCCTCTATAGAGGATTCTCTGGTGTATGCCAACATCCGAAGGTCTTGTTTGCATAAGGCGACAACTCGTCCCGAGTTGTTCCGTTGTTCCGAAGTTATTGGATGGCTAATTCCCCACATCCGGACCAACACAAAGCTCATGAATGATAAAAATGGGTTGATCCTAGCATCTTTCGCTCCCAAGCATGTCTCTACTGCCTATAGATTTCCTTCACCCAGGTCTTGTTTAGACCATGATTGGATAGCAAAACATCCAATGGACCCACTAGAATCTACCCGAAAGATGCTGATAAATGACAGGAAGATTAGGAGGAGGCAGAACAATGAATATGAAAGCAACCTCCTAAAAACCCCTTACAGACTCATCGTCCTGATGTTGAGTTGACTCTTCGGCATGCCTAATGGCAATGTGTTTAAGATCGGGTGGGTGCCGGTGATGTTTCATATAGCCATGAATGGCACCATCTTCAACTGGGCTGAAATAATTGCAGATAGTTTGACCTCGTAACTGACAGCAGCCTAGGGAGGACTAACTCAAAAGAAGGCAGATTTCTTCATGTCTTCATACTTGATTGACTGCCTGCTAAGCAAGCACACATTCCCAGACTTGAACTGCTTATGGAAGCCAAAATAAACAGCTATCTTCATGGCTTATCAGTGTACATGGGAAAGTATATACGCAAACCACTACAAGATGGTTTGCAAGAGGTTTATCATGCCATTATACCAGTCATTTTTATAGAAGAACCGGATTGTATGTCGGGGAATGCAATGCCTATCATTGAACAATTTGGGGACTATTATCACAACGTAGAAGGCACATACATCAGGATGATAGGAGGTATTCATGAGCCATTTATGTTTCCTCTGTATGTTACAGAATTTGTAATTCACAAAGAGGCCGTGAGACAACTCTTCGGGACCGGTGCAATAAGTAAGTTCTTAATAGACCGAAGGAAGGGCATGTATCCTCCCATGCCATTTACCATTGGATCTTACAGCCTCCTGAGAGCAAGAGATGGGGAAAATTACGCTCAAGGCTTAGAATTTTTCCATTTTGGCACAGTCCCTTTCAGGAGGCATGACCCCAATGGTGCGGTAAGCCAGCATTTTCTTGACCTCAAGGTCTCCTTTGAATATGCTCATGCCATGGACCAAGACGAGGAATTCTTTAGGAGCACCCGCAACTTAACTGCGGTGGGGAAACGTTACAAGAAGAAAAACATGAACAATCCGAGCCCCAAACCCGTTGGTATGATCCAAAGGGAACAGGAGGCCTCAACCTCACAATCAGAGAATCATGCAAGGTTAGAGGACCAAGAACAGGACAAAGTACTCCAAGAGCAAACCCTCAAGCAGTAGCAAGACCAAGAAGAAGCAAGGATTCAAAGTGAGCTGACTGCCAAGCTTCAACAAGAAGAAGCTGCAAGGAAACAACAAGAACAAGCCTCTTAGTTGCAACAACAAGAAGAGGCCACTAAGGTCCAAAATGAAGAAGAGGACCGAAGGAAACTAGAGCAAGCTGCCACGCTGCAACATGAAGAAGAAGAAAGGCTCCTAATAGAATAAGTATCTAGATTGCAGGAGCACCAAGAAGAGTCAGCAAGAAGGAAGGAGAAGGAGAAAACCGACAAGCTCCTTGAGCAGGACCAACAAAATTTGTTGACATTTCACAAACAAGCATGTGATATGCGGATTAAAATCCATCAGCTGCTAGTACTGATCTCGAAAGAGATTTGGAGCATGAAAGAAATGATTAAGAAAATGAAAAGAATTGAAACCATAGCCCTAAGAACTCGAGAAAGTTTTGAAAATCATATAGAGGAGCTAAAACAACAATCTGAGTGGAAAAAGGGAAAATATCAACTCCCTTCACACTTACGCGCCACTACAGGAGATGAATTTTCCAAGGATTGCGACACCAAACTAACTTTGGAAATCAAAAAGACGGTCTGCAAGTGTTGTTCGTTATACTCCGCACTCACGGAATCACATAGAAAGTGTCATCTGGTTTTTCCCGCCTCCATTTATGATTTCCCAAAGGCAAAAGATCGACTCTTCAAGTTGCAGAACGAGCTGGACGAAGACTTGGTTTATATCAAGAAGATAGAAGTATTGACTCAGGATGAATTTCAACAGTTCATTTGCCAGCCTGCAGTACATATTCACTTCCTAGAAGCGATGGTTAAAGAGGCCACAGAGGGAAAAGCGCTGATCAAATCAGACCTACGCAAGCATGAAATAGCATCCAAGGCAACAATATCCTCTCGTAGAAAGCTTATTGTAAACGATATCAACCAATCGACCACATATATTCAAGAGATAGATGGTCCGGTAATTACAAGTGAGCTGGTTGGTGGAGGCGAGTCTTCAAGTCAACAGGAAGAAGCCCCAGCAGAATAGATAGACCATTCTCACTTTGTTTTAAATAAAAGGAGATGCTGAAATTCTACCTTTTTGTATAAATGCTCTGAAAGGACAGCTGGCTCCTATTTTTTTGTCTTGTATGAAAGGTGTCCCAAGAATCTAGGAAATATGTAACTGTACACCAAAATCCTGATTAGAAGGTTCCAGAATTCGGATACACCTATCAGCTCAAGGAGTATTTTGTAAAGCTATAAATAGAAGTTGAGAGGAGAAGTAAAAGGGGACTTTTTGCAGGGGAAAGGAATTTTTCTTGGCTTGTACAAAATATTTTGCACTTGCTCCGAGAAAGCTAATTTTGCCTAATAAGAGCCTCGAGAGGATGTCCTTTTTCCTAAATGTGTATTGGATGTCTATTGGATTATTCTCTTGACATTCATATGTTGTAGTGAGATCTTTCTTTGCTGTCCTGAATTATTTATGTGCAATGAATGATTTTACTACCTTTTGTACAAGGATGTTCCTCCTAAATGAGTAATAGAATACTTTCATGTGAATTAAAAGCTATCTTTTATGTCTTTAACCTCTTGTTGTAGATGTATCTTCATGATTTGATGGCTATCTCTTGATCTTTAGATGTTTCCTTCAGCACATTACTCATATTTACAGTTTTGCTCCTTGCAAGGATAGATTAGATTTATTTCAGTCTTAGATACAGATTTGTTTCAAGTTATGCATTTAGATTAAATTAGCTTAGGCACTTGCATATCATCTTAACAATAAAATCAAAAGAATGGTGGATCGGGCCATAACCGGTGCGAATGAAAACAAATCTTCAAATCTAACACTAGCTGGAACCGCTAACTGGATAGATTCCCCGTATTAAACCGTGGACCATCTAATTGGGATAGTTTACTGGGGAGAATTATTTTTTGCTTGATGCTATGATCTTCAGGGCATCAATAGTTTTTGGCGCTAGAAGGAGGGCCTGAAGTGCATGGTTGATAAAGAAAAATCTCCCATTGTCAAAAATGTTACTGAAAACCCGCTTGAAACATAAATTTCAGACAACCCAAATCTTGAAGTAATAGATCAAGAAAACCCCATCTCTAATTCTGAACATCAAGAAGTATTGTATGCTGTACCTTTTGCTGAAATAGAAGATTTAAGAAGACATACACGATCTTATGTTAGACAACTAGGTGGTTTGAACACAGTAACTTTTCTCCCTAGGAAAAGTACTCCCAGAAAAGAAAGACAGTACACTCGTGATTCGATTCTTGTGCAGAATTTTGAAGAACTTGTAAATTTATCTTTGGAAGAGATCACAGAACCTTTGAAAGAAACTGACCCTGAAAACCCAGAAAATTTTTTAGATCTAGAAAATCTTGGAGAACTCTTTACCCCAAAGAACACTCCACTCAATTAACCACACAATTCTCCACCTAACTCTCCACATAGAACCATGCCTTTACCTGCTTGGAGAGCAAGGGGAGCATTGAATCTAGCTGGGCCATTTCATGATCTGCCAAAAAATCCTGAGAAGGTTTTTCCTAGATACAACCCAGGTAAAGGCATATTTGCTGAAGATCATATTAAGATTTTTTACTAAGCTTTGAATCTTTTAAATGTGTAGCACGAAGATGTAGTCTATATGCTTTTCCCATACACATTTGAACCAAAATTTTGTTCTTGGTATTTTAGCTTACATGCTAGTTCGATTTCTAGTTGGGAAGAATTTGAAACATGTTTTGTAAAGAAATATGTGAATCAAAAAACTGTAGCTACACTTATGAAAGAATTATTGTCCATGAGAATGGAAAAGAAAGAAAAGGTTCAAGACTTCAACCAAAGGTTCACTACACTCTTGAATAATTTCAGCGAAGCAACTAAACTGGCAAAAGAATCTCTAGTTGAATATTATACAACGGCTCTTGAAGGCCCTATAGCAATGTTCCTAAAAAGATAAAAGAAAACCACCCGGATAGAAAATTTCAAAGAATCTAGGAAGGTGGAAGAGGAAGCAGACAACATTTCTAAACATGCCTTAGATGCAGAAACAAAACCGACAACTAGTAAAAAAACCTTACTGCTCACCAGAAATAAAGAAGAATCATCGGAAGACATGAAAAACATAGTTAAAATGATGTAGAAATTTTCCAATAAAATCGTAGATCTTGAGAAAGACAAAGTAGCTAGTACATCTAGAAAGCCTTTCAAACCTTTCTATAGGAAGAGAGAGAACAATGCCCAACCCCATCCACCTATGAACAACTTCCCTGTCTTAAATCTAAATGAAATAGGAATGGAACACTTCTGCACCTTTCATCAAGAGCCGCACTGTGAAAAGAGCTTCCCACAATGGATTAATTACATGAGTTTGGTAATGAACCAAATGTTGGACTCACAGATTCCAGATCAAGATGATTCCCCAGAAGAACAAACCCTTGAAGAAGAGGAACCTTCCCTAGACACTACCATGGTGTTATGGGATTGGGTACCTTTAACTGAACCAATAGAAGATGATCCTGTGGAAAGCCCAATCTCTACTGTGAACATTAACACTTGCAGTAAAGGTCTCATTGCAGATCCTGTTCCAAGCCCGACTACTCTCAAACCTAAAACTTCCGAAGAGATACCCAGGAGACACATTACAGTCATTCCACCTCAACCTAAAGCTAACCCAATAGTTACCAAACAACCAAATATTGACACAACAGTCCAATGACCAAAGGTCACGTTGAGCAAGGCCAACTAACAAATGAAATCTATAAAAGAATGTGATATTGGATATGACATCATTGAAGATATAAATAAATTAAAAGCAAATCTTTCGATATTCGATATGTGCAGTTTGCCCCAGCAACAAGACAATTTGTTGCAAGCTCTTCAATCCCAGCCCAGTGCTCCATTAACAGACACTCAAGAAGATCCTGAAATTAATGAAGCCAGTATCGGTGGGAAATCCAAATCTCAGACATTTCTTTTTCTTTTAACTTTTGAAATATTCAATCACAATGTGCACAATTTTCTGGTAGATTCGGGAGCATCTTTGAATGTCATGCCATTGTCAATTTGTAAGAAAATTAACGGTCAACCAATCCCATGTCAAGCTCAGATTATTCAGTTAGATAGGACTAGTGTCAAAGTTATTGGGGAAATGAAGGATGTTCTCATTAGGTTATCGGCATATTCTAGAGTTTGTCAGTTCATTGATATAATGGTAGTTGACATTTCCGAAGCCTATGGTTTAATCCTAAGTAGGGACTGGTCCACTAAGCTTGATGGCTACTTTGCAACTGATTGGTCCCATTTATGGCTGCCATATTAGAATAGGCAGAATCAGATCAAATATTTGAGAGAACCACATATCAAACAAAATGTAACTCAGCTAGAAGGAAAGAATGAAGCGGTGACCTTCTCATCTTCAGTTTTGGGAAATTATTTCTTAGAAATTGATCCGGGTAATTATTAGTCTGAAACTATTAGCCATGAATTAGATGAACAGTCCGATCTCCTTCATTTTTCTCAGACTGAGGATATTGAATGTAACATAGTTAGTTTAGTCAGTGACTTAGATCATAAAGATACTAACTTAGCTAAGTCAAACGTTCTTTTTTGGACATTATACTTTGATGGTTCTAAAAATTTGGAAGGATCCGGAGACAGTTGTGTTCTGATGGATCCAAAAATAAATAAGTACTTTTTGTCCTGTAGGTTAGAATTTGATTGTACTAACAACACTGCTGAATATGAAGCTTTAGTCCATGGATTGAAGAAAGCCATTGATTTGAATGTCAAATACCTGAAGGCTTTTGGTGACTCAGAAATAGCTGTAAGGCAGGTAAGAGATACCATTCATTGCATTTCACCTCATTTGAAAGGTTATCAGGCTGAGGTATGGGATTTAATCATGCATTTTGATGCTTTCAATATAAAATCTGTTCCTAGACTGCAAAATGCTGCAGCTGATTTATTAGCAACTTCCGCTTCCAGATTGGTGCCAACTAATAACAAGTGCTCGATTGAATTGGTTTTTAGGCCTTCTGTCCCTGACAATATCAAGAACTTCAGAGATTTCGATGATGACAACCAGATTATCAATTTTCTAACAAACGAAGACATGCTCCAAGAAGCCATGATAGACGAAGAAGAACATGATGTTGTTTTGCAAGAGAAAGATGAGGCTAAAGGAAATTATATTCCCAGAGGGGTAAGGTCACTTGAAATGCTGTTCGATCTGTAGAATAAGTTCAAAAGGCTAGTAAATACCAAGACCAATAGCTCATTAATGCAGCATGAATTAGTAAATCTGGGTACCAAAGATGAACCAAAGTTTGTTAACCTTGGCAAAGGTTGTTCACCGGGAGAAAGAGATAAGTTCATCAAACTGTTTCGACAATATAAGGATGTTTTTGCATGGACTTATGAAGATCTAAAAACATATGACACCCACATTATTCAGCATGTCATACCAATGAAGGCAAACATCGAGCCATTTCAGCAGCAATTAAGAAGAATGCATCCTACCCTTGAACCTCTGATTCAAAAGGAGTTGAAGAAGTTACTTGATGCTAAGATAATCTTTAAAGTCTGGCATTTCGAGTGGGTTGAAAATTTGGTTCCTTTGAGGAAGAA
The DNA here is from genome assembly GCA_027924585.1 of Larix kaempferi. Classification (NCBI taxonomy): domain Eukaryota; kingdom Viridiplantae; phylum Streptophyta; class Pinopsida; order Pinales; family Pinaceae; genus Larix; species Larix kaempferi. Next base: position 1,086,217 of record BSBM01000260.1, on the reverse strand, counting down.
GTCAGGAGAAATAAGACTATGTGTTGACTTCAGAAATTTGAACATAGCCTCAGATAAAGACAACTATCTCGTCCCTTCAATGGAACAAATTCTCTAGATGGTATCAGGATCAGAACTCTTCTCCCTTCTTGATGGTTTCTCTGGTTACAATCAAGTATTAGTAGCTGAAGAAGACCATATTAAGACCACTTTCCACACCAAGTGGGGAACGTTCGCGTATAGAAGAATTCCATTTGGCCTAATAAACGCGGGAGCCACGTTCCAGCAAGTGATGGACATCTCTTTCCGAGGATTGGGCGGTCATTATGTCGTTTTTTATCTAGATGATGTGACAGTTCTTTCAAAGAAGAGAAAAGACCATGTTGTTCATTTGAAGCATATTTTTTATCATTGTCGGAAATATGGTATCTCTTTAAACCCCAAGAATAGTGTGTTTGTTGTTCCTGAAGGTAAGCTTCTGGGCCATGTTATTTCAAAAAAGGGAGTTTCAATTGATCAAGAGAGAGTACAAGCTATCAATAAAATTCCTATGCCTCATAACAAGAAATCCATGCAGTCATTTATGGGCACTATCAATTTTGTCCGAAGATTTGTTCCCGATTTTGCTCAAACTATTAAACCTTTGTAGCAAATGGTTAAGCAAAGCATACAGTTCAAGTGGACAGACTTGGAAAAGGATGGATTTAGAGACATTAAGGCAGCCATAGTTGAGGCTCCTTCCTTAAGAATCCCAGACTTTGACAAAGATTTTATCTTGTATACCTTTGCTTCGGATGACTCACTCACAGTGGTGCTTACGCAAAAGGTAGAGTTAGGAGACGAATACCCAATCTCGTTTATGAGCACTGGTTTGCAAGGTGTTGAACTGAATTATCCTATTGTCGACAAACAGGCATATGCCATGTTTAAAGCAGTAAAACAGTTCAGACCATATATTCTTAAGAACAGAACCAAAGTTATAGTTCCCACCCAGTTGTTAGATCCCTTTTCGTTCAAAAGGAATTGGGAGAAAGAAGGGGAAACTGGGTCACAGCTCTTCAAGAATATGATTTAGAATTTAAACCAGCCACCAACATTAAGGGACAAGGCCTATGTAAATTTCTTATAGAGCATCTGATTGATGAAGAGCGGCATTGGAAAAATGAATCTGAGCTAAATTCAGTTGAAGTATGTCCCATTTTCACAGCTCCCGAATCATGGTATAGAGATCTAGTGCATTATTTGCAGCAAGTTTATCTACTAGAACACTGGGGTTCTAAGCAAAGAAGGGCACTCCGTTTGAAATTAGCAGCTTATCAAATCATTGATGGAATACTTTTCAGAAAAAAAAATTACGATGGAATTTTTCTCAGATGTCTAGAAAAGGAAGATGCAAGTAAAGTTGTCAAAGAATTACATGATGGTCCTGCTGGTGGAAATTATTCAGGAGAGACAACAGCTCACAAAATACTCAGAGCTGGATATTATTGGCCCACTTTATTTTGAGATGGCCATGTGTATGCACGGGACTACGATATATGCAAAAGAAGTGCTGGAAAATTACCTAAGGCAGTAGGACCTTTGTAGCCAGTTATTATCTCAAAACCTTTCGAATAATGGGGTATAGACATCATCGGAGAAATAAATCCAAATTCTTCTCTGCAACATCGATACATCCTGACAGCCACCGACTTTTTCACTAGATGGATGGAGGCTACTTCATTATGCAAGATCAATGAAGATGCAGTCATCACTTTCTCGAAAGAGAACATCATAACCAGGTTTTGGGTTCCAATTTCTTTAGTATTTGATAATGCCACTTATTTCTCTTCTTTTAAAATAAATGAATTTGTTTATGAAAGAGGAATTAAATTGCATTATTCAGCCAATTACTACCCCTAGGGAAACAGACTAGCTAAATCTTCAAACAAAAACCTCATCCGAATTCTCAAGAAGATTGTGATTGAAAATCAGAGAATCTGACATATAGCTCTACCAAATGCCTTATGGAAAGATAGGGTGACTCCAAAGAATGCATTAGGGGTTTCCCCTTACACTCTCATCTATGGCAAGGAAGCCATCCTCCCTCCCAACATCTTACTTCCATCCTTACAATTGTCTCAAGCCTCTCAAGAGTCTGGTAGTTAGGTTTTACAATCCAGGATCGATACTTTGCTTCAACTTGAGGAAGCCTAACAAAGGGCCAAAGACCGATTTCATCAACATCAAGACATCATTAAAAGATGGTTCGATAAAAGGAAGTTTGGTAAAAGAAGTTTCAAAGTAGGAGATTTAGTTCTGAAATGGGACCATAACCACGAAGGCAAAGGGATGCACACAAAATTCCAAAACTTATGGATAGGCCCTTACCAAATTTCTGCAAAGCTTGGCCCGTCCACTTACAAGCTAACAGACCTCCAGGGAGAGGAAGTAACCCTTCCTCTCAATGGCCTCGCCTTGAAACAATACTTTGAATAGTCTCATTGAGGCTTTCTATACATAAATAAAGCTTTTATTTTATTTTACTTTAGTCTCTTATTTTCTTTGTTTCAACTAATTTGTCTCTTTTTTTCAGCATTTGAACTTTTTGTACAAATTTGTTTTCCTGAGTCACCTGCAACTGGGCCTCTCGTGAAGGTAGATCTCTCAAGAAATCGCACAACACGTGAAGCTGAAAATGTATCCTCGAAAGAAAGTTTACCCATGCATTTTTGGATTTGCTGATCGTTATCTAGAATGAAGAGATCCTATTATGTTGGTCACACTAACCCTTGTTTAAATAGTAGAGATCTATGATTATCTTTACTACTATCTTTGGGCTCCATCCACCATCACACTTAAAAGCATCTCAAGAAGATCGTTGTGGTTGGACCCACGGAAAGGTAGCATATCTCGAAGGCATAGGGTATTGAAATGACTCCATGCTGCAAATCTAAAGCCAAAAGGGCTTATAATCAAGGTTCTGTTTTCCAGAGGTTCTCGCCTCAATCAAAGCATGGCTGAGACAAAAGTAAAGCATACAAGTCAAGAAAGCTATCCAAAAGACTCAACTCAAGCTAGGCTCCTCTCCATCCATGAGGCTTGATAAATCAATAAAATCTCCCACTCACACAAAAGGACATTATGGATTGAGGAGCCAAAATCAAAGATTGTATTTTAAAGAAAATATTTCTGGAAGGCTCAAACAACAAAGCTATCAAATGTATGAACATCCAAAAGGATGCAGGCGGCATGGGAATGAGGAACAAGAGCAATAGTGTCTATGAGATGTTGTTGCAAATCCTATGGAGTCCGATAGCAGTGGTCATCTGAAAGATGAATCTTCTAAAATGAACCCCATATGTTGGCCCTTGGAAAGTTTTAAAGATGTCTTCATCGAAGCTCCCCTTCCCCAATGACCAACGGATAAAGTGACTACTTCCTTTGCTGAGATTCGAATTCTCAACTAAATATTGCACATAATGTGGACAGCTTTTAAAAGAATTCTTCCACTAAATGAGATGGTTTTCAAAGATCTGTGTTCGCCAGCGATTCGCCAATTGTTGTTGCTGCAACATCCTTCCCCAAAACTTTGATGATATTTGGGGCCCCTCCTTTCAACACTTTTGTAGCAATTTTTTCCTTTATCTTTCAGGTTTATTTCTTTCTCTAACTTGGCAGAATTTCACCAACTTCTTTCAAAAGAACGTTCTCTTTTTATTTTTCATAGACAAAAGCAGTCTTTTCTCTTCAGCATGGATTTTAGTCTTAATCCACCTGCTATAACGCATGTTTTACCCTTCAAATCCTTCATCACTTTAGCGCGCCTCTCAACGATAGGTTCCCTACTCGATGCAAACTCTAACCATAAGTTCTCCGCTCAGCGCAAAATTTGGCCCTAACTCAGTCACCCCCTTTTGGCAAGTCCCAAGTCTTTTTCCGATGCACATTATGAACATAAGCCGGCCACCGTTAGCGCAAGAGATAACCTTTTCTCGGTCTCCATAGGAACAAGAGTTATCATTGTCATCCCCGCCTTGGAGCTGTGCTTCACCTTCTTGGAAGAAATAAAAGTTGGCGCATTCCTCCCTAGCGCAGACTATGATGATACAATCAGCGCCATAAGTGCAGGGGATAGCTTATCCTTCCCACTTGCAAATCTGCGCTTCTTCTTTCTTGATAGCCCAAATTTGGCGTAGTTCTTTGAGCGTAACCATAATGCCAGGATTTCCGCTCAAGCGCAAAGTTTATTTTGGAACGTGCGCGTAGCACATAGCACAAAAGATTACGCTCCCCGCTTGGCGCAAAAGGTTAAACTGGTGCTCGGCGTTTGGCGCCAAGAGATCTCCTCGATCCTTATGCACCGACGGAGTTGGTATGGCCTTTAATGAGGCCATGTGCCACTCTTAATGACAGAGTTCTCAAGCCCCTTGCTCATAACCCCACCAACTTTGGAAGTATGCAACATTAATTGCCACCCTATTTAACGTATCCAAAACGTTTTGAAACTCACCATGTCATTTGCACTTGCTGCTCAGGACTCATAGTTCGAAAGTCGTTGCCATTCGCTGAAGCACCTGCGAAATCCATTACTTGTTTCAGGACAAAGGCCAGTCTTCGGGGATCTTGCCAATCTGCTAGGTAGGCTATTCTCCCTTTTCCTCTTGCTATTTCGGAGTGTTCTTCCTGGTTAAATAGAACGTCTACCATCTTTCATACTCTGTAAAGAATTCCTAGAAAGCATAGCCTATGCTTTCACCCTCTACTATGAAGTAATAAGGATACAGGGTCGATACATGAAAACCAGGGTAGAGATGGCCCTATCCCATAGGCACATGAGTCTTTTCCCTATGTCACGTTCTCGGCATACTAGGTTTTCCTCACAACGCTTTCATTTCCAAGCAAAACCCACGTCTCCCCATCGCCGCATTTGAAAGTTTTTTTTTCTATGTTTTTCTTGGTTGTATAATAGCTTTTTTCTGTTCCATGAGTAGGGTCTCTGTTTTCTAAAAGTATGAATTTCTTGCCCTACTTTGGCCATAAGGTTTGCAAACTGAACGAGCATTAAAGATATGGCTTACGAATGCAATGTCTATCATTGAACAATTCGGGGACTATTATCACAACGTAGAAGGAACATACATCAGGAAGAGTGGAGGTACTCATGAGCCATTTATGTTCCCTCAGTATGTTACAGACTTTGTAATTCACAAGGAGGTTGTGACACAACTCTTCGGCACTGACCCAATAAGTAAGTTCTTAACAGACGGAAGGAAGGGCATGTATCCTACCATGCCATTTACCATTGGATCTTACAGCCTCCCGAGAGTAAGAGATGGGGAAAATTACGCTCAAGGCTTAGAAGTTTTCCATTTCGGCACAGTCCCTTTCAGGAGGCATGATCCCAACAGTGGGGTAAGCCAGCATTGTCTCGACCTCAAGGTCTCCTTTGAATATGCTCATGGCATGGACCAAGATGGGGAATTCTTCAGGAGCACCCGCAACTTAATTGTGGTGGGGAAATGCTACAAGAAGAAAAACATGAAGAATCCAAGCCCCAAACCCATTGGTATGATCCAAAGGGAGCGGGAGGCCTCAGCCTCGCAATCGAAGAATCCTGCAGGGTTAGAGGAGCAAGAACAGGACAGAGTGCTCCAAGAGAAAACCCTCAAGCAACAGCAGGACCAAGAAGAAGCAAGAATTCAAAGTGAGTTGACTGCCAAGCTTCAGCAAGAAGAAACTGCAAGGAAACAACAAGAACAAGCCTCTCAGTTGGAACAACAAGAAGAGGCCGCTAAGGTCCAAAAAAAAGAAGAGGACCGAAGACAAATAGAGCAAGCTTCCAATATTGAACATGAAGAAGAAGAAAGGCTCCTAACAGAAGAAGCAGCTAGATTGCAGGAGCAGTAGGAAGAGTCAACAAGAAGGCAGGAGAAGGAGAAAATCAAGAAGCTCCCTGAGCAGGAACCATCCACTCCGAAAGACATGGAGTTAGATCCACCATTGATGAACTCTCCAGTGACAACTCAAGAAGAGGTGGATTCTACAAGAGGATTGGCACTAACCCCATATATCCCCAGGAAGTAGCGCAAAGTGGCAGACCTAGATACTGTATATTTCAAAGAGCGGAAAAGGGCCATCATTGATAGGAGGGTAAAGAAAATGGAAAGCAGGGTAAAGAAAGTGGAAAGTGAGGAGGATGAATATGAATTATGGATATCAGAGACAACATTGGTCCAAAGACCTGATGCCGAGCCCTCGTTCCAAGCACAATGCACTGTAGCATCAGCAGAGGCAACTAAAGCCAATATTGAATTCCTAACAGGTGAGATAAAGCATTACAGGGATCAATGTTTTAAGATCAGAGATGATAGAAAGAGGGAGGTATTGGAAGCAAACAAATTGAAAGAGAAATACAATGAGTTGATAGGAGAACAGTTGATGCTAAATTTAGGAGTTCTCCAGCTTGAGAATGAGAAAAACTCATTGGAAATGCAGTTGGCCATCTCGAAAGATGAGCAGAAGAATCTAAAAGCTCACATAACAGAATTAGAAGAACTCAAAGCAAGTAGGGCTCATCAAATTCATTTCCACTGACATTAATATGAAGGGTAGATTCAAGAAAAGGAACAATTGGAAAAACATCTCAAAGAGGCAGCGGAGGACCAACAAAATTTGTCCACATTTCACAAACAAGCATGTGATATGCGGATTAAAATCCATCATCTGCTAGTACTGATCTCGGAAGAGATTTGGAGCATGAAAGAAATGATTAAGAAAATGAAAACAATTGAAACCGTATCCCTAAGAACTCGAGAAAGGTTTGCAAATCATATAGGGGAGCTCAAACAACAATCTGAGTGCAAAAAGGGAAAATCTCAACTCCCTTCACACTTCCGTGCCGCTACAAGAGATGAATTGGATGTGGACATTGGGATCCTTGAATTTTCCAAGGATTGCAGCACCAAGCTAACTTTGGAAATCAAGAAGATGGTTCGCAAGTGTTTTTCATTATACTCCGCACTTAGGGAATCACATAGCAAGTGTCATCTAGTTCTTCCCGCCTACATTTATGATTTCGCAAAGGAAGAAGATCGACTCTTCGAGTTGCAGAATGAGCTGGACGAAGACTTGGTTTATATCAAGAAGATAGAAGTATTGACTCATGACGAATTTCAACAGTTCATTTGCAAGCCTGCAGTACATATTCACTTCCTAGAAGCGATGGTTAAAGAGGCCACAGAGGGAAAAGCGCTAATCAAATCAGACCTACGCAAGCATGAAATAACGTCCAAGGCAACAATATCCTCTCGTAGCAAGCTTATCGTAAAGGATATCAACCAATGGACCACATATATTCAAGAGATAGATGGCCCGATAATTACAAGCTAGCCGGTTGATGGAGGCGAGTCTTCAAGTCAACAGGCAGAAGCCCCAACAGAATAGATAGACCGTTCTCACTTTGTTTTAAATAAAAGGAGATGTTGAAATTCTACCTTTTTGTATAAATGATTTGAAAAGATAGCTGGCTCCTATTTTTTTGTCTTGTATTAAAGGTGTCACACGAATCTAGGAAATATGTAACTATACACCAAAATCCTAATTAGAAGGTTCCAGAATTAGGGTACACCTGTCAGCTGAAGGAGCATTTTGTAAAGTTATAAATAGAAGTTGAGAGGATAACTAAAAGGGGACTTTTTGCAGAGGAAAGGAATTTTTCTTGGCTTGTAGGAACTATTTTGCACTTGCTCCAAGAAAGCTGATTTTGCCTAATAAGAGCCTGGAGAGGACGTCCTTTTGCCTAAATGTGTATTGGATATCTATTGGATTATTCTCTTGACATTCATATGTTGCAGTGAGATCTTTCTTTGTTGTCTTGAAATATTTATGTGCAATGAATGATTTTACTAACTTTTGTAGAAGGATGTTCCTCCTAGATGAGTAATAGAATGCTTTCATGTGAATTAAAAGCTATCTTTTATGTCTTTAAACTCTTGTGGTATATGTATCTTCATAATTTGATGGCTATCTCTTGATCTTTAGATGTTTCTTTTAGCACATTACTCATATCTACAGTTTTGTTCCTTGCAAGGATAGATTAGATTTAATTCAGTCTTAGATACAGATTTGTTTCAAGTTATGCATTTAGATTAAATTAGCTTAGGCACTTGCATATCATCTTAACAATAAAATAAAAAAGAACGATGGATCGGTTCATAACCAGTATGAATGAAAACAAATCTTCAAATCTAACGGTAACCAGAACCGCTAACCAGTCGGATTCCCCATATTAAATGGTGGACCATCTAATTGGGATAGTTTATCAAGGAGAATCCCTTTCTGCTTGATGCTGCGATCTTTGGGGCATCAACAGTTTTTGGCGCTTGAAGGAGGGCCTAAAGTGCATGGCTGATAAAGGAAAATCTCCCATTGTCAAAAATGTTACTGAAAACCCGCTTGAAACAGAAATTTCAGACAACCCAAATCTTGAAGTAACAGATCAAGAAAACCCCATCTCTGATTCTAAACATGAAGAAGTAATTTATGTTGTACCTTTTGTTGAAATAGAACATTTAAGAAGACACACGATCTTATGTTACACAACTAGGTGGTTTGAACGCAGTAAATTTTCTCCCTAGGAAAAGTACTCCCAAAAAAGAAAGACAATACACTCGTGATTCGATTCGTGTGCAGAATTTTGAAGAACTTGTAAATTTATCTTTGGAAGAGATCACAGAACCTCTGAAAGAAACTGACCCTGAAAAACCCAGAAAATTTTTCAGATCCAGAAAAACTTGGAGAACTCTTTACCCCAAAGAACACTCCACTCAACTCACCGCACAATTATCCCCCTAGCTCTCCACATAGAACCATGATTGTACCTTCTTGGAGAGCAAGGGGAGCATTGAATCTAGGTAGGCAATTTCATGATCTGCGAAAAAATCCTGAGAAGGTTTTTCCTAGATACGACCCAGGTAAAGGCATATATGTTGAAGATGATCTTAAGAGTTTTTACTTAGCTTTGAATATTTTAAATGTGCAGCACGAAGATGTAGTCTGTAGGATTTTCCCATACACATTTGAACCAAAAGTTTCTTCCTGGTATTTTAGCTTACAAGCTAGTTCGATTTCTAATTGGGAAGAATTTGAAACATGTTTTGTAAAGAAATATGGGAATCAAAAAAATGTAGCTACACTTATGAAAGAATTATTGTCCATGAGAATGGAAAAGAAAGAAAAGGTTGAAGACTTCAACCAAAGGTTCACTACACTCTTGAATAATTTTAGCGAAACAACTAAACCAACAGAAGAATCTCTAGTTGAATATTATACAACGGCTCTTGAAGGCCCTATAGCAATGTTCGTAAAAAGATCAATGAAAACCACCCTAATAGAAAATTTCAAAGAAGCTAGGAAGGTGGAATAGGAAGCAGACAACATTGCTAAACATGCCTTAGATGTAGAAATAAAACCAGCAACTAGTAAAAAAACCTTACTGCTCACTAGAAATAAAGAAGAATCATCAACAGACATCGAAAACATAGTTAAAATGATGCAGAAATTTTCCAATAAAATCATAGATCTTGAGAAAGACAAAGCAGCTAGTACATCTAGAAAACCTTTCAAACCTTTCTACAAGAAGAGAAAAGACAATGACCAACCCCATCCACCTATGAACAACTCCCCTATCTTAAATCTAAATGAAATAGGAATGGAACACTTATGCACCTTTCATCAAGAGATGCACTCTTAAAAGAGCTGCCCACAATGGATTAATTCCATGAGTTTGGTAATGAAACAAATATTGATGTATATGTAACCTCGGAATGTATTTCACATATATGTATATTGTATTCCTATAGAGATGTTATTATTCCTCTATATGGAAGTGTCGTCATCTATATTGTAAGTGTCGTAACTTATACTTGATGGGTTATTAGACCACCTTGTTGGGGTTGGCCCTGTATAAGTCATGTGAGTCGAAGGGTTATTAGACCACCCTATTGGGGGTTGGCCATGTGGGTCAAAGGGTTATTAGACTATGCTATTGGGTGTCGGCCCAATCAACATTATGTTAAGTGGTTAAGTTGAGGCCGACCTAGTTGAGTAAAGGTCAAGTCAAGTTAGTGTATAAATAGAGAGTGTGTCTCTCTCATTTTACACATTCTATTCTCTCACTCACACTTGGGAGAGTGGCGCACTTGTGGAGGAGAAGGCTCTGTTGCTAGGAGAAGACTATCTCTTGTATTTTGTGTTAAATTTTAAGAATTTACTTCAATCTGATCTAGGATCTTAACTGAGAGAACAACATGTATAGCATATCTATAGCATATCAGTCATGGAGACAATAATGCAAGCACACAAGAGACACAAAGATTTACTTGGGGAAACCATAAAGGTGAAAAACCACAATAACTTCCTCAGAGATAGATAGAGCAATGATACAACCCAAACATAAGAGATAGACATATCCTAGCAGCAGATCCTCCTCCTCCATAAGTGCGCCACTCCTCCTTGAGTGCATAAGTGAGAAGTGAGTGATAAAATAGAGTGCCTCCCGCACTCTATTTATACTTGACTTGACTTTCTTTTTACATAACTCATGTAGGCTCGAACTTAACCACATAACATAATGCTGACTGGGCCGACCCCCAATAGGGTGGTCTAATAACCCTTTGACCCACATGGCTGACCCCCAATAGGGGGGTCTAATAACCCTTCGACCCACATGACTTATACAAGGCCGACCCCAACAAGGTGGTCTAACAACCCATCAAGTATAAGTTACGACATTTACAATATAAATGACGACACTTCCGTATAGAGGAATAATACCATCTCTATAGGATTACATACAACATACATATATGAAATACATTTCGAATTCACATATACATCAACACTCCCTCTTAACTAGGAAGGTATTTCTCAGCACAGGTCTTATAGCACAAGTCTTCTTCTCTGGATCATTGTCACTGGATAATCGTCATCGAGTCATCATCATCGTCACTGCTGCTGCTATCTCAATCAATCTCTGAATCTACTCGTCATAGGAAGTTCTACAGAGCCAGTCCTTTTTCATACTGGATGTAGGCCCACCACCTGCAGGTCTTCGTCATCACTGGCCATACTGTGGAATCCTCAGGACTTATTAGATGCATCACAAAACCTGGCTGCAGCATCCCAGGCTATTACGAGCACACAACTCTACCTGTAGGATCTCCCAGGAGCACATTACATGTGACCCATCACAAAACCTGGCTGAAGCATCCCAGGCTGTTATGAGCACATAGCTCTACCTGTCAGATCTCCCAGGAGCACATTACATGTGATCTCACCACAAAACCTGGCTGAAGCATCCCAGGCTGTTACGAGCACACAACTCTACCTGTCGGATCTCCCAGGAGCACATTACATGTGGTCCACCACAAAACCTGGCTGAAGCATCTGAGGCCTTTTTCATCCTGTCTAGATATCCCAGGAGCAAATTACATGTGGTCATGGAAAAACCTGGCTGACGCATCTGAGGCCTTTTTCATCCTATCTAGATCTCCCAGGAGCAAATTACATGCCATAGGACAAAACCTCGAAAGAGCATCTACCAGATATCCTAGGGCACCGAATTACATGCCATAGGCAAAACCTCGAAAGACTATCTACAAATCTCCCAGGGCACAAATTATATGTCCTCCCAAAGCAAAACCTCAAAAGACCATTTGCCAGATGTCCCAGGGCACCGAATTACATGCCATAGGAAAAACCTCGAAAGACCATCTGCAAATCTCCCAGGGCTCAAATTACATGCTTACCTGCACAACCTGATCCACGGCCAAAAAGTATCATTTGATACTCATCATACATCATCCTGATGTAAACATGATCATCCTGATCATCATCACTGCAACATCCTGCTGCATGTGATCTGGAGAAGCTCGTCATCCACGATCATCCTAATCATACAATGCATCCATCTGATGCACACCAAGTATCTACTTGATATATATCATCATACATAGTGTATCCACCTGATACATAGATACATGATCCACACAATGTATCCATCAACATACATGATCTAACTGATCATACCTGATACATATCAATATACATGATCTACCTGATCATACAATGTATCCACCTGATACATATATAGATACATCGTCCAAGAATCCAACATGATGCATATACAAAATACATACACATGATCCAACCGATCATATCCAGCATCCAACATGATGCGTATATACATATAAATGATCCAACTGATCATATCCAGCATCCAACATGATGCGTACATGCATACATAAAAATGATCCAACTGATCATATCCAGCATTCAACATGATGCGTACATACATACATAAAAATGATCCAACTGATCATATCCAGCAGAAACCACAACATCATCCTGATGTTCATCATCCAGCGCTTACATCCACAGCCATGTGAAGGATCCTCCTTCCAACATGCTTGGAATGGCTTCAGCAAATGTGTCCATCACTTCTTCCTCAAAGTTTCCTCGATCTGAAGAACGCCAAGCCTCTGTCTGAAGTATTCGAACTTCACCCTGGCTAGTGGCTTTGTCAGCACATCTGCAATCTACTCATCCGTCTCAACATATAGGAGCTTCACAGCTCCTCTCTACACCATATACCTGATATAGTGATATTTGATCTCTATGTGTTTCGACCTGTCATGAAACATTGGGTTCTCAGACAGCTTCACACAACTCTGGTTATCACAAAAGATACCAGTAGCATCCAATGGGAGATCAAATAACTCAGACAGTAGCTTCTGTAGCCATACTGCCTCACAACTAGCTGAACGGGCTGCAACATACTCTGCCTTAGCTGTACTCTGTGCTACGCAGGACTGCTTCCTGCTAAACCGAGAGATCACACCTGATCCCATACTGAAGCAACACCCAGATTTGCTATTCCTATGTGTAGCACTGCCAGCCCAATCTGAATCAACATAACCCTGTAGGTTAAACTTTTGATTCGCTTCATACTTGAGCCCATAATCCATTGTACCCTTCAAGTACCTCAGAACATGCTTTACAGCAACCAGGTGAACACTCCTCAGATCCGTCAGGAACTGGCTCAATGTGTTCACAGCAAAACAAATATCTGGTCTCATGTTCGTCATGTACATCAAGGACCCAATCATCTGACAATACATAGAGACATCAACCAGCTCAGATGAAGCATCACAAAGAAGCTTCATATTCGATGCCATAGGTGTGGCCATGGCCTTGCAATCCATCATCCTGAACCTCTTCAGGATCTCTACTGCATACTTCCCTTGTCCAAGGAAGATTCCATCACTCTGCCACACCTCCATGCCAAAAACAAATAGTGCATCATCCCCAATTTCCTCAACTCGAACTCGGCAGCAAGCTTCCACTGCGTGTCAGCAATCAATCTATCTTCACCTGTAACAAACAGGTTATCCGCATACAAAAGTAGTATCACTGGATTGCCTTCCTCAACCTTGTAGAAAAGGTTGGAACCTGCTTTACTCTTGGTAAAGACCAAACTGGATAGAAAGCTGCCTATCCTACCATACCAAATTCTGCACATATATGATTTCCTGTCATGTGTCTCAGAACCAAGTGGTTGCTCCACATACACTTCTTCTTCAACTACACCATTCAAGAAAGCTGTCTTGAAATTCATCTGGTGTATCTTCTATTTCATCACTTTTATATTTATCTATGCTACCGTCTGCAGCATGCTTGATCTTGATAGATCCATATGGAAGTCACAACAGACTTCCCTTCAGCTCTTGGGACTGCATCCCAAACATCGTTCTTCATGATCGACGGATCATGGCATTCTTCCCGTATCCTGGGAACTTCAATATCTTCAATAGATAATTTTGTTGCTGAACAAATGTTGTAGTTCTTCTTTTGTAGGTGATGGCATACGATCTTTCCTACACAACAAGTTAAATTGCATGATTAGAAAACATATCATAGTTTTCAGAACAAATTCTTACACATAAAGAAATATGTCATACAGTCATGCAATTGTCTTAGCCAATGCTTCAATACAACATTTATCCATATCCCGTAACTTTCTAGATGCCTTCCAATCTCTACCAGAACATTGTTAAGAGTGTGCACAACTCCCAACATGTCATCAAAGAGGTTTCATTCTAGATAAGTAGCAATGGAATGTTGTACAGTGCCATAGGCCACTTACCCATGTATATTAGTAGTATACTATTCATCAATGCAACTATTCTAATATGCACAATACATATCCTAAGTTTGGGAACATGAATGAAACCTCTTTGCTAACATGTTGGGAGTTGTGCACACTCTTAACAATGTTCTGGTAGAGATTGGAAGGCATCTAGAAAGTTACGGGATATGGATAAATGTTGTATTGAAGCATTGGCTAAGACAATTGCATGACTGTATGACATATTTCTTTATGTGTAAGAATTTGTTCTGAAAACTATGAGATGTTTTCTAATCACGCAATTTAACTTGTTGTGTAGGAAAGATCGTATGCCATCACCTACAAAAGAAGAACTACAACATTTGTTCAGCAACAAAATTATCTATTGAAGATATCGAAGTTCCCAGGATACGGGAAGAATGCCATGATCCGTCGATCATGAAGAACGATGTTTGGGATGCAGTCCTAAGAGCTGAAGGGAAGTCTGTTCTGACTTACATATGGATCTATCAAGATCAAGCATGCTGCAGATGGTAGCATAGAGAAATATAAAAGTGATGAAATAGAAGATACACCAGATGAATTTCAAGACCGCTTTGTTGTAAACTCTTAACAATGTTGTAGTAGAGATTGGAAGGCATCTAGAAAGTTACAGAATATGGATAAATGTTGTATTGAAGCATTGGCTAAGATAATTGCATGACTGTATGACATATTTCTTTATGTGTAAGAATTTGTCTGTAAATTATGAGATGTTTCTAATCATGCAACTTAACTTGTTTTGTAGAAAAGACCATATACCTTCACCTACAAAAGAAGGACTACAACATTTGTTCAAGCAACAAAATTCTATATTGAAGATATTGAAGTTCCCAGGATATGGGAAGAATGCCATGATCCGTCAATCATGAAGAACAATGTTTGGGATGCGGTCCCAAGAGCTGAAGGAAAGTCTGTTGTGACTTTGAAATGGAAGATTGATTGTGGATAACCTGTTTGTTACAGGTGAAGATAGATTGATTGCCGACACGCAGCGGAAGCTTGTTGCCGAGTTCGAGATGAAGAACTTGGGGATGATGCACTATTTGTTTTTGGCATGGAGGTGTGGCAGAGTGCAGATGGATTCTTTCTTGGACAAGGGAAGTATGTAGTAGAGATCCTGTAGAGGTTCGGGATGATGGATTGCAAGGCCATGGCCACACCTATGGCATCGAATCTGAAGCTTCTTTGTGATGCTTCATCTGAGCCGGTTGATGTCTCTGTGTATCGTCAGATGATTGGGTCCTTGATGTACCTAATGAACATGAGACCAGATATTTGCTTTGTGGTGAACACATTGAGCCAATTCCTAACGGATCCGAGGAGTGTTCACCTGGTTGCTGTAAAGCATGTTCTAAGGTACCTGAAGGGTACAGTTGATTATGGGGTCAAGTATGATGCGAATCAAAAGTTTAACCTGCAGGGTTATGTTGATTCAAATTAGGCAGGCAGTGCTGCAGATAGTATCAGGTGTGATCTCTTGGTTTAGCAGGAAGCAGTCCTGTGTAGCATTGAGTACAGCCGAAGCAGAGTATGTTGCAACGGATGAGCAGGTTGCAGATGTATTGACCAAGCCATTGGCCAGAATGCAGTTTGAGTACTTCTGAGAGAGGCTTGGTGCACTTTAGATCGAGGTTCCTTCCAAAAGGAAGTGATGAGTCCAGAAGATGCAGATGCACATGAGCTTTTCTGACATGGTTGATGTGTTCTCCCTTGGTCGTGATGTAATTGCTGAGCCATTTTTCACATGGTGGTAGATGTGTTCTCCCATGGTGAAAAAGTAAGGGTTGGAGCCTTCCCCGAATGGTGGTAGATGTGTTCTTCCATGTTGGTGGTGTAAGTGCTGGATGATGTGCATCTGGGTTGTGCTTCGTGGATGATGATATGATTCGAAGAGGACGATGCTATGATGATCAAGAGGATCATGGATGATGAGCATCAGGACGATGCTCCAGTTACTACTCTGTATATGTATATGCATCATGTTGGATGCTTGTTATGATGAGTTGGATCATTTATATATATATATATGCATCATGTTGGATGTTGGATATGATCAGTTGAATCATTTATGTATGTATGCATCATGTTGGATGCTAGATATGATCAGTTGGATCATTTGTATGTATTTTGTATATGCATCATGTTGGATGCTTGGACCATGTATCTGTATATGTATCAAGTGGATACTGAGATCATGTATGTTGATATGTATTAGGTGGATACATTGTGTGGATCATGTATATGTGTATGTATCAGGTGGATACATTGTATGATTAGGTAGATCATGTATGATGATATGTATCAGGTAGATACTTCGTATGCATCAGGTTTATGCATTGTATGATCAGGATGATCATGTGTACATCAAGATGATGTATGGTGAGTATCAGGATGATACTTTGTGGCCATGGATCAAGTTGTGCAGATGAGCATGTCTAGGAGATCCTATAGGTCGGAGTTGCGTACCCATAACAGCCTGGGATGCTCTTTTGAGACATTTCTCTGGGAGGACATGTAATTTGTGCCCTGGGAGATCTTCAGGTTGGATTTGTGTACCCGTAACATCCTGAGATGCTCTTGCGATGTTTTTTCCTATGGCATGTAATTTGCTCCTATGAGATCTGGACAGGATGAAAAAGGACTCAGATGCTTCAACCAGGTTTTGCCATGACCACATGTAATTTGCTCCTGGGAGATATGGACAGGATGAAAAAGGCCTCAGATGCTTCAGCCAAGTTTTGTGGTGGACCACATGTAATGTGCTCTTGGGAGATCTGACAGGTAGAGGTGTGTGGTCGTAACATCCTGGGATGCTTCAGCCAGGTTTTGTAGTGAGATCACGTGTAATGTGCTCCTGGGAGATCTAATAGGTAGAGTTGTGTGCTTGAAACAGCCTGGGATGCTTTAGCTAGGTTTTGTGATGGGTCACATGTAATGTGCTCCTGGGAGATCCGACAGGTAGAGCTATGTGCTCGTAATAGCCTGGGATGCTGCACCCAGGTTTTGTGACGCACGTAATAAGTCCTGAGGATTCCACGGTATGGCCAATGGTGACGAAGACCTGCAGGTGGTGGGCCTACATCCAGTATGAAAAAGGACTATCTCTGTAGAACTTCCTATGACGAGTAGATTCAGATATTGGTTGAGATAGCAATAGCAGTGACGATGATGATGACTCGATGACGATTATCCAGTGACGAGGATCCAGAGAAGAAGACTTGTGCTAGAAGGCCTGTGTCGAGAAATACCTTCCTAGTTAAGAGGGAGTGTTGATATATATGTAACTTCATAATGTATTTCACATATATGTATATTGTATTCCTATAGAGATGTTATTATTCCTCGATATGGAAGTGTTTGTATTCCTATAGAGATGTTATTATTCCTCTATATGGAAGTGTCGTCATTTATATTGTAAGTGTCGTAACTTATACTTGATGGGTTATTAGACCACCTTGTTGGGGTTGGCCTTGTATAAGTCATGTGGGTCAAAGGGTTATTAGACCACCCTATTGGGTGTCGGCCAAGTCAGCATTATGTTAAGTGGTTAAGTTGAGGCCGACCTAGTTGAGTAAAGGTCAAGTCAAGTTAGTGTACAAATAGAGAGTGTGTCTCTCTCATTTTACACTTTCTATTCTCTCACTCACACTGGGGAGAGTGGCGCACTTGTGGAGGAGAAGGCTCTTCTACTAGGAGAAGACTATCTCTTGTATTTTGGTTGTATCATTGCTCTATCTATCTCTGAGGAAGTTATTGGGGTTTTTCACCTTTATGGTTTTCCCCAAGTAAACTCTGTGTCTCTTATGTGCTTGCATTATTGTGTCCATGATTGATATGCTGTAGATTTGTTGTACATGTTGTTCTCTCAGTTAAGATCCTAGATCAGATTGAAGTAAATTCTAAAAATTTAACACAAAATGTTGGACTCACGGATTCTAGATCAAGATGATTCCCCAGAAGAACAAACCCTTGAAGCAGAGGAACCTTCCCTAGACACTACCATGGTGTTATGGGATTGGGTACCTTACCTGAACCAATAGAAGATGATCCTGTGGAAAGCCCAGTCTCTGCTGTGAACATTAACACTTGCAGTAAAGGTCCCATTGCAGATCTAGTTCCAAGCCTGACTACTCTCAAACCTAAAACTTCCGAAGAGATACCCAGGAGACACATTATAGTCATTCCACCTCAACCTAATGCTAACCCAATAGTTTCCAAATAGCCAAATATTGACACAACAGTCCAACAACCAAAGGTCACGTTGAGCAAGGCCGACTACCAAATGAAAGTTATAAAAGAATGTGATATGGGATATGACATCATTGAAGATATAAGGAAAGTAAAAGCAAATGTTTCGATATTCGATATGTGCGGTTTGCGCCAACAACAAGACAAGTTGTTGCAAGCTCTTCAATCCTAGCCCAGTGCTCCATTAACAGACACTCAAGAAGATCCTAAAATTAATGAAGCCAATATCGGCGGGAAATCCAAATCTCAGACATTGCCTTTTCTTTTAACTTTTGAAATCTTCAATCATAATGTGCACAATTGTCTGGTAGATTCAGGATCATCTTCGAATGTTATGCCATTGTCAATTTGTAAGAAAATTAACAGTCAATCAATCCCATCTCCCGCTCAGATTATTCAGTTAGACAGGACTGCTGTCAAAGTTCTTGGGGAAATGAAGGATGTTCTCATTATATTATCGGTAGATTCTAGAGTTTGTCAGTTCATTGATAAAATGGTAGTTGACATTCCCGAATCCTATGGTTTAATCCTAAGTAGGGACTGGTCCACTAAGCTTGATGACTACTTCGCAACTGATTGGTCCCATTTATGGCTAGCATATCAGAATAGGCAGAATCAGATCAAAGTTTTGAGAGACCACATATGAAACAAAATGTAACTCAACTAGAAGGAAAGAATGAAGCCGTAACCTTCTCATCTTCAGTTTTCGAAAATTATTTATTAGAAATCAATCCGGGTAATTATCAGTCTGAAACTATTAGCCATGAATCAGATGAACAGTCCGATCTCCTTCATTTTTCTCAGACTGGGGATATTGAATGTAACATAGTTAGTTTAGTCACTGACTTAGATCATAAATATACTAACTTAGCTAAGTCAAACGTTCTTTTTTGGACATTATACTTTGATGGTTCTAAAACTCTTGAAGGATCCGGAGATGGTTGTGTTCTGCTGGATCAAGAAAGAAATAAGTACTTTTTGTCCTGTAGGTTAGAATTCGATTGTACTAACAACACTGCTAAATATGAAGCTTTAGTCCATGAATTGAAGAAATCCATTGATTTGAATGTCAAATACCTAAAGGTTTTTGGTGACTCAGAAATAGTTGTAAGGCAGGTAAGAGATACCATTCATTGCCTTTCACCTCATTTGCAAGGTTATCAGGCTGAGGTATGGGATTTAATCATGCATTTTGATGCTTTCAATATAAAATCTATTCCTAGACTGCAAAATGCTGCAGCTGATTTATTAGCAACTTCCGCTTCCAGATTGGTGCCAACTAATAACAAGTGCTCGATTGAATTGGTTTTTAGGCCTTCCATCCCTGACAATATCATGAACTTTAGAGTTTTCAATGATGGCGATTAGATTATAAATTTTATAATAAAGGAAGACATGTTCCAAGAAGCCATGATAGACAAAGAAGAACATGATGCTGTTTTGCAAGAGCAAGACGAGGCTAAACAGAATTTTATTCCCAGAGGGGTAAGGTCACTTGAAATGCTGTTCGATCTACAGAATAAGTTCAAAAGGCCAGCAAATACCAAGACCAATAGCTCATCAATGTAGCATGAATTAGTAAATTTGGGTATCGAAGCTGAACCAAAGTTTGTTAACCTTGGCAAATGTTGTTCACCGGGAGAAAGAGATAAGTTCATCAAACTGTTTCGACAATATAAGGATGTTTTTGCATGGACTTATGAAGATATGAAGACATATGACACCCACATTATTCAGCATGTCATACCAATGAAGGCAGGCGTCAATCCATTTCAGCAGCAATTAAGAAGAATGCATCCTACCCTTGAACCTATGATTCAAAAGGAGTTGAAGAAGTTACTTGATGCTAAGATAATCTTTAAAGTCTGGAATTCTGAATGGGTTGCTAATTTGGTTCCTGTGAGGAAGAAGTTAGGAGAAATAAGACTATGTGTTGACTTCAAAAATTTGAACAGAGCCTCAGGTAAAGACAACTATCTCGTCCCTTCAATGGAACAAATTCTCTGGATGGTATCAGGATCAGAACTATTCTCCCTTCTTGATGGTTTCTCTGGTTACAATCATGTATTAGTAGCTGAAGAAGACCATCTTAAGACCACTTTCCACACCAAGTGGGGAATGTTCGCGTATAGAAGAATGTCATTTGGCCTAATAAATGCGGGAGCCATGTTCCAGTGAGCGATGGACATCGCTTTTCAAGGATTGGGTGGTCATTGTGTCATTTTTTATCTAGATAATGTGATAGTTTTTTCAAAGAAGAGGGAAGACCATGTTGTTCATTTGAATCATATTTTTTATTGTTGCCAGAAATATGGTATCTCTTTAAACCCCAAGAAGAGTGTGTTTGTTGTTCCTGAAGGTAAGCTTCTGGGCCATGTTATTTCAACAAAGGGAATTTCAATTGATCAAGAGAGAGTACAAGCTATCAATAAAATTCCTATGCCTCATAACAAGAAATCCATGCAGTCATTTATGGGCACTATCAATTTTGTCCGAAGATTTGTTCTCGATTTTTCTCAAACTGTTAAACCTTTGCAGCAAATGGTCAAGCAAAGCATACAATTCAAGTGGATAGACTTGGAAAAGGATGCATTTAGAGACATTAAGGCAGCCATAGCTGAGGCTCCTTCCTTAAGAAGCCCAGACTTTGCCAAGTGAAACCCGCGTCTCCCCACGGCCGCATATGAAACTTTTCTTTTTCTATGTTTTTCTTTGTCGCATAATAGCTTTTTTCTATTCCATGAGTAGGGTCTCTATTTTCGAAAAGTATGAATTGCTTGCCCTACTTTGGCCATAAGGTTTGCGAATTGAATGAGCATTAAAGATATGGCTTAAGTCACTTGTCATATGCCACAATCTGGACACCAAAGCTAAGTGAAATATTTTATCCTTTCATGCAAGGTATGTTAAACTCGCGCTTATCCCAAACCAACATGAAAACTTGGTATCTCTGAATCGTCCCAGCAGTATCTTAGCAGCCACAGAGTTTTTCACTCAAACCCATGGAAGCCGCGACATCCCATGCAAAGCGAAACTCCCTGCCAAGCATATACTGCATGTAAAACTCAATCCTTCTCGTTCCTTGCAGCTAAAGTTTCATACTATGAACACCGGGGTACACTGCTCAACCGAAAGCAATGTTCATTCATGCCGAGGGTGCATAAAACCCACAATGCTCGGCTGAATTTTCCTGAGGATATGTTAAAACAACACATCGTGCCCACTTAGAACCGTGATAACCAAGCCTGATTCTTAACCGATAGAGGCTAGCAGCTATGCGTTTTTCCCTCTTTGCACAGACTCCACTATCAAGTGCCGGCGCATAATTTTGTTTGGGCATCAGCGCGCGAGAATAAAAAGGAATAGTGTTAAGCGCTGGTGTAGGAATAGTGTTAATCGCTGGCGTAGGAATAAGGTTAAGCGCTCGCACAGAAATAAGAATAGGATGGTGCATGCACAATTTCAGCGATAGCGCATAAAAGTGCCTTGGCTAGCGCATGCTAAAATTTAGCCCTCAGCACATAAATAATGTTAAGTGCTAGCACAGAAATAAGGTTAGGGTGGCGTATGCAAAATTTTAGGCGCTAGCGCAGAAAATTTATTTGGACTAGCGCATCCTTGTAGACATCATTGTTGTCCCGATACATTTCTTTCCAGTCAATTTGTGTGGAAATTTAGGAGCCTATGCATTGTAAAACGAGTGGCGCAAATAAAAAACTAGCTTGCCTCTCCCCTCAAATTGGTTGTGATTCTGGGATATGTTTCAATTTGTCTGATTTATGAAATAGCAGTAGTTGGTGTAGCTTATTGACATTTTCTCACGTCCTTCAGTTGTGAATTGATAGCTGAAATCATGATCTATTTGATTATATTTTGAAGCAGCATCCATATTATGATGTTCTAAATTTTGATATAACTGTCGCCCATGCCTGAAAATCATCTCACTAAAGACTGCTTTGTCCAATTTTCTGTCACCTTGCATTTTAATAGTTGGCTAAACGTATGCATGTTCCTTATTTTACATTGCCTTGCTCACCGTAGGATTATCATGCACAGGAGGTCTACAAAGAAGAAAGCCATGCAGAAGTTAGACTCAGACTCGGACATGGAAATCATATTAGATACTTCTCTTGAGACGATGTTCGCCGACACACAAGCTACCACTGGTGTCCCCCCTGGGAGCTCTACCCCTGAATTTCAATAAGGTGATCTGTATAGGTTCATTATGGATCAAAATAGTACAACAGCCTCCATAGAGGATGCTCTGGTGTATGCCAACATCCGAAGGTCTTGTTTGCATAAGGAGACAACTCGTCCTAAGTTGTTCCCTTGTTCCGAAGTTATTGGATGGAAAATGCCTCACATCTGGACCGGCACAAGGCTCATGAATGATAAAAATGGGTTGAGACTAGCATCTTTCGCTCCTGAGCATGTCTCTGCTACCTACATATTTCCTTCACCCAGTTCTTGTTTAGACGATGATTGGATAGCAAAACATCCAATGGACCCACTAGAATCTCCCCGAAAGATGATGATAAATGACAGGCAGATTAGGAGGAGGTAGAACAATGAATATGAAAGACACCTCCTAAAAACCCCTTACAGACTCATCGTCCTGATGTTGAGTCGACTCTTCGGCATGCCTAATGGCAATGTGTTTAAGATCGGGTGGGTGTTGGTGATGTTTCATATAGCCATGAATGACACCATCTTCAATTGGGCTGAAATAATTTTAGATAGTTTGGCCTCGCAGCTGACAGCAGCCCAGGGAGGACTAACCAAAAGAAGGCAGATTTCTTCATGTCTTCATACTTGATTGACTGCTTGTTAAGCAAGCACACGTTCCCGGAATTGAACTGCTTATGGAAGCCAAATGAAACAGCTCTCTTCATGGCTTATCACTGTACATGGGCAAGTATATACGCAAACCACTACAAGATGGTTTGCGAGAGGTTTATCATGCCATTATACCAGCTCATTTTTATAGAAAAACCGGATTGTATGTCGAAGAATGCAATTCCTATCATTGAACAATTCGGGGACTATTATCACAACGTAGAAGGAACATACATCAGGATGAGTGGAGGTACTCATGAGCCATTTATGGTCCCTCGATATGTTACAGGCTTTGTAATTCACAAGGAGGCCGTGAGACAACTCTTTGGCACCGATGCAATAAAGAAGTTCTTAACAGACCGAAGGAAGGGCATGTATCCCCCCATGCCATTTACCATTGGAGCTTACAGCCTCTCAAGAGCAATATACGGGGAAAATTATGCTCAAGGCTTAGAATTTTTCCATTTTGGCACAGTCCCTTTCAGGAGGCATGACCCCAACAGTGCGGTAAGCCAAATTTGTCTCAACCTCAAGTTATCCTTTGAATATGCTCATTCCATGGACCAAGACGAGGAATTATTCAGGAGCACTCACAACTTAAATGTGGTGGGGAAACATTACAAGAAGAAAACCATGAAGAATCTGAGCCCCAAACTCGTTGGTCTAATCCAAAGGGAGCGGGAGGCCTCAGCCTCGCAATCGGAGAATCCTGCAGGGTTAGAGGAGCAAGAACAGGATAGAGTGATCCAAGAGAAAACCTTCAAGTAGCAGCAGGACCAAGAAGAAGCAAGAATTCAAAGTGAGCTGACTGCCAAGCTTCAGCAAGAAGAAGCTGCAAGGAAACAACAAGAACAAGCCTCTCGATTACAACAACAAGAAGAGGCCGCTGAGGTCCAAAAAGAAGAAGAGGACCGAAGACAACAAGAGCAAGCTTCCAAGCTGCAACATGAGGAAGAAGAAAGGCTCCTAACAGAAGAAACAGCTAGATTGCAGGAGTAGCAGGAAGAGTCGGCAAGAAAGCAGGAGAAGGAGCAAACCGAGAAGCTCCCCGAGTAGGAACCATCCACTCCGAAAGACATGGAGTTAGATCCACCATTGATGAACTCTCAAGTGACAACTCAAGAAGAGGTGCATTCTATAGGATGATTGGAACTAACCCCATATAAACCTAGGAAGCAACGCAAAGTGGCAGACCTAGATACTGTATAGTTCAATGAGCGAAAAAAGGCCATCATTGATAGGAGGGTAAAGAAAATGGAAAGTAGGGTAAAGAAAGTGGAAAGCGAGGAGGACAAATATGAAATGTGGATATCAGAGACCACATTGGTCCAAAGAACTGATGCCGATCCCTCATTCCAAGCCCAATGCACTGTAGCATCAGTGGAGGCAACTAAAGCCAATATTGAATTCCTAAAAGGTGAGATAAAGCATTACAGTGATCAATGTTTTAAGATTAGAGATGATAGGAAGAGGGAGGTATTAGAAGCAAACAAATTGAAAGAGAAATACAATGAGTTGATAGGAGAACAGTTGATGCTAAATTCAGGATTTCTCTAGCTTGAGAATGAGAAAAACTCATGGGAAATCAGTTGGACATCTCGGAAGATGAGCAGAAGAATCTAAAAGCTCACATAACAGAATTAGAAGAAATCGAAGCAAGCATGGCTCAGCAAATTCATCTCCACTTACATGAGTATGATGGGCTGATTCAAGAAAAGGAACAATTGGTGAAAGAACTCAAAGAGGTAGCAGAGGACCAACAAAATTTGTTCACATTTCACAAACAAGCATGTGATATGTGGATTAAAATCCATCAGCTACTAGTATTGATCTCGGAAGAGATTTGGAGCATGAAATAAATGATTAAGAAAATGACAACAATTGAAACCATAGCCCTAAGTACTCGAGAAAGGTTTGCAAATCATATAGAGGAGTTGAAACAACAATTTGAGTGGAAAAAGGGAAAATCTCAACTCCCTTCACACTTACACACCGCTACAGGGGATGAATTGGACGTGGACATAGGGATCCTTGAATTTGCCAAGGATTGCGGCACCAAGCTAACTTTGGAAATCAAGAAGACGGTCTGCAAGTGTCGTTCATTATACTCCGCACTCAAGGAATCACATAGCAAGTGTCATCTGGTTCTTCCTGCCTCCATTTATGATTTCCCAAAGGAAGAAGATCGACTTTTGAGTTGCAGAACGTGTTGGACGAAGACTTGGTTTATATAAAGAAGATAGAAGTATTGACTCATGACGAATTTCAACAGTTCATTTTCCAGCCTGCTGTACATATTCACTTCCTAGAAGCGATGGTTAAAGAGGCCACAGAGGCAAAAGCGCTGATCAAATCATACCTACGCAAGCATGAAATAGCATCCGAGGCAACAATATCCTCTCATAGCAAGCTTATCATAAAGGATATCAACCAATGGACCACATATATTCAAGAGATAGATGGCTCGGTAATTAGAAGCGAGCCGGTTGGTGGAGGCGAGTCATCAAGTCAACAGGCAGAAGGCCTAGCAGAATAGATAGACCATTCTCACTTTGTTTTAAATAAAAGGAGATGCTGAAATTCTACCTTTTTGTATAAATGCTTTGAAAGGACAGCTGGCTCCTATTTTTTGTCTTGTATGAAAAGTGTCCCAGGAATCTGGGAAATATGTAACTGTACACCAAAATCCTTATTAGAAGGTTCCAGAATTAGGGTACAATTGTTAGCTCAAGTAGCATTTTGTAAAGTTATAAATAGAAGTTGAGAGGAGAAGTAAAGGGGGACATTTTGCAAGGGAAAGGAATTTTTCTTGGCTTGTACGAACTATTTTGCACTTGCTCCAAGAAAGCTAATTTTGCCTAATAAGAGCCTGGAGAGGACGTCCTTTCGCCTAAATGTGTATTGGATGTCTATTGGATTATTCTCTTCACATTCATATGTTGCAGTGAGATCTTTCTTTGCTGTCCTGAATTATTTCTGTGCAATGAATGATTTTACTACCTTTTGTACAAGGATGATCCTCCTAAATGAGTAATAGAATGCTTTCATGTGAATTAAAAGCTATCTTTTATGTCTTTAACCTCTTGCTGTAGATGTATCTTCATGATTTGATGGCTATCTATTGATCTTTAGATGTTTCTTTCAGCACATTACTCATATTTATAGTTTTGCTCCTTGTAAGGATAGATTAGATTTATTTCAGTTTTAGATACATATTTGTTTCAAGTTCTGCATTTAAATTAACGTAGCTTAGGCACTTTCATATCATCTTAACAATAAAATAAAAAAGAACAGTGGATCGGGCCATAACCGGTGTGAATGGAAACAAATCTTCAAATCCAACAGTAGCTGGAACCGCTAAGCGGACGGATTCCCCATATTAAACGGTGGACAATCAAATTGGGATAGTTTACTGGGCAGAATCCCTTTCTGCTTAATGCCATGATCTTCGGGGCATCAACAATGCCAAACAGCAATAACACAACTATGGATCAACAAATACTATGGGACGACTTACAAAGCATATGCGTCCAACAACAATATACTAACAAAGTAAATAGAAGGGTTGACATGGGTTCCTAACATCCCAAGTACACCAATTCCTTCTTCATGAAAAACACTTTTGTAGGTTCACCATCATCTTTTCTTCCTACAATTTCTGCAATACATGTCGAACATGCTCCAAGTGTTCTGCCTTGGTTCGACTAAAAATTAGAATGTCGTCTAAGTAGACTACGACAAAATTTCCTAGAAATGGTTTCAACACTTCATTCATCAATCTCATGAATGTGCTGGGTGCATTAGTCAACCCAAATGGCACGACTATCCACTCGTAAAACCCTTCTTTTGTCTTGAGTGTTGTCTTCCATTTGTCTCCTTCTATGACCCTAATCTGGTTATATCCACTCTTCAGGTCTATTTTTGTGAAGTATGTCGCTCCACTTAGGCAATCCATCAAGTCATCCATCCTCAACAATGGAAACTGATACTTGATCGTGATCCTATCGATGGCTCTGGAGTCGGTACACATTCTCCATTCTCTACCCTTCTTTGGTGTCAATACCGCTGGTACTGCACACAGGCTTAGACTTTCTCTGATTAACCCTTTGTCCAACAACTCTTGGACCTGTCGGTTTAGTTCCTGTCCCTCTGTCGGACTCATCCTATATGGTGCTTTGTTTGGCAGACTCAACCCCGGAATCAACTCGATCTGATGGGATATGCTCCTTGTCGGTGGCAATCCCGTCACTTTCTCATCATCCATTATGTCGATGAATTCTTTGAGCAACTCCTCGATCTCAACCGAAATATTCTCCTCCCTGGTCATTCCTTTGACATATGGTCCTTTTGGAATGATCGCAAAACATCCCAACTGCCTCTCCTCTTCTACGAGGAACTCCTTTGCGGTGCTCATCAACACTTGCTTCTCCAAAATATTGCTCTCACCATGCTTACTGTCAACCTGCTCTTCTCGCCTCAGCTTAAGAGTCCTCTTCACGCCATTCTTCCACACTGTGACTGTGTTGGCTCAACAATCATAGATCATTTTCCAATCATATTTCCATGGACTTCCTAACAATAGATGGCACGCATCCATGGGAACTACATCGCACAGTACGTTATCCTCTAGTCCCTCAACTTTGAAGTTAATCAGGCACTGTCTGGTCACCTTGACATGGTGTCCTTTCTGCAACCATGAGATCTTGTAGGGGTGTGCGTGTTCTCGACACTTCAACCCAATCTTGTCTATGACTTTTGTCGACACAAGATTCTCCGTGCTTCCACCATCCACTATGGTTTTGCAACGCCATTCTCCGATCTGCACCTTCGTTCGAAAGATCGCCTTCCATTGTGCTTGTTCCATTGGGTCACATTGATCTTCCTGGATCAAGGTCCTCTTAACCGTCAAATTCCAGATCTTCTTCTTTTCACCTCCACTGCTGTCAGATGTCGATTCTTCCCTCTCGTCGACGTGCTTATCCTTTCGACATCTGGGTTTCGACTCCTCTATAGCATGTAGGTTTTCTGGGCACTCATATGCCTTGTTTCCTATTCCTTGACACTTGTAACAAATTATGGCTGGTCTGTTAGCTCCTTTCTTATCGGATGGACCACTTAAACTATACGCACCTCGACCATGGTTCTCACGACCATCGCATCGGTTTTCTTGCACTTTCTTCCATGTCGATGTCCCTTCTACATGTCGGCTATCTTCGACACTTTCCTTCCTGTACCCGCTACTTTGGCCTTTCATGGAGACAGTTTTCGCACCCCGGCCAGTCATCCTTCCCCTGGTCGCTGTGGAGTTTCTTAACAGCTTCTCTTCTGCCTTCAGAGCTAACTGGTAGGCTTCGCCAACCGCTCTAAGTCTTGACATTCTGAGTTCATCCTGAATAGAATATTTCAAGACGTTCACATACATAGCGACAACTTCTTCTCCTTCATCAGTTTGTCCTGACCGAATCGACAAATGGTAGAACCTCTCCTTGTACTCTTTCATGGTCATTTCTTTCTGTCGAAAGTGCTGTAACTTCCTGAACAAGAAAATCACATAGTCATTTGGCAAGAAATTTCCCTTCAACTTGGCAACCATTCTATCCCAAGACTTGATTTTCTCCTTGCCTTTCTTCAGTCTGTCAACCTGTACATTTTCCAACCCCAATGACACATGACCCTTTAAACTCAAACATGCAGTCTTAACCCATTTAGGATCCTCGATCTGCTCTATGTTGAAGTATTTCTCCATCTCTCTGAACCAGTCGATCAAATCTTTTGGGTCGAGGATTCCTGATTATGTACGCACATCTATCTTTGCCCGACCTCTCATATCCATCAAGAGTTTGATCAGTTTTTCCTCTGTTTCCTTTGCGGATTCATCCCGAGCTTCCACCTCTTTGACTTCCTCGTCGTTGTGGTCTAATGCTTCAGGAATACAACCATGCCTCTTGCTTTATTTGATCGCTGCAACTTCATTTGTCAAATTTTGCATCATTCTGACGCATTCATCGAACATCTCATGATCCACTATGACGGATGTTGCGCCACGTGTCCTTCGTCCTCTAACGTTAACGCCTCTATGAGCCATTTCCAACCTCCCCTGAAACTCTCACATGTCGAATCGCAACAGGATTCAAACAAGTCATCCACAACTCTACCCAACCACAACTCGAGCTGTCCAACTTAGTTGTAGGCTCTTTGTTCCCGCTCAGATCTGCTACAATACGTGCTCATATCTTCTACGATCCGTGCTCTAATACCAACTGCTGCAAGTCACCTTATTGGAATACTTTCTTGTTTAGCAATACACATGACACAAACCACAATGCTTACACAAAACAGGTGTAAAACGGGATTCCAGAAGTTGATTTATATTACTTCTCTGAATTCAGTTACAATGTGGAATAACTGTAACTAAATAACTAACTATAATCGGCCTCAACCGTTACAACTTAGAAGTAACTGTGGTGTGTTCTCCCGGTCTGTCGACCTTACCCTCTCTTGGTTCAACTCTGAACTCTGAGCTATGGCTCAATCTCAACTCTCCTCTTCAGTCGGTGTGACTCTGCACAACTTCCCTTGGCTCTGTTCTCTGATACTGCTGATCAAAGACTGAAGATCCTCTTCTGATTTCCTTTCCTGTGTCTTCTACCCTACTGCTGCTTTTCCCGAGACTATTGCAATACCCGAGACATGCATCCTCCTGTCCACTGATCCTTCCAAATCCTGTGAACCTGCAACTGTCAACTCCTAGTCGTGATGCATAGCCTCTGTCCATGATGTCATATGTCATGTCTTTCACCAACTCGCAATAGCTATAATAACTTCCTCGGAAACACTAAATGGCTACCAGGTACAGTCCCTTGACTTTCTACCCTTTCGACCCTGCTGCAGTAGTCGATCACATCTCGACTTTCCTGTCGGTTTTTGCTTCTCATTTTCCCTTTACTTTCTAGCCTCTATCATGATGGATGCAGAATGCATGCAAAGCATGCAAGACCAAAATGAGATGGTGAGAATATTCCAAAATCCACTTCTTCCATATGGTTTCTTGTAAGTGTATCACATAGAATAAGGATCATCCCACTCTTTCTTGAATTAGATGCCACATAAATATATTATCAAGAGGAAGAATCGACATAGCTTTCCTAAATTACTATACCTACTAAATGTAGTATCTACTAAAAATATGGCTTGACCCTTTATTTAATGCAATATGGGGTAAATATGTATGGAGGAAATAATTAATGACACTTCCTCCTATATAGGTTGGACAATAAACCTATCCACTTGGGGAATGATATGTCAATATTCGTCAAAAACATTGACCAATAACCGTATCACCTAGAGGAATGATCAACAATTTTCCCACAAGTGCTTTCTCAAATATAGTATCTAGTAAATGTTTTTCAACAATAAGGATCAATAATTCCTTCCTTAAATACAATATCCTAGAAACCTACAATTTAGATGAAGGATCAGATGGCCTTTCTTGAAGTACAGTGCAGATGCAATTAATCATATGTCGCAATGATCCTTTGACTCCTTATCAAATACAGTTCCCTAGAAACGTATTATCTATATCCAAGATTTACCACTTGATCCTTAAACACGGTACCAAGGAAATGTATCATCTAAAGGAATGTTCAGACATTTATTCTTAAATATTACAACCCATAAAATGTATCATTTCAAGGAAAGTTCGACCGATTCTTTCCTCAATTGGGGTAACTACAACATTTATCATCTTAGTGACTTTTCAACTAACCTTTCAGCCAAAGTAATTATTGGTTGTCCTTTATTAAATACAATATCTAGAATCCTTACAACCCAAAGAAAAGATCGACCAATCTTACTCAAATTGTGTTCCCAGAAAACGTATCTCATCTATGAATGATCATCAAACCCTGCCCTTTTAAGATACGATTGCGAAGAAAGGTTCACCCAACACTTCCTCTTTACACTCCTAGCTGACAATAATGTATTTTTATAACTTTGAGAGGGTAACCTGAAGGCTGACACTCCCTCTTAACACTACCAACTTGCAATACTATCATCGGGGAAGTGTGTCCCATTTCTATTTTCTATTAAGGCTTGCCACAGATTTTTTATTTACCTACATATTCTAGTATAATTCTATTTGGTACTAAGGATTTTCCATTTAGAAGGCCATCCTTGTCTTACATTTTTAGGATTCTCTTCTTCGTTGTCATATAATAGGCCTTGAAACAAATACAAGAATTGTACATGAAATTAAATAAAAATACAATCAAATCAGTATTAATTATTACTCAACAACTAGTTGCGATATTGTTTTTAGTTTGGACATCGAAATCGTCATATTTTTACTATGCTACTATCAACGTTTGTTTTTTTATTTAATATTTCTATTTTAATGCGAAGAAAGTAATAAAATAATGAATTTTTTTTTTAAATTCATTTTTGGAGTCTTTGTCAATTTTAGAAATGTATTCTGGAATGCTTGATTTTAAAATGGATGTGATATTCTTTCCAACGGATTGAAAGTTGTTGAAGCAATAGATTACCGCAATAGAAAAAAATTGCACAATAGTGACATCAAATATGGATGTGTAGTTGTTAATGTTATTAAGGTTTTGAATGGGTATCTTGAATTGTCGCATGCATCACATGGTGCAAATACTTTGTTAGAGGAAAAAGGAGCTTTTATTGAATGGGATGCATCACAAATTTCTAAGAGGTTTCAACAATACTCTAATTGATATGGTTCAAATGAGTTCTAATGAAAACTCACACATGAGTCATGCAATGACAATGTCTAGATATATCATATCCCACATGCATGTGACACGACACCATATTGAAAGAAAAATTGAAAAATAGCCACTCAACGACAATGTACCTATGCCTTGAAGAAAAGTAGAGAACAGGCCATTTTGGTGAGGCAATATAGGAGTTCCAAGTTACATGAGGCATAAATATCTTGTTTTTAATTTTATAGGTAGTCTAGGAAGGAATATTTGAAGCACAACACCTTCAAACAATCTCACTACATCAAATCGATTTTGTATTTTTGGAGGATGTTGGAGGTAGATATCATATATAAGAATAAAGGAAACGCAAACAATATATAGTCTTAGATCCAAGAATTAATTATTCGTATGTCACAAACCCTCAGACTAAGAATGAAAATATTTCATGACATTAGTTTGTAGAACCTCCTTGAGGTTGAGAATAACAAAAAATGGGTGCAACTCCAAACATGAGCAATTTTAGAACCAAAATGGTTGCACAAAAAGTCAAGTGAGTATTGTAAGTAAGTCTGTATCTCTATCATGAATGATAATATTCATATGTCACTAACTCTCAAACAAAGAATGTAAATCTTTCATGAATTTAGTTTGGAGAACCTCTTCGAGGTTGAGAATAACAAAAAATAGGTGCAACTCCAAATAGGAGCAATTTAAGAACCAAAATGGTTACATAAAAAGTCCAATGAGTAAATTGCAAGTAAGTTTGGATATGTACCTGGATACTATATGGGTGGTTTACCCCCAATTTGCGAATAATGTCTAAAATCTACCCTACAATGGAAAATTAAAGCATGAATGGAAATATATATATTCATGCCTTGTTTTACAAACCATCCATATAGTATCTAGGTAGGTATTAGACATTTTAATGGAAAATTGGGGACAAACCACCAAGACAGTTTAAATCTTTTATATATGTCCCCAATTATTCAATAAAATGGAAACTATTAGCTAGGATTAATTATATAATGAGGTTCACGTTTAGTTTCAATTTTGATAATGAACAAATTTTGCATTCAATTCCAACAATGGTAACTCAAAGTTCTGTTAAGAATGCATTCCACACTCAATTTGAATGCATGATTGATCATGTTCTCAAAAATATCCAAAACCTCTTGCACTTTTCTTTATTGCAACGAAAATCCACCATGTTCCATATGTAATTCCATTAGTAGAATATCTTTTCCTATATTCATTTCATATAGTATTGAATATGCACATTCACTTTTTCCATTCAATGAAAAGAGTTATAAAGATTGTTAAAGAGAAGGCATCTATACATATAGCATCTCAAGGTCCCTCAAGTAAAACTGATGAATAAATTCACTTTTTCAAGGACCTACGAGAATGTTAAGAATGAATTTAAAAGTACTCAATGCAGGCCAACATTCAAATCACACATTCCAAAGAGTATTTTAAAACATTTATTATGATTGCTAGCTTAATGTACATGTCAATTGGATTTAGTCTGAGTGATTATGGGATAGAGTGTTTCCTCCACACCTAGGCTCTATTATTGTAAGTGACATGTTGAGATCATAATGAGCATATTGTTGTAATGGCATTCATCCCTAAAACATCTAGGGATTATTGTGCAAATATTTTTATCAAGTTGAAGAAAGCATTGAATTATATTTGCAATGTTCTATCTTAAAGTTAATGATTGCACCATAGATGGCTTCACCAAGGACATAATCTAATCATTGTGCATTTCTGATTAATATGCAAAGTGCCAATTGACGATCCTTAATGCAATAGCTGTTGAAATATTGTAACTTCAAATAATATTATATTTGTACTTTATTATTTCGGAGATGTTTCATTCCTCCGTGAAGACCTTATTGTATATATGGAGATGTTTATTCCTCCGTCAGAATGTGGTAACTTGGGTTATTAGACTTCCCTAGTGGGGGTCGGCCCTGTATGTGTTATGTGGGTCAAAGGGTTATTAGACCACCCTAGAGGGGTTTCCCCAGTCAGTTGTAATGGGGTGTTTAACCCAGTGGTTAAGTTGGGGCCGACCTAGTTAATGTAAAAGACAAGTCGGAGATGTGTATAAATAGAGGAGGTGTGTTCCTCATTTAACACACACTACACTCACTTGTGAATAATGCATAGGTGAGGGAGAGGTCTGCTATGGAGGAGAAGGATCTCATTACTATGGTTTACATCTTTGTATTTGTTGATCATCTATATTGAGGAAGCTTTGCTGGGTTTTCTACCCCATGACAGTTTCCCAGGATAAATCTGTGTCTCTTGTGTTTATGCTGTGCTTGTTGTTCTTTCAGTGATCCTGTATATGATATTATTGTGAAATGGAATGTAATGCTGATATTTTCTATCTTAGCATATTGAATCTTAACATGGTATCATACCTAACCTGAAGGAAGGCAATGTATGGCAATTACGACACTTGCGACAATTTCAAGGTTACGGTTTTATATAGCAAAAACCAGTCATCGTAGAACTTTCTCTATAAATCCATTTTGGCGAAGGTTCGGGATCGGAAACCTTTACAGGTCGTAGATAACATTCCCATGTACCTTTTTTCCCAAGGAGACCCTCATATTCGTTGTACTTTGTGAGTTATGATCAGTACAAGTTAGGGTTTTTGCCTCTTCTAGATCTCATTCATAATTAGGTGACCTAAGAAAAAAGGTCATAACTTGGGCTAGGAAGCTCCAAATGAAATTTTGTAAAACGTGATAGGTAGTGCATGGACTGTACTATCCCAAGTAACGTTTTGAGAGGCCGAAGTTGAACCAGTGACACATGGAATGCCATATAAGTTAGCTTTCATGTTTTATCCCATTAACAGGTCACGTTGCGACACTTGGCATAACTATCTCTTAGAGAATCGAATTGAGGTTAGACCTGTGCGGTTGGAAAGAGGACAGGTCGGGATACCACAAGTAAAAGGTTCAGACCCTGTGGATTCATAATTTTTGAGTTACACTAGAAACAATTAGGTGCATATTTTTGTCAAAACATAATTTGATTTTGAGCACCTTTATTCATGGCTCCAGGAATTAGAGTTTCGGTGAAAGTTGGAATTTTTATAATCGGAGTCCACAGCTGAATACTCCTCATCAAAATTGAAATTTAGAGACCAAGATAGAATTTTTTGGTTGGTCAGAAGAGTGGGCTTGATCAAACCCTAGTTCAGGATTTTGATCTGAAAGGTGGAAAATTAGGGCTTCTGCAAAAGTTGGAATTTTTTAAGTTTGTGACCACGGCTGGAAGCTCCTCAGAAAAATAAAAGTTTAGAGCTTGGGATTGAAACTTTTGATTGGGCAGAAGGGTGGGATTCATCAAACCCTAGTTCGGGATCCTGTCCAGAAGATCCAAAAGTTTCAAAGGCAATTTTGAGGGGTCAAATTTTGGAGATTTCAAAATTGAAGTATGCTAGTTTGATCATCTCAGCAAGACACATCTTTCCATCCATTCAGAAGTGTGAAAGTCAAAGTTTGAATTTTTAGGGTTTCTCTGACAAACCCTAATCAAGCTCCAGATCCAGTTTCAGGGGGAGATGAGGCTAAGGCCTTACATAAGAAGACTACAAGAAATCTCGTCAGGTATGACTTAAGGAGATACAGGTATGTTTTGAAATCTGATTCTTGATATGCCTGTCTTCATATTATTGAGGTTAGTACAATCTTGATTAATCTTAGAATTGTCTTATCACCCTAGTAAAAATGCATGTGAATGATAGAAGACATTCTTTGATCAAGGTTATATGATTGTACTAATGCACTTGTGGTGTTGTATGAGGATGATGTTGTCTGCTAACAAAAGGCAAGTACATCAAGAAAGACAAATCAAGTTATATGACCATGATGACATAAAGACAAAGACTTATCCAAAATATTTAGATGCTTTACTTATGAGGTATGTATGATTTATTTCTACTATGTTTAACTTATGAGATATGTAGGTTCTAGCACAAGGTCTCTAAATCATTGAAGAGAACAAAGAAGATATTGTTTAGGTATGTTAGACTTAACTAAGCATGTATACTAATCCATGTATGTTTTCCTATGTCAAGTTAGAATCCTACTTTGTGCTAGGATCTTAGTATACCCATGTATTGAATGATCATGACCATACATATTCAAGATTATTTAGAATTATAATGTTTTGATAATATTGAGATTATACTAATGAATGTATGTTTGTGTACAAGATCATGAGGATGACACTAGTGCACACTTGAGCATGCACACTGGTACAGAATGAATAGAAGTTCAAAAGACATATAGAAGATCAAGCAGGAGGCAACCACACAAACATAAAATAGAAGTATTTGAGTTGTTACTTGAATCTATGAAATAGTAAATGATATTGCTTGTAATAGTTGTATGCATGTTTGTATTTCTAGAATGTATCATGCCAAGTGTAAACACTCATATAACATTGAACAATATACTACTAATATGCATATGATTGATAAGTTGGACAAACCTTCCATTGTTGATTGTCTAGAATGAAACCTCTTTGCTGACATGCTGAGAGCTGTGCATGCTCTCGATAGCATGTTCTGGTAGAGATGGAAGGCATCTATATAGCCACTGTATGCATATAGGATATGGAAAAGTGTTGTGCCAAAGTATTGGTCAAGATAGTAGCATAACTATGTGAATCATATATGTATGCATAATAGGTTATCATGTCAACATGATTTGATGATTATGAAGTATTACTAATCATGTACTTAATTTCGATTTGTAGGAAAGATCATGAAGAATGATGAACATTGAATAAGTGATGGATGTTAAACAAGAAGACTTACAAATCAAACATACTATTGCAAGCTCGTGGCTAGAAGATTCTCTTAGAAAGAGGAAGAGGATCATGATGAGATGTTTTCTCCAAGTGGCTAGATAAGACCATTCTCTTAATGGTGTAATTGAAGAAGAAGTGTGAATCAGGCTCTGTATGGGTACCCAGTATCGATAATCATTTGATGAGCTTAATGATCACCATTGGTGATGTAGATCTCAACCTTTGCTACAAGGTTGAAGATGGTTTCTATATACAGATGACATGGATGCAAGAAGGAACACATCACAGAGTTTGAATGATATTGAGGCTCATATCAGTAGACCCATATGATGAGAGATGGCACAGATAAATATGCAAAGATCACTCAATGCAGAGTGTGAATGATATTCAGTCACAGAGAGAGAATTGACAGTTTCTTGACAAGCTTGGGCTTTACCATAAGTAAAGTTGTTCCTAATCTTTACCTTAAGGTTATGGATGATACTATTATTGTATGTGGATGATCTATTTCTGACAGGGAATGAGAAATATATCATGGAAATCAAGAAGAAGCTAGCTACAGAATTTGAGATGAAAGATCTCGGATTGATGCATTACTTCCTAGGTCTGGAAGTATGGCAAGGCTCAGAAGGAATATTTTTCAACCAGGGAAAGTATGCTATGGAAATCCTGAGAAGATTTGATATGTTGGAATGTACAACCATGGCCACTCTCATGGGTTCCAACTTGAAGCTGTTAGCTAATGACTCCTCGGAGTTAGTTGATGTGACTCTGTACAGACATATTATTGGGTTGTTGATGTATCTGACGAATACCAGGCTAGATATATGCCTTGCTATGAACACCTTGAGTCAGTATCTAGTGGAAACTAGATGTGTTCACCTGATAGTTGAAAAGCATGTGATGAGGTACCTAAAGGGTATGATAGACTTTGGTCTATGCTGTCTTGGAGATCATGACTTCAAATTGTATGGCTACACAAGATGTTGATTGGGCAAGAAGTGTATCAGACAAGAAATGCACATCGGGTGGATGTTATTGTCTGGGATCTGCCATGATCTCGTGGTCTAGCAGGAAGCAGTCTAGTGTGGCTCTCAGCATAGCTGAAGTGGAATATATATATAGTTGCTTTCTTTGCTAGTTGTGAAGTGGTATGGTTCGGAAGTTGTTATCAAGATTGTTTGACTTAGCGATGGAATCCACTATGATCCTGTGTGAAAACCAGAGTTGTATCAAGATGACCAAGAATCCAGTGTTCCATGATAAGTCAAAACACATAGAGATCCAATATTTCTATATACGGGATATGGTGCAGAAAGGAGCTATCAAGCTCGAGTATGTAGGCACTGATGAACAGGTTATTGATATGTTTACCAAACCTCTGTCTCGAGTAAAGGTTGAGTATTTCTAAGACAAGCTTGGTGTAGTTCAAAAGGACCCTCCTCGAAAGGGGGAGTGATATGGTCGATAAAGATATCTTTGGATACTGGTATCGATGTGGATACCTGTATCGATGATGAGATTGCCTATATTAATGGTAAGGTCAATGATAAGGATACCTGTGTATACTTGTGGATACTTGTATTAATGATGTGCATACTTGTATTGGTGTGTATACTTGTATTGATGATGTGTATACTTGTATTGGTGTGGATACTTGTATTGATGATGTGTATACTTGTATTGGTGTGGATACTTGTATTGATTATGTGTATACTTGTAATGGTGTGGATACTTGTATTGATGATGTGTATACTTGTATTGGTGTGGATACTTGTATTGATGATGTGCATACTTGTATTGGTGTGGATACTTGTATTGATGATGTTTATACTTGTATTGGTGTGGATACTTGTATTAATGATGTGTATACTTGTATTGGTGTGGATACTTGTATTGTTGATTTGGATACTGTATCGAAGATAAGGATACTTGTATCGATGATGAGGCTACTTGTTCTGACGATGACATCAGTATATGGTACCTAGTTGATATGATAGGACTGTATCATCCCTGAACTCCTAGTTCAAAATGTACGTGATGCGGATTGCATCATCCCGGAACCACTAGTTCAAAATGTATGTGATGGGGATTGCATCATCCCAGAACCACTAGTTCAAAATGTACGTGATGGGGATTGCATCATCTCGAAACCACTAGTTCAAAATGTACGTGATGGGGATTGCATCATCCCGAAACAACTAGTTCGAAATGTACATGATGGGGATTGCATCATCCCAAAACCACTAGTTCAAAATGTACGTGATGGGGATTGCATCATCCCGGAACCACTAGTTCAAAATGTACGAGAGGGGATTGTATCGTCCCCGTACTTCGGTCCCTAAATTGATCCGTAGACTTATGTCTCTGTGGTCCCTAGTGGATGAGAGGGGATTGTATCATCCCCGGACTTCAATCCCTGAATTGATCCATAGACAGATGTCTCCGAGAAGTGCTCCCTAGCGGATAAGAGGGGATTGTATCATCCCCAGACTTTGGTCCCTGAATTGATCCGTAGACAGATGTCTCCGAGAAGTGGACCCTAGTGGATGAGTGGGGATTGTATCATCCCCGGACTTCGGTCCCTGAATTGATCCGTAGACATATGTCTTCGAAAAATGGTCCTTAGACTTTGTCTAAGTTGACGAGTGGACTGCATCGTCCCTAGACATGTTATGGTGTCTTAAATGGATCATGTGTTTTGCAGGGTATGATACTATTGATCGTGATGGTATAGATGATGATGCTGTTGATCGTGGTGATCTAGATGACGATGTTGCTGATCGTGATGATCTAGATGACGATGAGGATGATCGTGTGATGACGATGTTGATGATCGTGTGATGACAATGTTGATGACCGTGAGATGACAATGATGTTGATCATGATGATCTAGATGGCGATGTTGCTGATCATGATGATCTAGATGAAAATGCTGATGATTGTGTGATGATGATGCCAATGATTGTGTGATGACGATATTGATGATCGTGTGATGACGATGCTGATGATCGTGTGATGACGATGTTGATGATCGTGAGGATCCAGATGTTGATGTTGCTGTAGCTATTCGAGTGTTGCAGAATATGAAGACTCAGTACTGAAGATGTTGATGTTCCAGTATTGAAGATGTTCTAGTAACTACTTGAGTTACTGATGATGTTGAGAAAGCTTCCAATGATTTATAGATGTATCATGTATTTGTTGATCATCTATATTGAGGAAGCTTTGCTGGGGTTTCTACCCCATGAGGGTTTCCCAGGATAAATCTGTGTCTCTTGTGTTTATGTTGTGCTTGTTGTTCTTTCAGTGATCCTGTATATGCTATTATTGTGAAATGGAATCTAATGCTGATATTTTCTGTCTTAGCATATTGAATCTTAGCAATAGCTTCATGACCTTAGATGATATAAGCCAGTCTGTTTCTTTACATAAATGGCCAAATCTTCACCAATTTTTTTACTGCTCTATTTAAAATTAAGCAGCAGTTTAGAAACTAAAAGCATACCTTGAGGATTCCCAAATATGGAATTTTACTCATTTAAGGTACTTCCTACACATCCATTTAATTGAAATAATGGCTTGTGTTCCTCCTATTGTATTATTTTATTATTTCCATTGTGTGACTACCTGCATGGAACTATAGCATACGGATTTGCAAAGCAATATTAAGACACCAACACCCCCTGTAGCTAGGTTATTCACACCAGTTAGTACATAAATGTACTTACTAAGAGTTATGGAACTCTTAGTAACAGTTCGTGAATGGGAGTGTGTGCATGCAAATAGAAATGGTAAAAAAGAAAAAATGTTGAAAGTTACTGTAGTAAAAATAAGATCTAAACTAAAATATTAAGCACCCCATAATCAAAGATAAGCCATGTGAATCAAATAATGCTTTTCATTAATGTTAAAATGGTTTTACAGAGTAGTGTTACCTCAAAATGGTGAGGATGTCAGGGGCCCTTGCAACCGTTTAAATGGTGGTGCTCCGGGTATCCAATGTCTCTTGCTCTCCTCTGAATGCTCAAGGGTATCCAAAACTCAACTAGAATGGAGTAACTACAAGCTGAAAGGGAGGCTAGGGTTTCAGTAGGAATTTAGGCAAAGTCACGGTAGGGAAGAGTGAATCATGTGAAATGG
This sequence comes from Larix kaempferi, assembly GCA_027924585.1. Taxonomy (NCBI): domain Eukaryota; kingdom Viridiplantae; phylum Streptophyta; class Pinopsida; order Pinales; family Pinaceae; genus Larix; species Larix kaempferi. The sequence continues at coordinate 1,045,231 of BSBM01000260.1, read as the reverse complement.
GGGGCCTCAACAACCTTTTTATAGCAATTTTGGATAGTGGAATATTGTCTTGTGGTACCAGGAAGCCACTAGTATTGGCTTGTGGTATTTGATGGTTTCCCTCCTTTTTCTTTTATTTTGAATATTTCCCCTTTTTCTTTTAACTTTATTTTTATTTTTGGGGGATTTTGACATTTTTTGAAGGAATTTAATTAATTGTTTAAGGGAAATAACTATTTTTTCCCATTTTCTCACCAACTTAGGGATTTTGGGTTTTTGGAGGCTAAATTGAAGGAAAAAGGGATAATGGGTTATGTGACCAGGGGGGTGAGCTAGGTGGTCAAATATTTGGTGTTAACAGATTACCCTCTGATGTGTTAGGGCGGGAGCACATTGTATGGCTGATACACATCATAGGTACTTACCTTTTCCAAGGTGGTGATCATTGTGGTGGTGGAGATTAGAGACTGTTTGGAGAGCGGAACAAGTGCTTCATATGAACTTAAGGGCTAAAACTGCAAATACAACACCTTAATAATGGATGAGGTACATATAATATCAAATAGATGAACAAGACGGGCATACCCATGCTCATATCAATGTCTCAAGAGATACAAATAATGGTGAGGCCCAAAGGGGACCTAAACAATACATAGATAACTATTGTATACATCATAATGGTCCATAGGGGACACAAATATGGGACATACTCATGGTCCAACCATGATTGATCTAAAGAATCGATACATGGAAACAATGGCATCCATCCTGAATGTGATATCAAAATAATTGATGCTCTGTTGGATCTGAAGGGGTCCAACAACTAGATGGACTAAATGACTAAGAGTTGGAATCTCAAAGGTACAATAAACAGCATTTGAACTAGATACTCTAGGAAGCATATAACTAAAGAGATTCCAAATACTGTTGCCAATGTATCCTGGAAGTCCATGGGAACATACAACTTGGGGGTTCCGAATAGACTCACTAATGTGCTAGAGTTAGGAGACATCCGGGGTCTTCAACCAATAACTAAAGGGATCAATACCTTGTATGAATCTCAATGGTGCGATGATGGACTTGAAGTCGAGCACGTGATAAATAACCATTCTAAGAGGCACTAAGAACTCCTCTCATATGGTTTGTATGAAATCACCATTGGTGGAGATGCGGCCAAGGTACAGGGACCTCTGGGTCTATCCTCTAGAATAGATGTGCTGATGTCGATAGAGGGAGACCTACAACTACGAAGGAATTGATGTTTCATTGATAGGAGTACGAGGGATACAACCAAGAGGTGATAGTAATGGACATGAGACTGAGACACTGTAAGGGGATACGAGGGACGTAGAGTGGTGGGACTCAAACTTTCTTTGTTCAGAGAATGGCAGCAGGGCTGACCTGGAAACATATGAAACTAACCTTGGGGAAAGGGGATCATAGCTTGAGGGATCAGGGACTGTGACTAGAATGGGGGAGACTCATAAGGGGTAACTGATAGGTGATATCGGGGGAACTCCAAGGATGACACATCGTGGAATACTCTAAATAAAGGTGACCATATTGGCAAATGTTTCCATAATGGGGGACCATATGTGATATGCAGGGACACCAAAAGGCACTGATTCGACCTTCTTCATGGTTTAAGGAGCTTGAGGAAGAGATAGAAGTGTGCTCGATATGATACTGTCATGTGGATTTTTACGATCCCAAGATGGTGAATGCTCGTGGGTGATTTCAATTTTAGAGAGTCTGAATGCAATAGGAAAACTATGAATGGCTTATGTTTTGTGTGTTAGTCCCCAAAGCCTGAAAAATAATAAAAGTATGCAATAGAGAACTCTTCTAGCCGAAGGGACTACAATATTCCTTTTTCATAATTAGTCTACATGGTCTGAAAAATGGTTAAACTTATACCATATAGATGCCCTTTCAGATACTTTAACGATCATGAAAGGAAGCAAGATTGCTTGATGATCTTTTCATTCTTTAAGGAGTCAAAAAATATCTTGATTGAAACTCCCTAAGTGCCTTTTTCATAAATGATTTGTGCATCCCGAAAAAGGGATAAATGTATACCAAACAAATGTGAGATTTAAGTAAGGACAAAATGTTCAAAGTTGGGGATAGGTATGAGTGAATTGTTAAAAAAGGTGAGGTGGAACACTAATGTGGCCTCCTTGCGGGTAGATGAATGTTGGAAAAATAATGCAATAACTGCAATATGGAGGGAGCAAAGGTTTATGAAGAGGCCGCGAGGGAAAAAAAGGAAGAAAGATACATGTAACTGATGGCGTACCTGATGGCATGCAAATCGAGTCAGTGGTGTAGAAAGGATGGCCTGAAAAAAGGTAAGTGAGAGAGGGAAATGATCTCAATCGGCATCATGGGCACGAAATACTAATTCCGGTGGTGCAAACGGCACAAAAACGGAGGTAGGAGGGGTTCGGTGTGGTCATAGGGAGGAAAAGAGGCTAAAATGGGCCATAAATGAGGGGGATCCTACTGAGTCGAGGAGTTGGTGATGGGGAGAGATGATTACCCACAAGGGAAGCAAACTAGGCATCTAGAAATCAAACCAAATATGCAAGTGACATGTGACCTAAAAAATGGTTGAGATCACTCATGTGAAAAAGTGAGCAGGGTTAAGATCCCACCCCCATGCTATGGGCATGGGGTTTGTAGTTATGGGGAACATATGTGTTGGATTGAAAAATGGGCTCATTGAAATGCCAAGATAGATGTTTTAAGGAAGGGTAAAAATTATTGATCATGCCCCCTATCCTAGGGTCGAAGTAATCTATTACGCCCCCTAGACTAGAGGTGTCGATGCGACTTGGATGCTCTCTTAGAGAGGGATCAACAGGGCATCAACCAATTGATGCTCTCTTCGACGATAATGATGACGATGATGAGTAAGCAAGTTTTTGGGCCTACCCCCATGCTGTGGACATGTGATTTCCTTGTCAATTCGAAAAGGTCGAACAAATAGGCAGAGGGATTAGTTGAAGTTGATGATGTGACTGTGGTATCACCAGTTTAAATAACATAGATGGGTTTTACTTCAACCGAGGAGTATTCAGGGGGGTGGATCTCCTCAATAGTAGTGATTGAGGACTCCAAAGATGGTTGTCGCAACTCATTGAGAACCAACCTATACTCTGGAAGTTCATGGAAACAGTGGGAATAATGGCCATAGATGCCACAAATCGCACACGACTGGTTAGTGCGCAATGAATTGTTACGTGTCGGAGGAGTGGATGGTACTTGGACAACCAGAATGTTGGGGTCATCCTAAAATGCCTACATATGCTTGTGAAGGTTGGGAAAGTGTGGAAAATTTTGGGTAGGCGGAACCAAAACATCACACGAATCACATTTGGGAGGTGCTCTTGTTGGAGGAGGGGGGTTCACAACTTTGGTCTCCATTTCCACGGTGTTGGTTTTCAAGATTTTTCCCCTAGCCCTCTTGGAAGACTAAGGGGTGGGGTTGGAGGAAGTTGTTGTCGACACACCAGGGGGTGGATGATTAGTGATGTTGATCAATTGGACCAGTTGAAGAACGACTTGTGGGGTCAGCTTGGGATTTGGTGCAGGCAAGTACCAGACTGGAATCCCTAATGCTAATTCTGGGAGATTCAACATGGCCATAATAAGCATGCTTACTAATCCTAATGGTGGAAAGAGGAAAGGGATCATGTGGATCGTGATGGATTCCACATGGATCGGTACCGATGGAGGTTGGGGTTGGGTTGCTTGTAATTGAGTTATCAATTGATTGCTGGGTTACAACTCAGAGACTGATTTACTTGAAGAAATGGTGCGCAAGTCAGATATCTCAATAGCCAAAGGAGATGGGATAAAGGTGGTAAATGTGGAAGCCATCAAGGCCTCAGAATAAAGGCTTGGACCCACTATGGAAATCAAAGGAGTAGACGCACCAAGGAGAGGTTTGTCAACCATGGGGAGGAAGTTCTCTGGCATGGCGGGTGTGTTAGGGTCATAGTAAGTAAGTTGGTCGATTTTGACGAACCACCCCTCATGGGGGAAATTCATAAGCCAAACAACAAATGAGGCAACGACCTTCATCGCGTAAATGTAGCTTCACCCTAGAAGAAGGTTGCATTCGAGTTGTTCATTGACGACTTCAATGTCAATCAGGATGGTTTCGTCGACTAACTGAATAGGAAAGTTGGAGAGGAGGCCTTGTGGCTGAGTTGTGCAAACATCCTAAGCTTGAATGTAAGTCGTGGATAATTTCAAAGGAGGGGATCCTAGCTTCTTTCACATGAGTGTGGACATGAGGCATGTAGAGGTGTCATCGTCAACTATGCATCAATGGATAACTAGGTTTCAGCTCTAGACAGAGCTCTAAAATGTGAGGGAAGAAGGAATGCAAGTTTCTGATTGTTCTAATTCAAATGCCATCAATTATTAGTTAGAAGGATCGATTGCACCTAAGCCAGACAACAATGCTTTGCGTTGTTCTGGACGAATGTTCAAAACTTATAAGGCTGACATAGCTGCAGGGGATTGGGCTAAGCCATCCACAATATTATAATTGGGGGAAAAACGAGCATTGGGGTTGTTGGTGATGCAACACAGAGGGAATTTGGGGGCTTTGGGGGCCCCCTCCAGTGGTGGTGTAGGTAGTCATAAAGAATTATCTACAGGGGTAGATGTGGCAGCCTTGTCTGCATGGATAGTCTCGGTTATCCACACTAGCTAGGTTATCTACACTAGCTAGTACATAAATGTAGTTACTAAGAGTTATGGAACTCTTAGTAAAAGTTCATGAATGGGAGTGTGTGAATGCAAATAGAAATGGTAAAAAAGTAAAAATATTGAAAATTACTGTAGTAGAAATAAGATCTAAACTAAAATATTAAGCACCAAAGAATCAATAATATGCCATGTGAATCAAAGAATTCTTTTCATTCATGTAAAAATGGATTTACATTGTATTTTTACCTCAAAATGGTCAGGTTATTGGGGGACCTTGCACCCGTATAAATGGTGGTGCTATAGGTCTCGAATGTCTCTTTCTCTTCTCCAAATTCTCAAAGGTAGCAAAAACTCAACCAGAATGGAGGAACAAAACCTGAAAGAGAGGCTATGGGTTTAGTAGGAATTTCGGCAGAGTCTCAGTAGGGAAGAGTGGATCATGTGAAATGGGGGGCCTCCACCACCTTTCTACAGAAATTTTGGATGGTGGAATATTGTCCTGTGGTTTTGGGAAGCCACTAGTATTGTCCCATGGTATTTGATGGTTTCCCTCCTTTTTCTTTTATTTTGAATATTTCCCCTTTTTCTTTTTCTTTTATTTTTAATTTTGGGGCATTTTGACCTTTTTTAAAGGAATTTAATTAATGTTTTGAGGGAAATAATGATTTTTTGCCGATTTTCTTACCAACTTAGGGTTTTTGGGTTTTTGGAGACTGAATATGTAGGAAAAAGGAATAATGGGTTATGTGTCTAGGGGGACAAGGTAGGTCGTCAAATTTTTGGTGTTAACACCCCCTACTCATTCTTCATTCCCGTTACATTTCATTCGGAAGGAAGGTTGAATGTTGCTTCTATAGATTCTACCAAAACCTTACAATATATTTACTTCAATGTCCTTTTGTTATTATTTGTTGAATTGGACGTGAGAGACATGGGCACAAGGGTTATTAACCATGGTTAAGTTGATTGAATATCCTTATTTTTCTTTCTCTATTATGGATTCTATGTACAGCTGATAGTTGCAGACCCAAATTTCTTTGTGAATATAGAAATGAGTAGTGAAGTGTCCATTGCACATCAAGGTGCTCTTTCTAGCATGATGACACATGCAATATTTTATAATAAAATTCCTATGATCTCCATGCACTAAACTTATTTTTTATCCCTCACACTATTTTTACTTTTTTATTGAATTAAGTATTTACATCCATAATACCAAGATTCCATTGTAACTACTCTACTATCAACATTTACAAGGACCTGCAATAGCATCTCCAAGCAACTTTGTGCAGAATTTCCAAAAAATAAGTTCTTCTCCTTAACCAATTCCTCTTCTACCCCTCATTTCATGATAACTCAAAATCCATATATCCTTAGAATCTGAGATACCATACTAATCCAATTTGTATTTCTAAATTCCCAAATTCCATTAGAGCTATAATCCCTGGAGAATTCTCAATAAAAACGCAAAGGCAACCTTATTACTACAATGATTCCCTCTTTCATGAAAGCCCTATAAAGTCTCATTATATGATGGACCAATGTTCTTTTTCCCTTCAACTTCACTTATGGATTCAACAAGAACTACACAAAGTTATCACCAATTTAGGGAGAAGGAAGAAAAATTCTCCACCAACATAATATTAAGGAACACAACTCTCAATCTTATTTTGTTTAGAAAGATAGGGTTTTGTTGATTGGATAGTAATTATTTTTGGTGGGATGATAAATCCATTATAACTCATAGAAGAAACATACATGTGATGCCAAAATAGGGTGATGGTAATTATTGACATCACCTCAGTTCTCTCTTAAATTTGCATAACAAGACATATAGCAACAAAGCTCTACAAACAAGCAATTCCTTAACAACTCACAAAAGAACATTTTTTGAAAATCCCCTCATGTTCAATATTGTTTGTATAAATTTACAGTCCAAACAGGGTCCAACAATCTTAACAATAATTACCTACATGAAATTTGAATCCCAAAATGGTTGAAACAACCCAAATCAGATGGCCTATATAGAAGTTCAATCTTTAAACATCAACTAAATGGAACATATATTATTTCCCGCAATGAATTTCACTACAGAGATGATCAAAATACCTAAAAAACAACTTCCCACATCAGATTTGAATGCAAAAAAGGTCTAAACAACACAAATCGCATCATCCATATAGCATTTCAATCCAAAAAGTGACCATATGGATAGCATAGATGGCATAAATGGAAGTCCAAAAATAGACCTTGAAAAGGTGCATCCCAAATTAAACAACTCACCCAAATTTGGCCTCAAATTAAACCAAACACTACACCTGAAAAAACGACAGCAACTCACCCACATAGGATTGTAGTGCATATTCTATAGCAATTCCAACTTTGTTCTCTTCAATGGAAACATGAACTTCCCAATAACACAATTGCAGGGACATATCAACGGAAAAATAGGGTAAACACAAGTGAGTAGTCAATAAATCACAACCTTACTATTAAAATATTATTTTTACCACTTAGAAAACAATCACAGGGACATAACAATGGAAATCCAAGGTAAACACAAGAGGGTGGTTCCTAAATCACAACCTTACAATTGAATACTCTTTTACCAGTAATAAAATGATAATTTCTTGGAGTTATTATTGCCCACTTCAAATATCCTGCCTCCCCCTAGCATCCTCCCCAGTTGTTTCCCTCTCACTGCTACCCTTTGCACTACAAGATTGGAGGTGGATGTTAGCTTACCATGTAGCACACACAACACTCCTAAAACTAGTAGTTCATAATATCAAATTAACAAGGTCCCAGTGTACCCTGACCTTAGCATACTTTACACATGACATCAAATTAAATCATTGAATTAATAAATACAACAAAAATCAAACTTGAAACAAATTGTCCCTCCAACATGAAAAATATTAAAATAGATCCATGGCATTTCTTAAAATATACAATTTTACCTAAACTGAAATTTTGGCTTTTAAAACTTTTCCTACTCCTTTTAAAGCATATAAATGATATGTATTTTTATGCCTAGCTCTATGAAAACTAGACACATTTCATTAATTGGTGTAATCCGGGATTCAAGTAAATGATATATATTTTTATGCCTAGCTCTATGAAAACTAGACACAGTTCATTAATTGGTGTAATCGGGGATTAAGTGCATGAAAAAGACAAAAAAATGGACATGCCAGGTATTGAACACCGTAACACCGTACCTCTTGTAAGCAAAGTGAGCAAAGCACTCTACCATGTGAGCTACATTCCCTTAGGTAAGGAAATACAACGCAATATACTCAACTTAGATTATAAAATCTACTATAAAAACCCTAGATTAATAAAGACATTATAACTCTTCAGTATGGTCCAAATTTTAAAAACCATAAATTTAAGGCATGCACCATCAAAAGTGATGCATTAGCACAAGTATAAAAAATATATTTTGTGCAACGAACAACGTAGTACTAATCTCCCCCTCTATTATATGGGAACTCATTCTTATGTGGATTGATTTCCTAGGCACCATTTTGTGGCACCATTTTTGTCTTAGGGATGTTAAGGCCTAAATGTGGGAATTTAGCATCGACTGAGGTGGGGCCATAATCAATGTATCAAAACCAATGGTTGTGTTGGTTACAATGTTCATATATTGTGTGCATTGCATCATTTTGTTTCCCGCAACCTAGACAAGATTGATGTTATTGGTGAGATAGGATCGTTGAATTAGTTGGGGGATTCTTTTTTATATACATAAGAGCGACCCTAATAATCAAGTAAATTACAATGTTGAGTGAAACAAATCTCAATCACTTACACTTTACTAATGAATTTCTATGACAAGTTAGATATGATAATTTTTTCCCTACTCAGGGGCCATGTTGCTTGGAACTTGATAGAGAAAATAATGTTATCACCCAAAAGGGTGGATTTACAAGAGAGCACAAGGTGGAAATGCATATAGAATGTTTTGTCCCATTGAGAAGAGGACTTCAACAAAATGATAGAATTAGAGCTGGAAATAAACCCTTTCACAAAAATGAAACCCATGATTTAAGAGACTAAAGTGAATAATGATGGCCGTCAACAAAAATACCTTGGATACATAACCATGCAAACAAATATTTACCAATGGATTTTTCCAAATGGAATGAAGCCCAAAATTCCATCTTAATAGCTTAGATTGAAGTGCACAAAATTTGCTCAATCATGAATCAAGTTGTAGCAAAAATATGCATATGTTGATTTTAGTTGCTAAAGTGATGGAAATATTCTTAAAAACATTGTTGTAGAGCATATTCAATCTTTGTCGGATCAACCATTTATTGTTTCTAGTGATTTAAATTATTTGATTATACTAGTTAAAAACAAGGTTATTTTTCAATGCATGGATGTAGTTGGTGAGGGTCTCTAGGATGTGATAGATCAACACTACAAGGTGGATGCTCTCTCCAAAAATGGTTTGTATACCTACAATAATTATTGGGGTGTATCCCACTATATTGCTCATTGATTAAACTATTTTTTAATGATCTCCCATTTCTTATATAACCCACAACTCTCAACTATGTTTGTGTCTCTCCCTTTGTTCTTTTAGGCCATTGGCACATCCTTTTCTATATTGACAATTTCAGGTCACACAATAATCCCTTTCTTTGAAAGGGATACTAGTTTTCAATAGTGATGTGATCAATGTGTGTGGTTTCACACCTCTAAAATGCATCTTTCAAAAATGTCAAAGTATCTCTACATTGACATTAAGATATAGAATAATATAATAGTGTTCTATATATTTAGAGGGAAATATGTATGGAGATATCAAAACTATGCACTTACCAATAACAAGGAATCATTTAGTCTCTAAGTCAAAATCAAAGATACTTTATTTTGTGTAGTCTAAAAAATCGATTATTTGAGTTGGTATAGATGAATTTTTTGGGAACGATTTTGAAAAAATCAAGTTGTAATTTTTCAAAATCCTGGTTAAAACTATCACATTTTAGAATTTTGGGTGCCCCATGGGTTTTTAGGGTGCTGAATCTATTTCTACCATCAAAATCCTGATAAAACACAACTAAATTCCGATTTTGTAAAATAAAATAAAAGAACGACGATCCGGCTACAAATGATTGTCCAATCCAAATCGTCGAATTTTTAGACATCTCCTAATTTATTTATAAGGTGGAGGGTTTGGAGGAGAAAGATAAGATTTTTCTAGAGTCAAAATTTCCACATATGATCGAAATACAATTTCATTTTTCCAAAAAACCATGAAAACGAGGAATTGTAATAAAATTCCCTTAGTTTAAAAGGAAAAATTTAGAATAAAACCAAGAGATTTCAGATGATTTAACACCATACTCCACAAAAAATTTAATTGAACCACCATTAGACCACTCAAAGAAAACCACACATCAAGCTCTTCATATTTGTTTTACTATTCTCTTTTTAACCTCATCCCATGTACTTTACTTCCCATTTTTTTCTTTAGACATTCATTTGCACCTTCTCCGACAATTGCAATATATATATATATATATATAAGAGTAAAACCAAACAAAACTCTAAATCCATATTTAATTAAAATAAGTATGAAAAGAATGTGCACGCGGGCATATGTATATAAGAGCGTATATAAGGGGAAACTTTCTAAACAATTTCTTTTGATTTTAAGGATGGTACTTGGGCTAAAAAAATTATAATCATAATTAAAATACTATTGTTTTCTATTTTTTCATTAATTTCATAGAAGTATATTTAATATTGAATCAACATTTCTAAAGCATAGTGTTGGGCCTGGCCCAAGTTGGGGAAATTTTGGTAATTTTGGATAACACAAGGAGGTTGAGCTGCAGAGTTGAGCGCAGCTCAACAAAAGATACATTTTTGTGCAAGTATGGGGGATGATGCGAAGTTGTGTGCAGCAATCGAATTTTGGTGGTATCGTGAAGACCAGCGCTGCAAGGAAGCAATGCTGTGAAGTGATCAGGCCACGTGGAGCCAGCAGAGTGGAGTGCTGGACGAAGGACAGGTGTAGGTACCGGATAGGCCAGCGGTGGTCTAATTTTGCCAAGTATGCTGCAGAGATGCCGAGTTGCGGGCATGAGCAGATCAGGAAGGCGGCCAGTTGTACGAGTTCATTAAGTGGAGAACGGTTCAGGGAAAGCAACAACTAGGCATGCTTAGTTGTACGAGGTCGTTAAGAGGACGAATGGTCTGCAAAGAAAGCGACTAGGAGCTGAGCCAGTCATACGAGTCCGTTACTGGAAGGACGACTCAAGGAAGATGACCTGTTGGTGTTCACACAACAAGAAGGCCGGAAGCGACAGAACAAAGGCATGGAGGACTACCATGATAGCACACTCGCTACCAAAGGCTAGCAGTTCGGTTCAGAGGAACTGAGGTAGTTTTGGAAACCCTAAGGGTTTCGGTCTTCAGCTTTGTAAAGACATGACCTTTGGGCATGGTCTATTTAGGAAGACATTTTTTCTAAGGGAAGGGGTTCGTTGGTTACTTTTTGGGGGTTATTGTTGTATTGCAAGATCTTTCTGAAGAAGAAGCCATTGTAAAGGCTCTACAACTGTGTGCGTAAAGACCTAGTTGAGAGAAGAGAGTCTGCAGCTGAGTGCGCAGAATAAGAGTGATTGTCCCCTTCCCATTAAAGATATATATATAACAACCATTCTTGGGGACGTAGCTTCCCACCCGAGGGAGTGAACCACGTTAAATATTGTGTTGTGTGAGTGAGTGGAACATTTTTGTGTATAATTGCGTTTATCATTTTTCTGTAGATGAATGTCTGAATATATCCTTGCATTCTGTTATGTGAAGACTTTTGTATGCATTTTCCATCAGGAGAGTATGGAGATGATATGTTAAGTCTGCATGAATAGATGAATGGTGAATACTTAGCTTTGCTTCTGAAAGCAGTGAATCGGATATCTGTTTAAGTGTTAAGAGATTGCTTAAGTACTTTCCTGTATGCCATGGAATGAATGTATGACAATGATTTGCATCTGTGGTGTATGCTTAAATAGTAAACATTCTAAGTGTATAAACAAATGTTAAAGTGATAATCATCTAAGTGCATAAATGAGTTGATGAGTGATACTCATTTAAGTGCCTTAAGAATTTCTGAGTACTTCAAGTATGAAGTTGAATTGTATTGTTCATAGTCTCAATAGAAGTCCCGCGGTAGAAGGACTTAGTGGTGTCGACCGCGTTATTGTCCATCACAGCGCAGTCTCACCCCGCAACGCATGCCCCCTGTCGCGCTATGTAGTACGTCTGTCCAAAGAACTCATCACATACTATGGAAACCTGCTTCCGTAGTACCCCATAGATATGCCTTGGATGAGACCTCAACCTGCTCGTAGGTTGTTTCCTAAAGGGCCAATGCAAAGGCGTTTTGTTGGTCAAAGGGAAACTGTGAAGAACCTGGGTCTTATTGAAAACCTCTGGGTCAGTGTGAAGCCAACAAATGGTTTCGTTGCTGTGCTAGAATTCGTGATGAGTTGCAATTATGATGTGTGAAAAATAACCTCAGTTCCCGGAAGGCTCCGACAATTGGCATCCTGAAAAGACAGAGATCCTAGCTTGGTGTGACAAGACCGAAAGAAACTTTGCAAGGCTAGAGAATAGACATCCGTGTCTATCTGACGAACAGTGGTTGAATAGATATATATGGAAAGACATTCACGATATTTTTTGGGCATCATTTCAAAACGAGCTGTAAGAGTGGATCTTGCGGCTCGTAGAGAAGAAAACCTGTTTTCAAGGAGGCATTCCTACAGAGTGGACTTCCGAGCTCATAACGCATCTCAAAGCGATAGACAGCCCATTGACACGTGTAGTTGATTTTTGGGTTGATCACATGCTAGAAGGCTTCGTAACAGAATTTGTTGTAGACACACTCAAATCCTACAACCAAGCAGAAGCATATTTTTTCGAAGGATTCCAAGGTAAGTACCTGAACAATCTCAGTCTATACATTAAGATGTTGTTAGCTGAGAAAGGTGTTTTAAGAATGCAGTAATATTTTCAAGTCTGTCATGGTAAATAGTATATATAATGATTCTGACGAAGATACCCATAATCTTAGAAGTGGCAAGAGATATAAATTTAATCAGAATCTTGAAGGTGCTACGCTACACATAGACACTGAGATCCCCTGTGACCTTAATAATGAAGCTGTGCCACCATTCACCCCTCATAATCCGTCGTTTGCAGAAACCACGCCACCCTTACATTAGAGACCATCTGTTACACAGCCCACCCCACAGCATAGTCTGATATCCCCATTTGTTTTCACCTCCCTCACAACAGTCGCACGCTAATCCGGGCACTTCACCACCTAATACGACAATGGAAAACACTGATATGAAGCTGCCGATATTCAAAGGAACTGGTCTAGAAGACCTTGACCAGCATTGGTTTCTTTGTGAATCCATATGGAGTGTAAGACAAATCCAGGATGATGGCATGAAGAGAGCACAACTCATCACCACTTTTAGGGATAGAGCTTTACATTGGTTTATGAAGTACTCTCAGACACAGCCCAAAACCCTCGCAGAAATGAAAGTTGCACTTGTGGCTAAGTTTAAGAAACCCAAATCTGAATCTCAATGTATAACCGAGTTGAAAGAAATAAAGCAGAAACCGACTGAAATGGTTTGGGAGTTTGGTCAGAAGTTCAAGACCTTATTAGACCAAGTGAGCTTTTTTATAGCTCCGGAACAACACAAGGAATGTTTCATTGCTACACTGTTGCCCCATATTAGACTACCACTGATGCAGCAAAAGGTTGCGTCGCAGGCAGAGGCCTTGGAAATCACAATGAAGCTAGAGGCTTCACCGATTGGTGAGACGAGTTCTGGGATGTCTCAGGTCCAAAACCAGCTGACCACCCTGACACTAGAATTGCAAAGCATGAAGAATGGCAAAGAAAAAAGGTATGAACCTAGACATGAGGTCTATTGTACAAGTTGTAAAGGAGAAGGCTATGATTGGGAGCATTTCCCTGTATTCTGCGACTATCTTAACAGTGGTGCGCCCAACCCAACAAATTAGAATCAGGCCCCATGGTGTGAAATTTGTAGAACCACAGGACACAAACCGGAAGACTGCTATCTCATACAGAAATATGTGAAAACACCTAAAAATTTATACTGCACTTTCTGTAAATCAGTTGGACATGATGAATCCAACTGCCGTGCATATGAGCTAATGAATGAGAGAAAACGAGATATGGACTCGATGAGAGGCACTGGCTTGTACCACGTACAAGAAGATAACCAGCCAAAACAAGAGAATGCGCAATATGACCAAGGAGGATACAGAGGTCGTGGTGCTGGATACCGCGGTAGAGGAAGAAATGCTGGCCTGGCGCACGGAAGAGGCTGCGACCAGGTTATTTGCTTTAATTGTGGCCATCTAGGTCACGTGTCTAGAGATTGTGTTAACCCATGAACTACATGCAATTACTGTAAATCATTTGAGCACGTTATTGAACACTTCCTAGTGCTATAGGTTGAAATGCAGAAAAGAAGATGGACAGATGCACCAAAACCAAACGTCCAGTGGATCACAGTGGAGAATAGACCAGTCAATCCGAGCATCAATGTGGTCACGCGCAGTGGCACTGAGATAGGCTGCGATAGGGGAGCATAAGTTTCCACATCAGGGGAGTCTCACACAAGGCAGACTCCTCTTGAGACACTATGGATAAGGAAACCTCCAGGAAAAACACTTGCTCTCGATCTACGAAAGAACAAAGACGTCTTTATTGACACATGGGATACCTTTAGAGAACCAACACCCAAGGCACAGAGGATCCCGTTCCACAGTGAAATACCGCATGTTGAAGACATGCCAACTACTTATGGAAAAATAAGCACCGCAACGGATGTCAGCACTTCCGTTGCGCAATTCCTGCGAAGCTGCATGAAGTTACTCAAAAGTGAAAATGCCATAGTAGATCTACAGAAGCTCATAAACCAATATGAACCGCAAATGGAAACATAAACTTCGGACAGTGCAGTACATCACCTAAGGAAGCATAAAAGAACAGGCCGAGAAATGAGGCTTACTGCGCAGATAGGAGATTTTGAAATGGATGAAGTCATCCTTGATCTGGGATCCAAAGTAAATGTCTTGACTAAGCAGACATGGCAGCAGATGGGTCGACCAAAGTTGCTATGGTCACCTATTCAATTGAGAATGGCTAACCAAGAGAAAGTCATACCTTTTGGTTGGTTAGCTGATGTAGTGGTCGACATCGATGAGGTCCAAAGTCATGCAGACTTTGAAGTTATCGAGATTGTGGATGATAGTCAGCCTTTTCCTACATTGCTAAGAATTGAGTGGGCTATTAATAACTTGGCTATCATAAACCTGAGCACAAAGAAGATGATATTTGAAGGAAAGCATCTTAGGGTCATCGCACTGTTGGATCCTGTAGATGGTGACAGATATAGTGAGCCAATTCAAGAGGAATCTAAGGCTCAAGACTTCAATTAGTTATACCAGCTCACAGCGAACCAAGAAGATTACTTTAATCCTACTGCGGATGGTACACTTAGCTGGAGATGTGACAACTCATGTGTCTCTGATTCGGAGGTAGGACTCGAAAATTGGCAAAGCCGCATGCATCAAGTATCAGCAAGAAGGTGCGCACAGGTTACGAAATCACTGCGCTGGATCGAAAAGGAGGTAAGTCCTATTCCCACATATGATGGTTCTGCTAATGTTTACACTTTCATCCAAGAATACACTGCAGCTGTTGCAGATGAGCACAGGTTACCAGCATTGGATATGGTACTGCACGACACACCCACCAGATGGTGGAATACACACAAGCAAACATTGACCACTTGGGATCAATGCAGGGTTAAGATGCAGATCTGATTTGTTGAAAGGGTTACCTTACCCTTTGAAAAGTTTAATGGACAGATAGAACCTAGTCAGCACATTGAAGTCTATTCGCAGGCCTGGACGGAAAGGCCACATACAGAATGGGTGGATCTATTTATACATACGCTGGATGATGATATTCCAAAGAAATGGTACCTAGACCTGGAGTTGCGCAGAGAAACCACTGATTGGGACATGCTGATTGCGAACTTCCAAAAGGACTTCAACTTTGATGATGAGAACCCATTGATCCATGACACGTTGCAGATAATTAAGGAATGCATATTCAGGGAAGACTGTCCTCACAGAAATATGACATCAGAGGAATTCTTCGAGGCAGATCGCATTCCTGCGCACCTACAATCAGAATGGAAGAAACACAAAGAACATCCCATCGAGTGTTATAACATAGCTAAAGATATCGATGATAAAAACAAAGACGATGAGGACAATCCATGCAACATAGACATACCAAAATCTGAGGGCGCGCGTGACGTAGAAGGACCTCTATTGGAGATCCCAGACATGAGTGGGCCAGTAATGATGCAAAAGGTGA
Organism: Larix kaempferi; assembly: GCA_027924585.1. Classification (NCBI taxonomy): domain Eukaryota; kingdom Viridiplantae; phylum Streptophyta; class Pinopsida; order Pinales; family Pinaceae; genus Larix; species Larix kaempferi. The sequence goes on along the minus strand of BSBM01000260.1, from coordinate 1,029,060 downwards.
ACATTGGCACAAGCAAAGAGTCGAATTTCGGGTCAATTGAAGACTATTGCGATGATTAGACTGTTGCAGACATCACAGAAACCTTACATGAGTACCAGGAGATTTTCTTGACAAAGTTCACAAAAATGAAAGGCATTCTGGGAGAACTAGGGGTCAAGAAAATACCTTTGAAGCCAAGTGCCAAGCCTGTGAAGCAGAGACCATACAGATTAAATCCGCTCTACAAAGAAAGAGTCCGCGCAGAGCTAGACAAGATGCTTGAAGCAATAATCATTGAACCTATCGAAGAGTCCAAGTGGCTTAGCCCCATGGTCGTTCAAGACAAGAAAACAAAAGGCGAGATCATGATTTTTGTGGATCTCAAAAAACTGAATGATGCTTCCATGAATGAACCATTCCCTACACCTTTCATGGATGAAGTGCTTGATAATGTTGGAGGGAATGAGGCCTACTCTTTTACTAGTGGTTTCTCCAGGTATCATCAGATAAGGATTGATCCCGCATATAGGAATAAGACAACTTTTGCTACCTTTTGCTACAGAATGGGGGTCGTTCCGAGCTTGGTGTGACAAGACCGAAAGAAACTTTGCAAGGCTAGAGAATATACATCCGTGTCTATCTGACGAACAGTGGTTGAATAGCTATCTATGGAAAGACATTCATGATATTTTCTAGGCATCATTTCAAAACGAGCTGTACGAGTGGATCTTGCGGCTCACAAAGAAGAAAACCTGTTTTCAAGGAGGCGTTCCTATAGAGTGGACTCCTGAGCTCATAACGCAGCTCAAAGCGATAGACAGGCCATTGACACACGTAGTTGATTTTTGCGTTGATCACATGCTAGAAGGCTTCGTAATAGAATTTGCTGTAGACACACTCAAATTCTACAACCAAGCAGAAGCATATTTTTTTGAAGGATTCCAAGGTAAGTACCTGAACAATCTTAGTCTATACATTAAGATGTTGTTAGCTGAGAAAGGTGTTTTAAGAATGCAATAATATTTTCAAGTCTGTCATGGTAAATAGTATATATAATGATTCTGACGAAGATACCCATAATCTTAGAAGTGGCAAGAGATATAAATTTAATCAGAATCTTGAAGGCGCTACGCTCCACATAGACACTGAGATCCCTTGTGACCTTAATAATGAAGCCGCGCCACCATTCACCCCTCAGAATCTGTCGTTTGCAGAAACCACGCCACCCTTACATCAGAGACCGTCCGTTACACAATCCACCCCACAGTATAGTTTGATATCCCCATTTGTTTTCACCTCCCTCACAACAGTCGCACGCTAATCCGGGCACTTCACCACCTAATACGACAATGGAAAACACTGATATGAAGCTGCCGATATTCAAAAGAACTGGTCTAGAAGACCCTAACCGGCATTGGTTTCTTTGTGAAGCCTTATGTAGTGTAAGACAAATCCAGGATGATGCCGTGAAGAGAGCACAACTCATCACCACTTTTAGGGATAGAGCTTTACATTGGTTTATGAAGTACTCTCAGACACAGCCCAAAACCCTTGCAGAAATTAAAGCTACACTTGTGGCTGAGTTTAAGAAACCCAAATCTGAATCTCAATGTATAACCGAGTTGAAAGAAATAAAGCAGAAACCGACTGAAATGGTTTGGGAGTTTGATCATAATTTCAAGACCTTATTAGACCAAGTGAGCTTTTTTATAGCTCTGGAACAACACAAGGAATGGTTCATTGCTACACTGTTGCCCCATATTAGACTACCACTGATGCAGCAGAAGGTTGCGTCGCAGGCAGAGGCCTTGGAAATCGCAATGAAGCTAGAGGCTTCACCGATTGGTGAGACGTGTTCTGGGATGTCTCAGATCCAGAACCAGCTGACCACCCTGACACTAGAATTGCAAAGCATGAAGAATGGCAAAGAAAAAATGTATGAACCTAGACATGAGGTCTGTTTTACAAGTTGTAAAGGAGAAGGCCATGACCGGGAGCATTGCCCTGTATTCTGCGACTATCTTAACAGTGGTGCGCCCAACCCAATAAATTAGAATCAGACCCCATGGTGTGAAATTTGTAGAACCACAGGACACAAACCGAAAGACTGCTATCTCATACAAAAATATGTGAAAACACCTAAAAATTTATACTGCACTTTCTGTAAATCAGTTGGACATGATGAATCCAACTGCCGTGCATATGAGCTAATGAATGAGAGAAAACGATATATGGACTCGATGAGAGGCACTGGCTTGTACCACGTACAAGAAGATAACCAGCCAAAACAAGAGAATGCGCAATATGACCAAGGAGGATACAGAGGTCGTGGTGCTGGATACCGCGGTAGAGGAAGAAATGTTGTCCTGGTGCACAGAAGAGGCCGCGGCCAGGTTATTTGCTATAATTGTGGCCAGTTAGGTCACGTGTCTAGAGATTGTGTTAACCCATGCACTACATGCAATTACTCTAAATCATTTGAGCATGTTATTGAAGACTGCCTAGTGCTAGAGGTTGAAATGCAGAAAAGAAGATGGATGGATGCACCAAATCCAAACGTCCAGTGGATCACAGTGGAGAATAGACCAGTGGATCCGAGCATCAATGTGGTCACGTGCAGTGGCACTGAGATAGGCCGCGATAGGGGAGCAGAAGCTTCCACGTTAGGGGAGTCTCACATAAGGCAGACTCCTCTTGAGACAGTATGGATAAGGAAACCTCCAGGAAAAACACTTGCTCTCGATCTACGAAAGAACAAAGAGGTATTTATTAACGCACGTGATACCTTTAGAGAACCGACACCCAAGGCACAGAGGATCTCGTTCCGCAGTGAAATACCGCATGTTGAAGACATGCCAACTGCTTATGGAAAAACAAGCACCGCAACGGATGTCAACACTTCCGTTGCACAATTCCTGCGAAGCTGCATGAAGTTACTCAAAAGTGAAAATGCCATAGTAGAGCTATAGAAGCTCATAAACCAATATGAACCGCAGATGGAAACATAAACTTCTGACAGTGCAGTACATCACATAAGGAAGCATAAAATAACAGGCTAAGAAATGAGGCTCACTGCGCAGATAGGAGATTTTGAAATGGATGAAGTCATCCTTGATCTTGGATCCAAAGTAAATGTCTTGACTAAGCAGACATGGCAGCAAATGGGTTGACCAAAGTTGCTATGGTCACCTATCCAATTGAGAATGGCTAACCAAGAGAAAGTCATACCTTTTGGCTGGTTAGCTGATGTAGTGGTCGACATCGATGGAGTCCAAAGTCATGCAGACTTTGAAGTTATCGAGATTGTGGATGATAGTCAGCCTTTTCCTGCATTGCTAGGAATTGAGTGGGCTATTGATAACTTGGCTATCATAAACCTGAACACAAAGAAGATGATATTTGAAGGAAAGCATCTTAGGGTCATCGCACTGTTGGATCCTGCAGATGGTGATAGATATAGTGAGCCAATTCAAGAGGAATCTGAGGCTCAAGACTTCGATCAGTTATACCAGCTCACAGCGAACCAGGAAGATTACATTAATCCTACTACGGATGGTACACTCAGCTGGAGATGTGACAACTCCTGCGTCTCTGATTCGGAGGCAAGACTCGAAAATTGGCAAAGACGCATGCATCAAGTATCAGCAAGAAGGTGCGCACAGGTTACGAAATCACTGCGCTGGATCGGAAAATAGGTAAGTCCTATTCCCACATATGATGGTTCTACTAATGTTTACACTTTAATCCAAGAATACACTACAACTGTTGCAGATGAGCACAGGTTACCAGCATTGGATATGGTACTGCACGACACACCCACCAGATGGTGGAATACACACAAGCAAACATTAACCACTTGGGATTAATGCAGGGTTGAGATGCAGATCTGATTTGCTGAAAGGGTTACCTTACCCTTTGAAAAGTTTAATGGACAGACAGAACCTAGTCAGCACATTGAAGTCTATTCGCAGGCATGGGCGGAAAGGACACATACAGAATGGGTGGATCTATTTGTACATATGCTGGATGATGATATTCCAAAGAAATGATACCTAGACCTGGAGTTGCGCAGAGAAACCACTGATTGGGACATGCTGATTGCGAACTTCCAAAAGGACTTCAAATTTGACGATGAGAACCCATTGATCCATGACGCATTGCAGATAATTAAGGAATGCATATTCAGGGAAGACTGTCCTCACAGAAATATGACATCATAGGAATTCTTCGAGGAAGATCGCATTCCTGCACACCTACAGTCAGAATGGAAGAAACACAAAGAACATCCCAGCGAGTGTTATAACATAGGTGAAGATATCGATGATAAAAACGAAGATGATGAGGACAATCCATGCAACATAGACATACCAGAATCGGAGGGTGCGCGTGACGTAGAAGGACCTCTGTTGGAGATCCCAGACATGAGTGGGCCAGTAATGACGCAAAAGGTGAACATTGGCACAAGCAAAGAGCCAAATTTCGCATCAATTGAAGACTATTGGGACGATCAGACTGTTGCAGACATCACAGAAACCTTACATGAGTCTCAGGAGCTTTTCTTGACAAAGTTCACAGAAATGAAAGGCATTCTGGGAGAACTACGGGTCATGAAAATACCTTTGAAGCCAAGCGTCAAGCCTGTGAAGCAGAGACCATACATATTAAATCCGCTCTACAAAGAAAGAGTCCACGCAGAGCTAGACAAGATGCTTGAAGCAAGAATCATTGAACCTGTCGAAGAGTCCAAGTGGATTAGCCCCATGGTCGTTCAAGACATGAAAACAAAAGGAGAGATCATGATTTTTGTGGATCTCAAAAAATTGAATGATGCTTCCATGCACGACCCATTCCCTACACCTTTCACGAATGAAGTGCTTGATAATGTTGGAGGGAATGAGGCCTACTCTTTTACTAGTGGTTTCTCCAGGTATCATCAGATAAGGATTGATCCCGCAGATAGGAATAAGACAACTTTTGCTACAGAATGGGGGTCGTTCCAGTACATAGTAATGCCTTTTGGCTTGAAGAACGTGCCTGCCATATTTTCCAGAGTCGTCGTCGCAGCCTTCAAAGAATTTATGCATAAGTTTTAGGAAGCCTATTTTGATGATTGGACTGTGTTTGGTCTATTGAAAAACCATTGCACGAACCTCATAATGATGCTTGAGAAGTGTCGCCAGCATCAGATCTCTTTAAATCTGAAGAAGTGTATTTTATGTGTTCCTTATGGGATTCTACTTGGCCACATTGTCTATAAGCAAGGATTGATGGTGGATCCTGTGAAGATTGCAATAATTGTAAACTTACCAACACCAAATTCAGTCAAGATGTTGCACTCTACCTTAGGTTGAATTTTGCTTGACTTTTGGTTGGCTATGGTTGGCCATGGTTAAGTGTGGTTGACCATGGTATCCCATGGTTGACCTTTGGTTGCTCATGGTTGAGTTTAGTTGACCATGGTTGAATTTGGTTGACTATGATTGAATTTTGTTGACCATTGTTGTTCATGGTTGACCATGGTTCACTATGCTTGACCATGTTTATTCACGGTCAAATATGCATAACCATGGGTGTTCATTTTTTACTATGGTTGACCATAGCCAATGATGGTTGAGAAAGGCCAACTATGGTTGACCATGGTTGCTCATTGTTGACCATGGTTTTCCATGGTTGATTATGGTTGATCATAGTTGTTCATGGATGTTGTTGTCCATGGTTGACTACAATTGTTCATGGTTAAAATGACATTAGATCATAATATTGAATGTTTTAAAACACAATTAGTGGATATAGGTTACATATTGAAATGCGACACTATACCTTACTACAATTGTTCAGTGTTAAATCATAATATTGAATGTTTTCAAACACATTAGTGGATATAGGTGTATTGGAATGCCATACTATACCTTACTATAATTTAAATGTGATATTGTATGTTTCAATGTAAATTTGAATTCTTCTCAATATAATTTAAATTCATATGATTTAAAAACATATACATAAATAAATTTTATGTTATGTGTACATATATTTTTATAACCAATGATCTTGAATTAATTGTAGTTTAAAACTAAAATTAAGAGGAAAAGTGAAAAATATATGATTTTAAAAAAACTTAGACACGGATTTATTATAAAGTTTGCAATTTTTTTGTATAAATGTATATATTGCGTTTTGGCTAAACCATGTAAATATATTAGTATTGAATTAAATTAAAATTATTTTTATTATTTTTAAATTAAATCAATTCAAATGTTCTAATGGTGAATATAATCCATATTGAAATTTAACATTGTATACTTTTATATAATTTGAATGTTATAGTGAATGTTACAATGTAAATATGAATTACTTACAATATAATAAAAATTACAAAACACACACATTTCTTATAATGCTTACATAATTTAAATTATGAATTTATAATATAAATCTATATACTATGAATTCTTTTACCATGTTTACATAATTGTTTTATAAATCTATATAGTATAAATTTATACACTATAATATAAATCTATATATATTATATTTTTTTATACAAATCTATATACTACTATTTTTTCTTAATAAATATATATATATATATATATATATATATATATATATATATATATATATATTAAATCTATATACTATAATTTTTCTAAATTTTATTAGGATATTAACTTTGTTTTGAAAATCAAAATTCTCTTTTAATATTATAAAATTCAAATTTAAATAATTTTATAAATATAAAACATATTAAAATTAACATGATTCAAATGTTATATTAAGTATTCCAATGTAAAATTGAATTACTCTTATTATAATTTAGAATTTGGTGACTTTGGTCAACTATGGTTGTCTTTGGTTGACCATGGTGACTTTGTTTGACTTTAATGATGGTTAACATTTATGATGGTTGACTTATGTTCACTGTGGTTGTGTGGTTGTCTTTGTTTGGATGCAATTGTCTACTATGGATATGTCTCATTGGAATGTTTGTCTTGGCTAAATTCTGTATGGTAGATCTACATTTTAATGGCTATGTTGCATTACAAACCTTTTAAATTGTTAGGTCCAAATGTGACATTCTCGAAGCCTTATGTTGGATTGCAATAGCTTAATATGGTTATTCAACATCAAGACCCGAACATTATAACATTCAATGTGCTTTGCTATGTTGATTGTGGTTAGACATTGATGATCACATATGCCTATGATTGACCATGGTTGACAATAACATCTTAATAATATTTGATATGTGCACACGTAAGATGTAATAATGTAAAAATCAAGTTTGAATATTATGTTAAATTGTGGAAAGAAATAGTTACAACACTATTGACATTTATATAAGAAATGAAAACATTGATAGTAATAGAAAGAACATGAAAACTAACATCATATACCATATACCATATCAATATACCATATACCTTCAACATTTATGTTTTGTTTTATTATTATAATTATTTTAACATCATATACCATATATGTTTTAACATCATATACCATATACCTTCAACATTTATGTTTTGTTTTATTATTATAATTATTTTGTTGTAAATATCTTTTAAAACATTAAAAGAATAACATTTTAATTTTAAAATAAATAAATAATATCACATCTTAATAAACTAAAAAAATTATACCAAGTTATGATAGATTTAATGTTCAAATGTAATTTTATCACAGCCATGCGGTTATGTAGCTAAATCTATTTGAAGTTTTCAAAATATGGTTTTGCTTATTTCATGAGAGAATGAACCGTTCACCCAAGTAACCGTTCTGTAAAGAACACTCAAACTTAATAAATTATATAAGTTTAATCTAATCTAAGATAATTTCAAGGCAATTACATGAGTTCATATTAAACCCAATCCCAATTGCTATTCATTGAAAATTATGGTTGACTAAATATTGTTATAAGCTGCGCCTTGCAATAAAACAATCTTAGCTTAGTTAATCAATATATAAATACATTTTATATCATGGTCACATAAAGGGAAAAAAATAGATCATACGAATAGTTATGTTGCTACGACATATGATAGGATTACAAGATCAAAACGCATTGCTTTCTCATAGTGGAGTTCACCAAAATTACAGTGGTGCACTAGAGCAGAATGCAAAGTACTAAAATTCTTGTTAAAAAGACGAGTAAAGTGATGTGCAAGAGTAGATAATTCACCAAAATTACAGTGGTGCGCTAGAGCAGAATGCAAATTCTTGTTAATAAGTAAGTACAATGGTGCACAAGATTAGATAATTCACCAAAATTGTAGTGGTGCGCTAGAGCAGGACACAAAGTAATAAAATGCTGGTTAAAAAGTCGAGTACAGTGGTGCGCGATAGTAGATTGCAAAAGTACCAGCATAAATATAATATGCAATAAATACAATCCAATACATTCCAATCCTAAGTAGATTGCAGTTGTTTTCTCTTGCTATTTTATACCATACCTAACCAACCAAGAAACATTGTGTGCAAGAGACTTTTGCCAAAGGAGCTTGGGATTAGCTGAGTGAGGGGAGTTGGATTGTTCCACAAAGGTCTATAGGTCAGTCATTGCAAATTGGAAATCTAAAAATGCTCTTGCAGATTTGAAACTTAGGAAATAAAAGAATGCTAAAAAATGCTATTGATTAATGGCATGATAGGGGATTTTGAAACTGCGTAAATAAAAGAATGCTAAAATATGTTATTGATTTATGGAATGATAGGGGATTTCCTGTGCATGACTAGTGCAGGACCATTGAAGATCATTACACATAGTTAGTTTTCACAGAAACTGGAACTCTAAAACTACAGCCCTAAAAACGTCATTAAAAAATTAAAAAATTCTTTGACATGTAATATTGTTGGCAAATTTGAGCATACAAACAAAAGTGAAAACAATGACCATGAGGTAATATATTACAAAATAACAGGTCGCTCTTCAACATCACAGACCACGCCACAACCTACCAATGCTGCATCTGCTTGGTCTGCAAATCCGAAAAAGTTTTAAACAAATCCTACAGTAAAATAAACAAACTTTTAAATAGATTGAAAAATAATAGGTTTCTCTTTAACAACACAGACCACGCTGCAACCTGCCAACTTCGCATTAGCTTGCTTTGCAAATCCTGAGCCATCCAGAACATCGATAGAGGGTCCAATGGGAAACACTATCAGAGATTTTCATAGAGAAGTGTCATTCGGCAGCAATCCAAGAAATAGCCAAGGCACATGCATCTAGACACTTCGCAATTAGCACTAAATGTGGCACCGAAAGGGCGTCCATACAATCCTTCACAACGCATCATTCTAGACACCCAGGTGGAGGTAAATTATTAGGCCAAGGAGGGTGGAAGTAAATTATTGTAATTTTTTTGAATTCTTGTTATTACGAATCACTTGTAAATGAAAAAAAGTTGCATCCCGGTGTAAATATCAATCGTACTGTATGTATGATATGCCGGAGAAAATAGACACAAATTACTCACCGTATCCTCCATCGTTGTAGGCATCACTCTGGTCACTGGATTGCTCCTGCCTGTTTTACAAATAAAACACACATGATAATTAAACTTATGCCAATCACAAAGCCCCTAATGTATTCAATAACATTCACTAACTTGGTACCTGGACCTGGACCCGGTTTTAGAGGACTACCAGCCATTGCATCACTGGTTAGAAGAAGAATAACACATATAATTGCTAGGGCAGAGTTATGTACAGAGAATGAACTTATTTTCGCCATCAATTAATCGAAAGGGCTATCACTTAACTTGTATAAAATACCATCGTAATGAGCATAGCCTACGCTTTCACCCTCTACTCTGAAGTAATGAGGATACAGGGTCGATACATGCAAACCAGGGAAGAGATGGCCCTATCCCACAGGCACATGAGTCTTTTCCCTATGTCGTGTTCTCGGCATCCCAGGTTTTCCTTGCAGAGCTTTCATTGCCAAGCAAAACCCGCGTCTCCCCACGGCCGCATTTCAAAGTTTTTTTTTTCTATGTTTTTCTTGGTCGCATAATAGATTTTTTCTGTTCCATGAGTAGGGTCTGTGTTTTCTAAAAGTATGAATTGCTTTCCCTGCTTTGGCCATAAGGTTTGCGAACTGAACAAGAGCTAAAGATATGGCTTAAGTCACTTGGTCATCCACCGCAATCTGGACACCAAAGCTAAGTGAAATATTTTATCCTTTCACGCAGGGTGCGTAAAACTCGTGCTTGGCTCAAACCAACACGGAAACTTGGTATCCCTGAATCATCCTAGTAGTATCTTAGTAGCCACAGATTTTTTCACTAAAATCCATGGAAGCCGCGACATCCCATGCAAAGCGAAACTCCCTGCCAAGCATCTACTACACGTAAAACCCAATCCTTCTCATTCCTTGCAGCTAAAGTTTCATACTATGAACACCGGGGTACACTGCTCAACCAAAAGCAATGTTCATTCACGTCGAGGGTGCGTAAAACCCACAATGCTCAGCCGAAATTGCCTTAGGATATGTTATAAAAACCCATCGTGCCCACTTAGAAACTTGATAACCAAGCCTGATTCTTAACAGATAAAGGCAAGCAGCTATGCATTTTTCCATCTTTGCACAGACTCCACTATCAAGTACCGGCGCATAATTTTGTTCAGGCATCAGTGCGCGAGAATACCAAGGAATAGTGTTTTGCGCTGGTGCATGAATAGTGTTAAGTGCTGGCGCAGGAATAAGGTTAAGCGCTCGCACATAAATTAGAATTGGATGGGGCATGCACAATTTCAACGATAGCACATAAAATTTCCTAGATAATGCATGCTAAAATTTAGGCCTCAGTGCATAAATAATGTTAAGCACTAGCGTAGAAATAAGGTTAGGGTGGCGCATGCAAAATTTTAGGTGCTAGCGCAGAAAATTTATTTGGACTAGTGCATCCTTGTAGACATCATTGTTGTCCCGATACATTTCTTCCCAGTCAGTTTGTGTGGAAATTTGGGAGCCTGTGCGCTGTAAAACCAGTGGCACAAATAAAAAATTAGCTTGCCTCTCCCCTCCACCATGTTGATATCCTGCTCATTGTTATGAACCAGCCTGATTGCGATAATCCGTAGAAACATAAAGTCAAATTGGTTGTGATTCTAAGCTATGTTTCAATTTGTCTGATTTATGAAATAGCAGTAGCTGGTGTAGCTTATTGACATTTTCTCATGTCTTTCAACTGTGAATTGATAGCTGAAATCGTGATCTATTTGATTATATTTTGAAGAAGCATCCATATTATGATGTTCTGAATTTTGATATAACTATCGCCCATGCTTGAAAATCATCTCACTAAAGACTGCTTTGTCAAATTTTCTATCACCTTGCATTTTAACAGTTGGCTAAACGTATGCATGTTCCTTATTTTACATTACCATGCTCACCGCAGGATTATCATGCACAGGAGGTCTGCAAAGAAGAAATCCGTGCAGAAGTTAGACTTAGACTCGGACGTGGAAATCATATTAGATACTTCTCTTGAGACGATGTTTTCCGACACACAAGCTACCACTGGTGTCCCCCCTAGGAGCTCTGTCCCTGAATTTCAATGGGGAGATCTGTATAGGTTCATTATGGATCAAAATACTACAACAGCCTCTATAGAGGATGTTCTGGTGTATTCCAACATCCGAAGGTCTTGTTTGCATAAGGCAACAACTCGTCCCGAGTTGTTCCGTTGTTCCGAAGTTATTGGATGGCTAATTCCCCACATCCGGACCGACACAAGGCTCATGAATGATAAAAATGGGTTGAGCCTAGCATCTTTCGCTCCCGAGCATGTCTCTGCTGCCTATAGATTTCCTTCACCCAGGTCTTGTTTAGAACATGATTGGATAGCAAAACATCCAATCAACCCACTAGAATCTACCCGAAAGATGCTGATAAATGACAAGAAGATTAGGAGGAGGCAGAATAATGAATATGAAACCAACCTCCTAAAAACCCCTTACAGACTCATCGTCCTGATGTTGAGTCGACTCTTCGGCATGCCTAATGGCAATGTGTTTAAGATCGGGTGGGTGCCGGTGATGTCTCATATAGCCATGAATGGCACCATCTTCAACTGGGCTGAAATAATTGCAGATAGTTTGACCTCGTAACTGATAGCAGCCTAGGGAGGACTAACCCAAAAGAAGGAAGATTTCTTCATGTCTTCATACTTGATTGACTGCCTACTAAGCAAGCACAAATTCCCAGACTTGAACTGCTTATGGAAGCCAAAATAAACAGCTATCTTCATGGCTTATCAGTGTACATGGGCAAGTATATACGCAAACCACTACAAGATGGTTTGCGAGAGGTTTATCATGCCATTATACCAGTCATTTTTATAGAAGAACTGGATTGTATGTCGTGGAATGCAATGCCTATCATTGAACAATTTGGGGACTATTATCACAACACAGAAGGCACATACATCAGGATGAGTGGAGGTATTCATGAGCCATTTATGTTTCCTCTGTATGTTATAGACTTTGTAATTCACAAGCAGGCCGTGAGACAACTCTTCGGGACCGGCGCAATAAGTAAGTTCTTAACAGACCAAAGGAAGGGCATGTATCCTCCGATGCCATTTACCATTGGATATTACAGCCTCCCGAGAGCAAGAGATGGCGAAAATTACGCTCAAGGCTTAGAAGTTTTCCATTTTGGCACAGTCCCTTTTAGGAGGCATGACCCCAATGGTGTGGTAAGCCAGCATTTTCTTGACCTCAAGGTCTCCTTTGAATATGCTCATTCCATGGACCGAGACGAGGAATTCTTTAGGATCACCCGCAACTTAACTGTGGTGGGGAAACGTTGCAAGAAGAAAAACATGAACAATCCGAGCCCCAAACCCGTTGGTATGATCCAAAGGGAGCGGGAGGCCTCAACCTCACAATCAGAGAATCATGCAGGGTTAGAGGACCAAGAACAGGACAAAGTGCTCCGAGCAAACCCTCAAGTAGTAGCAGGACCAAGAAGAAGCAAGGATTCAAAGTGAGCTGACTGCCAAGCTTCAGCAAGAAGAAGCTGCAAGGAAACAACAAGAACAAGCCTCTTAGTTGCAACAACAAGAAGAGGCCACTAAGGTCCAAAAAGAAGAAGAGGACCGAAGACAACTAGAGCAAGCTGCCACGCTGCAACATCAATAAGAAGAAATGCTCCTAATAGAAGAAGTAGCTAGATTGCAGGAGCACCAAGAAGAGTCAGCAAGAAGGAAGGAGAAGGAGCAAACCGACAAGCTCCTCGAGCAGGACCAACAAAATTTGTTGACATTTCACAAACAAGCATGTGATATGCGGATTAAAATCTATCAACTGCTAGTACTGATCTCGAAAGACATTTGGAGCATGAAAGAAATGATTAAGAAAATGAAAAAAATTGAAACCATAGCCCTAAGAACTCGAGAAAGGTTTGCAAATCATATAGAGGAGCTGAAACAACAATCTGAGTGGAAAAAGGGAAAATCTCAACTCCCTTCACACTTACGCGCCCCTACAGGAGATGAATTGGACGTGGACATACGGATCCTTGAATTTTCCAAGGATTGCGACACCAAACTAACTTTGGAAATCAAAAAGACGGTCTGCAAGTGTTGTTCGTTATACTCCGCACTCACGGAATCACATAGAAAGTGTCATCTGGTTTTTCCCGCCTCCATTTATGATTTCCCAAAGGCAAAAGATCGACTCTTCAAGTTACAGAACGAGTTGGACGAAGACTTGGTTTATATCAAGAAGATAGAAGTATTGACTCAGGATGAATTTCAACAGTTCATTTGCCAGCTGCAGTACATATTCACTTCCTAGAAGCGATGGTTAAAGAGGCCACAGAGGGAAAAGCGCTGATCAAATCAGACCTATGCAAGCATGAAATAGCATCCAAGGCAACAATATCCTCTCGTAGAAAGCTTATTGTAAACGATATCAACCAATCGACCACATATATTCAAGAGATAGATGGCCCGGTAATTACAAGCGAGCTGGTTGGTGGAGGTGAGTCTTCAAGTCAACAGGAAGAAGCCCCAGTAGAATAGATAGACCATTCTCACTTTGTTTTAAATAAAAGGAGATGCTGAAATTCTACCTTTTTGTATAAATGCTCTGAAAGGACAGCTGGATCCTATTTTTTTGTATTGTATGAAAGGTGTCCCAAGAATCTAGGAAATATGTAACTGTACACCAAAATCCTGATTAGAAGGTTCCAGAATTCGGGTACACCTGTCAGCTCAAGGAGCATTTTGTAAAGTTATAAATAGAAGTTGAGAGGAGAAGTAAAAGGGGACTTTTTGCAGGGGAAAGGAATTTTTCTTGGCTTGTACAAAATATTTTGCACTTGCTCCAAGAAAGCTAATTTTGCCTAATAAGAGCCTCGAGAGGACGTCCTTTTTTCTAAATGTGTATTGGATGTCTATTGGATTATTCTCTTGACATTCATATGTTGCAGTGAGATCTTTCTTTCTTGTCCTGAATTATTTATGTGCAATGAATGATTTTACTACCTTTTGTACAAGGATGTTCCTCCTAAATGAGTAATAGAATACTTTCATGTGAATTAAAAGCTATCTTTTATGTCTTTACCTCTTTTTGTAGATGTATCTTCATGATTTGATGGCTATCTCTTGATCTTTAGATGTTTCCTTCAGCACATTACTCATATTTACAGTTTTGCTCCTTGCAAGGATAGATTAGATTTATTTCAGTCTTAGATACAGATTTGTTTCAAGTTATGCATTTAGATTAAATTAGCTTAGGCACTTGCATATCATCTTAACAATAAAATAAAAAAGAATGGTGGATCGGGACATAACCGGTGCGAATGAAAACAAATCTTCAAATCTAACACTAGCCGGAACCGCTAACTGGACGGATTCCCCATATTAAACTGTGGACCATCTAATTTGGATAGTTTACTGGGGAGAATAATTTTCTGTTTGATGCTATGATCTTCAGGGCATCAATAGTTTTTGGCGCTAGAAGGTGGGCCTGAAGTGCATGGTTGATAAAGAAAAATCTCCCATTGTCAAAAATGTTACTGAAAACCCGCTTGAAATAGAAATTTCAGACAACCCAAATCTTGAAGTAACAGATCAAGAAAACCCCATCCCTAATTCTGAACATCAAGAAGTATTGTATGCTGTACCTTTTGCTGAAATAGAAGATTTAAGAAGACATACACGATCTTATGTTAGACAACTAGGTGGTTTGAACGCAGTAACTTTTCTCCCTAGGAAAAGTACTCCCAGAAAAGAAAGACAGTACACTCGTGATTCGATTCTTGTGCAGAATTTTGAAGAACTTGTAAATTTATCTTTGGAAGAGATCACAGAACCTTTGAAAGAAATTGACCCTGAAAACCCAGAAAATTTTTCAGATCTAGAAAATCTTGGAGAACTCTTTACCCCAAAGAACACTCCACTCAATTAACCGCACAATTCTCCACCTAACTCTCCACATAGAACCATGCCTTTACCTGCTTGGAGAGCACGGGGAGCATTGAATCAAGCTGGGCCATTTCATGATCTGCCAAAAAATCCTGAGAAGGTTTTTCCTAGATACAACCCAGGTAAAGGCATATCTGTTGAAGATCATCTTAAGAGTTTTTACTAAGCTTTGAATCTTTTCAATGTGTAGCACGAAGATGTAGTCTGTATGCTTTTCCCATACACATTTGAACTAAAATTTTGTTCTTGGTATTTTAGCTTACAAGCTAGTTCGATTTCTAGTTGGGAAGAATTTGAAACATCTTTTGTAAAGAAATATGTGAATCAAAAAACTGTAGCTACACTTATGAAAGAATTATTGTCCATGAGAATGGAAAATAAAGAAAAGGTTCAAGACTTCAACCAAAGGTTCACTACACTCTTGAATAATTTCAGCGAAGCAACTAAACTGGCAGAAGAATCTCTAGTTGAATATTATACAATGGCTCTTGAAGGCCCTATCGCAATGTTCGTAAAAAGATAAAAGAAAACCACCCGGATAGAAAATTTCAAAGAAGCTAGGAAGGTGGAAGAGGAAGCAGACAACATTTCTAAATATGCCTTAGATGCAGAAACAAAACTGACAACTAGTAAAAAAACCTTACTGCTCACCAGAAATAAAGAAGAATCATCGGAAGACATGAAAAACATAGTTAAAATGATGCAAAAATTTTCCAATAAAATCATAGATCTTGAGAAAGACAAAGCAACTAGTACATCTAGAAAGCCTTTCAAACCTTTCTATAGGAAGAGAGAGAACAATGACCAACCCCATACACCTATGAACAACTTCCCTGTCTTAAATCTAAATGAAAAAGGAATGGAACACTTATGCACCTTTCATAAAGAGCCGCACTGTGAAAAGAGCTTCCCACAATGGATTAATTACATGAGTTTGGTAATGAACCAAATGCTGGACTCACAGATTCCAGATCAAGATGATTCCCCAGAAGAACAAACCCTTGAAGAAGACGAACCTTCCCTAGACACTACCATGGTGTTATGGGATTGGGTACCTTTAACTGAACCAATAGAAGATGATCATGTGGAAAGACCAATCTCTACTGTGAACATTAGCACTTGCAGTAAAGGTCTCATTGCAGATCCTGTTCCAAGCCCGACTACTCTCAAACCTAAAACTTCCGAAGAGATACCCAGGAGACACATTACAGTCATTCCACCTCAACCTAAAGCTAACCCAATAGTTTCCAAACAACCAAATATTGACACAACAGTCCAACGACCAAAGGTCACGTTGAGCAAGGCCGACTAACAAACGAAAGTTATAAAAGAATGTGATATGGGATATGACATCATTGAAGATAAAAATAAAGTAAAAGCAAATCTTTCGATATTCGATATGTGTAGTTTGCCCCAGCAACGAGACAAGTTGTTGCAAGCTCTTCAATCCCATCCCAGTGCTCCATTAACAGACACTCAAGAAGATCCTGAAATTAATGAAGCCAGTATCGGTGGGAAATCCAAATCTCAAACATTGCCTTTTCTTTTAACTTTTGAAATATTCAATCACAATGTGCACAATTTTCTGGTAGATTCGGGAGCATCTTTGAATGTCATTCCATTGTCAATTTGTAAGAAAATTAACGGTCAACCAATCCCATGTCAAGCTCAGATTATTCAGTTAGATAGGACTACTGTCAAAGTTATTGGGGAAATGAAGGATGTTCTCATTAGGTTATCGACAGATTCTAGAGTTTGTCAGTTCATTGATATAATGGTAGTTGACATTCCCGAAGCCTATGGTTTAATCGTAAGTAGGGACTGGTCCACTAAGCTTGATGGCTACTTTGCAACTGATTGGTCCCATTTATGGCTGCCATATTAGAATAGGCAAAATCAGATCAAAGTTTTGAGAGAACCACATATCAAACAAAATGTAACTCA
This sequence comes from Larix kaempferi, assembly GCA_027924585.1. Lineage (NCBI taxonomy): Eukaryota > Viridiplantae > Streptophyta > Pinopsida > Pinales > Pinaceae > Larix > Larix kaempferi. The sequence continues at coordinate 1,011,697 of BSBM01000260.1, read as the reverse complement.
GCTAGAAGGAAAGATTGAAGTGGCGACCTTCTCATCTTCAGTTTTGGGAAATTATTTCTTAGAAATTGATCCGGGTAATTATTAGTCTGAAACTATTAGCCATGAATTAGATGAACAGTCCGTTCTCCTTCATTTTTCTTGGACTGAGGAGATTGAATGTAACATAGTTAGTTTAGTGAGTGACTTAGATCATAAAGATACTAACTTAGCTAAGTCAAACGTTCTTTTTTGGAAATTATACTTTGATGGTTCTAAAACTCTGGAAGGATCCAGAGACGGTTTTGTTCTGATGGATCCAAAAACAAATAAGTACTTTTTGTCCTGTAGGTTAGAATTTGATTGTACTAACAACACTGTTGAATATGAAGCTTTAGTCCATGGATTGAAGAAAGCCATTGATTTGAATGTCAAATACCTGAAGGTTTTTGGTGACTCAGAAATAGCTGTAAGGCAGGTAAGAGATACCATTCATTGCTTTTCACCTCATTTGAAAGGTTATCAGGCTCAGGTATGGGATTTAATCATGCATTTTGATACTTTCAATATAAAATCTGTTCATAGACTGCAAAATGCTGCAGCTGATTTATTAGCAACTTCCGCTTCCAGATTGGTGCCAACTAATAACAAGTGCTCGATTGAATTGGTTTTTAGGCCTTCTGTCCCTGACAATATCAAGAACTTCAGAGCTTTCGATGATGACGACCAGATTATCAATTTTCTAACAAATGAAGACATGTTCCAAGAAGCCATGATAGACGAAGAAGAACATGATGTTGTTTTGCAAGAGAAAGATGAGGCTAAAGGAAATTATATTCCCAGAGGGGTAAGGTCACTTGAAATGCTGTTCGATCTGCAGAATAAGTTCAAAAGGCTAGCAAATACCAAGACCAATAGCTCGTTAATGCAACATGAATTAGTAAATCTGGGTACCAAAGCTGAACCAAAGTTTGTTAACCTTGGCAAAGGTTGTTCACCGGGAGAAAGAGATAAGTTCATCAAACTGTTTCGACAATATAAGGATGTTTTTGCATGGACTTATGAAGATCTAAAAACATATGACACCCACATTATTCAGCATGTCATACCAATGAAGGAAAACATCGAGCCATTTCGGCAGCAATTAAGAATAATGCATCCTACCCTTGAACCTCTGATTCAAAAGGAGTTGAAGAAGTTACCTGATGCTAAGATAATCTTTAAAGTCTGGCATTTCGAGTGGGTTGCAAATTTGGTTCCTCTGAGGAAGAAGTCAGGAGAAATAAGACTATGTGTTGACTTCGGAAATTTGAACAGAGCCTCAGATAAAGACAACTATCTCGTCCCTTGAATGGAACAAATTCTCTAGATGGTATCAGGATCAGAACTCTTCTCCCTTCTTGATGGTTTCTCTGGTTACAATCAAGTATTAGTAGCTGAAGAAGACCATATTAAGACCACTTTCCACACCAAGTGGGGAAGAATTCCATTTAGCCTAATAAACGCGGGAGCCACGTTCCAGCAAGTGATGGACATCTCTTTCCGAGGATTGGGCGGTCATTATGTCGTTTTTTATCTAGATGATGTGACAGTTTTTTCAAAGAAGAGAAAAGACCATGTTGTTCATTTGAAGCATATTTTTTATCGTTGTCGGAAATATGGTATCTCTTTAAAGCCCAAGAACAGTGTGTTTGATGTTCCTGAAGGTATGCTTCTAGGCCATGTTATTTCAAAAAAGGGAGTTTCAATTGATCAAGAGAGAGTACAAGCTATCAATAAAATTCCTATGCCTCATAACAAGAAATCCATGCAGTCATTTATGGGCACTATCAATTTTGTCCGAAGATTTGTTCCCGATTTTGCTCAAACTGTTAAACCTTTGAAGCAAATGGTTAAGCAAAGCATATAGTTCAAGTGGACAGACTTGGAAAAGGATGGATTTAGAGACATTAAGGCAGCCATAGTTGAGGCTCCTTCCTTAAGAATCCCAGACTTTGACAAAGATTTTATCTTGTATACCTTTGCTTCGGATGACTCACTCACAGTGGTGCTTACGCAAAAGGTAGAGTTAGGAAACAAATACCCAATCTCGTTTATGAGCACTGGTTTGCAAGGTGCTAAACTAAATTATCCTATTGTCGACAAACAGGCATATGCCATGTTTAAAGCAGTAAAATAGTTCAGACCATATATTCTTAAGAACAGAACAAAAGTTATAGTTCCCACCCAGTTGTTAGATCCCTTTTCGTTCAAAAGGAATTGGGAGAAAGAAGGGGAAACTGGGTCACAGCTCTTCAAGAATATGATTTAGAATTTAAACCAGCCACCATCATTAAGGGACAAGGCCTATGTAAATTTCTTATAGAGCATCTGATTGATGAAGAGCAGCATTGGAAAAATGAATCTGAGCTAAATTCAGTTGAAGTATGTCCCATTTTCACAGCTCCCGAATCATCGTATAGAGATCTAGTGCATTATTTGCAGCAATTTTATCTACCATAACACTGGGGTTCTAAGCAAAGAAGGGCACTCCGTTTGAAATCAGCAGCTTATCAAACCATTGATGGAATACTTTTCAGAAGAAAAAAAAAATTACGATGGAATTTTTATCAGATGTCTAGAAAAGGAAGATGCAAGCAAAGTTGTCAAAGAATTACATGATGGTCCTGCTGGTCGACATTATTCAGGAGAGACAACAGCTCACAAAATACTCAGAGCTAGATATTATTGGCCCAATTTATTTTGAGATTCCCATGCATATGCACGGGACTATGATATATGCAAAAGAAGTGCTGGAAAATTACCTAAGGCAGTAGGACCTTTGTAGCCGGTTATTATCTCAAAACCTTTCGAATAATGGGGTATAGATGTCATCGGAGAAATAAAGCTAAATTCTTCTCTGCAACATCGATACATCCTGACAGCCACCGACTATTTCACTAGATGGATGGAGGCTACTTCATTATGCAAGATCAATGAAGATGCATTCATCACTTTCTTGAAAGAGAACATCATAACCAAGTTTTCGGTTCCAATTTCTTTAGTATTTGATAATGCCACTTATTTCTCTTCTTTTAAAATAAATGAATCTGTTTATGAAAGAGGAATTAAATTGCATTATTCAGCCAATTACTACCCCTAGGGAAACGGACTAGCTAAATCTTCAAACAAAAACCTCATCCGAATTCTCAAGCAGACTGTGATTGAAAATCAGAGAATCTGACATATAGCTCTCCCAAATGCCTTATGGAAAGATAGGGTGACTCCAAAGAATGCATTAGGGGTTTTGCCTTACACTCTCATCTATGGCAAGGAATCCATCCTCCCTCCCAACATCTTACTTCCATCCTTACAATTGTCTCAAGCCTCTCAAGGGTCTGGTAGTCAGGTTTTACAATCCAGGATCGATACTTTGCTTCAACTTGAGGAAGCCCGACAAAGGGCCAAAGACCGATTTCATCAACATCAAGACATCATTAAAAGATGGTTCAATAAAAGGAAGTTTGGTGAAAAAAATTTCGAAGTAGGAGATTTAGTTCTGAAATGGGACCATAACCACGAAGGCAAAGGGATGCACACAAAATTCCAACACTTATGGATAGGCCCTTACCAAATTTCTGCAAAGCTCGACCCGTCCACTTACAAGCTAATAGACCTCCAGGGAGAGGAAGTAACCCTTCCTCTCAATGGCCTCTCCTTGAAACAATACTTTGAATAGTCTCATTGAGGCTTTCTATACATAAATAAAGCTTTTATTTTATTTTACTTTAGTCTCTTATTTTCTTTGTTTCAACTAATTTGTCTCTTTTTTTTAGCATTTGAAATTTTTGTACAAATTTGTTTTCCTGAGTCACCTGCAATTGGGCCTCTCGTGAAGGTAGATCTCTCAAGAAATCGCACAACACGTGAAGCTGAAAATGTATCCTCGAAAGAAAGTTTACCCATGCATTTTTTGATTTGCTGATCGTTCTCTAGAATGAAGAGATCCTATTATGTTGGTCACACTAACCCTTGTTTAAATAGTAGAGATCTATGATTATCTTTACTACTATCTTTGGGCTCCATCCACCATCACACTTAAAAGCATCTCAAGAAGATCGATGTGGTTGGACCCACGGAAAGGTAGCATATCTCGAAGGCATAGGGTATTGAAATGACTCCATGCTGCAAATCTAAAGCCAAAAGGGCTTATAATCAAGGTTCTGTTTTCCAGAGGTTCTCGCCTCAATCAAAGCATGGCTGAGACAAAAGTAAAGCATACAAGTCAAGAAAGCTATCCAAAAGACTCAGCTCAAGCTAGGCTCCTCTCCGTCCATGAGGCTTGATAAATCAATAAAATCTCCCACTCACACAAAAGGACATTATGGATTGAGGAGCAAAAATCAAAGATTGTATTTTAAAGAAAATATTTCTGGAAGGCTCAAACAACAAAGCTATCAAATGTATGAACATCCAAAAGGATGCAGGCGGCATGGGAATGAGGAACAAGAGAAATGGTGTCTATGAGATGTTGTTGCAAATCCTGTGGAGTCCGATAGCAGTGGTCATCTGAAAGATGAATCTTCTAAAATGAACCCCATATGTTGGCCCTTGGAAAGTTTTAAAGATGTATTCATCGAAGCTCCCCTTCCCCAATGACCAATGGATAAAGTGACTACTTCCTTTGCTGAGATTCGAATGCTCAACTGAATATTGCACATAATGTGGACAGCTTTTAAAAGAATTCTTCCACTAAATGAGATGGTTTTCAGAGATCTGTGTTTGCCAGCGATTCGCCAATTGTTGTTTCTGCAACTTACATCCTTCCCCAAAATTTTGATGATATTTGGGGCCCCTCCTTTCAACACTTTTGTAGCAATTTTTTCCTTTATCTTTCAGGTTTATTTCTTTCTCTAACTTGGCAGAATTTCACCAACTTCTTTCAAAAGAATGTTCTCTTTTTATTTTTCTAAGACAAAAGAAGTCTTTTCTCTTCAGCACGGATTTTAGTCTTAATCCACCTGCTATAATGCATGTTTTACCCTTCAAATCTTTCATCACTTTAGCGTGCCTCTCAAAGATAGGTTCCCTACTCGATGCAAACTCTAACCATAAGTTCTCCGCTCAATGCAAACTTTGGCCCTAACTCAGCCACCCCCTTTTGACAAGTCCCAAGTCTTTTTCCGGTGCACATTATGAACATAAGCCGGCCACCGTTAGCGCAAGAGATAACCTTTTCTCGGTCTCCATAGGCACAAGAGTTATCATTGTTCTCCCCGCCTTAGAGCTGTGCTTCACCTTCTTGGAAGAAATAAAAGTTGGCGTGTTCCTCCCTAACGCAGACTATGATGATACAATCAGCGCCATAAGTGCAGGGGATATGCTTATCCTTCCCGCTTGCAAATCTGCGCTTCTTCTTTCTTGATAGCCCAAGTTTGGCGTAGTTCTTTGAGCGTAACCATAATGCCAGGATTTCCGCTCAAGCGCAAAGTTTATTTTGGAACGTGCGCGTAGCACATAGCGCAAACGATTACGCTCCCCGCTTGGCGCAAAAGGTTAAACCGGTGCTCAGCGTTTGGCGCAAAGAGATCTCCTCGATCCTTATGCACCGACGGAGTTGGTATGGCATTTAATGAGGCCATGTGCCACTCTTAATGACAAAGTTCTCAAGCCCCTTGCTCATAACCCCACCAACTTTGGAAGTATGCAACATTAATTGCCACCCTATTTAACGTATCCGAAACGTTTTGAAACTCACCATGTCATTTGCACTCGCTGCTTGGGACTCATAGTTCGAAAGTCGCTGCCATTCGCTGAAGCACCTGCGAAATCCATTACTTGTTTCAGGACAAAGGCTAGTCTTCGGGGATATTTCCAATCTGCTAGGTAGGGTATTCTCCCTTTTCCTCTTGCTATTTCAGAGTGTTCTGCCTGGTTAAATAGAACATCTACCGTCTTTCATACTCTGTAAAGAATTCCTAGAAAGCATATCCTACGCTTTCACCCTCTACTATGAAGTAATGAGGATACAGGGTCGATACATGAAAACCAGGGTAGAGATGGCCCTATCCCACAGGCACATGAGTCTTTTCCCTATGTCACGTTCTCTACATCCTAGGTTTTCCTCACAGCGCTTTCATTGCCAAGCAAAACCCAAGTCTCCCCACCGCCGCATTTGAAAGTTTTTTTTTTCTATGTTTTTCTTGGTTGTATAATAGCTTTTTTCTGTTCCATGAGTAGGGTCTCTGTTTTCTAAAAGTATTAATTTCTTGCCCTACTTTGGCCATAAGGTTTGCAAACTGAACGAGCATTAAAGATATGGCTTAAGAATGCAATGCCTAGCATTGAACAATTCGAGGACTATTATCACAACGTAGAAGGCACATACATCAGGAAGAGTGGAGGTACTCATGAGCCATTTATGTTCCCTCAGTATTTTACAAACTTTGTAATTCACAAGGAGGCTGTGAGACAACTCTTCGGCACCGACCCAATAAGTAAGTTCTTAACAGACGGAAGGAAGGGCATGTATCCTCCCATGCCATTTACCATTGGATCTAACAGCCTCCCCAGAGTAAGAGATGGGGAAAATTACGCTCAAGGCTTAGAAGTTTTCCATTTCGGCACAGTCCCTTTCAGGAGGCATGATCGCAATAGTGGGGTAAGCCAGCATTGTCTCGACCTCAAGGTCTCCTTTGAATATGCTCATGGCATGGACCCAGACGGGGAATTCTTCAGGAGCACCCGCAACTTAATTGTGGTGGGGAAACGCTACAAGAAGAAAAACATGAAGAATCCAAGCCCCAAACCCATTGGTATGATCCAAAGGGAGCGGGAGGCCTCAGCCTCGCAATCGGAGAATCCTGCAGGGTTAGAGGAGCAAGAACAGGACAGAGTGCTCCAAGAGAAAACCCTCAAGCAACAGCAGGACCAAGAAGAAGCAAGAATTCAAAGTGAGCTGACTGCCAAGCTTCAGCAAGAAGAAGCTGCAAGGAAACAACAAGAACAAGCCTCTCAGTTGGAACAACAAGAAGAGGCCGCTAAGGTCCAAAAAGAAGAAGAGGACCGAAGACAACAAGAGCAAGCTTCCAATCTTCAACATGAAGAAGAAGAAAGGCTCCTAACAGAAGAAGTAGCTAGATTGCAGGAGCAGTAGGAAGAGTCAACAAGAAGGAAGGAGAAGGAGAAAACCAAGAAGCTCCCCGAGCAAGAACCATCCACTCCGAAAGACATGGAGTTAGATCCACCATTGATGAACTCTCCAGTGACAACTCAAGAAGAGGTGGATTCTACAAGAGGATTGGCACTAAGCCCATATATCCCCAGGAAGCAGCGCAAAGTGGCAGACCTAGATACTATATATTTCAAAGAGCGGAAAAGGGCCATCATTGATAGGAGGGTAAAGAAAATGGAAAGCAGGGTAAAGAAAGTGGAAAGTGAGGAGGACGAATATGAATTGTGGATATCAGAGACAACATTGGTCCAAAGACCTGATGCCGAGCCCTCGTTCCAAGCCCAATGCACTGTAGCATCAGCAGAGGCAACTAAAGCCAATATTGAATTCCTAACAGGTGAGATAAAGCATTACAGGGATCAATGTTTTAAGATTAGAGATGATAGAAAGAGGGAGGTATTGGAAGCAAACAAATTGAAAGAGAAATACAATGAGTTGATAGGAGAACAATTGATGCTAAATTTAGGAGTTCTCCAGCTTGAGAATGAGAAAAACTCATTGGAAATGCAGTTGGCCATCTCGGAAGATGAGCAGAAGAATCTAAAAGCTCACATAACAGAATTAGAAGAACTCAAAGCAAGTAGGGCTTAGCAAATTCATTTCCACCGACATGAATATGAAGGGCAGATTCAAGAAAAGGAACAATTGGTGAAACATCTCAAAGAGGCAGCAGAGGACCAACAAAATTTGTCCACATTTAACAAACAAGCATGTGATATGCGGATTAAAATCCATCAGCTGCTAGTACTGATCTCAGAAGAGATTTGGAGCATGAAAGAAATGATTAAGAAAATGAAAACAATTGAAACCATATCCCTAAGAACTCGAGAAAGGTTTGCAAATCATATAGAGGAGCTGAAACAACAATCTGAGTGCAAAAAGGGAAAATCTCAACTCCCTTCACACTTCCGTGCCGCTACAAGAGATGAATTGGATGTGGACATTGGGATCCTTGAATTTTCCAAGCATTGCGGCACCAAGCTAACTTTGGAAATCAAGAAGATGGTCTGCAATTGTTTTTCATTATACTCCGCACTTAGGGAATCACATAGCAAGTGTCATCGAGTTCTTCCCGCCTACATTTATGATTTCCCAAAGGAAGAAGATCGACTCTTCGAGTTGCAGAATGAGCTGGACGAAGACTTGGTTTATATCAAGAAGATAGAAGTATTGACTCAGGACGAATTTCAACAGTTCATTTGCAAGCCTGCAGTACATATTCACTTCCTAGAAGCGATGGTTAAAGATGCCACAGAGGGAAAAGCGCTAATCAAATCAGACCTACGCAATCATGAAATAACATCCAATGAAACAATATCCTCTCGTAGAAAGCTTATCGTAAAGGATATCAACCAATGGAACACATATATTCAAGAGATAGATGGCCCGGTAATTACAAGCTAGCCGGTTGATGGAGGCGAGTCTTCAAGTCAATAGGCAGAAGCCCCAACAGAATAGATAGACCATTCTCACTTTGTTTTAAATAAAAGGAGATGCTGAAATTCTACCTTTTTGTATAAATGATTTGAAAGGATAGCTGGCTCCTACATTTTTGTCTTGTATGAAAGGTGTCACACGAATCTAGGAAATATGTAACTGTACACCAAAATCCTGATTAGAAGGTTCCAGAATTAGGGTACACCTGTCAGCTCAAGGAGCATTTTGTAAAGTTATAAATAGAAGTTGAGAGGATAAGTAAAAGGGGACTTTTTACAGGGGAAAGGATTTTTTCTTGGCTTGTACGAACTATTTTGCACTTGCTCCAAGAAAGCTAATTTTGCCTAATAAGAGCCTGGAGAGGACGTACTTTTGCCTAGATGTGTATTGGATATCTATTGGATTATTCTCTTGACATTCATATATTGCAGTGAGATCTTTCTTTGTTGTCTTGAAATATTTATGTGCAATGAATGATTTTACTACCTTTTGTAGAAGGATGTTCCTCCTAAATGAGTAATAGAATGCTTTCATGTGAATTAAAAGCTATCTTTTATGTCTTTAAACTCTTGTGGTATATGTATCTTCATAATTTGATGGCTATCTCTTGATCTTTAGATGTTTCTTTCAGCACATTACTCATATCTACAGTTTTGCTCCTTGCAAGGATAGATTAGATTTAATTCAGTCTTAGATACAGATTTGTTTCAAGTTATGCATTTGCATATCATCTTAACAATAAAATAAAAAAGAATGGTGGATCGGGTCATAACCGGTGTGAATGAAAACAAATCTTCAAATCTAACGGTAATCGGAACCGCTAACCAGTCGGATTCCCCATATTAAATGGTGGACCATCTAATTGGGATAGTTTATCGATTAGAATCCCTTTCTGCTTGATGCTGCGATCTTCGGGGCATCAACAGTTTTTGGCGCTTGAAGGAGGGCCTAAAGTGCATGGCTGATAAAGGAAAATCTCCCATTGTAAAAAATGTTACTGAAAACCCGCTTGAAACAGAAATTTCAGACAACCCAAATCTTGAAGTAACAGATCAAGAAAACCCCATCTATGATTCTAAACATCAAGAAGTAATTTATGTTGTACCTTTTGTTGAAATAGAATATTTAAGAAGACACACGATCTTATGTTACACAACTAGGTGGTTTGAACGCAGTAACTTTTCTCCCTAGGAAAAGTACTCCCAAAAAATAAAGACAATACACTCATGATTCGATTCGTGTGCAGAATTTTGAAGAACTTGTAAATTTATCTTTGGAAGAGATCACAGAACCTCTGAAAGAAACTGACCCTGAAAACCCGGAAAAATTTTCAGATCCAGAAAAACTTGGAGAACTCTTTACCCCAAAAAACACTCCACTCAATTCACCGCACAATTATACCCCTAGCTCTCCACATAGAACCATTATTGTACCTGCTTGGAGGGCAAGGGGAGCATTGAATCTAGCTGGGCAATTTCATGATCTGCCAAAAAATCCTGAGAAGGTTTTTCCTAGATATGACCCAGGTAAAGGCATATATGCTGAAGATGATCTTAAGAGTTTTTACTTAGCTTTGAATATTTTAAATGTGCAGCACGAAGATGTAGTCTGTAGGCTTTTCCCATACACATTTGAACCAAAAGTTTCTTCCTGGTATTTTAGCTTACAAGCTAGTTCGATTTCTAATTGGGAAGAATTTGAAACATGTTTTGTAAAGAAATATGGGAATCAAAAAACTGTAGCTACACTTATGAAAGAATTATTGTCCATGAGAATGGAAAAGAAAGAAAAGGTTCAAGACTTCAACCAAAGGTTCACTACACTCTTGAATAATTTTAGCGAAGCAACTAAACTGGCAGAAGAATCTCTAGTTGAATATTATACAACGGCTCTTGAAGGCCCTATAGCAATGTTCGTAAAAAGATCAATGAAAACCACCCTAATAGAAAATTTCAAAGAATCTAGGAAGGTGGAAGAGGAAGCAGACAACATTGCTAAACATGCCTTTGATGTAGAAACAAAACCAACAACTAGTAAAAAAACCTTACTGCTCACTAGAAATAAAGAAGAATCATCAGCAGACATGGAAAACATAGTTAAAATGATGCAGAAATTGTCCAATAAAATCGTAGATCTTGAGAAAGACAAAGCAGCTAGTACATCTAGAAAACCTTTCAAACCTTTCTACAAGAAGAGAAAAGACAATGACCAACCCCATCCACCTATGAACAACTCCCCTATCTTAAATCTAAATGAAATAGGAATGGAACACTTATGCACCTTTCATCAAGAGCCGCACTCTTAAAAGAGCTGCCCACAATGGATTAATTCCATGAGTTTGGTAATGAACCAAATATTGATGTATATGTAACTTCGGAATGTATTTCACATATATGTATATTGTATTCCTATAGAGATGTTATTATTCCTCTATATGGAAGTGTCGTCATCTATATTGTAAGTGTCGTAACTTATACTTGATGGGTTATTAGACCACCTTGTTGGGGTTGGCCCTGTATAAGTCATGTGAGTCGAAGGGTTATTAGACCACCCTATTGGGGGTCGGCCATGTGGGTCAAAGGGTTATTAGACTACGCTATTTGGTGTCGGCCCAATCAACATTATGTTAAGTGGTTAAGTTGAGGCCGACCTAGTTGAGTAAAGGTCATGTCAAGTTAGTGTATAAATAGAGAGTGTGTCTCTGTCATTTTAAACATTCTATTCTCTCACTCACACTTGGGAGAGTGGTGCACTTGTGGAGGATAAGGCTCTGCTGCTAGGAGAAGACTATCTCTTGTATTTTGTGTTAAATTTTCAGAATTTACTTCAATCTGATCTAGGATCTTAACTGAGAGAACAACATGTATAGCATATCTATAGCATATCAGTCATGGAGACAATAATGCAAGCACACAAGAGACACAAAGATTTACTTGGGGAAACCATAAAGGTGAAAAACCACAATAACTTCCTCAGAGATAGATAGAGCAATGATACAACCCAAACATAAGAGATAGACATATCCTAGGAGCAGATCCTCCTCCTCCATAAGTGCGCCACTCCTCCTTGAGTGCATAAGTGAGAAGTGAGTGATAAAATAGAGTGCCTCCCGCACTCTATTTATACTTGACTTGACTTGCCTTTTACATAACTCATGTAGGCTCGAACTTAACCACATAACATAATGCTGACTGGGCCGACCCCCAATAGGGTGGTCTAATAACCCTTTGACCCACATGGCCGACCCCCAATAGGGGGGTCTAATAACCCTTCGACCCACATGACTTATACAAGGCTGACCCCAACAAGGTGGTCTAATAACCCATCAAGTATAAGTTACGACATTTACAATATAAATGACGACACTTCCGTATAGAGGAATAATACCATCTCTATAGGAGTACATACAACATACATATATGAAATACATTCCGAATTTACATATACATCAACACTCCCTCTTAACTAGGAAGGTATTTCTTAGCACAGGTCTTATAGCACAAGTCTTCTTCTCTGGATCATCGTCACTGGATAATCGTCATCGAGTCATCATCATCGTCACTGCTGCTGCTATCTCAATCAATCTCTGAATCTACTCGTCATAAGAAGTTCTACAGAGCCAGTCCTTTTTCATACTGGATATAGGCCCACCACCTACAGGTCTTCGTCATCACTGGCCATACTGTGGAATCCTCAGGACTTATTAGATGCGTCACAAAACCTGGCTGTAGCATCCCAGGCTATTAAGAGCACACAGCTCTACCTGTAGGATCTCCCAGGAGCACATTACATGTGACCCATCACAAAACCTGGATGAAGCATCCCAGGCTGTTATGAGCACACAACTCTACCTGTCGGATCTCACAGGAGCACATTACATGTGATCTCACCACAAAACCTGGCTGAAGCATCCCAGGCTGTTACGAGCACATAGCTCTACCTGTCGGATCTCCCAGGAGCACATTACATGTGGTCCACCACAAAACCTGGCTGAAGCATCTGAGGCCTTTTTCATCCTGTCCAGATCTCCCAAGAGAAAATTACATGTGGTCATGGCAAAACCTGGCTGAAGCATCTGAGGCCTTTTTCATCCTGTCTAGATCTCCCACGAGCAAATTACATGCTATAGGACAAAACCTCGAAAGAGCATCTGCCAGATATCCCAGGGCACCGAATTACATGCCATAGGCAAAACCTCAAAAGACTATCTACAGATCTCCTAGGGCACAAATTATATGTCCTCCCAAAGCAAAACCTCAAAATACCATTTGCCAGATGTCCCAGGGCACCGAATTACATGCCATAGGCAAAACCTCGAAAGACCATCTGCAAATCTCCCAGGGCACAAATTACATGCTTACCTGCACAACCTGATCCACGGCCACAAAGTATCATTTGGTACTCATCATACATCATCCTGATGTAAACATGATCATCCTGATCTTCATCACTGCAACATCCTGCTGCATGTCATCTGGAGAAGCTCGGCATCCACGATCATCCTAATCATACAATGCATCCATCTGATGCACACCAAGTATCTACTTGATATATATCATCATACATAGTGTATCCACCTGATACATAGATACATGATCCACACAATGTATCCATCAACATACATTATCTACCTGATACATATCAATATACATGATCTACCTGATCATACAATGTATCCACCTGATACATATATAGATACATGGTCCAAGCATCCAACATGATGCATATACAAAATACATACACATGATCCAACCGATCATATCCATCATCCAACATGATGCGTATATACATATAAATGATCCAACTGATCATATCCAGCATCCAACATAATGCGTACATGCATACATAAAAATGATCCAACTGATCATATCCAGCATTCAACATGATGCGTACATACATACATAAAAATGATCCAACTGATCATATCCAGCAGAAACCACAACATCATCCTGATGTTCATCATCCAGCGCTTACATCCACAGCCATGTGAAGGATCCTCCTTCCAACATGCTTGGAATGGCTTTAGCAAATGTGTCCATCACTTCTTCCTCAAAGTTTCCTCGATCTGAAGAACGCCAAGCCTCTGTCTGAAGTATTCGAACTTCACCCTGGCTAGTGGCTTCGTCTGCACATCTGCAATCTACTCGTCCATCTCAACATAAAGGAGTTTCATAGCTCCTTTCTACAGCATATACCTGATATAGTGATATTTGATCTCTATGTGCTTCGACCTGTCATGAAACACTGGGTTCTCAGACAGCTTCACACAACTCTGGTTATCACAGAAGATACCAATAGCATCCAACGGGAGATCAAATAACTCAGATAGTAGCTTCCGTAGCCATACTGCCTCACAACTAGCTAAACAGGCTGCAACATACTCTGCCTCAGCTGTACTCAGTGCTACGCACGACTGCTTCCTGCTAAACCTAGAGATCACACCTGATCCCATACTGAAGCAGCACCCAGATGTGCTCTTCCTATCTGTAGCACTGCCATCCCAATCTGAATCAACATAACCCTGTAGGTTAAACTTTTGATTCGCTTCATACTTGAGCCCATAATCCACTGTACCCTTCAGGTACCTCAAAACATGCTTTACAACAACCAGGTGAACACTCCTCGGATCCGTCAGGAACTGGCTCAATGTGTTCACAGCAAAGCAAATATCTGGTCTCATGTTCGTCAGGTACATCAAGGACCCAATCATCTGACGATACATAGAGACATCAACTAGCTCAGATGAAGCATCACAAAGAAGCTTCAGATTCGATGCCATAGGTGTGGCCATGGACTTGCAATCCATCATCCCGAACCTCTTCAGGATATCTACTGCATACTTCCCTTGTCCAAGGAAGATTCCATCACTCTGCCACACCTCCATGCCAAAAACAAATAGTGCATCATCCCCAAGTTCCTCAACTCGAACTCGGCAGCAAGCTTCCACTGCGTGTCGGCAATCAATCTATCTTCACCTGTAACAAACAGGTTATCTGCATACAAAAGTAGTATCATTGGATTGCCTTCCTCAACCTTGTAGAAAAGGTTGGAACCTGCTTTACTCTTGGTAAAGACCAAACTGGATAGAAAGTTGCCTATCCTACCATACCAAATTCTACACATATATGATTTCCTGTCATGTGTCTCAGAACCAAGTGGTTGCTCCACATACACTTCTTCTTCAACTACACCATTCAAGAAAGCTGTCTTGAAATTCATCTGGTGTATCTTCTATTTCATCACTTTTATATTTCTCTATGCTACCGTCTGCAGCATGCTTGATCTTGATAGATCCATATGGAAGTCACAATAGACTTCCCTTCATCTCTTGGGACTGCATCCCAAACATCGTTCTTCATGATCGACGGATCATGGCATTCTTCCCATATCCTGGGAACTTCAATATCTTCAATAGATAATTTTGTTGCTGAACAAATGTTGTAGTTCTTCTTTTGTAGGTGATGGCATACGATCTTTCCTACACAACAAGTTAAATTGCATGATTAGAAAACATCTCGTAGTTTTCAGAACAAATTCTTACACATAAAGAAATATGTCATACAGTCATGCAATTGTCTTAGCCAATGCTTCAATACAACATTTATCCATATCCCGTAACTTTCTAGATGCCTTCCAATCTCTACCAGAACATTGTTAAGAGTGTGCACAACTCCCAACAGGTCAGCAAAGAGGTTTCATTCTAGATAAGTAGCAATGGAATGTTGTACAGTGCCATAGGCCACTTACCCATGTATATTAGTAGTATATTGTTCATTAATGCAACTATTCTAATATGCACAATACATATCCTATGTCTAGGAACATGAATGAAACCTCTTTGCTAACATGTTGGGAGTTGTGCACACTCTTAACAATGTTCTGGTAGAGATTGGAAGGCATCTAGAAAGTTACGGGATATGGATAAATGTTGTATTGAAGCATTGGCTAAGACAATTGCATGACTGTATGACATATTTCTTTATGTGTAAGAATTTGTTCTGAAAACTATGAGATGTTTTCTAATCATGCAATTTAACTTGTTGTGTAGGAAAGATCGTATGCCATCACCTACAAAAGAAGAACTACAACATTTGTTCAGCAACAAAATTCTCTATTGAAGATATTGAAGTTCCCAGGATACGGGAAGAATGCCATGATCCGTTGATCATGAATAAAGATGTTTGGGATGCAGTCCCAAGAGCTGAAGGGAAGTCTGTTGTGACTTCCATATGGATCTATCAAGATCAAGCATGCTGCAGATGGTAGCATAGAGAAATATAAAAGTGATGAAATAGAAGATACACCAGATGAATTTGAAGACAGGTTTGTTGCAAACTCTTAACAATGTTCTAGTAGAGATTGGAAGGCATCTAGAAAGTTACAGAATATGGATAAATGTTGTATTGAAGCATTGTCTAAGATAATTGCATGACTGTATGACATATTTCTTTATGTGTAAGAATTTGTCTGAAAATTATGAGATGTTTCTAATCATGCAATTTAACTTGTTTTGTAGAAAAGACCATATACCTTCACCTACAAAAGAAGGACTACAACATTTGTTCAAGCAACAAAATTATCTATTGAAGATATTGAAGTTCCCAGGATATGGGAAGAATGCCATGATCCGTCGATCATGAAGAACGATGTTTGGGATGCAGTCCCAAGAGCTGAAGGGAAGTCTGTTGTGACTTCCAAATGGAAGATTGATTGTGGATAACTTGTTTGTTACAGGTGAAGATAGATTGATTGCCGACACACAGCGGAAGCTTGCTGCCGAGTTCGATATGAAGAACTTGGGGATGATGCACTATTTGTTTTTGGCATGGAGGTGTGGCAGAGTGCAGATGGATTCTTTCTTGGACAAGGGAAGTATGTAGTAGAGATCCTGAAGAGGTTCGGGATGATGGATTGCAAGGCCATGGCCACACCTATGGCATCGAATCTGAAGCTTCTTTGTGATGCTTCATCTGAGCCGGTTGATGTCTCTATGTATCGTCAGATGATTGGGTCCTTGATGTACCTGATGAACATGAGACCAGATATTTGCTTTGTGGTGAACACATTGAGCCAGTTCCTAACGGATCCGAGGAGTGTTCACCTGGTTGCTGTAAAGCATGTTCTAAGGTACCTGAAGGGTACAGTTGATTATGGGGTCAAGTATGATGCGAATCAAAAGTTTAACCTGCAGGGTTATGTTGATTCAGATTGGGCAGGCAGTGCTGCAGATAGGATCAGGTTTGATCTCTTGGTTTAGCAGGAAGTAGTCCTCTGTAGCACTGAGTACAGCCGAAGCAGAGTATGTTGCGACGGATGAGCAGGTTGCAGATGTATTGACCAAGCCATTGGCCAGAGTGCAGTTTGAGTAGTTCTGAGAGAGGCTTGGTGCACTTCAGATCGAGGTTCCTTCCAAAAGGAAGTGATGAGTCCAGAAGATGCAGATGCACATGAGCTTTTCTGACATGGTTGATGTGTTCTCCCTTGGTCGTGATGTAATTGCTGAGCCATTTTTCACATGGTGGTAGATGTGTTCTCCCATGGTGATAAATTAAGGGTTGGAGACTTCCCCGAATGGTGGTAGATGTGTTCTTCCATGTCGGTGGTGTAAGTGTTGGATGATGTGCATCTGGGCTGTGCTTCGTGGATGATGAGATGATTCGAAGAGGACGATGCTATGATGATCAAGAGGATCATGGATGATGAGCATCAGGACGATTCTCCAGTTACTACTCTGTATATGTATATGCATCATGTTGGATGCTTGTTATGATCAGTTGGATCATTTATATATATATGCATCATGTTGGATGCTGGATATGATCAGTTGAATCATTTATGTATGTATGCATCATGTTGGATGCTAGATATGATCAGTTGGATCATTTGTATGTATTTTGTATATGCATCATGTTGGATGCTTGGACCATGTATCTGTATATGTATCAAGTGGATACTGAGATCATGTATGTTGATATGTATTAGGTGGATACATTGTGTGGATCATGTATCTGTGTATGTATCAGGTGGATACATTGTATGATTAGGTAGATCATGTATGATGATATGTATCAGGTAGATACTTCGTATGCATCAGGTTTATGCATTGTATTATCAGGATGATTGTGGATGATGAGCTTCTCCAGATGACATGCATCAGGATGATGGAGTGATGATGATCAAGATGATCATGTGTACATCAGGATGATGTATGGTGAGTATCAGGATGATACTTTGTGTCCATGGATCAAGTTGTGCAGATGAGCATGTCTAGGAGATTCTATAGGTCGGATTTGCGTACCCATAACAGCCTGGGATGCTCTTTCGAGACATTTCTCTGGGAGGACATGTAATTTGTGCCCTAGGAGATCTTCAGGTCGGATTTGTGTACCCGTAACATCCTAAGATGCTCTTGCAATGTTTTGTCCTATGGCATGTAATTTGCTCCTATGAGATCTGGACAGGATGAAAAAGGCCTCAGATGCTTCAACCAGGTTTTGCCATGACCACATGTAATTTGCTCCCGGGAGATATGGACAGGATGAAAAAGGCCTCAGATGCTTCAGCCAAGTTTTGTGGTGGACCACATGTAATGTTCTCTTGGGAGATCTGACAGGTAGAGCTGTGTGGTTGTAACATCTTGGGATGCTTCAGCCAGGTTTTGTAGTGAGATCACGTGTAATGTGCTCCTGGGAGATCTAACAGGTAGAGCTGTGTGCTTGTAACAGCCTGGGATGCTTCAGCTAGGTTTTGTGATGGGTCACATGTAATGTGCTCCTGGGAGATCCGACAGGTAGAGCTGTGTGCTCGTAATAGCTTGGGATGCTGTAGCCAGGTTTTGTGACGCACGTAATAAGTCCTGAGGATTCCACAGTATGGCCAATGATGACAAAGACTTGCAGGTGGTGGGCCTACATCCAGTATGAAAAAGGACTATCTCTGTAGAACTTCCTATGACGAGTAGATTCAGATATTGGTTGAAATAGCAGTAGCAGTGACGATGATGATGACTCGATGACGATTATCCAGTGACGAGGATCCAGAGAAGAAGACTTGTGCTAGAAGGCCTATGTCGAGAAATACCTTCCTAGTTAAGAGGGAGTGTTGATGTATATGTAACTTCAGAATGTATTTCACAAATATGTATATTGTATTCCTATAGAGATGTTATTTTTCCTCGATATGGAAGTGTTTGTATTCCTATAGAGATGTTATTATTCCTCTATATGGAAGTGTCGTCATTTATATTTTAAGTGTTGTAACTTATACTTGATGGGTTATTAGACCACCTTGTTGGGGTTGGCCTTGTATAAGTCATGTGGGTCAAAGGGTTATTAGACCACCCTATTGGGGGTCGGACATGTGGGTCAAAGGGTTATTAGACCACCCTATTGGGTGTCGGCCCAGTCAGCATTAGGTTAAGCGGTTAAGTTGAGGCCGACCTAGTTGAGCAAAGGTCAAGTCAAGTTAGTGTACAAATAGAGAGTGTGTCTCTCTCATTTTACACTTTCTATTCTCTCACTCACACTGGGGAGAGTGGCGCACTTGTGGAGGAGAAGGCTCTGCTACTAGGAGAATACTATCTCTTGTATTTTGGTTGTATCATTGCTCTATCTATCTCTGAGGAAGTTATTGGGGTTTTTCACCTTTATGGTTTTCCCCAAGTAAACTCTGTGTCTCTTATGTGCTTGCATTATTGTGTCCATGATTGATATGCTGTAGATTTGTTGTACATGTTGTTCTCTCAGTTAAGATCCTAGATCAGATTGAAGTAAATTCTGAAAATTTTACACCAAATGCTGGACTCACAGATTCCAGATCAAGATGATTCCCCAGAAGAACAAACCCTTGAAGCAGAGAAACCTTCCCTAGACACTACCATGGTGTTATGGGATTGGGTACCTTACCTGAGCCAATAGAAGATGATCCTGTGGAAAGTCCAGTCTCTGCTGTGAACATTAACACTTGCAGTAAAGGTCCCATTGCAGATCTAGTTCCAAGACTGACTACTCTCAAACCTAAAACTTCCAAAGAGATACCCAGGAGACACATTATAGTCATTCCACCTCAACCTAATGCTAACCCAATAGTTTCCAAACAGCCAAATATTGACACAACAGTCCAACAACCAAAGGTCACGTTGAGCAAGGCTGACTACCAAATGAAAGTTATAAAAGAATGTGATATGGGATATGACATCATTGAAGATATAAGGAAAGTAAAAGCAAATGTTTCGATATTCGATATGTGCGGTTTGCGCCAACAACAAGACAAGTTCTTGCAAGCTCTTCAATCCTAGCCCAGTGCTCCATTAACAGACACTCAAGAAGATCCTAAAATTAATGAAGCCAATATCGGCGGGAAATCCAAATCTCAAACATTGCCTTTTCTTTTAACTTTTGAAATCTTCGATCATAATGTGCACAATTGTCTGGTAGATTCAGGATCATCTTCGAATGTTATGCCATTGTCAATTTGTAAGAAAATTAACAGTCAACCAATCCCATCTCCCGCTCAGATTATTCAGTTAGATAGGACTGCTATCAAAGTTCTTGGGGAAATGAAGGATGTTCTCGTTAGCTTATCGGTAGATTCTAGAGTTTGTCAGTTCATTGATATAATGGTAGTTGACATTCCCGAATCCTATGGTTTAATCCTAAGTAGGGACTGGTCCACTAAGCTTGATGGCTACTTCGCAACTGATTGGTCCCATTTATGGCTATCATATCAAATAGGCAGAATCAGATCAAAGTTTTGAGAGACCACATATGAAACAAAATGTAACTCGGCTAGAAGGAAAGAATGAAGCCGTAACCTTCTCATCTTCAGTTTTCGAAAAATTATTTATTAGAAATTGATCCGGGTAATTATCAGTCTGAAACTATTAGCCATGAATCAGATGAACAGTCTGATCTCCTTCATTTTTCTCAGACTGAGGATATTGAATGTAACATAGTTAGTTTAGTCACTCACTTAGATCATAAATATACTAACTTAGCTAATTCAAACGTTCTTTTTTGGACATTATACTTTGATGGTTCTAAAACTCTTGAAGGATCCGGAGACGGTTGTGTTCTGATGGATCCAGAAAGAAATAAGTACTTTTTGTCCTGTAGGTTAGAATTTGATTGTAGTAACAACACTGCTAAATATGAAGCTTTAGTCCATGAATTGAAGAAATCCATTGATTTGAATGTCAAATACCTAAAGGTTTTTGGTGACTCAGAAATAGTTGTAAGGTAGGTAAGAGATACCATTCATTGCCTTTCACCTCATTTGCAAGGTTATCAGGCTGAGGTATGGGATTTAATCATGCATTTTGATGCTTTCAATATAAAATCTATTCCTAGACTACAAAATGCTGCAGCTGATTTATTAGCAACTTCCGCTTCCAGATTGGTGCCAACTAATAACAAGTGCTCGATTGAATTGGCTTTTAGGCCTTCCATCCCTGACAATATCACGAACTTTAGAGTTTTCAATGATGGCGATCAGATTATCAATTTTATAATAAAGGAAGACATGTTCCAAGAAGCCGTGATAGACAAAGAAGAACATGATGTTGTTTTGCAAGAGAAAGATGAGGCTAAACGAAATTTTATTCCCAGAGGGGTAAGGTCACTTGAAATGCTGTTCAATCTGCAGAATAAGTTCAAAAGGCCAGCAAATACCAAGACCAATAGCTCATCAATGTAGCATGAATTAGTAAATTTGGGTACCGAAGCTGAACCAAAGTTTGTTAACCTTGGCAAATGTTGTTCACCGAGAGAAAGAGATAAGTTCATCAAACTGTTTCGACAATATAAGGGTGTTTTTGCATGGACTTATGAAGATATGAAAACATATGACACCCACATTATTCAGCATGTCATACCAATGAAGGCAGGTGTCAATCCATTTCAGCAGCAATTAAGAAGAATGCATCCTACCCTTGAACCTCTAATTCAAAAGGAGTTGAAGAAGTTACTTGATGCTAAGATAATCTTTAAAGTCTGGAATTCCGAATGGGTTGCTAATTTGGTTCCTGTGAGGAAGAAGTTAGGAGAAATAAGACTATGTGTTGACTTCAAAAATTTGAATAGAGCCTCAAGTAAAGACAACTATCTCGTCCCTTCAATGGAACAAATTCTCTGGATGGTATCAGGATTAGAACTGTTCTCCCTTCTTGATGGTTTCTCTGGTTACAATCATGTATTAGTAGCTAAAGAAGACCATCTTAAGACCACTTTGCACACCAAGTGGGGAATGTTCACGTATAGAAGAATGCCGTTTGGCCTAATAAATGCGGGAGCCGTGTTCCAGTGAGCGATGGACATCGCTTTTCAAGGATTGGGTGGTCATTGTGTCATTTTTTATCTAGATAATGTGATAGTTTTTTCAAAGAAGAGGGAAGACCATGTTGTTCATTTGAATCATATTTTTTATCGTTGCTAGAAATATGGTATCTCTTTAAACCCCAAGAAGAGTGTGTTTGTTGTTCCTGAAGGTAAGCTTCTGGGCCATGTTATTTCAACAAAGGGAATTTCAATTGATCAAGAGAGAGTACAAGCTATCAATAAAATTCCTATGCCTCATAGCAAGAAATCCATGCAGTCATTTATGGGCACTATCAATTTTGTCCAAAGATTTGTTCTCGATTTTGCTCAAACTGTTAAACCTTTGCACCAAATGGTCAAGCAAAGCATACAATTCAAGTGGATAGACTTGGAAAAGGATGCATTTAGAGACATTAAGGAAGCCATAGCTGAGGCTCCTTCCTTAAGAAGCCCAGACTTTTCCAAGTGAAACCCGCGTCTCCCCACGGCCGCATATGAAACTTTTCTTTTTCTATGTTTTTCTTTGTCGCATAATAGCTTTTTTCTGTTCCATGAGTAGGGTCTCTGTTTTCTAAAAGTATGGATTGCTTGCCCTACTTTGGCCATAAGGTTTGCGAACTGAATGAGCATTAAAGATATGGCTTAAGTCACTTGTCATATGCTGCAATCTGGACACCAAAGCTAAGTGAAATATTTTATCCTTTCATGCAAGGTATGTAAAACGCGCGCTTAGCCCAAACCAACATGAAAACTTGGTATCCCTGAATCGTCCTAGCAGTATCTTAGCAGCCACAGAGTTTTTCACTCAAACCCGTGGAATCCACGATATCCCATGCAAAGCGAAACTCCCTGCCAAGCATCTACTACATGTAAAACTCAATCCTTCTCGTTCCTTGCAGCTAAAGTTTCATACTATGAACACCGGGGTACACTGCTCAACTGAAAGCAATGTTCATTCATGCCGAGGGTGCATAAAACCCACAATGCTTGGCTGAATTTTCCTGAGGATATGTTAAAACAACCCATCGTGCCCACTTAGAACCGTGATAACCAAGCCTGATTCTTAACCGATAGAGGCTAGCAGCTATGCGTTTTTCCCTCTTTGCACAGACTCCACTATCAAGTGCCGGCGCATAAGTTTGTTCAGGCATCAGCGCACGAGAATAACAAGGAATAGTGTTAAGCGCTGGTGCAGGAATAGTGTTAAGCGCTGGCGCAGGAATAAGGTTAAGCGCTCACACAGAAATTAGAATAGGATGGCGCATGCACAATTTCAGCGATAGTGCATAAAAGTGCCTTGGCTAGCGCATGCTAAAATTTAGCCCTCAGCGCATAAATAATGTTCAGTGCTAGCACAGAAATAAGGTTAGGGTGGCGCATGCAAAATTTTAGGCACTAGCACAGAAAATTTATTTGGACTAGCGCATCCTTGTAGACATCATTGTTGTCCCGATACATTTCTTTCCAGTCAATTTGTGTGGAAATTTAGGAGCCTATGCATTGTAAAACGAGTGGCGCAAATAAAAAACTAGCTTGCCTCTCCCCTCCACAATGTTGATATCCTGCTCATTGTTATGAACCGGCCTGATTGCGATAAGCCCTAGAAACATAAAGTCAAATTGGTTGTGATTATAGGATATGTTTCAATTTGTCTGATTTATGAAATAGCAGTAGTTGGTGTAGCTTCTTGACATTTTCTCACGTCCTTCAGCTGTGAATTGATAGCTGAAATCATGATCTATTTGATTATATTTTGAAGCAGCATCCATATTATGATGTTCTAAATTTTGATATAACTGTCGCCCATGCTTGAAAATCATCTCACTAAAGACTGCTTTGTCAAATTTTCTGTCACCTTGCATTTTAATAGTTGGCTAAATGTATGCATGTTCCTTATTTTACATTTCCTTGCTCACCGTAGGATTATCATGCACAGGAGGTCTACAAAGAAGAAATCCACGCAGAAGTTAGACTCAGACTCGGACATGGAAATCATATTAGATACTTCTCTTGAGACGATGTTCACCGACACACAAGCTACCACTGGTGTCCCCCCTGGGATCTCTACCCCTGAATTTCAATAGGGTGATCTGTATAGGTTCATTATGGATCAGAATAGTACAATAGCCTCCATAGAGGATGCTCTGGTGTATGCCAACATCCGAAGGTCTTGTTTGCATAAGGAGACAACTCGTCCTAAGTTGTTCCCTTGTTCTGAAGTTATTGGATGGAAAATGCCTCACATCTGGACCTGCACAAGGCTCATGAATGATAAAAATGGGTTGAGCCTAGCATCTTTCGTTCCCGAGCATGTCTCTGCTAACTACATATTTCCTTCACCCAGTTCTTGTTTGGATGATGATTGGATAGCAAAACATCCAATGGACCCACTAGAATCTGCCCGAAAGATGACGATAAATGACAGGCAGATTAGGAGGAGGTAGAACAATGAATATGAAAGAAACCTCCTAAAAACCCCTTACAGACTCATCGTCCTGATGTTGAGTCGACTCTTCGGCATGACTAATGGCAATGTGTTTAAGATCGGGTGGGTGTCGGTGATGTTTCATATAGCCATGAATGGCACCATCTTCAATTGGGCTGAAATAATTTTAGATAGTTTGGCCTCGTAGCTGACAGCAGCCCAGGGAGGACTAACCCAAAAGAAGGCAGATTTCTTCATGTCTTCATACTTGATTGACTGCTTGTTAAGCAAGCACACGTTCCCGGAATTGAACTGCTTATGGAAGCCAAATGAAACAGCTCTTTTCATGGCTTATCACTGTACATGGGAAAGTATATACGCAAACCACTACAAGATGGTTTGCGAGAGGTTTATCATGCCATTATACCAGCTCATTTTTATAGAAAAACCGGATTGTATGTCGAAGAATGCAATTCCTATCATCGAACAATTCGGGGACTATTATCACAATGTAGAAGGAACATACATCAGGATGAGTGGAGGTACTCATGAGCCATTTATGGTCCCTCGATATGTTACAGGCTTTGTAATTCACAAGGAGGCCGTGAGACAACTCTCTGGCACCGATGCAATAAATAAGTTCTTAACAGACCGAAGGAAGGGCATGTATCCTCCCATGCCATTTACCATTGGAGTTTACAGCCTCTCAAGAGCAAGAGACGGGGAAAATTATGCTCAAGGCTTAGAAGTTTTCCATTTTGGCACAGTCCCTTTCAGGAGGCATGACCCCAACGGTGCGGTAAGCCAACTTTGTCTCGACCTCAAGTTCTCCTTTGAATATGCTCATTCCATGGACCAAGACGAGGAATTCTTCAGGAGCACCCACAACTTAAATGTGGTGGGGAAACATTACAAGAAGAAAACCATGAAGAATCTGAGCCCCAAACCCGTTAGTCTAATCCAAAGGGAGCGGGAGGCCTCAGCCTCGCAATTGGAGAATCCTGCAGGGTTAGAGGAGCAAGAAAAGGATAGAGTGCTCCAAGAGAAAACCTTCAAGTAGCAGCAGGACCAAGAAGAAGCAAGAATTCAAAGTGAGCTGACTGCCAAGCTTCAGCAAGAAGAAGCCGCAAGAAAAACAACAAGAACAAGCCTCTCAATTACAACAACAAGAAGAGGTCGCTCAGGTCCAAAAAGAAGAAGAGGACCGAAGACAACAAGAGCAAGCTTCCAAGCTGCAACATGAAGAAGAAGAAAGGCTCCTAACAGAAGAAACAGCTAGATTGCAGGAGCAGCAGGATGAGTCAGCAAGAAAGCAGGAGAAGGAGCAAACCGAGAAGCTCCCCGAGTAGGAACCATCCACTCCGAAATACATGGAGTTAGATCCACCATTGATGAACTCTCCAGTGACAACTCAAGAAGAGGTGCATTCTATAGGATGATTGGAACTAACCCCATATAAACCCAGGAAGCAACGCAAAGTGGCAGACCTAGATACTGTATAGTTCAATGAGCGAAAAAAGGCCATCATTGATAGGAGGGTAAAGAAAATGGAAAGTAGGATAAAGAAAGTGGAAAGCGACGAGGACGAATATGAATTGTGGATATCAGAGACCACATTGGTCCAAAGAACTGATGCCAATCCCTCATTCCAAGCCCAATGCACTGTAGCATCAGTGGAGGCAACTAAAGCCAATATTGAATTCCTGAAAGGTGAGATAAAGCATTACAGGGATCAATGTTTTAGGATCAGATATGATAGGAAGAGGGAGGTATTAGAAGCAAACAAATTGAAAGAGAAATACAATGAGTTGATAGGAGAACAGTTGATGCTAAATTCAGGAGTTCTCCAGCTTGAGAATGAGAAAAACTCATGGGAAATCCAGTTGGACATCTCGGAAGATGAGCAGAAGAATCTAAAAGCTCGCATAACAGAATTAGAAGAAATCGAAGCAAGCAAGGCTCAGCAAATTCATCTCCACCGACATGAGTATGATGGGCTGATTCAAGAAAAGGAACAATTGGTGAAAGAACTCAAAGAGGCAGCGGAGGACCAGCAAAATTTGTCCACATTTCACAAACAAGCATGTGATATGCGGATTAAAATCCATCAGCTGCTAGTATTGATCTCGGAAGAGATTTGGAGCATGAAATAAATGATTAAGAAAATGACAACAATTGAAACCATAGCCCTAAGTACTCAAGAAAGGTTTGCAAATCATATAGAGGAGTTGAAACAACAATCTGAGTGGAAAAAGGGAAAATCTCAACTCCCTTCACACTTACACACCGCTACAGGAGATGAATTGGACGTGGACATAGGGATCCTTGAATTTGCCAAGGATTGCGGCACCAAGCTAACTTTGGAAATCAAGAAGACAGTCTGCAAGTGTTGTTCGTTATACTCTGCACTCAGGGAATCACATAGCAAGTGTCATATGGTTCTTCCTGCCTCCATTTATGATTTCCCAAAGGAAGAAGATCGACTCTTTGAGTTGCAGAACGCGTTGGACGAAGACTTGGTTTATATAAAGAAGATAGAAGTATTGACTCATGACGAATTTCAACAGTTCATTTGCCAGCCTGCTGTACATATTCACTTCCTAGAAGCGATGGTTAAAGAGGCCACAAAGGGAAAAGCACTGATCAAATCATACCTACGCAAGCATGAAATAGCATCCGAGGCAACAATATCCTCTCATAGCAAGCTTATCGTAAAGGATATCAACCAATGGACCACATATATTCAAGAGATAGATGGCCCGGTAATTAGAAGCGAGCCGGTTGGTGGAGGCGATTCATCAAGTCAACAGGCAGAAGGCCCAGCAGAATAGATAGACCATTCTCACTTTGTTTTAAATAAAAGGAGATGCTGAAATTCTACCTTTTTGTATAAATGCTTTGAAAGGACAGCTGGCTCCTATTTTTGTGTCTTGTATGAAAAGTGTCCCACGAATCTGGGAAATATGTAAATGTACACCAAAATCCTTATTAGAAGGTTCCAGAATTAGGGTACAATTGTTAGCTCAAGTAGCATTTTGTAAAGTTATAAATAGAAGTTGAGAGGAAAAGTAAAGGGGGACATTTTGCAGGGGAAAGGAATTTTTCTTGGCTTGTACGAACTATTTTGCACTTGCTGCAAGAAAGCTAATTTTGCCTAATAAGAGCCTGGAGAGGACGTCCTTTCACCTAAATGTGTATTGGATGTCTATTGGATTATTCTCTTCACATTCATATGTTGCAGTGAGATCTTTCTTTGCTGTCCTGAATTATTTCTGTGCAATGAATGATTTTACTACCTTTTGTACAAGGATGATCCTCCTAAATGAGTAATAGAATGCTTTCATGTGAATTAAAAGCTATCTTTTATGTCTCTAACCTCTTGTTGTAGATGTATCTTCATGATTTGATGGCTATCTATTGATCTTTAGATGTTCCTTTCAGCACATTACTCATATTTACAGTTTTGCTCCTTGTAAGGATAGATTAGATTTATTTCAGTCTTAGATACAGATTTGTTTCAAGTTCTGCATTTAGATTAAAGTAGCTTAGGCACTTGCATATCATCTTAACAATAAAATAAAAAAGAACAGTGGATCGGGCCATAACCGGTGTGAATGAAAACAAATCTTCAAATCCAACGGTAGTTGGAACTGCTAAGCGGATGGATTCCCCATATTAAACGGTGGACAATCAAATTGGGATAGTTTACCGGGGAGAATCCCTTTCTGCTTGATGCCATGATCTTCGAGGCATCAACAGCGCCAAACAACAATAACACAACTATGGATCAACAAATACTATGGGACGACTTACAAAGCATATGCGTCCAACAACAATATACTAACAAAGTAAATAGAAGGGTTGACATGGGTTCCTAACATCCCAAGTACACCAATTCCTTCTTCATGAAAAAACACTTTTGTAGGTTCACCATCAGCTTTTCTTCCTACAATTTATGCAATACTTGTCGAACATGCTCCAAGTGTTCTGCCTTGGTTCGATTGAAAATTAGAATGTCATCTAAGTAGACTACGACAAAATTTCCTAGAAATGGTTTCAACACTTCATTCATCAATCTCATGAATGTACTGGGTGCATTAGTCAACCCAAATGGCACTACTATCCACTCGTACAACCATTCTTTTGTCTTGAATGTTGTCTTCCATTTATCTCCTTCTATGACCCTAATCTGGTTATATCCACTCTTCAGGTCTATTTTTGTGAAGTATGTCGCTCCACTTAGGCAATCCATCAAGTCATCCATCCTCGACAATGGAAATTGATACTTGATCGTGATACTATTGATGGCTATGGAGTCGGTACACATTCTCCATTCTCTACCCTTCTTTGGTGTCAATACTGCTGGTACTGCACACAGGCTCAGACTTTCTCTGATTAACCCTTTGTCCAACAACTCTTGGACCTGTCGGTTTAGTTCTTGTCCCTCTGTCGGACTCATCCTATATGGTGCTTTGTTTGGCAAAATCGACCCTGGAATCAACTCGATCTGATGGGATATGCTCCTTGTCGGTGGCAATCCCGTCACTTTCTCATCATCCATTATGTCCCTGAATTCTTCGAGCAACTCCTCGATCTCAACCAAAATATTCTCCTCCCTAGTCATTCCTTTGACATATGGTCCTTTTGGAATGATCGCAAAACATCCCAATTGCCTCTCCTCTTCTGCGAGGAACTCCTTTGCGGTGCTCATCAACACTTGCTTCTCCCAAATATTGCTCTCACCATGCTTACTGTCGACCTGCTCTTCTCGCCTCGGCTTAAGAGTCCTCTTCATGCCATTCTTCCACAATGTGACTGTGTTGGCTCAACAATCATAGATCATTTTCCGATCATATTTCCATTGAATTCCTAACAATAGATGGCACGCATCCATGGGAACTACATCGCACAGTACATTCTCCTCTAGTCCCTCAACTTTGAAGTTAATCAGGCACTGTGTGGTCACCTTGACATGGTGTCCTTTCTGCAACCATGAGATCTTGTAGGGGTGTGCGTGTTCTCGACACGTCAACCTGATCTTGTCTATGACTTCTGTCGACACAAGATTCTCCGTGCTTCCACCATCCACTATGGTTTTACAATGCCATTTTCCAATATGCACCTTCGTTCGAAAGATCACCTTCCATTGTGCTGGTTCCATCAGGTCACATTGATCTTCCTAGATCAAGGTCCTCTTAACCGTCAAATTCCAGATCTTCTTCTTTTCACCTCCACTGTTGTCAGATGTCGATTCTTCCCTCTCCTCGATGTGCTTATCCTTTCGACATCTGGGTTTCGACTCCTTTGTAGCATGTAGGTTTTCTGGGCACTCATATGCCTTGTGTCCCATTCCTCGACACTTGTAATAAATTATGGCTGGTCTGTTAGCTCCTTTCTTATCGGATGGACCACTTAAACTATACGCACCTCGACCATGGTTCTCGCAACCATCGCATCGGTTTTCTTGCACTTTCTTCCATGTCGATGTCCCTTCTGCATGTCGGCTATCTTCGATACTTTCCTTCCTATACCCGCTACTTTGGCCTTTCGTGGAGACAGTTTTCGCACCCCGGCCAGTCATCCTTCCCCTGGTCGCTGTGGAGTTTCTTAACAGCTTCTCTTCTTCCTTCAGAGCTAACTGGTAGGCTTCGCCAACCACTCTACATCTTGACATTCTGAGTTCATCCTGAATAGAATATTTCAAGACGTTCACATACCTAGCGACAACTTCTTCTCCTTCATCAGTTTGTCCTGACCAAATCGACAAATGGTAGAACTCTTCCTTGTACTCTTTCACGGTCATTTCTTTCTGTCGAAAGTGCTGTAACTTCCTGAACAAGAAAATCACATAGTCATTTGGCAAGAAATTTCCCTTCAACTTAGAAACCATTCTGTCCCAAGACTTGATTTTCTCCTTGCCTTTCTTGAGTCTGTCAACCTGTACATTTTCCCACCCCAATGACGCATGACCCTTTAAACTCATACATGCAGTATTAACCCATTTAGGATCCTCGATCTGCTCTATGTTGAAGTATTTCTCCATCTCTCTGAACCAGTCGATCAAATCTTCTGGGTCGAAGCTTCCTGAGTATGTACGCACATCTATCTTTGCCCGACCTCTCATATCCATCAAGAGTTTGATCAATTTTTCCTCTGTTTCCTTTGCGGATTCATCCCGATCTTCCACCTCTTCATCTTCCTCGTCGTTGTGGTCTAATGATTCAGGAATACAACCATGCCTCTCACTTTATTTGATCGCTGCAACTTCATTTGTCAAAGTTTGCATCGTTCTGACGCATTCATCGAACATCTCATGATCCACTGTGACGGTTGTTGCGCCACGCGTCCTTCGTCCTCTAATGTTAATGCCTCTATGAGCCATTTCCAACCTCCCCTGAAACTCTCACATGTCGAATCGCAATAGGATTCAAACAAGTCGTCCACAACTCTACCCAACCACAGCTCAAGCTGTCCAACTTAGTTGTAGGCTCTTTGTTCCCGCTTAGATCTGCTACAATACGTGCTCATATCTGCTACGATCTGTGCTCTAATACCAACTGCTACAAGTCACCTTATTGGAATACTTTCTTGTTTAAAAATACACATGACACAAACCACAATGCTTACACAAAACAGGTGTAAAACGGGATTCCAGAAGTGGATTTATATTACTTCTCTGAATTCAGTTACAATGTGGAATAACTGTAACCAAATAACTAACTATAATTGGCCTCAACCGTTACAACTTAGAATTAACTGTGGTGTGTTCTCCCGGTCTGTCGACCTTACCCTCTCTCGGTTCAACTCTGAACTCTGAGCTATGGCTCAATCTCAACTCTCCTCTTCAGTCGGTGTGACTCTGCACAACTTCCCTTGGCTCTGTTCTCTGATACTGCTGATCAAAGACTGAAGATCCTCTTCTGATTTCCTTTCTTGTGTCTTTTACCCTACTGCTACTGTTCCCGAGACTGTTGCAATACCCGAGACATGCATCCTCCTGTCCACTGATCCTTCCAAATCCTGTGAACCTGCAACTGTCAACTCCTAGCCGTGCTGCACAGCCTCTGTCCATGATGTCACATGTCATGTCTTTCACCAACTCGCAATAGCTATAATAACTTCCTCAACAACACTAAACGGCTACCAGGTACAGTCCCTTGAATTTCTACCCTTTCGACCCTGCTGCAGTAGTCGGTCACATCTCGACTTTCCTGTTGGTTTTTGCTTCTCATTTTCCCTTTACTTTCTAGCCTCTATCATTATGGATGCAGAATGCATGCAAAGCATGCAAGACCAAAATGAGATGGTGAGAATATTCCAACATCCACTTCTTCCATATGGTTTCTTGTAAGTGTATCACATAGAATAAGGATCATCCCACTCTTTCTTGAATCAGATGCCACATAAATATATTATCAAGAGGAAGAATCGACATAGCTTTCCTAAATTACTATACCTACTAAATGTAGTATCTACTAAAAATATGGCTTGACCCTTTATTTAATGCAATATGGGGTAAATATGTATGGAGGAAATAATTAATGACACTTCCTCCTATATAGGTTGGACAATAAACCTATCCACTGGGGGAATGATATGTCAATATTCCTCAAAAACATTGACTAGTAACCGTATCACCTGGAGGAATGATCAACAATTTTCCCACAAGTGCTTTCTCAAATATAGTATCTAGTAAATGTTTTTCAACAATAAGGATCAATAATTCCTTCCTTAAATACAATATCCTAGAAACCTACAATTTAGATGAAGGATCAGATGGCCTTTCTTGAAGTACAGTGCAGATGCAATTAATCATATGTCGCAATGATCCTTTGACTCCTTATCAAATACAGTTCCCTAGAAACGTATTATCTATATCCAAGATTTACCACTTGATCCTTAAACACGGTACCAAGGAAATGTATCATATAAAGGAATGTTTAGACATTTATTCTTAAATATTACAACCCATAAAATGTATCATTTCAAGGAAAGTTCGACCGATTCTTTCCTCAATTGGGGTAACTACAACATTTATCATCTTAGTGACTTTTCAACTAACCTTTCAGCCAAAGTAATTATTGGTTGTCCTTTATTAAATACAATATCTAGAATCCTTACAACCCAAAGAAAAGATCGACCAATCTTACTCAAATTGTGTTACCAGAAAACGTATCTCATCTATGAATGATCATCAAACCCTACCCTTTTAAGATACGATTGCGAAGAAAGGTTCACCCAACACTTCCTCTTTACACTCCTAGCTGACAATAATGTATTTTTATAACTTTGAGAGGGTAACCTAAAGGCTGACACTCCCTCTTAACACTACCAACTTGCAATACTATCATCGGGGAAGTGTGTCCCATTTCTATTTTCTATTAAGGCTTGCCTGAGATTTTTTATTTACCTACATATTCTAGTATAATTCTATTTGGTACTAAGGATTTTCCATTTAGAAGGCCATCCTTGTCTTACATTTTTAGGATTCTCTTCTTCGTTGTCATATAATAGGCCTTGAAACAAATACAAGAATTCTACACGAAATTAAATAAAAATACAATCAAATCAGTATTAATTATTACTCAACAACAAGTTGCAATATTGTTTTTAGTTTGGACATCGAAATCGTCATATTTTTACTATGCTACTATCAACGTTTGTTTTTTATTTAATATTTCTATTTTAATGCGAAGAAAGTAATAAAATAATGAATTTTTTTAAAAAATTCATTTTTGGAGTCTTTGTCAATTTTAGAAATGTATTCTGGAATGCTTGATTTTAAAATGGATGTAATATTCTTTCCAACGGATTGAAAGTTGTTGAAGCAATAGATTACCGCAATAGAAAAAAATTGCACAAGAGTGACATCAAATATGGATGTGTAGTTGTTAATGTTATTAAGGTTTTGAATGGGTATCTTGAATTGTCGCATGCATCACATGGTGCAAATACTTTGTTAGAGGAAAAAGGAGCTTTTATTGAATGGGATGCATCACAAATTTCTAAGAGGTTTCAACAATACTCTAATTGATATGGTTCAAATGAGTTCTAATGAAAACTCACACATGAGTCATGCAATGACAATGTCTAGATATATCATATCCCACATGCATGTGACACGACACCATATTGAAAGAAAAATTGAAAAATAGCCACTCAGCGACAATGTACCTATGCCTTGAAGAAAAGTAGAGAACATGCCATTTTGGTGAGGCAATATAGGAGTTCCAAGTTACATGAGGCATAAATCTCTTGTTTTTAATTTTATAGGTAGTCTAGGAAGGAATATTTGAAGCACAACACCTTCAAACAATCTCACTACATCAAATGGATTTTGTATTTTTGGAGGATGTTGGAGGTAGATATCATATATAAGAATAAAGGAAATGCAAACAATATATAGTCTTAGACCAAGAATTAATTATTCGTATGTCACGAACCCTCAGACTAAGAATGAAAATATTTCATGACATTAGTTTATAGAACCACCTTAAGGTTGAGAATAACAAAAAATGGGTGCAACTCCAAACATGAGCAATTTTAGAACCAAAATGGTTGCACAAAAAGTCAAGTGAGTATTGTAAGTAAGTCTGTATCTCTATCATGAATGATAATATTCATATGTCACTAACTCTCAAACAAAGAATGTAAATCTTTCATGAATTTAGTTTGGAGAACCTCTTCGAGGTTGAGAATAACAAAAAATAGGTGCAACTCCAAATAGGAGCAATTTCAGAACCAAAATGGTTACATAAAAAGTCCAATGAGTAAATTGCAAGTAAGTTTGGATATGTACCTGGATACTATATGGGTGGTTTACCCCCAATTTGCGAATAATGTCTAAAATCTACCCTACAATGGAAAATTAAAGCATGAATGGAAATATATATATTCATGCCTTGTTTTACAAACCATCCATATAGTATCTAGGTAGGTATTAGACATTTTATTGGAAAATTGGGGACAAACCACCAAGATAGTTTAAATCTTTTATATATGTCCCCAATTATTCAATAAAATGGAAACTATTAGCTAGGATTAATTATATAATGAGGTTCACGTTCAGTTTCAATTTTGATAATGAACAAATTTTGCATTCAATTCCAACAATGGTAACTCAAAATTCTGTTAAGAATGCATTCCACACTCAAGTTGAATGCATGATTGATCATGTTCTCAAAAATATCCAAACCCTCTTGCACTTTTCTTTATTGCAACGAAAATCCACCATGTTCCATATGTAATTCCATTAGTAGAATATCTTTTCCTATATTCATTTCATATAGTATTGAATATGCACATTCACTTTGTCCATTCAATGAAAAGAGTTATAAAGATTGTTAAAGAGAAGGCATCTAGACATATAGCCATCTCAAGGTCCCTCAAGTAAAACTGATGAATAAATTCACTTTTTCAAGGACCTACGAGAATGTTAAGAATGAATTTAAAAGTACTCAATGCAGGCCAACATTCAAATCACACATTCCAAAGAGTATTTTAAAACATTTATTATGATTGCTAGCTTAATGTACATGTCAATTGGATTTAGTCTGAGTGATTATGGGATAGAGTGTTTCCTCCACACCTAGGCTCTATTATTGTAAGTGACATGTTGAGATCATAATGAGCATATTGTTGTAATGGCCTTCATCCCTAAAACATCTAGGGATTATTGTGCAAATATTTTTATCAAGTTGAAGAAAGCATTGAATTATATTTGCAATGTTCTATCTTAAAGTTAAAGATTGCACCATAGATGGCTTCACCAAGGACATAATCTAATCATTGTGCATTTCTGATTAATATGCAAAGTGCCAATTGACGATCCTTAATGCAATAGCTATTGAAATATTGTAACTTCAAATAATAGTATATTTGTACTTTATTATTTTGGAGATGTTTCATTCCTCCGTGAAGACCTTATTGTATATCTGGAGATGTTTATTCCTCCGTCAGAATGTGGTAACTTGGGTTATTAGACTTCCCTAGTGGGGGTCGGCCATGTATGTGTTATGTGGGTCAAAGGGTTATTAGACCACCCTAGAGGGGTTGCCCCAGTTAGTTGTAATGGGATGTTTAACCCAGTGGTTAAGTTGGGGCCGACCTAGTTAATGTAAAAGACAAGTCGGAGATGTGTATAAATAGAGGAGGTGTGTTCCTCATTTAACACACACTACACTCACTTGTGAATAGTGCATAGGTGAGGGAGAGGTCTGATATGGAGGAGAAGGATCTCATGTCCATGGTTTACATCTTTGTATTTGTTGATCATCTATATTGAGGAAGCTTTGCTGGGTTTTCTACCCCATGACAGTTTCCCAGGATAAATCTGTGTCTCTTGTGTTTATGCTGTGCTTGTTGTTCTTTCAGTGATCTTGTATATGATATTATTGTGAAATGGAATGTAATGCTGATATTTTATATCTTAGCATATTGAATCTTAACATGGTATCATACCTAACCTGAAGGAAGGCAATGTATGGCACTTACGACACTTGTGACAATTTCAAGGTTAGGGTATTATATAGCAAAAACCAGTCATCGTAGAACTTTCGCTCTAAATCCATTTTGGCAAAGGTTCGGGATCGGAAACATTTATAGGTCATAGATAACATTCCCATGTACCTTTTTTCCAAAGGAGACCCTCATATTCGTTGTACTCTGTGAGTTATGATCAGTACAAGTTAGGGTTTCTGCCTCTTCCAGATCTCAGTCATAATTAGGTGACCTACGAAAAAAGGTCATAACTTGGGCTAGGAAGCTCCAAATGAAATTTCGTAAAATGTGATAGGTAGTGCACGGACGGTACTATCTCAAGTAACGTTTTGAGAGGCCGAAGTTGAACCAGTGACACATGGAATGCCGTATAAGTTAGCTCTCATGTTTTATCCCATTAATAGGTCACGTTGCGACACTTGGTATAACTCTCTCTTAGAGAATCAAATTGAGGTTAGAAATGTGTGGTTGGAAAGAGGACAGGTCGGGATACCACAAGTCAAAGGTTCAGACCCTGTGGATTCATAATTTTTGAGTTACACTAGAAACAATTAGGTGCATATTTCTGTCAAAACAGAATTTGATTTTGAGCACCTTTATTCATGGCTCCGGGAACAAGAGTTTCGGTGAAAGTTGGAATTTTTATAATCGGAGTCCACAGCTATATACTCCTCATCAAAATTGAAATTTAGAGACCAAGATAGGAATTTTTGGTTGGTCAGAAGAGTGGGCTTGATCAAACCCTAGTTCAGGATTTTGATCTAAAAGGTGGAAAATTAGGGCTTCTGCAAAAGTTGGAATTTTTTAAGTTTGTGACCATGGCTGGAAGCTCCTCAGAAAAATAAAAGTTTAGAGCTTTGGATTGAACCTTTTGATTGGGCAGAAGGGTGGGCTTCATCAAATTCTAGTTCGGGATCCTGTCCAGAAGATCCAAAAGTTTCAAAGGCAATTTTGAGGGGTCAAATTTTGGAGATTTCAAAATTGAAGTATGCTAGTTTGATCATCTCAGCAAGACACATCTTTCCATCCATTCAGAAGTGTGAAAGTCAAAGTTTGAATTTTTAGGGTTTCTCTGACAAACCCTAATCAAGCTCCAGATCCAGTTTTAGGGGGAGATGAGGCTAAGGCCTTACATAAGAAGACTACAAGAAATATCATCAGGTATGACTTAAGGAGATACAGGTATGTTTTGAAATCTGATTCTTGATATGCTTGTCTTCATATTATTGAGGTTAGTACAATCTTGATTAATCTTAGAATTGTCTTATCAACCTAGTAAAAATGCATGTGAATGATAGAGGACATTCTTTGATCAAGGTTATATGATTGTACTAATGCACTTGTGGTGTTGTATGAGGATGATGTTGTCTGCTAACAAAAGACAAGTACATCAAGAAAGACAAATCAAGTTATATGACCATGATGACATAAAGACAAAGACTTATCCTAAATCTTTAGATGCTTTACTTATGAGGTATGTATGATTTATTTCTACTATGTTTAACTTATGAGATATGTAGGTTCTAGCACAAGGTCTCTAAATCATTGAAGAGAACAAAGAAGATATTGTTTAGGTATGTTAGACATAACTAAGCATGTATACTAATCCATGTATGTTTTCCTATGTCAAGTTAGAATCCTACTTTGTGCTAGGATCTTAGTATACCCATGTATTGAATGATCATGACCATACATATTCAAGATTATTTAGAATTATAATGTCTTGATAATATTGAGATTATACTAATGAATGTATGTTTGTGTACAAGATCATGAGGATGACACTAGTGCACACTTGAGCATGCACAGTGGTACAGAATTAATAGAAGTTCAAAAGACATATAGAAGATCAAGCAGGAGGCAACCACACAAACATAAAAGAGAAGTATTTGAGTTGTTACTTGAATCTCTGAAATAGTAAATGATATTGCTTGTAATAGTTGTATGCATGTTTGTATTTCTAGAATATATCATGCCAAGTGTAAACACTCATATAGCATTGAACAATATACTACTAATATGCATATGATTGATAAGTTGGACAAACCTTCCATTGTTGATTGTCTAGAATGAAACCTCTTTGCTGACATGCTGAGAGCTGTGCATGCTCTCGATAGCATGTTCTGGTAGAGATGGAAGGCATCTATATAGCCATTGTATGCATACAGGATATGGAAAAGTGTTGTGCCAAAGTATTGGTCAAGATAGTAGCATAACTATGTAAATCATATATGTATGCATAATAGGTTATCATGTCAACATGATTTGATGATTATGACTTATTACTAATCATGTACTTAATTTCTATTTGTAGGAAAGATCATGAAGAATGATGAACATTGAACAAGTGATGGATGTTCAACAAGAAGACTTACAAATCAAACATACTATTGAAAGCTCGTGGCTAGAAGATTCTCTTAGAAAGAGGAAGAGGATCATGATGAGATGTTTGCTCCAAGTGGCTAGATAAGACCATTCTCTTAATGGTGTAATTGAAGAAGAAGTGTGAATCAGGCTCTGTATGGGTACCCAGGATCGATAATCATTTGATGAGCTTAATGATCACCATTGGTGATGTAGATCTCAACCTTTGCTACAAGGTTGAAGATGGTTTCTATATATAGATGACATGGATGCAAGAAGGAACTCATCACAGAGTTTGAATGATATTGAGGCTCATATCAGTAGACCCATATGATGAGAGATGGCACAGATAAATATGCAAAAGATCACTCAATGCAGAGTGTGAATGATATTCAGTCACAGAGAGAGAATTGACAGTTTCTTGACAAGTTTGGGCTTTACCATAAGTAAAGTTGTTCCTAACCTTTACCTTAAGGTTATGGATGATACTATTATTGTATGTGGATGATCTATTTCTAACAGGGAATGAGAAATATATCATGGAAAGCAAGAAGAAGCTAGCTACAGAATTTGAGATGAAAGATCTCGGATTGATGCATTACTTCCTAGGTCTGGAAGTATGGCAAGGCTCAGAAGGAATCTTTCTCAACCACGGAAAGTATGCTATGGAAATCCTGAGAAGATTTGATATGTTGGAATGTACAACCATGGCCACTCTCATGGGTTCCAACTTGAAGCTGTTAGCTAATGACTCCTCAGAGTTAGTTGATGTGACTCTGTACAGACATATTATTGGGTCATTGATGTATCTGATGAATACCAGGCCAGATATATGCCTTGCTATGAACACCTTGAGTCAGTATCTAGTGGAAACTAGATGTGTTCACCTGATAGTTGCAAAGCATGTGATGAGGTACCTAAAGGGTATGATAGACTTTGGTCTATGTTGTCTTGGAGATCATGACTTCAAATTGTATGGCTACACAAGATGTTGACTGGGCAAGAAGTGTATCAGACAAGAAAAGCACATCGGGTGGATGTTATTGTATGGGATCTGCCATGATCTCGTGGTCTAGCAGGAAGCAGTCTAGTGTGGCTCTCAGCATAACTAAAGTGGAATATATATATAGTTGCTTTCTTTGCTAGTTGTGAACTGGTATGGTTCGGAAGTTGTTATCAAGATTGTTTGACTTAGCGATGGAATCCACTATGATCCTGTGTGAAAACCAGAGTTGTATCAAGATGACCAAGAATCCAGTGTTCCATGATAAGTCAAAACACATAGAGATCCAATATTTCTATATACGGGATATGGTGCAGAAAGGAGCTATCAAGCTCGAGTATGTAGGCACTGATGAACAGGTTGTTGATATGTTAACCAAACCTCTGTCTCGAGTAAAGGTTGAGTATTTCTAAGACAAGCTTGGTGTAGTTCAAAAGGACCCTCCTCGAAAGGGGGAGTGATATGGTCGATAAAGATATCTTTGGATACTGGTATCGATGTGGATACCTGTATCGATGATGAGATTGCCTATATTAATGGTAAGGTCAATGATAAGGATACCTGTGTATACTTGTGGATACTTGTATTGATGATGTGCATACTTGTATTGGTGTGGATACTTGTATTGATGACGTGTATACTTGTATTGGTGTGGATACTTGTATTGATGATTTGTATACTTGTATTGGTGTGGATACTTGTATTGATTATGTGTATACTTGTAATGGTGTGGATACTTGTATTGATGATGTGTATACTTGTATTGGTGTGGATACTTGTATTGATGATGTGCATACTTGTATTGGTGTGGATACTTGTATTGATGATGTGTATACTTGTATTGGTGTGGATACTTGTATTAATGATGTGTATACTTGTATTGGTGTGGATACTTGTATTGTTGATTTGGATACTGTATCGAAGATAAGGATACTTGTATCGATGATGAGGCTACTTGTTCTGATGATGACATCAGTATATGGTACCTAGTTGATATGATAGGACTGTATCATCCCTGAACTCCTAGTTCAAAATGTACGTGATGCGGATTGCATCATCCCGGAACTACTAGTTCAAAATGTATGTGATGGGGATTGCATCATCCCGGAACCATTAGTTCAAAATGTACGTGATGGGGATTGCATCATCTCGAAACCACTAGTTCAAAATGTACGTGATGAGGATTGCATCATCCCGAAACAACTAGTTCAAAATGTACATGATGGGGATTGCATCATCCCAAAGCCACTAGTTCAAAATGTACGTGATGGGGATTGCATCATCCCGGAACCACTAGTTCAAAATGTACGAGAGGGGATTGTATCGTCCCCGTACTTCGGTCCCTAAATTGATCCGTAGACTTATGTATCTGTGGTCCCTTGTGGATGAGAGGGGATTGTATCGTCCCCGGACTTCAATCCCTGAATTGATCCATAGACAGATGTCTCCGAGAAGTGCTCCCTAGCGGATAAGAGGGGATTGTATCATCCCCATACTTTGGTCCCTGAATTGATCCGTAGACAGATGTCTCCGAGAAGTGGCCCCTAGTGGATGAGTAGGGATTGTATCATCCCCAGACTTCGGTCCCTGAATTGATCCGTAGACATATGTCTTCGAAAAATGGTCCTTGGACTTTGTCTCAGTTGACGAGTGGACTGCATCGTCCCTAGACATGTTATGGTGTCTTAAATGGATCATGTGTTTTGCAGGGTATGATACTATTGATCGTGATGGTATAGATGATGATGCTGTTGATCGTGATGATCTAGATGACGATGTTGCTGATCGTGATGATCTAGATGACGATGAGGATGATCGTGTGATGAAGATGTTGATGATCGTGTGATGACAATGTTGATGACCGTGAGATGACAATGATGTTGATAATGATGATCTAGATGACTATGTTGCTGATCGTGATGATCTAGATGACGATGTTGATGATCGTGTGATGATGATACCGATGATCGTGTGATGACGATACTGATGATCGTGTGATGACGATACTGATGATCGTGTGATGATGATGCTGATGATCGTGTGATGACGATGTTGATGATCGTGAGGATCCAGATGTTGATGTTGTTGTAGCTATTCGAGTGTTGGAGAATATGAAGACTCAGTACTGAAGATGTTGATGTTTCAGTATTGAAGATGTTCCAGTAACTACTTGAGTTACTGATGATGCTGAGAAAGCTTCCAATGATTTATAGATGTATCATGTATGATGTTGATGACTCCTTACTCGTGCAGATGTTGTTATAATATCCTTCTCGTTAAGGGGGAGTGTTGAAATATTGTAACTTCAAAGAATATTATATGTGTACTTTATTATTCCAAATATGTTTCATTCCTCTGTGAAGACCTTATTTTATATCCAGAGATGTTTATTCCTCCGTCGGAATGTGGTAACATGGGTTATTAGACTTCCCTAGTGGGGGTCGGCCCTGTATGTGTTATGTGGGTCAAAGGGTTATTATACCACCCTAGAGGGGTCGGCCCAGTCAATTGTAATGGGGTGTTTAATCCAGTGGTTAAGTTGGGGCCGACCTAGTTAATGTAAAAGACAAGTCGGAGATGTGTATAAATAGAGGAGGTGTGTTTTTCATTTAATGCACACTACACTCACTCGTAAATAGCGCATAGGTGAGGGAGAGGTCTACTATGGAGGAGAAGGAGCTGATGTCTACGGTTTACATCTTTTTATTTGTTGATCATCTATATTGAGTAAGCTTTGCTAGGTTTTCTACCCCATGAGGGTTTCCCAGGATAAATTTGTGTCTCTTGTGTTTATGTTGTGCTTGTTGTTCTTTCAGTGATCCTGTATATGCTATTATTGTGAAATGGAATCTAATGCTGATATTTTCTGTCTTAGCATATTGAATCTTAGCAATAGCTTCATGACCTTAGATGATATAAGCCAGTCTGTTTCTTTACATAAATGGCCAAATCTTCACCAATTTTTTTACTGCTCTATTTAAAATTAAGCAGCAGTTTAGAAACTAAAAGCATACCTTGAGGATTCCCAAATATGGAATTTTACTCATTTAAGGTACTTCCTACACATCCATTTAATTGAAATAATGGCTTGTGTTCCTCCTGTTGTATTATTTTATTATTTCCATTGTTTGACTACCTGCATGGAACTATAGCATACGGATTTGCAAAGCAATATTAAGACACCAACACCCCCTGTAGCTAGGTTATTCACACCAGCTAGTACATAAATGTACTTACAAAGAGTTATGGAACTCTTAGTAACAGTTCGTGAATGGGAGTGTGTGCATGCAAATATAAATGGTAAAAAAGAAAAAAAAATTAAAGTTACTGTAGTAAAAATAAGATCTAAACTAAAATATTAAGCACCCCATAATCAAAGATAGGCCATGTGAATCAAATAATGCTTTTCATTAATGTTAAAATGGTTTTACAGAGTAGTGTTACCTCAAAATGGTGAGGATGTCGGGGGCCCTTGCAACTGTATAAATGGTGGTGCTTCGGGTATCCAATGTCTCTTGCTCTCCTCTGAATGCTCAAGGGTATCCAAAACTCAACTAGAATGGAGTAACTACAAGCTGAAAGGGAGGCTAGGGTTTCAGTAGGAATTTAGGCAAAGTCACGGTAGGGAAGAGTGAATCATGTGAAATGGGGGGCCTCAACAACCTTTTTATAGCAATTTTGGATAGTGGAATATTGTCTTGTGGTACCGGGAAGCCACTAGTATTGGCTTGTGGTATTTGATGGTTTCCCTCCTTTTTCTTTTATTTTGAATATTTCCCCTTTTTCTTTTTCCTTTATTTTTATTTTTGGGGGATTTTGACATTTTTTGAAGTAATTTAATTAATTGTTTAAGGGAAATAACTATTTTTTCCCATTTTCTCACCAACTTAGGGATTTTGGGTTTTTGGAGGCTAAATATGAAGGAAAAAGGGATAATGGGTTATGTGACCAGGGGGGTGAGCTAGGTGGTCAAATATTTGGTCTTAACAGATTACCCTATGATGTGTTAGGGCGGGAGCACATTGTATGGTTGATACACATCATAGGTACTTACCTTTTCCAAGGTGGTGATCATTGTGGTGGTGGAGATTAGAGACTGTTTGAAGAGTGGAACAAGTGCTTCATATGAACTTAAGGGCTAAAACTGCAAATACAACACCTCAATAATGGATGAGGTACATATAATATCAAATAGATGAACAAGACGGGCATACCCATGCTCATATCAATGTCTCAAGAGATACAAATAATGGTGAGGCCCAAAGGGGACCTAAACAATACATAGATAACTGTTGTATACATCATAATGGTCCATAGGGGACACAAATATGGGACATACTCATGGTCCAACCATGATTGATCTAAAGAATCAATACATGGAAACAATGGCATCCATCCTGAATGTGATATCAAAATAATTGATGCTCTGTTGGATCTTAAGGGGTCCAACAACTAGATGGACTAAATGACTAAGAGTTGGAATCTCAAAGGTACAATAAACTGCATTTGAACTAGATACTCTAGGAAGCATATAACTAAAGCGATTCCAAATACTATTGCCAATGTATCCTGGAAGTCCATGGGAACATACAACTTGGGGGTTCCGAATAGACTCACTAATGTGCTAGAGTCAGGAGACATCCGGGGTC
This sequence comes from Larix kaempferi, assembly GCA_027924585.1. Lineage (NCBI taxonomy): Eukaryota > Viridiplantae > Streptophyta > Pinopsida > Pinales > Pinaceae > Larix > Larix kaempferi. The sequence continues at coordinate 967,818 of BSBM01000260.1, read as the reverse complement.
TTCAACCAATAACTAAAGGGATCAATACCTTGTACAAATCTCAATGGTGCGATGATGGACTTGAAGTCGAGCACGTGAGAAATAACCATTCTAAGAGGCACTAAGAACTCCTCTCATATGGTTTGTATGAAATCACCATTGGTGGAGATGAGGCCAAGGTACAGGGACCTCTGGGTCTATCCTCTAGAATAGATGTGCTAATGTCGATAGAGGGAGACCTGCAACTACGAAGGAATTGATGTTTCATTGATAGGAGTACGAGGGATACAACCAAGAGGTGATAGTAATGGACATGAGACTGAGACACTGTAAGGGGATACGAGGGACGTAGAGTGGTGGGACTCAAACTTTCTTTGTTCAGAGAATGGCAGAAGGGCTGACCTGGAAACATATGAAACTAACCTTGGGGAAAGGGGATCATAGCTTGATGGATCAGGGACTGTGACTGGAATGGGGGAGACTCATAAGGGGTAACTGATAGGTGATATCGGGGGGACTCCAAGGATGACACATCGTGGAATACTCTAAATAAAGGTGACCATATTGGCGAATGTTTCCATAATGGGGGACCATATGTGATATGCAGGGGCACCAAAAGGCACTGATTCGGCCTTCTTCATGGTTTAAGGAGCTTGAGGAAGAGATAGAAGTGTGCTCGATATGATACTGTCATGTGGATTTGTATGATCCCAAGATGGTGAATGCTCGTGGGTGATTTCAATTTTAGAGAGTCTGAATGCAATAGGAAAACTATGAATGGGTTCTGTTTTGTGTGTTAGTCCCCAAAGCCTGAAAAATAATAAAAGTATGCAATAGAGAAATCTTCTAGCCGAAGGGACTACAATATTCCTTTTTCATAATTAGTCTACATGGTCCGGAAAATGGATAAACTTATACCATATAGATGCCCTTTCAGATACTTTAACGAGCATGAAAGGAAGCAAGATTGCTTGACGATCTTTTCATTCTTTAAGGAGTCAAAAAAATCTTGATTGAAACTCCCTAAGTGCCTTTTTCATAAATGATTTGTGCATCCCGAAAAAGGGATAAACGTATACCAAACAAATGTGAGATTTAAGTAAGGACAAAATGTTCAAAGTTGGGGATAGGTATGAGTGAATTGTTAAAAAAGGTGAGGTGGAACACTAATGTGGCCTCCTTGCGGGTAGATGAATGTTGGAAAAATAATGCAATAACTGCAATATGGAGGGAGCAAAGGGTTATGAAGAGGCCGCGAGGGAAAAAAAGGAAGAAAGATACATGTAACTGATGACGTACCTGATGGTATGCAAATCGAGGCAGTGGTGCAGAAAGGATGGCCTGAAAAAATGTAAGTGAGAGAGGGAAATGATCTCAATCGGCATCATGGGAACGAAATACTAATTCCAGTGGTGCGAACGGCACAAAAATGGAGGTAGGAGGGGTTCGGTGTAGTCATAGGGAGGAAAAGAGGCTAAAATGGGCCATAAATGAGGGGGATCCTACTGAGTCGAGGAGTTGGTGATGGGGAGAGATGATTACCCACAAGGGAAGCAAACTAGGCATCTAGAAATCAAACCAAATATGCAAGTGACATGTGACCTAAAAAATGGTTGAGATCACTCATGTGAAAAAGTGAGCAGGGTTAAGATCCCACCCCCATGCTATGGGCATGGGGTTTGTAGTTATGGGGAACATATGTGTTGGATTGAAAAATGGGCTCATTGAAATGCCAAGATAGATGTTTTAAGGAAGGGTAAAAATTATTGATCATGCCCCCTATCCTAGGGTCGAAGTAATCTATTATTCCCCCTATCCTAGAGGTGTCGATGCGATGTGGATTCTCTCTTAGAGAGGGATCAACAGGGCATCAACCAATTGATGGAAAGGGGGTGTACCGTGAGGATATAGGCCATGGTGGAACACTAAATTGATGATATGATGATGGGGATTTCCCCTTGTAGGGTGGATTTCTCCAATATCTTCGACGATGATGATGACGATGATGAGTAAGCAAGTTTTTGGGCCTACCCCCATGCTGTGGACATGTGATTTCCTTGTCAATTCGAAAAGGTCCAACAAATAGGCAGAGGGATTAGTTGAAGTTGATGATGTGACTGTGGTATCACCAGTTTAAATAACATAGATGGGTTTTACTTCAACCGAGGAGTATTCAGGGGGGTGGATCTCCTCAATAACAGTGATTGAGGCCTCCAAAGATGGTTGTTGCAACTCATTGAGAACCAACCTATACTCTGGCAGGTCGTGGAAACAGTGGGAATAATGGCCATAGATGCCACAAATCGCACACAACTGGTTAGTGCGCAACGAATTGTTACGTGTCGGAGGAGTGGATGGTACTTGGACAACCAGAATGTTGGGGTCATCCTCCAATGCCTACATATGCTTGTGAAGGTCGGGCAAGTGTGGAAAATTTTGGGTAGGCTGAACCAAAACATCACACGAAGCACATTTGGGAGGTGCTCTTGTTGGAGGAGGGGGGTTCATAACTTTGGTCTCCATTTCCACGGTGTTGGTTTTCAATATTTTTCCCCTAGCCCTCTTGGAAGACTAAGGGGTGGGGTTGGAGGAAGTTGTTGTCGACACACCAGGGGGTGGATGATTAGTGATGTTGATCAATTGGACCAGTTGAAGAACGACTTATGGGGTCGGCGTGGGATTTGGTGCAGGCAAGTACCAGACTGGAATCCCTAATGTTAATTCTGGGAGATTCAACATGGCCATAATAAGCATGCTTACTAATCCAAATGGTGGAAAGAGGAAAGGGATCATGTGGATCGTGATGGATTCCACATGGATGGGTACCGATGGAGGTTGGGGTTGGGTTGGTTGCAATTGAGTTATCAATTGATTGCTGGGTTACAACTCAGAGACTGATTTACTTGAAGAAATGGTGATGAAGTCAGATATCTCAATAGCCAAAGGAGATGGGATAAAGGTGGTAAATGTGGAAGCCATCAAGGCCTCAGAATAAAGGCTTGGACCCACTATGGAAATCAAAGGAGTAGACGCACCAAGGAGAGGTTTGTCAACCATGGGGAGGAAGTTCTCTGGCATGGTGGGTGTGTTAGGGTCATAGTAAGTAAGTTGGTCGATTTTGACGAACCACCCCTCATGGGGGAAATTCATAAGCCAAACAAAAAATGAGGCAACGACCTTCATCGCGTACATGTAGCTTCACCCTAGAAGAAGGTTGCATTCGAGTTGTTCATTGACGACTTCAATGTCAATCAGGATGGTTTCGTCGACTAACTGAATGGGAAAGTTGGAGAGGAGGCCTTCTGGCTGAGTTGTGCAAACATCCTAAGCTTGAATGTAAGTCGTGGATAATTTCAAAGGAGGGGATCCTAGCTTCTTTCACATGAGTGTGGACATGAGGCATGTAGAGGTGTCGTCGTCGACTATGGATCAATGGATAACTAGGTTTCAGCTCTAGACAGAGCTCTAAAATGTGAGGGAAGAAGGAATGCAAGTTTTTTATTGTTCTAATTCAAATGCCATCAATTATTAGTTAGAAGGATCGATTGCACCTAAGCCAAACAACAATGCTTTGCGTTGTTCTGGACGAATGTTCAAAACTTATAAGGCTGACATAGCTACAGGGGATTGGGCTAAGCCATCCACGATATTATAATTGGGGTAAAAACGAGCATTGGGGTTGTTGGTGATGCGACACAGAGGGAATTTGGGGGCTTTGGGGGCCCCCTCCAGTGGTGGTGTAGGTAGTCATAAAGAATTATCTACAGGGGTAGATGTGGCAGCCTTGTCTACATGGATAGTCTCGGTTATCCACACTAGCTAGGTTATCTACACTAGCTAGTACATAAATGTAGTTACTAAGAGTTATGGAACTCTTAGTAAAAGTTCATGAATGGGAGTGTGTGAATGCAAATAGAAATGGTAAAAAAGTAAAAATATTGAAAATTACTGCAGTAGAAATAAGATCTAAACTAAAATATTAAGCACCAAAGAATCAATAATATGCCATGTGAATCAAAGAATTCTTTTCATTCATGTAAAAATGGATTTACATTGTATTTTTACCTCAAAATGGTGAGGTTATTGGGGGACCTTGCACCCGTATAAATGGTGGTGCTACAGGTCTCGAATGTCTCTTTCTCTTCTCCAAATGCTCAAAGGTAGCAAAAACTCAACCAGAATGGAGGAACAAAACCTGAAAGAGAGGCTATGGTTTCAATAGGAATTTCGGCAGAGTCTCAGTAGGGAAGAGTGGATCATGTGAAATGGGGGGCCTCCACCACCTTTCTATAGAAATTTTGGATGGTGGAATATTGTCCTATGGTTTTGGGAAGCCACTAGTATTGTCCCATGGTATTTGATGGTTTCCCTCCTTTTTCTTTTATTTTGAATATTTCCCCTTTTTCTTTTTCTTTTCTTTTTAATTTTGGGGGATTTTCCCCTTTTTTAAAGGAATTTAATTAATGTTTTGAGGGAAATAATGATTTTTTGCCGATTTTCTTACCAACTTAGGGTTTTTGGGTTTTTGGAGGCTGAATATGTAGGAAAAAGGAATAATGGGTTACGTGGCTAGGGGGACAAGGTAGGTTGTCAAATTTTTGGTGTTAACACCCCCTACTCATTCTTCATTCCCGTTACATTTCATTCGGAAGGAAGGTTGAATGTTGCTTCTATAGATTCTACCAAAACCTTACAATATATTTACTTCAATGTCCTTTTGTTATTATTTGTTGAATTGGATGTGAGAGACATGGGCACAAGGGTTATTAACCATGGTTAAGTTGATTGAATATCCTTATTTTTCTTTCTCTATTATGGATTCTATGTACAGCTGATAGTTGCAGACCCAAATTTCTTTGTGAATATAGAAATGAGTAGTGAAGTGTCCATTGCACATCAAGGTGCTCTTTCTAGCATGATGACACATGCAATATTTTATAATAAAATTCCTATGATCTCCATGCACTAAACTTATTTTTTATCCCTCACACTATTTTTACTTTTTTATTGAATTAAGTATTTACATCCATAATACCAAGATTCCATTGTAACTACTCTACTATCAACATTTACAAGGACCTGCAATAGCATCTCCAAGCAACTTTGTGCAAAATTTCAAAAAAATAAGTTCTTCTCCTTAACCAATTCCTCTTCTACCCCTCATTTCATGATAACTCAAAATCCATATATCCTTAGAATATGAGATACCATACTAATCCAATTTGTATTTCTAAATTCCCAAATTCCATTAGAGCTATAATTCCTGGAGAATTCTCAATAAAAACGCAAAGGCAATCTTATTACTACAATGATTCCCTCTTTCATCAAAGCCCTATAAAGTCTCATTATATGATGGACCAATGTTCTTTTTCCCTTCAACTTCACTTATAGATGAAACAAGAACTACACAAAGTTATCACCAATTTAGGGAGAAGGAAGAAAAATTCGCCACCAACATAATATTAAGGAACACAACTCTCAATCTTATTTTGTTTAGAAAGATAGGGTTTTGTTGATTGGATAGTAATTATTTTTGGTGGGATGATAAATCCATTATAACTCATAGAAGCAACATACATGTGATGCCAAAATAGGGTGATGGTAATTATTGACATCACCTCAGTTCTCTCTTAATTTTGCATAACAAGACATATAGCAACAAAGTTCTACAAACAAGCAATTCCTTAACAACTCACAAAAGAACATTTTTTGAAAATCCCCTCATGTTCAATATTGTTTGTATAAATTTACAGTCCAAACAGGGTCCAACAATCTTAACAATAATTACCTACATGAAATTTGAATCCCAAAATGGTTGAAACAACCCAAATCAGATGGCCTATGTAGAAGTTCAATCTTTAAACATCAACTAAATGGAACATATATTATTTCCCGCAATGAATTTCACTACAGAGATGATCAAAATACCTAAAAAACAACTTCCCACATCAGATTTGAATGCAAAAAAGGTCTAAACAACACAAATCACATCATCCATATAGCATTTCAATCCAAAAAGTGACCATATGGATAGCATAGATGGCATAAATGGAAGTCCAAAAATAGACCTTGAAAAGGTGCATCCCAAATTAAACAACTCACCCAAATTTGGCCTCAAATTAAACCAAACACTACACCTGAAAAAACGACAGCAACTCACCCACATAGGATTGTAGTGCATATTCTATAGCAATTCCAACTTTGTTCTCTTCAATGGAAACATGAACTTCCCAATAACACAATTGCAGGGACATATCAACGGAAAAATAGGGTAAACACAAGTGGGTAGTCAATAAATCACAACCTTACTATTAAAATATTATTTTTACCACTTAAAAAACAATCACAGGGACATAACAATGGAAATCCAAGGTAAACACAAGAGGGTGGTTCCTAAATCACAACCTTACGATTGAATACTCTTTTACCACTAATAAAATGATAATTTCTTGGAGTTATTATTTCCCACTTCAAATATCCTGCCTCCCCCTAGCATCCTCCCCAGTTGTTTCCCTCTCACTGCTACCCTTTGCACTACAAGATTGGAGGTGGATGTTAGCTTACCATGTAGCACACACAACACTCCTAAAACCTGTAGTTCGTAATATCAAATTAACAAGGTGCCAGTGTACCCTGACCTTAGCATACTTTACACATGACATCAAATTAAATCATTGAATTAATAAATACAACAAAAATCAAACTTGAAACAATTTGTCCCTCCAACATGAAAAATATTAAAATAGATCCATGGCATTTCTATTAAAAAACCCTAGATTAATAAAGACATTATAACTCTTCAGTATGGTCCAAATTTTAAGAACCATAAATTTAAGGCATGCACCATCAAAAGTGATGCATTAGCACAAGTATAAAAAATAGATTTTGTGCAACGAACAACATAGTACTAATCTCCCCCTCTATTATATGGGAACGCATTCTTATGTGGATTGATTTCCTAGGCACCATTTTGTGGCACCATTTTTGTCTTAGGGATGTTAAGGCCTAAATGTGGGAATTTAGCATCGACTGAGGTGGGGCCATAATCAATGTATCAAAACCAATGGTTGTGTTGGTTACAATGTTCATATATTGTGTGCATTGCATCATTTTGTTTCCCGCAACCTAGACAAGATTGATGTTATTGGTGAGATAGGATCGTTGAATTAGTTGGGGGATTCTTTTTTATATACATAAGAGCAACCCTAATAATCAAGTAAATTACAATGTTGAGTGAAACAAATCTCAATCACTTACACTTTACTAATGATTTTCTATGACAAGTTAGATATGATAATTTTTTCCCTACTCAGGGGCCATGTTGCTTGGAACTTGATAGAGAAAATAATGTTATCACCCAAAAGGGTGGATTTACAAGAGAACACAAGGTGGAAATGCATACAGAATGTTTTGTCCCATTGAGAAGAGGACTTCAACAAAATGATAGAATTAGAGCTGGAAATAAACCCTTTCACAAAAATGAAACCCATGATTTAAGAGACTAAAGTGAATAATGATGGCCGTCAACAAAAATACCTTGGATACATAACCATGCAAACAAATATTTACCAATGGATTTTTCCAAATGGAATGAAGCCCAAAATTCCATCTTAATAGCTTAGATTGAAGTGCACAAAATTTGTTCAATCATGAATCAAGTTGTAGATAAAATATGCATATGTTGATTTTACTTACTAAAGTGATGGAAATATTCTTAAAAACATTGTTGTAGAGCATATTCAATCTTTGTCGGATCAACCATTTATTGTTTCTAGTGATTTAAATTATTTGATTATACTAGTTAAAAACAAGGTTATTTTTCAATGCATGGATGTAGTTGGTGAGGGTCTCTAGGATGTGATAGATCAACACTACAAGGTGGATGCTCTCTCCAAAAATGGTTTGTATACCTACAATAATTATTGGGGTGTATCCCACTATATTGCTCATTGATTAAACTATTTTTTAATGATCTCCCATTTCTTATATAACCCACAACTCTCAACTATGTTTCTGTCTCTCCCTTTGTTCTTTTAGGCCATTGGCACATCCTTTTCTATATTGACAATTTCAGGTCACACAATAATCCCTTTCTTTGAAAGGGATACTAGTTTTCAATAGTGATGTGATCAATGTGTGTGGTTTCACAACTCTAAAATGCATCTTTCAAAAATGTCAAAGTATCTCTACATTGACATTAAGATATAGAATAATATAATAGTGTTCTATATATTTAGGGGGAAATATGTATGGAGATATCAAAACTATGCACTTACCAATAATAAGGAATCATTTAGTGTCTAAGTCAAAATCAAAGATAATTTATTTTGTGTAGTCTAAAAAATTGATTATTTGAGTTGGTATAGATGAATTTTTTGGGAACGATTTTGAAAAAATCAAGTTGTAATTTTTCAAAATCCAGGTTAAAACTATCACATTTTAGAATTTTGGGTGCCCCATGGGTTTTTAGGGTGCTGAATCTATTTCTACCATCAAAATCCCGATAAAACACAACTAAATTCTGATTTTGTAAAATAAAATAAAAGAACGACAATCTGGCTACAAATGATTGTCCAATCCAAATCGTCGAATTTTTAGACATCTCCTAATTTATTTATAAGGTGGAGGGTTTGGAGGAGAAAGATAATATTTTTTAGAGTCAAAATTTCCACATATGATCGAAATACAATTTCATTTTTCCAAAAAACCATGAAAACGAGGAATTGTAATAAAATTCCCTTAGTTTAAAAGGAAAAATTTAGAATAAAACCAAGAGATTTCAGATGATTTAACACCATAATCCACAAAAACTTTAATTGAACCACCATTAGACCACTCAAAGAAAACCACACATCAAGCTCTTCATATTTGTTTTACTATTCTCTTTTTAACCTCATCCCATGTACTTTACTTCCCATTTCTTTCTTTAGACATTCATTTGCACCTTCTCCGACAATTGCAATATATATATATATATATATATATATATATATATATATATATATATATATATATATAAGAGTAAAACCAAACAAAACTAAATCCATATTTAATTAAAATAAGTATGAAAACAATGTGCATGCGGGCACATGTATATAAGAGCGTATATAAGGGGAAACTTTCTAAACAATTTCTTTTGATTTTAAGGATGGTACTTGGGCTAAAAAAATTATAATCATAATTAGAATACTATTGTTTTCTATTTTTTCATTAATTTCATAGAAGTATATTTAATATTGAATCAACATTTCTAAAGCATAGTGTTGGGCCTGGCCAAAGTTGGGTAAATTTTAGTAATTTTGGATAACACAAGGAGGTTGAGCTGCAGAGTTGAGCGCAGCTCAACAAAAGATACATTTTTGTGCAAGTATGGGGGATGCTGCGAAGTTGTGTGCAGCAATCGAATTTTGGTGGTATCGTGAAGACCAGCGCTGCAAGGAAGCAATGCTGCGAAGTGATCAGGCCACGTGGAGCCAGCAAAGTGGAGTGCTGGACGAAGGACAGGTGTAGGTACCGGATAGACCAGTGGTGGTCTAATTTTGGCAAGTATGCTGCAGAGATGCTCAGTTGCGGGCATGAGCATATCAGGAAGGCGGCCAGTTGTACGAGTTCATTAAGTGGAGAATGGTTTAGGGAAAGCAACAACTGGGCATGCTTAGTTGTACGAGGCCGTTAAGAGGACGAATGGTCTACAGAGAAAGCGACTAGGAGCTGAGCCAGTCATATGAGTCCATTACTGGAAGGACGACTCAAGGAAGATGACCTGTTGGTGTGCACACAACAGGAAGGCAGGAAGCGACAGAACAAAGGCATGGAGGACTACCATGACAGCACACTCGCTACCAAAGGCTAGCAGTTCGGTTCAAAGGAACTGAGGTAGTTTTGGAAACCCTAAGGGTTTCGGTCTTCAGCTTTGTAAAGACATGACCTTTGGGCATGGTCTATTTAAGAAGACATTTTTTCTAAGGGAAGGGGTTTGTTGGTTACTTTTTTGGGGTTATTGTTGTATTGCAAGATCTTTCTGAAGAAGAAGCCATTGTAAAGGCTCTACAGCTGTGTGCGTAAAGACCTAATCGAGAGAAGAGAGTCTACAGCTGAGTCCACAGAATAAGAGCGATTGTCCCCTTCCCATTAAAGATATATATATAACAACCATTCTTGGGGACGTAGCTTCCCACCCGAGGGAGTGAACCACGTTAAATATTGTGTTGTGTGAGTGAGTGGAACATTGTTGTGTATAATTGCGTTTATCATTTTTCTGTAGATGAATGTCTGAATATTTCCTTGCATTTTGTTATGTGAAGACTTTTGTATGCATTTTCCATCAGGAGAGTATGGAGATGATATGTTAAGTCTGCATGAATAGATGAATGGTGAATACTTAGCTTTGCTTCTAAAAGTAGTGAATCGGATATCTGTTTAAGTGTTAAAAGATTGCTTAAGTACTTTCCTGTATGCCATGGAATGAATGTATGACAATGATTTTCATATGTGGTGTATGCTTAAATAGTAAACATTCTAAGTGTATAAACGAATGTTAGAGTGATAATCATCTAAGTGCATAAATGAGTTGATGAGTGATACTCATTTAAGTGCCTTAAGAATTTTTTAGTACTTCAAGTATAAAGTTGAACTGTATTGTTCGCAGTCTCAGTAGAAGTCCCGCGGTAGAAGGACTTAGTGGTGTCGACCGCGATATTGTCCATCACAGTGCAGTCTCACCCCGCAACGCATGCCCCTTGTCGTGCTATGTAGTATGTCCGTCCAAAAAACTCATCACATACTATGGAAACCTGATTCCGCAGTACCCCATAGATATGCTTCGGATGAAACCTCAACCTTCTCATAGGTTGTTGCCGAAAGGGCCAGTGCAAAGGCGTTTTGTTGGTCAAAGGGAAACTGTGAAGAACCTGGGTCTTATTGAAAACATCTGGGTCAGTGTGAAGCCAACAAATGGTTCCATTGCTGTGCTAGAATTCGTGATGAGTTGCAATTATGATGTGTGACAAATTACCTCAGTTCCCGGAAGGCTCCGACAATTGGCATCCTGAAAAGACAGAGATCCGAGCTTGGTGTGACAAGACTGAAAGAAACTTTGCAAGGCTAGAGAATAGACATCCGTGTCTATCTGACGAACATTGGTTGAATAGATATCTATGGAAAGACATTCACAATATTTTCTAGGCATCATTTCAAAACGAGCTGTACGAGTGGATCTTGCGGCTCGTAGAGAATAAAACTTGTTTTCAAGGAGGCGTTCCTACAGAGTGGACTCCCGAGCTCATAACGCAGCTCAAAGCGATAGACAACCCATTGACACGTGTAGTTGATTTTTGGGTTGATCACATGCTAGAAGGCTTCGTAACAGAATTTGTTGTAGACACACTCAAATCCTACAACCAAGCAGAAGCATATTTTTTCGAACGATTCCAAGGTAAATACCTGAACAATCTCAGTCTATACATTAAGATGTTGTTAGCTGAGAAAGGTGTTTTAAGAATGCAGTAATATTTTCAAGTCTGTCATGGTAAATAGTATATATAATGATTCTGACGAAGATACCCATAATCTTAGAAGTGGCAAGAGATATAAATTTAATCAGAATCTTGAAGGTGCTACGCTCCACATAGACACTGAGATCCCCTGTGACCTTAATAATGAAGCTGTGCCACCATTCACCCCTCAGAATCCGTCGTTTACAGAAACCACGCCACCCTTACATCAGAGACCGTCCGTTACACAGCCCACCCCACAGCATAGTCCGATATCCCCATTTGTTTTCACCTCCCTCACAACAGTCGCACGCTAATCCAGACACTTCACCACCTGATACGACAATGGAAAACACTGATATGAAGCTGTCGATATTCAAAGGAACTGGTCTAGAAGACCCTGACCAGTATTGGTTTCTTTGTGAATCCGTATGGAGTGTAAGACAAATCCAGGATGATGGCGTGAAGAGAGCACAACTCATCACCACTTTTAGGGATAGAGCTTTACATTGTTTTATGAAGTACTCTCAGACACAGCCCAAAACCCTCGTAGAAATTAAAGTTGCACTTGTGGCTGAGTTTAAGAAACCCAAATCTGAATCTCAATGTATAACCGAGTTGAAAGAAATAAAGCAGAAACCGACTGAAATGGTTTGGGAGTTTGGTCAGAAGTTCAAGACCTTATTAGACCAAGTGAGCTTTTTTATAGCTCTGGAACAACACAAGGAATGGTTCATTGCTACACTGTTGCCCCATATTAGACTACCACTGATGCAGTAGAAGGTTGTGTTGCAGGCAGAGGCCTTGGAAATCGCAATGAAGCTAGAGGCTTCACCGATTGGTGAGACGAGTTCTGGGATGTCTCAGATTCAGAACCAGCTGACCACCCTGACACTAGAATTGCAAAGAATGAAGAATGGCAAAGAAAAAAAGTATGAACCTAGACATGAGGTCTATTGTACAAGTTGTAAAGGAGAAGGCCATGATTAGGAGCATTGCCCTGTATTCTGCGACTATCTTAACAGTGGTGCGCCCAACCCAATAAATTAGAATCAGGCCCCATGGTGTGAAATTTGTAGAACCACGGGACACAAACCGGAAGACTGCTATCTCATACAGAAATATGTGAAAACACCTAAAACTTTATACCGCACTTTCTGTAAATCAGTTGTACATGATGAATCCAACTGCCGTGCATATGAGCTAATGAATGAGAGAAAACGAGATATGGACTCGATGAGAGGCACTGGCTTGTACCATGTACAAGAAGATAACCAGCCAAAACAAGAGAATGCGCAATATGACCAAGGAGGATACAGAGGTCATGGTGCTAGATACCGCGGTAGAGGAAGAAATGCTGGCCTGGCGCACGGAAGAGGCCGCGGCCAGGTTATTTGCTTTAATTGTGGCCAGCTAGGTCACGTGTCTAGAGATTGTGTTAACCCATGCACTACATGCAATTACTGTAAATCATTTGAGCATGTTATTGAACACTTCCTAGTGCTAGAGGTTGAAATGCAGAAAAGAAGATGGACGGATGCACCAAATCCAAACGTCCAGTGGATCGTAGTGGAGAATAGACCAGTGGATCCGAGCATCAATGTGGTCACGCGCAGTGGCACTGAGATAGGCCATGATAGGGGAGCAGAAGTTTCCACGTCAGGGGAGTCTCACACAAGGCAGAGTCCTCTTGAGACAGTATGGATAAGGAAACCTCCAGGAAAAACACTTGCTCTCGATCTACAAAAGAACAAAGAGGTCTTTATTGACGCACGGGATACCTTTAGAGAACCAACACCCAAGGCACAAAGGATCCCGTTCCGCAATGAAATACCGCATGTTGAAGACATGCCAACTGCTTATGGCAAAACAAGCACCGCAACGGATGTCAGCACTTCCGTTGCGCAATTCCTGCGAAGCTGCATGAAGTTAGTCAAAAGTGAAAATGCCATAGTAGAGCTACAGAAGCTCATAAACCAATATGAATCGCAGATGGAAACATAAACTTCTGACAGCGCAGTACATCACATAAGGAAGCATAAAAGAACAGGCCGAGAAATGAGGCTTACTGCGTAGATAGGAGATTTTGAAATGGATGAAGTCATCCTTGATCTGGGATCCAAAGTAAATGTCTTGACTAAGCAGACATGGCAACAGATGGGTCAACCAAAGTTGCTATGGTCACCTATCCAATTGAGAATGGCTAACCAAGAGAAAGTCATACCTTTTGGCTAGTTAGCTGATGTAGTGGTCGACATCGATGAGGTCCAAAGTCATGCAGACTTTGAAGTTATCGAGATTGTGGATGATAGTCAGCCTTTTCCTGCATTGCTAGGAATTGAGTGGGCTATTGATAACTTGGCTATCATAAACCTGAACACAAAGAAGATGATATTTGAAGGAAAGCATCTTAGGGTGATCGCACTGTTGGATCCTGCAGATGGTGACAGATATAGTGAGCCAATTCAAGAGGAATCTAAGGCTCAAGACTTCAATCAGTTATACCAGCTCACAGCGAACCAAGAAGATTACATTAATCCTACTGCGAATGGTACACTCAGCTGGAGATGTGGCAACGCCTGTGTCTCTGATTTGGAGGCAGGACTCGAAAATTGGCAAAGCCGCATGCATCAAGTATCAGCAAGAAGGTGTGCACAGGTTACCAAAACACTGCGCTGGATCGGAAAGGAGGTAAGTCCTATTCCCACATATGATGGTTCTGCTAATGTTTACACTTTAATCCAAGAATACACTACAATTGTTGCAGATGAGCACAGGTTACCAGCATTGGATATGGTACTGCATGACACACCCACCAGATGGTGGAATACACACAAGCAAACATTAACCACTTGGGATCAATGCAGGGTTAAGATGCAGATCTGATTTGCTGAAAGGGTTACCTTACCCTTTGAAAAGTTTAATGGACAGACAGAACCTAGTCAGCACATTGAAGTCTATTGACAGGCATGGGCGGAAAGGCCACATACAGAATGGGTGGATCTATTTGTACATACGCTGGATGATGATATTCCAAAGAAATGGTACCTAGACCTGGAGTTTCGCAGAGAAACCACTGATTGGGACATGCTGATTGCGAACTTCCAAAAGGACTTCAAATTTGATGATGAGAACCCATTGATCCATGACGCATTGCAGATAATTAAGGAATGCATATTCAGGGAAGACTGTCCTCACAGAAATATGACATCAGAGGAATTCTTCGACGCAGATCGCATTCCTGCGCACCTAGAGTCAAAATGGAAGAAACACAAAGAACATCCCATCGAGTGTTATAACATAGCTGAATATATCGATGATAAAAACAAAGACGATGAGGACAATACATGCAACATAGACATACCAAAATCGGAGGGCGCGCGTGACGTAGAAGGACCTCTGTTGGAGATCCCAGACATGAGTGGGCCAGTAATGACGCAAAAGGTGAACATTGGCACAAGCAAAGAGACAAAGTTCACGTCAATTGAAGACTATTGGGACGATCAGACTGTTGCCGACATCACAGAAACCTTACATGAGTCTCAGGAGCTTTTCTTGACAAAGTTCATAGAAATGAAAGGCATTCTGGGAGAACTAGGGGTCATGAAAATACCTTTGAAGCCAAGCGTCAAGCCTGTGAAGCAGAGACCATACAGATTAAATCCGCTCTACAAAGAAAGAGTTCGCGCAGAGCTAGACAAGATGCTTGAAGCAAGAATCATTGAACCTGTCGAAGAGTCCAAGTGGATTAGCCCCATGGTCGTTCAAGACATGAAAACAAAAGGCGAGATCATGATTTTTGTGGATCTCAAAAAATTGAATGATGCTTCCATGCATGACCCATTCCCTACACCTTTCACGGATGAAGTGCTTGATAATGTTGGAGGGAATGAGGCCTACTCTTTTACTAGTGGTTTCTCCAGGTATCATCAGATAAGGATTGATCCCGCAGATAGGAATAAGACAACTTTTGCTACAGAATGGGGGTCGTTCCAGTACACAGTAATGCCTTTTGGCTTGAAGAACGTGCCTGCCATATTTTCCAGAGTCGTCGTCGCAGCCTTCAAAGAATTTATGCATAAGTTTCTGGAAGCCTATTTTGATGATTGGACTGTGTTTGGTCTATTGAAAAACCATTGCGCGAACCTCATAATGATGCTTGAGAAGTGTCACCAGCATCAGATCTCTTTAAATCTGAAGAAGTGTATTTTCTGTGTTCCTTATGGGATTCTACTTGGCCACATTGTCTATAAGCAAGGATTGATGGCGGATCCTGCGAAGATTGCAATAATTGTAAACTTACCAACACCAAATTCAGTCAAGATGTTGCACTCTACCTTAGGTTGAATTTTGCTTGACTTTTGGTTGGCTATGGTTGGCCATGGTTAACTGTGGTTGACCATGGTATCCCATGGTTGACCTTTGGTTGCTCATGGTTGAGTTTAGTTGACCATGGTTGAATTTGGTTGACTATGATTGAATTTTGTTGACCATTATTGTTCATGGTTGACCATGGTTCACTATGCTTGACCATGTTTATTCAAGGTCAAATATGCGTAACCATGGGTGTTCATTTTTTACTATGGTTGACCATAGCCAATGATGTTTGAGAAAGGCCAACTATGGTTGACCATGGTTGCTCATTGTTGACCATGTTTTCCATGGTTGATTATGGTTGATCATAGTTGTTCATGGATGTTGTTGTCCATGGTTGGCTACAATTGTTCATGGTTAAATGACATTAGATCATAATATTGAATGTTTTAAAACACAATTAGTGGATATAGGTTACATATTGAAATGCGACACTATACCTTACTACAATTTTTCAGTGTTAAATCATAATATTGAATGTTTTCAAACACATTAGTGGATATAGGTGTATTGGAATGCCATACTATACCTTACTATAATTTAAATGTGATATTGTATGTTTCAATGTAAATTTGAATTCTTCTCAATATAATTTAAATTCATATGATTTAAAAACATATACATAAATCAATTTTATGTTATGTGTACATATATTTTTATAACCAATGATCTTGAATTAATTGTAGTTTAAAACTAAAATTAAGAGGAAAAGTGAAAAATATATGATTTTAAAAAAACTTAGACACGGATTTTTTATAAGGTTTGCAATTTTTTTGTATAAATGTATATATTGCATTTTGGCTAAACCATGTAAATATATTAGTATTGAATTAAATTAAAATTATTTTTATTATTTTTAAATTAAATCAATTCAAATGTTCTAATGGTGAATATAATCCATATTGAAATTTAACATTGTATACTTTTATATAATTTGAATGTTATAGTAAATGTTACAATGTAAATATGAATTACTTACAATATAATAAAAATTACAAAACACACACATTTCTTATAATGCTTACATAATTTAAATTATGAATTTATAATATAAATCTATATACTATGAATTCTTTTACCATGTTTACATAATTGTTTTATAAATCTATATAGTATAAATTTATACACTATAATATAAATCTATATATATTATATTTTTTTATACAAATCTATATACTACTATTTTTTCTTATAATATATATATATATATATTTTAAATCTATATACTATAATTTTTTTAAATTTTATTAGGATATTAACTTTGTTTTGAAAATCAAAATTCTCTTTTAATATTATAAAATTCAAATTTAAATAACTTTATAAATATAAAACATATTAAAATTAATATGATTTAAATGTTATATTAAGTATTCCAATGTAAAATTGAATTACTCTTATTATAATTTAGAATTTGGTGACTTTGGTCAACTATGGTTGTCTTTGGTTGACCATGGTGACTTTGTTTGACTTTAATGATGGTTAACATTTATGATGGTTGACTTATGTTCACTGTGGTTGTGTGGTTGTCTTTGGTTGGATGCAATTGTCTACTATGGATATGTCTCATTGGAATGTTTGTCTTGGCTAAATTCTGTATGGTAGATCTACATTTTAATGGCTATGTTGCATTACAAACCTTTTAAATTGTTAGGTCCAAATGTGACATTCTCGAAGCCTTATGTTGGATTGCAATAGCTTAATATGGTTATTCAACATCAAGACCCGAACATTATAACATTCAATGTGCTTTGCTATGTTGATTGTGGTTAGACATTGATGATCACATATGCCTATGATTGACCATGGTTGACAATAACATCTTAATAATATTTGATATGTGCACACGTAAGATGTAATAATGTAAAAATCAAGTTTGAATATTATGTTAAATTGTGGAAAGAAATAGTTACAACACTATTGACATTTATATAAGAAATGAAAACATTGATAGTAATAGAAAGAACATGAAAACTAACATCATATACCATATACCATATCAATATACCATATACCTTCAACATTTATGTTTTGTTTTATTATTATAATTATTTTAACATCATATACCATATATGTTTTAACATCATATACCATATACCATATACCTTAAACATTTATGTTTTGTTTTATTATTATAATTATTTTGTTGTAAATATCTTTTAAAACATTAAAAGAATAACATTTTAATTTTAAAATAAATAAATAATATCACATCTTAATAAACTAAAAAAATTATACCAAGTTATGATAGATTTAATGTTCAAATGTAATTTTATCACAGCCATGCGGTTATGTAGCTAAATCTATTTGAAGTTTTCAAAATATGGTTTTGCTTATTTCATGAGAGAATGAACCGTTCACCCAAGTAACCGTTTTGTAAAGAACACTCAAACTTAATAAATTATATAAGTTTAATCTAATCTAAGATAATTTCAAGGCAATTACATGAGTTCATATTAAACCCAATCCCAATTGCTATTCATTGAAAATTATGGTTGACTAAATATTGTTATAAGCTGCGCCTTGCAATAAAACAATCTTAGCTCAGTTAATCAATATATAAATACATTTTATATCATGGTCACATAAAGGGAAAAAAATAGATCATACGAATAGTTATGTTGCTACGACATATGATAGGATTACAAGATAAAAACGCATTGCTTTCTCATAGTGGAGTTCACCAAAATTACAGTGGTGCACTAGAGCAGAATGCAAAGTACTAAAATTCTTGTTAAAAAGACGAGTAAAGTGATGCACAAGAGTAGATAATTCACCAAAATTACAGTGGTGCGCTAGAGCAGAATGCAAATTCTTGTTAATAAGTCAAGTACAATGGTGCACAAGATTAGATAATTCACCAAAATTGCAGTGGTGCACTAGAGCAGGACACAAAGTAATAAAATGCTGGTTAAAAAGTCAAGTACAGTGGTGCGCGATAGTAGATTGCAAAAGTACCAGCATAAATATAATATGCAATAAATACAATCCAATACATTCCAATCCTAAGTAGATTGCAGTTGTTTTCTCTTGCTATTTTATACCATACCTAACCAACCAAGAAACATTGTGTGCAAGAGACTTTTGCCAAAGGAGCTTGGGATTAGCTGAGTGAGGGGAGTTGGATTGTTCCACAAAGGTCTATAGGTCACTCATTGCAAATTGGAAATCTAAAAATGCTCTTGCAGATTTGAAACTTAGGAAATAAAAGAATGCTAAAAAATGCTATTGATTAATGGCATGATAGGGGATTTTGAAATTGCGTAAATAAAAGAATGCTAAAATATGCTATTGATTTATGGAATGATAGGGGATTTCCTGTGCATGACTAGTGCAGGACGATTGAAGATCATTACACATAGTTAGTTTTCACAGAAACTGGAACTCTAAAACTACAGCCCTAAAAACGTCATTAAAAAATGGGTGAAAAAATGAAGATGGGTGTCTATTTTGGGGGGTCTCGTGAGAAAATAATTCTGTTTTTTTCATGTCTTCCAACTTCGGGCGAACAAAAGTGATATTTTTATTTAAAATTTCACTTTGCCGTAAAAAGAAAACTTTTGTAGAATTATGTTAGCTTTCTACTCATAATTTTTTCAATTTTTTTTATTAAGATTTGATATGTCGATTTCGCAAATGTTTGACAGTGTGTTCTTATAAAATGAAAAGACTACAAAAGAGTTATGATTTGTTGCACCACTAAAATCGTTGTTAGACTTGTCTTTTGCAAAAACTGAAAATGTTACGACAATCTACACACAATGTACTAACGCGTGACTATAAGTTTGTATCCAATGGACCTCTATACTAATTATTATATTTTTTTAAAGTCGATCCATGGGGAAACTCAGTCGATTTTCAACAACCTTTTTGTTGCACCACTTTTCTCTCAACCCGCTATAAAATCAAAAAATCTACGACCACCCTTTTGAAGTAGACACGTCAATGAATCGACCCACATTTTCTTCGATTTTTTTGGTGTTGTATTTACAAAGTTATGGATTTTTCTTTTCGCTGTTTTTTTAAAGAGCTGATTCATAACTCGACACATGTTACAAATATAAAACTTAAAAAATATCAGTTCTTATCTATATACAACAAAATTTATACCCTCGTAAAGTAGATTCAATGATGAATCTACTGGTATGAAGTCCGACATTCGTTTTGTTGTGTAAGAGGTGGTTTTCTCCTTCCGAAAATGGAGAAACCTGAAAATTTTGCAGAAGTCTGAATCGGCCATGTTTCAGATATTATTCGGCCGAACAAATTATTCGGCCGAATAATTGTTCGGCCGAACAACTTTTTTCGTAACGGCGCCGTGACTTATAGCGAAGGTTATTCGGCCGAATAACCAAACGGAAAAAAAATTTCGTCGGCCGGAAAAAAAAAAAAAAAAAAAAAATTATACTCATATAAATAAACGTAAAGTTAATTCATTATTTTCGCATGTTTGAACTTCGCATTTTTTTGTCAAACTAATTTCGGAAGGAGGATATAATTTTTGCAAAAGGAGGTTTTTACAAGGTATGTTTCTTCTTCTTCTTTACAAAAAGCACATTGAAGGAGTTTTTTTTTCTAAGGCATATTTGCAAGGAGTTTTTCCAAACTATCTCTTTTCTTGTTGCATTTTTACAAAGAAGACATTTTTTGCAAAATGAGGTTTTTACAAGCTATGTTTCTTCTTCTTCTTTACAAAAGGCACATTGAAGGAGTTTTTTTTTCCAAGGCATATTTGCAAGGAGTTTTTCCAACCTATCTATTTTCTTATTGCATTTTCACAAAGAAGACATTTTTTGCAAAATGAAGTTTTTACAAACTATGTCTTCTTCTTTTTTACAAAAGGCACATTGAAGGAGTTTTTCCAACATATCTCTTTTTTATTGCATTTTTACAAAGAAGACATTTTTTGCAAAAGGAGGTTTTTACAAGGTATGTTTCTTCTTTTTTCCAAAGGCACATTGAAGAAAAAAAATTTCTAAGGCATATTTGCAAGAAGTTTTTTCCAAATATTTATTTTCTTGCTGTATATTTGCAAAGAAAACATTTTTTTGAAAAAGAGATTTTTACAAAGTATGTTTCTTCTTCTTTTTTCCAAAACACATTGAAAGTGTTTTTTTTAAGGGATATTTGCAAGGATTTTTTTCAAAATATTTCTTTTCTTAGACATGTTTGCAAGGAGGTTCTTTGCAAGGATGTTTTTTTTTCAAAGTAGCTTTGCACTTTTTATTTAATTGAAAGAGGTTTTTTCAAATAGTTGTTTTGCTAAGGTATTTTGCAAATGATTTTTTTCCAAAGTAGTTTTGCACTTCTTATTTATTTGAAAAGAGTTTTTTCAAATAGTTATCTTATTTTGCAAAGGATTTTTTACAAGGTAATTTTGTACTTCTTATTTCTTTGAAATTGGGTTTTTTTCAAAGAGTTGTTTTTTTACAATGATTTTTTCCCAGATATATTTATAAATAAGTTTTTATTGAAAGTATTTGTTTTTACTATAAAGTAACATGATTCTTTAATTTATCGTCTATAGATTAAACAACCATGGGCAATAAGAGAAATCGTAAAAGAAAAGCTGATCGTAAACGTGATGATGATGATAATAGAGAGAAACAAAAACTCAGATATATTGCCAAAAAACAAAGGGTTGCTGAAACGAAAGAGAGAACTATTGAAGATATAAATACAGATTTACATGACAATGTTGAAGAAATGGAAATTGAAAATAGAGTACAAGAAGAACAAATTGAAGTTGAAAAGAACATTGTAGAAGATGTAAATAGTGATTTACATGCTAATGTCGATGAAATCAATATTGAAGATCAAGTTCAAAATCCAGAAATTGAACCTGGTATGTATATATCATATATTTTCCAAATTCATTTTTTTATAATGAATTTTATTTTTTGATATATGTTAAATTTAATTTAATTTGATGTATAGGTACTTTTACTATTGATGATGAAATGTTAGAAGACATTGATTGCGACAAATATGGAGAAAAACTACCAATACATGTTGCACGATATCGTGCTACAAAATTTTATGATGAAGTTCTCAAAGATTACTCAATAGCAGGACAAGCACAAATTTTGAGATGTTTATTAGTGTCCAAGAAATTAGAAGGTGCTACATCGTTATTGGGTATTCACAAAGTAACAAAAGAGTCGAAATTGAAACAAAATGTGATGGAAAATATAGGCGATGCAATAAAAAAATTTGGAAAATCCAGGAAGAAAGATATCAGTGCTGCACGTAAAGCAATTCATACAGCAATTCTTTCAGCTAGTACTAAACAAAAGCGTTTGACAACAGAACTAGCAAAAGCAGTTGGAACATCAAGAAAAACATTATACAAACATAGCAAATTCAGAATGCAAATAGATGAAAATAATGAACTTGCTTGTTGGGCAATTATTTGTAGACAACCTTACAAAGATAGATTAGGAGCAGGGGTTAAAGATATTGTACGAGAATATTGGTTGGAACATGCTCGAGTTTCACCAAATGCAAGAGATGTGATACGCAAAAGAATATCACGAAATGTATATGAAAGCCAACCAAAACATATAATGGACATGACACAAGTACAATTGTTCAATAAATTCAAGGAAGATCATCGTGGAATTAATATATCAATCACTACATTTGTGCAACAAAAACCATGGTATGTGCGACCTATAACTATACGTGATACATGTTGTTGTCGTTATCATGTGCAATTTCAGTTATATTATGATACGTTTCTTGAATTTGGTAAAATGTTTTGGACAAATTCACCACCTCCGCCAACGATACGTGAATTCATATCTCAAATTTTATGTGAGAGAAATCACGATGAAGTATTTTATTCAAAGAAATGTGTCAATGGAAAACATTGTCATCATTGTGGAAATTTGGTGTTATTCCACAATAAATACCCTATCGACAATGATCAATCGTTGTCAAATGTAAATGTTGATTGGAAGAGATACGAATACATCAACTATAGTACAAGTTCTAGTGATTCACATTCCAAAAGAATTGATTTGCTAGAAGACAAGATATGCGTCACAGATTTTCTCAAAAAATTTGAAAACGAAATTTATAAATACACCCAGCATTCACATAGAGCACGATGGCAAGATCTTCAATTCAAACAGTCTCGTGAAATTTTTCCACCCGGAACAATTTTGTCAGTGGTTGATTTTGCTGAAAACTATACATTTGCTGCACAAAACGAAATACAGAGTGAATACTATCACTCTGACCAAGTTTCGATATTTGTCCATGTTGTATATAGACATTCTCAACAGGATATCGATGGCATTGAAAGCACATGTGACAATCGAGATGTGATTAAAGAATATCACTTCTATATAAGCGATGATCGTACACACGACACACATTTTGTCCAACATTGTATAGAAAATATTTTCTATGACTCACTGAAAAAACGCGAAGTCAAATTCAAAGAGCATTGGATATGGTCTGATGGATGTGCGGGTCAATTTAAATCTTCACGATCATTTTTTTGGTTATGTCGACTTCATAAAGCGCTGAACATTAAACATCGCTGGAATTTCTTTGAAACTGGGCATGGAAAAGGTGAGCATGATGGTGCAGGAGCATGCGTAAAAAGAGCACTTCGAAGATGGCAAATGAACTATTCTTCAGCACGGTTTCATTCAGCTGCAGAGGTTGTCCAATGGTGTCAATTAAATCTAAGCCATGATTATAATCAACAATCAAAAGACGTGCGCAGGTATGTCCACTATCTTTTTAATTTATATTATTTCTTAAAATTAAAAAAAATGTATATACTAACATTTAAGTACACATGTACACTATTTATTGTGTAGATTTTTTTGGCTTGTTGGGGTCCAAGATATAAATAGATCAATACCATATGACGCTAGCACCATACATGGAACTAGAGATTTTCACTCTATTCAAACAAAATCATTTCACAACGTGTTTGCATTTGACAGTAGAAAGCAATCATGCTTTTGTCATATTTGCATTGAAAATGTCGAGTCTACAGAAGTTTGTGAAAACATAACAAACAACTACGTAAAAGCTTGGAGACACACAGAGATTAATCCAAAAGGAAAAATGCCACTGGCAAGTGTTGAAGAATTAGAATCAGAAGAAATAGCAATATCGTCTGATGGCGATAGAATTTCAGATCTCGTAAGAGAAGGTAATAAACTTGTTTTTGACTTTTTAATCAATTGTTCATTCTAATCCTTCGCCATAAGTAGTCTTGATTCAATTCATTTAAATACGCTAACACCAATCATAACTTGCACAGGAGATGTTTTCGCTGTGATTGCACCTGTAGACAACAACGAAAATGTCAAATATTATTTGATGCGATGCACAGAAGGAAAAATGAAATTATTGGAGGACTACAACGACAACGGATATACATACGAAAGAGGATCCATCATTTTAAAAGGCTACTTTTTTCAGCAGACGCATATGACTAAAAGTTATGTCTACTTTCAAAATTATGAACCCGATGTTATATGTTGTCAATATAGTCATTTAGTATGTGCATCTCGAATAAAATTGATACAAGTTCCATCAAAAAAACAGTTAAAAACCAAAAAATGGAAACTATCCATATGTGACCATGAACGAATAGTTGAAGATGGTATTCCATTGCGATGTTTTTAACTACATATCAAAAATAAATTGATCTATATTTTTGTCCATATCAATTGTTGTGTGCAATATATTTTTTGTCCAATTATCAAAATTGTTGTGCACAGTATATTTTTTCACTGAGATTTTATGAATATTTTCTTGAATGACAACTAACACAAAAGCTTAAATGGTTTATTTTTTCATTGAAATTTTATGAATATTTTCTTGAATGACCACTAACACGAAAACTTAAATGGTTGTACTTTAACATGCTTAAAAATGAATTCAAATATAATTTGTAAATTCAAAAGTACTTTATTCGGGTCCCCATATGTCTATTAGACCACTAAGGGATGAGATAACGGATGTGGCTATCCCCACTCCGCCCCGAATTTTTACTTTTGATTGATTGATAGTAACAAAAATTCACAAAAAGACCTATTAAATTTTGTATTATTTTAATCCATCGAACATGTTTCTTTAATACATACTTCACCATAAATATAATCTTAAATAGATGTCTTAAAATTGTCACCAAGTTCTCCGTCCCAAATCTTTAATTTAAAATATCGCTTGTGCAAATTCACATAACTGAAATCATGGCAAATGGAGATAACGATCAGTTGATTTTTAATCACAAGCAAGGATTCCAGGATTGTGAAGCTTATGTTAAATTAGAGAAATGATTATTTACAACAAATCAATGAAAATTCATCAAATTGTTGTTTAAAATCATTGCTCTAATTTAACGCAAACTTCACAATCCTGGAATCTTCGCTTATGATTAAAAAACAAAAAACCGTTACCCCCATTTGCCATGATTTCAGCCGCATCAAATGTACCTGAACATTGTAAATAAAAATTAAATTAATTAAAAATCCATTATATCAAAATTTGAACTTAACATATATTTGCTTTAAAACATCCTAATCCATCCATATTTTCTATCAAAACTTATATTTAACATTCCTAAACTTTCTATTTTTTCCATATTTCTATCAACTTTCTAACATTCCTAAAACTTCATAACATCCTTGAAAATTCAAACTTAAATTTCATTTTTAAACTTTATATTTCATCCATGTATTTTCATCAAAACTTCAAACATTCTTGAACTTGCTAACATCTCTAAAGTTTAATGTAATCACTTTTAATCTTCCTGATTCGTCGATATGTACGAAAACTTCTACCATTTCTAAACATTCTAACATTCAAAGACAATATTTTTATCAAAACTTCTATCATTCTCTAAAACTTTATATAACATTCTTAAACTTTCTATTTCTTCCATATTTTTATAGACTTCTAACATTCCTAAAACTTCTAACATCATTCCTAAAACTTCATAACATCCTTGAAAATAACATTCAACCTTACTTGAATTTCATTTTTAAACTTTATATTTCATCCATATTTTCATTAAAACTTCAAACATTCTTGAACTTCCTAACATCTCTAAAGTTTGAATGTAATCACTTTTAAACTTCCTGATTTATAAACTTTAAACCTATCATTCATTTGAATGTCGAACAACTATTTCTATAAACTTCTAACATTCCTAAAACTTCATAACATCCTTGAAAATAACATTCAACAGGTTACTTGAATTTCATTTATAAACTCTAAACCTATCATTCATTCATGTCGAACAATTATAACTTCCTCATTTATAAACTCTAAACCTATATGTGAACATCCACTTTTAAAAATTTCCTTTAAAACTTCAATTATAACTTCCTCATTTATAAACTCTAAACCTATATGTGAACATCCACTTTTAAAAATTTCCTTTAAAACTTCAATCAAAACTTCCTCATTTATGAACTTTAAACCTAATATGTTTATCCATTTTTAAACTTCCTAAATAACATTTCTTAAACTTAATAATATTCAAGAATGTCATGTTTCTTAACATTCAGTTTTACATATATTCATTCATTCAAACATTCATTCAAACATGCAAATACATATTTTAAACTAAATTTAACACCAAATATGTCAAATAAACAAAAATAAACTTAGAAATCATTTAAAAACCATGATTCACGAAATATGTAAGTTCAAAATTTATATGTATATAATCTCCAAAAAAAAATCATGAACATGTATATATCTCGTCCAAAAATAAACCTCCTCAACATGTCCAAGACAAATGTTTCCAATCTAGATGCATATCAACAACAAAAAATAGTGGACACCATGAACTATAAAATTAAAATGTCTGTGCTATCCTCCACTCGGGCCTCCCCCTCTTCCACTCAAGCCTCTCCCTGGACTCAACCCTCCCTGCAACATGTGTAAAAAAAAATTATGTTCATATCATTTAAATTACTTAAACTATAATCAAAAAATTAAAATATTAAACTAATATATCAAAATACAATTCAAATATTAACAATATTACATCAAATTCTCCAAATGCTTGTCCACCACCATCCTCCAAAAGACTTTTTCCTTTGCCTCCAAAAGATTTGAGAGACCCAAGCTGCAATCCATATATAAAATCAATTTATGAATCTCATAAATCTAAATCCACAAAAATTAAAATATTAAAACAGTAAACAAAATTAAAACAAAATTAAAGCAAAATTAAAGCAATCAATGAAATTACCTCTCTACCAATATCTGCATCATTAAGCAAAGAACCGATATCTCCACCCTAAAATTTAAATTGTATTAATAAATAAAACATATAATACAAAACAAAAAAATTACTATACCAATTAAAACTTAAAAACTCAAACAAAAAATTTAAAAAACATTAGCTCACAATAGATGGTAAATCATTTATAAAGTTGGTATCTAAAGAAACCTGCATGGATGAGTCAAATTAACAATAAAATACACAGTTAAATTATCATTCAAAAAATAATAATTTATATATATATATATATCAAATTCAAACATAAGTACAAATATGTTGATAATAAATATGTACCTCTCTCCCTACATTTTCGCTAGTTGAAATGTGAAAAGAATTTTCGTTCATCATTCTTGAAAACTGCAACCAATTTAAACATTTACATAATGTACCTATGATAAGGTAACAAAAAAAATAAAATCAAGATAAATAAAATATTTAATTCAAATCAAATCATATCATGTAGTCAACGAACCTCTCCCAAACTCGATGTGTCGTTGGATATAACATTTGCTGCTAAGTCACGACAAATCTTTGCATATGCCCTGACATCTTCAATGCTCATTCCATCTATTTCATCATCAGTTTTATAAACAAACTTTTGACGAATAGCAGAACGAGCCCTTTCTCTAACCAACCCCACATCTACTCCCACTAATACTGATGATAGCCCATCACCAACAAAATTCCTTGCTGTCGTCCCAAGTTGAGATGTGGGCTCCATCTCTGATTTTAATGCCACCAACCTAGGTGGACGAGATATCTGGGGCGGAGGTCTAAGAGTTGCAGGATCTCTATGTGCACCCTCTCGATCATATATTCGACCCTTCCCAACTCCATAAAATTTTGAATGAACATCAGTATAATCTGGCTTCATATTTAAAAAAAACTCGGCATAAAAAAATCTAGCAAAATACTGAGAAACCTCATCGTTCCATGGAAAACGACCATAGGCAGCAAGAAACCGATCATAAAGTAAGTGTGCCAGATGAGGATGTTTGAAATATTGCACTTTCAACATATCCTTTTTCAAACCTTCTTTGAAATTAAACATTGATTTGGCCTGCTCTCTTGTCACTCTTTCTTTCACAACATCCCATTTGTCTGGACCCATCACTTGATCCCTTCGTCTTCGCATCAAATCTACAAAACCATCTGTAGTCGGCCCAAGATTCTCATATGCTTGAATGAAGTTTTGCAATGATCCCAAGACAATCTCCAAACTTTGTTTACTCTCCGGAGGAAGATCCATAGTAGACAAATCATTTTGCAACTTTTCATAGTGAGATCTA
The DNA here is from genome assembly GCA_027924585.1 of Larix kaempferi. Classification (NCBI taxonomy): domain Eukaryota; kingdom Viridiplantae; phylum Streptophyta; class Pinopsida; order Pinales; family Pinaceae; genus Larix; species Larix kaempferi. The sequence goes on along the minus strand of BSBM01000260.1, from coordinate 939,418 downwards.
CATCTTTCAAGAGTCATTTGATGATTACCACCTTCCCATGGAAGCTCCCGAGGTAGATCAGATGGATATGTCGTAATGGGTGTACAACCCTCAGTTAATTCAACATATTGTGTCCTAGCTCTACCTTCATCACCTCGTGCCGAATGGTGAGCCTCTTGAGAACCTTGCTCTGCATCGTCATCCGTCTCCCTCGTTTGCCCTGTCTCCCTCCCTATAGAATTAGGAGCATCTTCCGAACCATCCTCTGCTTCAAATGACAAAGTCTAGTTTAAACACAACTACAAATTTTGCACTCTCAAAAAAACAATTTGCATATATATAAATGTTCAAAGATCGATATTCATATGTACCAATAGAGGGTCGAGATCGACGTTCTCCCATAGAAGATACAGGGGAATCATTTGTACCCCTTTCACCTTGTCGGTGTGAACTATACAATAAATTAGAGTCCCGAGGAGAGGTTGACAACCTCCGATTATCACTCGTACCACCTACGCCAGAAGATTGTGAAGACCTCCTACGCTTTCGCCTTAAACAATCCTCTCTTTCCATTTGATATATAATGCCTACACCTAAAGACAAATCAACTAATTACATATTCAAATCCTACAAGTTAAATCTATGAACTCTAAAAACCAACTACTTAATAGACTAAGTTATTTAACAAGTACCTAGATTTACCTAATTTATCATCATGATGAATTAATGTACCAATCTTTTAGGTGTTTTTGATGTTTAAAATGAATGGAACCAATATAGTTAAGTACTAAATAATAGGTTTTTTTTTATGTGTATTAGTTCATGAATCTCTTTTACCTTCTTCATACATAACTTAATACCTAAAACATAAATCATGAATCTATTTAACCTCTTCACTACATAACTTAATACCTAAAACATAAATCATGAATTTCTCTTTTACCTTCTTAATACATAACTTAATACCTAAAGCATAAATCATGAATCTCTCTCACCTTCTTAATACAACTTAATATCTGAAACATAAATTAAGTCTTGAAAATATTTTCATTATTGACAATAAAATAAAAATTCACAATTCATGTTTTATGTTTTCAAAATTTTCCATTTGATAATCGTTTTCAATTTCTTAAACTACAAATTTAAACCAGAAATTTTATTACTCTAGACATAAGTTATATCTACAAATAATCTCATTGTCCCATAGAACAAAAAAAACTTACTGTTAAGTATTATGATTGAGTTAAATGTCATGTTTCTCAAATTGGCCTCGTTTGACAATGATCTTTAATTTCAATCTAATAATGGTAACAATTCTTGGTATTATGTTCTCCAAGCCAGCCATGTTGCAAACAAAAGAAAACACAATACCAATTTACCACCTTTACTAGAATAAAACTCGAACCATTCTGACATAACATCACCTAGTATTTTATAAAACTTACTGTAGTACATTCAGATTAAAACCTATTAATGTCTATAGTTCCCTTTTACATAAAATCCATTTAAATTATTGTTTTCTCAAAAATAGACTGTGTATCTAAGCTAAACTAAAACATGTTGACAGAGTTCATGAACTCTGTCAACTAAGACAGGTTGACAGAGTTCATGAACTCTGTCAACTAAGACATGTTGACAGAGTTCATGAACTCTGTCAACATGTCTTTTAGTTGACAGAGTTCATGTCATCATTGTTAAATTACATAAGACTTAGTATAATACTTATAAATTGAAATCTATTCATGTCTTTAGTTTCCTTATACCTCAAGTCCATTTACATTGTTGTTCTATCAAAAATAAAATTGAACTATCTGAAATTTGTTTCTATCTGAACTATCTATTGCCAAAGTAGATAATATAATTAATATCTGAGCTCTGTCAACTTAGACGAGTCGACAGAGTTCATGAACTCTGTCAACTTAGACGAGTCGACAGAGTTCATGAACTCTGTCAACTTAGACGAGTCGACAGAGTTCAAAAGTAAAACAAGCCTACATACAACTTACAAATGTTCTTTCAAATTAAAATTAATGTTAATTTCTTTTCTAAACACAGCCAAATAAAACAATTTAAAAAAGTACTCAAAAAATTTCTTTATATTTAAATTTAAAGACTCTGTCCAACTGGGCAGAGTCCATGGACTCTGCCCAGTTGGACAGAGTCCATGGCCTCTGCCCAGTTGGGCAGAGTGCAATATACAGAGACTATGGGAAGTACAAAACGATTAAAAAAAATTTATTTAAACGGGAATTAAAAGGATTATCCACCTTACCTCTAAAACGCAGCCAAAACAAATGAGCACGACCTGAAATCTTTCGGACAACAGCGCAGATACAATTTCTTCCACCCGGAACAGAGCAGCCGTAGCAGACGAACTGGGAGACCTGCATAAGATCAATAACATTTTAGCAACAAAAAATAGCGATAACAATCTTCAATAAAATACACAAGCCGAAAAACAGAAAAACGAAACGATACCTGCGGTCTATGCCGAATCCTCCATGCGCGCCAGAACACCACCACTTAAAGCTGAAAACCAGAAAAACGAAATGATACCTTCAACCACCCGTAACTGTGAAGCCCTACAAGCAAGCAGGAAACAGCAAAAGTATAAGGCAAGCAGCAAGCGGCAAGCAGCAAACAGCAAGCAAGCAGCAAACAGCAAGCAAGCAGCAAACAAAATGTTTAATACCTGCAGTCTATGCCGAATCGTCCCTGCGCACCAGAACACCACCTCTTACCAGCAGCAAGCAGCCAGCAGCAGACAGTATAACCTGCATGCAGGGTGGCTAAACAACGAACGCCGTAATTACACACAGGCTTACAGGTCGAAAACACACGCCGTCGACCAATAGGGAAGCTAACAGGCGACAGGGCAGCGGGGTGACGGAGCGGACGAGCGACAGGGCAGCGGGGTGACGGAGCGGACGAGCGACAGGGCAGCGGGGTGACGGAGCGGACAGACAACTACCAACCCGAAAGGGGTCCACAAGACCCCACGATAATGACGGGAGAGGGGCCGGGACAGAGCTTATATGCCGAATAATTGTTCGGCCGAACACTTGTTCGGCCGAATAATTATTCGGCCGAACAAGTGTTCGGCCGAACAATTATTCGGCCGAACAAGTGTTCGGCCGAACAATTATTCGGCCGAACACTTATTTACACCGCCGTGAGTTTGCTCCGTCCGGCTAGCCCATGGCACATATTCCGAGGCCTCCGTTAAGTTTGACGGTGGCCCGTTAAAGATTATTCGGCCGAATAAATACTATATTATTCGGCCGAATAACGTTAATTATTCGGCCGAATAATTATAATTATTCGGCCGAATAATTAAAGTTATTCGGCCGAATAACATATGCTAGAGTTCTTACCCTGCCGATTCTCACCAAAGTGTTACCCACCTTCGCATTTCCACCCAAATTAAAAAATTCTTTGACATGTAATATTGTTGGCAAATTTGAGCATACAAACAAAAGTGAAAACAATGACCATGAGGTAATATATTACAAAATAACAGGTCGCTCTTCAACATCACAGACCACGCCACAACCTACCAATGCTGCATCTGCTTGGTCTGCAAATCCGAAAAAGTTTTAAACAAATCCTACAGTAAAATAAACAAACTTTTAAATAGATTGAAAAATAATAGGTTGCTCTTTAACAACACAGACCACGCTGCAACCTACCAACTTCGCATTAGCTTGCTTTGCAAATCCTGAGCCGTCCAGAACATCGATAGAGGGGGCCGATGGGAAACACTATCAGAGATTTTCATAGAGAAGATTCATTCAGTAGCAATCCAAGAAATAGCCAAGGCACATGCATCTAGACACTTCGCAATTAGCACTAAATGTGGCACCGAAAGGGCGTCCATACAATCCTTCACAACGCATCATTCTAGATACCCAGGTGGAGGTAAATTATTAGGCCAAGGAGGGTGGAAGTAAATTATTGTAACTTTTTTGAATTCTTGTTATTACGAATCACTTGTAAATGAAAAAAAGTTGCATCCCGGCATAAATATCAATCGTACTGTATGTATGATATGACGGAGAAAATAGACACAAATTACTCACCGTATCCTCCATCGTTGTAGGCATCGTTGTAGGCATCACCCTGGTCACTGGATTGCTCCTGCCTGTTTTACAAATAAAACACACATGATAATTAAACTTATGCCAATCACAAAGCCCTTGATGTATTCAATAACATTCACTAACTTGGTACCTGGACCTGGACCTGGTTTTAGAGGACGACCAGCCATTGCATCACTGGTTAGAAGAAGAATAACACATATAATCGCTAGGGCAGAGTTATGTACAGAGAATGAACTTATTTTCGCCATCAATTAATCGAAAGGGCTATCACTTAACTTGTATAAAATACCATCGTAATGAGCAGAGCGAATGAAACCCAACATTTATAAGGTCATGGGCATCTCTGGAGAAATGGACAGATGATGTATGGTGCAAACGCAGAGATCGTTCTAGATAGGGCATCTAAATGTTTTGGGTCAACGTTTTGTTTTGTGGTTTCATTGTTTTCACCTAAAACTTACTTGAGCGTGCTTCAAGCAATCTACATCTACAACTAATATGACAAGCAGATCACTCTGAAATGCAATGTCATCAACCTAAATTTACAATACTGAAAGCTTTGTGTAGGAATATTTGTACCTGTGTTGGAAGCGGAATCGGCATTTGCTGCACTGAAACAGATGCTCTGCAAAACCAACATCGCTGCACATACTGCAATCCATGGTGATTTATCTCTCTTTCTTTCTCCTGGGAGAGACTTTTTTGAGAAATAGAAGAGGAGAGTAGATGAATTCGGTACAGGCCAGAGGTTCTAGGCTCATTCCGGACCACCATTTGAAACACCAAAAGAAATGGTTCTCATGCAAAATAGAAATTGTTCTCATGCACAATAGAAACCCTGTAACGCCTGCACTGAAGCCGTTGAAGGATTAAAACAACCGAGCGCACATCATTCCTTATGTGGTTATCTATTCAATTCAATTTAATTATTTTAAATAAACAAACTGGTGTCGTTTCGATTTAAAACTGCTCGTAGGTTAAGTAATTAAATCTAACGCATTGATCTATGGAGCAGACGAAGCATATTCCCGTATCATTAAGATCCAGCCATTGATTATTAAAAATACAATAAATCACCCACCCCCTCTCCACCCCCAAAAGTTAAAAGAAAACGCCTATCGACGTAATTAGTCACTGTTGGTCTCGGTGAAGACTTTGAGAGACGGCTTACACAATAGCAAGCGAAGACTTTGACGGCTTACAAAAATGTAATTGGCCCTTTATGAATGTTATAAAAATTGTTTTGCCGATATAATTGCTTAAAATGCGTGGAAAATGATATGCATTATGTATTTTTATTTTTTGCGTTATTTATTTTCAGAATTTTAGAATTTTCTTAAATTAAATTAGCTCCTTATGAAGTTTATAAAAAGTGTTGCTATTCTTTTAAGTTTAGTAACAAAGAAATAATAATTGACATTTAAGGAAAAATAGAATATTATTTAAGAAAAGAAACAATAACTGACATTTAAGGAAAAAATAGAATATTATTTAAGAAAAGTGTTTAGGGTTACTCATTTTAATTATGAGTGTTTTTTATTCTCAAAATATTATTTAAGGAAAGTATTTAGAGCTACTAATTTTATCTATGAGTATTTTTATTATCAAAATATTATTTAAAGAAAGTGTTTATAGAAAGTATTATGAAAATATGATTTAAAGAAAGTGTATACAAAGTGTTATAGTTATTAATTGAGATAAAATTTATATGCATAAATAAAATATTTGATAATTTAAAAAAATATTTAAATTAATTAATAATAATAATAATTAATTATTATTTAAAAACTTTAAAATTCACAAATATTTTATTGAAAAATTTTAAAATTCACAAATATTTTTAAAAAATATGAAAAATGAAAAATTATTATTTTGGATTGTGAAGTTATGAATGAAATAAGAATTTTGAATTTTTTTTGGTATGAAAACATTGGTATCTTTGGAGAAGAGGCTACATGGTATATTAATGAACAAATTTAATTATTTTTTCATTCATGCCATGTGGACACGGTTTCACATAGATCCACTATTATATTAAACATACGTTTCACATACATAATTTATATTAAGCCAAATGTTTAGCAAATAATATATATAAAGAAGTGAAGAAAAGGTTTTGCAAAATTAAATGACTATAATTAGAAGATACTTAACAAATTACAAAACTAATATGTAATTGTAAAACTTATTAAATTAAAAACAAAAAATTATATTCAATTTTGCATGAATGTTTTTCTTTTCATAATTTTTAAATTATTTAAAAAAATATATAAAATAGAATATCTAAATATATAACTATTAAATATAATCATTATTATATATTACTTAAAATACATAAGTATAATACTTATGTATTTAAGATATGATATCAAAAAATATTAATAAATTAAAATATTTACTACTTTAAAATTATATATATATAATTAATTGTAATTATATATATATATATACAAAATTTCAAAAGATGCTTTATAATTTCCACTTTTACAAATAATTTAGTTTCAAAATTAAAATTATGTAATTGTTAATTGTTTCCTTTCATAGTAAGGAATGGTTTTATTTTTTATGAGATGAGTGTAATCTTACTTCTAATATTTTCATTCATGATATAAAATGAAGAATTCCTTTAGAGTTTTGTTTATGTTAGATTAAAACGATCAAGGGTTACTATCGCATTATGACATTCATTGAGGGTTATGTTGGATTGTCATTATGTTGAATGCAATGCAACATATGGTTACTGAATTCAAACATCATCACTCAAACATTTGCATCTGCAGGTGCGAGAAGTGGGCAAATCAGTGTTCAGGAAATAGTTTAGGATATGAAAATAGAGCATGAAATTGGGTCTATTGAATCAGTATAGGTCGCAATGGTGACATGGTTCGGCTCGATGGTTAGAATAATATATTAGAGTGTGATATAGAACATAAATCTGGGTCTGTCGTCTTCCGGAAGAAATCGTAGATGCAATGGTCATATAGATCGGTGCTCATCAAATTATATTTGGATGCGTAACTTATAACATAGAACTTAATCTATCAGTGCCAGTAATAGATCTCAAAATACAACGTTTGTACAAATCGGTATTCAAAAAATATGATAAGATGAGCAACAATAAACAAGGTAATTTGTATATATATGTTTAACAATTTCGTGCAATGATTGTTGGCACAAAGAATAGGTAGATAGGCATTCGGTGATTAAATTAGGATGTGATACCAATGTTTCCATACTTGACAACACTCTAAACGATACCATTCCTTAACTTGATGCGGGCACGGTGAGAACTCTCCCACAAAACATATTTATGACAAAAAAATATAATAAAGAGTTCAAAATAAACAAAATTTCTTTCTTATCTTCCTCATTAACAATGATTAACTAAAGTCAACCATGGCTCAATAAAGAGAACCATGATTAACTATGTGACATAATTATTTATGAGTGTTCCAATAAACTTAACCCACCATGGTCAATCAACCTTAAATGAAGGGGGAGATTTGGGATATGGATAATTCTATTTTTATTTTTTTATTACCATTATATAAATAATTTTAATAAATATTAAATTGTATTTTAATTGATAGCTAAATTATATATTTTCTATTAGAAAGATAGAGAATAATTTATAATATATAATTAAAGAAAATAGGAAAAAAATATTCCAAAACAATTAAAAGGACTTTGTAAATAAATTAAATTTTGATTAATAACCTGGTCTTCCTTCAATTTCCTGCATTTGGTTTGGCTGTTGGTGGTGACGTTGCAGTTGGTGTTGACGAAGTTGCTGCATAAAGCATGAACATGAGCATATGCAGAAGTGCATATTTGCTTATCCATGTTTTGCCTTAAACAAACACTAAGTTGGTGACACCTGTTTTCAATTAGTATTGGTATTTTGGTTTGCTAAAGTGTCTGGTATATGCTGACACAACCCAAGATGCGACATATTCACAATATGAAATTTGGCGTTCATCAAGGTTTATGTCGCATTGTGATGTTTGTCAAGGGTTACGTTGCATTGTGGCATTCATCAAGGGTTATGTCGCATTGGGACAATGCCCAATATGTGACAGATATGCCAACACAACCCAAGATTCAACATATTCACAATGTGAAATTTGAAGTTCATTAAGGTTTGTGTCGCATTGTGATGTTTATCAAGGCTTATGTCACATTGTTATGTTTATCAAGGCTTATGTTGCATTGTGGCGTTCATCACGGGTTATGTTGCATTGCGACAATGCCCAAGATGTGAACTTTGACGTTCATCAAGGTTTATGTTGCATTGTGATGTTTATCAAGGGTTATGTTTCATTGTGGCATTCATAAAGGGTTATATGCGACATATTCACAATGTGAAATTTGGTGTTCATCAAGAGTTATGTCGAATTGTGATGTTTATCAAAGGGTTACACTGCATTGTGGCATTCATCAAGGGTTATGTCACATTACAACAATGCCCAATATGTGCCACATATGCCGAAACAACGCAAGATGCGACATATTCACAACGTCAAATTTGACGTTCATTAAGGCTTGTGTCGTATTGTGATGTTTATAAAGGCTTATGTTGCATTGTGGCATTCATCCAGGGTTCCGTTGCATTTCCACAATGCCCAAAATGTGAAATTTGACATTCGTCAAGGTTTATGTCGCATTGTGATGTTTATCAAGGGTTATGTTGCATTGTGGCATTCATCAAGGGTTAGATGCGACATATTCACAATGTGAAATTTGACGTTCATGAAGGTCTATGTCGCATTGTGATGTTTATCAAGGGTTACGTTGCATTGTGGCGTTCATCAAGGGTTATGCCGCATTGCAACAATGCCCAATATGTGACACATAGGCCGACACAACCAGGGTAATTTTTAGGGGCGAAATTTCACCAATTGGCTATTTTTGGGGCTTTTTTTCAAAAAATAAGTTCGCTATTTGGTCATTTTTAGACTCTAATATCGCATATATTTACATAAAATATGTTTTTTTATCATAATATTCGCCAAAATTTACATGTTTCAGTAGTAAATTGTAGGTTTTGTATTTAATATTCACCTACCTATCTATATCTATGTTTTTTTCAATCCAAAATAATCACCTAGAATACTATAGTTAAGTGTAATATTAGACTCCTTAAAAAATAGTCTGGACACAACCTAAGATGCGACATATTCACAATGTGAAATTTGGCATTCATTAAGGTTTGTGTCACATTGTGATGTTTATCAAGACTTATGTTGCACTGTGGCGTTCATCAAGGGTTGTTAAATTTTTAGTATTAAATCACAATACTATAGGATCTTTGCTGAGAGAATAACATCTACAGTATATCAATGCATGACAATCATAATATGACAAGCATCACAAGCATCACAAGAATCAAAAGCATAGAGACAAGAGACACAGAGTTTCCGTGTGGAAAACCCTAAGGTGAAAAACCCCACAACTTCCTCAGAGATAGAGAGAGCAATGGCTCAACCAAAATACAACCAAATAACACTGAGATAGTCTCCTAGCAGATGATCCTCCTCCTCCTCACTAGTGCACCACTTTTCAGAGAGAGAGATAGTTACTTTTCTGAGTGAGTAAAATAGAGATCTCCTATCTCTATTTATACTCACCTTTTTGCCTAGTGACCTACTGGGGCCGACTTGTCTACTTGGATACACCCACATTATATTATATATTAATCAGGGCCGACCCCATAAGGTGGTCTAATAACCCATCGGCAAGTACACACACTTGCGACACTTGTCAATCCACATGACGCCACTTCCTTATAGAGGAATAACACATCTCTTATAAGGGTACAATAAATATATATATAATATACAGATGAAATACATTCCGAAGTTACATATACATCAACACTCCCTCTTAACTAGGAAGGTATTTCTCGACACAGATCTGCTAGACAAGTCTTCTTCTCTGGATCATCGTCATCATCATCGTCACTGCTACTACTATCTCAACCAATCTCTGACTCTACTCATCATAGGAAGTTCTACAGAGCCAGTCCTTTTTCATACATGATGTAGGCCCACCACCTGCAGGTCTTCATCATCACTGGCCATACTGTGGAATCCTCAGGACTTATTATGTGCGTCACAAAACCTCGAAAGAGCATCCCAGGCTGTTACGAGCACACAGCTCTACCTATAGGATCTCCCAGGGCACCGAATTACATGTGACCTCACCACAAAACCTCGCAAGAGCATCCCAGGCTGTTACGAGCACACAGCTCTACCTATAGGATCTCCCAGGGCAACGAATTACATGTGGTCATGGCAAAACCTCGCAAGAGCATCCCAGGACGGATTACGGGCACACATCCCAACCTATCGGATCTCCCAGGGAAACGAATTACATGCCATAGGACAAAACCTCGAAAGAGCATCTGCCAGATATCCCAGGGAACCGAATTACATGCCATAGGGAAAAACCTCGAAAGACTATCTACAGATCTCCCAGGGCACCGAATTACATGTCCTCCCAAATCAAAACCTCGAAAGAGCATTTGCCAGATGTCCCAGGGCACCGAATTACATGCCATAGGCAAAACCTCGAAAGACCATCTGCAAATCTCCCAGGGCACCGGATTACATGCTCATCTGCACAACCTGATCCACGGCCACAGAGTATCAACCTGATACTCAGCATACATCATCCTGATGTATCCATGATCATCCTGATCATCATCACTGCAACGTCCTGCTGCATGTCATCTGGAGCAACATCCTGAAGCTCGTCATCTATGATCATCCTGATCATCACTGCAACATCCTGCTGCATGTCATCTGGAGCAACATCCTGAAGCTCGTCATCTATGATCATCCTGATCATCACTGCAACATCCTGCTGCATGTCATCTGGAGCAACATCCAGAAGCTCGTCATCTATGATCATCCTGATCATCACTGCAACATCCTGCTGCATGTCATCTGGAGCAACATCCTGAAGCTCATCATCTATGATCATCCTGATCATCAATGCATCTACCTGATGCATACCAAGTATCTACCTGATACATATCATCATACATGATCCTCCTGATCATCAATGTATCCACCTGATACAAATACATGATACATATCATCATACATGATCCTCCTGATCATCAATGCATCTACCTGACGCATACCAAGTATCTACCTGATACATATCATCATACATGATCCTCCTGATCATCAATGTATCCACCTGATACAAATACAAATACATGATACATATCACCATACATGATCCACCTGATCATACAATGTATCCACCTGATACATATACAGATACATGGTCCAAGCATCCAACATGATGCATATACAAAATATGTACACATGATCCAACTGATCATATCCAACATCCAACATGATGCATACATACATAAATGATCCAACTGATCATATCTAGCATCCAACATGATGCGTACATACATACATAAAAGTGATCCAACTGATCATATCCAGCATCCAACATGATGCGTACATACATACATAAAAATGATCCAACTGATCATATCTAGCATCCAACATGATGCGTACATACATACATAAAAATGATCCAACTGATCATATCAAGCAGAAACCAGAACATCATCCTGATGCTCATCATCCAGTGCTTACATCCATAGCCATGTGAAGGATCCTCCTTCCAACATGCTTGGAATGGCTTCAGCAAATGTGTCCATCACTTCTTCCTCGAAGTGTCCTCTATCTGAAGAACGCCAAGCCTCTCTCTGAAGTACTCGAACTTCACTCTAGCTAGTGGCTTCGTCAGCACATCTGCAATCTGCTCGTCCGTCGCAACATACAGGAGCTTCACAGCTCCTCTCTGCACCATATCCCTGATATAGTGATATTTGATCTCTATGTGTTTCGACTTGTCATGAAACACTGGGTTCTCGGACAGTTTCACACAACTCTGGTTATCACAGAAGATACCAGTAGCCTCCAACGGGAGATCAAATAACTCAGACAGTAGCTTCCGTAGCCATACTGCCTCACAACTAGCTGAACAGGCTGCAACATACTCTGCCTCAGCTGTACTTAGTGCTACGCAGGACTGCTTCCTGCTAAACCAAGAGATCACACCTGATCCCATACTGAAGCAGCACCCAGATGTGCTCTTCCTATCTGCAGCACTGCCAGCCCAATCTGAATCAACATAACCCTGTAGGTTAAACTTTTGATTTGCTTCATACTTGAGCCCATAATCCACTGTACCCTTCAGGTACCTCAGAACATGCTTTACAGCAACCAGGTGAACACTCCTCGGATCCGTCAGGAACTGGCTCAATGTGTTCACAGCAAAGCAAATGTCTGGTCTCGTGTTCATCAGGTACATCAAGGACCCAATCATCTGACGATACATAGTGATATCAACCGGCTCAGATGAAGCATCACATAGAAGCTTCAGATTCGATGCCATAGGTGTGGCCATGGCCTTGCAATCCATCATCCCAAATCTCTTGAGGATATCTAATGTGTTCTTCCCTTGACCAAGGAAGATCCCACCTGCACTCTGCCACACCTCCATACCTAGGAAATAGTGCATCATTCCCAAATCTTTCATGTCGAATTCAGTTGCAAGCTTCCTTTTAGTATCTGCAATTAGTCGGTCATCTCCTGTCACAAATAGGTCATCCACATACAGTAGTAGAATCACAGGATTCCCTTCCTCAACCTTGTATTAAAGGTTGGAATCCGCTTTACTCTTGGTAAAGCCCAAACTAGATAGGAAACTGTCCATCCTACCATACCAGGTTCTGGGAGCTTGCTTCAAGCCATATAAGGCTTTCTTCAATCTGCATACATATGATTCCCTGTCATGTATTTCAAAACCGAGTGGTTGTTCCACATATACTTCCTCTTCTACTACACCATTCAGGAAAGCAGTCTTGACATCCATCTGGTGTATTTTCCATTTCATTGCTGCAGCCAGGGCAAGCACTGTTCTGATGGAAGTATACCTGGCTACAGGTGCAAAGGTTTCTTCATAATCTATTCCTTCTTTTTGAGAGAAACCACGAGCTACGAATCTTGCTTTGTATTTTTCCACACTGCCATCTGCAGCATGCTTGATTTTGTAGATCCACTTGGAAGTCACAACAGACTTCTCTTTAGGTCTTGGGACAACATCCCAAACATCATTCTTCATTATTGATTGGTATTCCTCAACCATAGCATCCTTCCATTCTTTCTTTTATGCTGCCTCTTCATAACTGGTAGGCTATTTGTTCATAATGTCACAGAGTAAGGCAACATAACTGGTGTGTGATCTGGTTCTCTTCTTTGCTCTGTGTTCTTCTTTTGGAATGCCAAATCTTTCTGCATCATGAATAAGCTCTCTAGCCCATACAGGTTTCCTCTTGTGAGAGTTATCCTCACGGGGTGGATCCACAGGTTCTTGTGGATCTTCAAACTCACGAACAACTTCTGGAACTGCTTCAGTCATGGTAGTGTCCTGAAATCTTGTTTCCTTAGGTTCTTCATAAACTTCGGTAGGTGCCTTCCTTGATTTGATGAATGCTGAGTTTTCATCAAATGTTACATCCCTACTGACATCAATCTTCTTGAATCCTGGAAAGTATATTCTGTAAGCCTTCGAGCTTTCACTATAACCCACAAAGATGCCCTTCTTTCCTGAAGGATCTAGTTTAGTCCTCTTCTCTTTTGGGACATGAGTATATACTGGACAACCAAATATTCTGAGATGGCTAACTTCAGGTCTCTTACCAGAAAAGACCTCTTCTGGTGTCTTGTTGTCCAATATCTTGTGGGGTGTTCTGTTCTGCACGTATACAGCTGTTCTGCTGCTTCTGCCCATAGATGCATAGGAAGATCTTGATCATGCAACATTACCCTTGCTGCTTCCATGATAGTTCTGTTCTTCCTTTCTGCAACTCCATTCTGTTGAGGATTATAAGGAGCAGTCAACTCCCTCTTAATCCCTGAATCACTGCAAAGTTTCTTGAAGTCATTTGAGGTGAATTCTCCACCATTGTCGGATCTGAATGTTTTGATCTTCTTGTCAGTTTGATTCTCCATCAAGTTTTTGAATTCCTTGAATTTGCCAAGCACCTCATCTTTTCCTTTCAAGAAGTATACCCAAGTCTTCCTGGAGAAGTCATCAATAAATGATACATAGTAAACATACCCACTTAGGGAACTGGATGACATGGGGCCACATACATCTGAGTGGATGATTTCCAGAATGTCTTTTGCCTTGCTTTCACTGCTTGGGAAATCCTTCTTAGTGTTCTTTCCTTTTGCACATCCTTTGCAAACACCTTCATGTTTGCTCTTGATTTCAGGAAGACCCTCTACTGCCTTGCTTGCAATTGGAAGTGCCCTATAGTGCATATGAGCAAGTCTTCTATGCCAAAGTTCACTTGGCTCCATGGATTCATGTACCATGGCATGTTCAGGTTGTCCCTTCAATTTATACAAGCCTCCCTCTTGCTCTCCAATCACTACTGCATCATCGATGTTCTTTCCCTTTGGCCACATTAGGACTTGGCCATCCATAAATGCAACTCTCATACCTTTTGCATCCAATGCAGAGATGGAGAGTAAGTTCTTCTTGAGTCCAGGTACATACAGTACTTCTTTCATCTTCAATGATTTTCCAGAATCTAGGTTGTAGGAGGCTTCACCACTTCCTTTGATTGGATATTGATAATCATCCCCAAGTTTCACCTTATGGGGTGATTCATGTTCAGAAAGGTTCACAAAAGATTCCTTGAACCCAGTCATGTGTTTGGAGGCCCCACTATCAATCAACCAATCATTACAACCATGAGAAATAGTACCTGTGAGAGCAGAGATCAGAACATACTCTTCTTCACTTGATGAGTCATCATCACTATCACTTTCTACCCTAGCCTTCTTCTTTGGAGGTTCATCATCTTTGGCAGCATGAGCATGAAACCTTCTTTTGCTGCCCTTCTTCTTCTTACTGGAGTTGTTGTTATTATCTCTTTTGTTCTTGGGACAATCTGAAGCAAAGTGACCCTTCTCATTGCATGTGAAGCATCTTAGGTCTTTCTTGTTCTTTTTATAGGATCTATTGTGGCGAGAGTGATCCTTCTTGGCTTTGCTTCTTTTGGTGTGAGTTGCAAGAGCTTGATCTTCACCTCCCATCTTTTCTTCACGAGCTATAAGTCTAGCTTCTTCTTGAGAGCATTCTTCCCGAAGTCTGCTGAATGAGATCAACTTCTTCCTTGCACAAATTTCTTGAATAAAGGAATCCCATGACCTGGGTAGGCCATTTAGAGTGGTCATCACCACTTCACCATTCTCCACCATTTCATCTACTGCTTCTAATTGTTCCTTGATCTGGGAGACCCTTGAAAAGTAAGATTGAATGGTTTCTCCATTCTGAAACTTCACTACTTTCAATTGGTTCCGCAGGGTCATCTTTCGATTTATGTTCTTTCCTTCAAATAGGTTGGTCAAAGATTCAAACATCTCTTTGGGTGTCTTAAGAGAAGACACATGAGGAATGAGATGGTCTTTGATAGAATCAGCAATGATTCTCTTTGCCTTGACCAAGTTCTTCTTGTGCAATGCCTTGGCTTCTTCATCCTCTGGGATAGGGATGTCTTCTTTCACATATGAGTCCAACTCATTCTCTTCCAGGATTAACCCAATCCTATACTTCCAGGCTCGGAAGTTATCAGCCCCTTCAAGCTTATCCTCAAGCTTAGTGTGGAGAGACATCTTTAAGAGTACTTCAAATGGAAATAGAAAAGATTTAGGACTTACCACTTGAAGTGTTGAAAACTGGATCTGGTCCCGGATTAGGGTTTGTCAGAGAAACCCTAAAAATTCAAAATGTGAATTTCAAAATTTCGAAAGGATAGAAAGATGCGCCTTAGAGAGCTGATCAGCCTAGTACATTCAGAATTTGAGATCAGCAAGGTCTTGCCCTTCAAAATTGCCTTTTTGTCCTCTCGGGTTCACTAGGGAGAGCCTTGAATTAGGGTTTGAGTTTCCCGGAGATCTACCCAGCCAAAAATCTCGATCCAAAGCTCAAACCTTCGATTTTTGCAAGGAGCTTCCAGCTGTGCCTTCAGTTTCCAGAAATTCCTATTTTTGTGGAAACCCTAATTTTTAGGGCCAAATCTTAAAATGCTCGGAACTGAATTCTGATTGGACAGATAGATGCGCCTTGATGAGTAGATCCAATCTACTATACTGAATTTCAAAAATCTATGGAGAGAAACCCAATAAACAAGGAATACAAGCTTCCGTCACTGCAAAATGTCTTCTTCTCAGTTAAGCTCTGATACCATGTTAAATTTTTAGTATTAAATCACAATACTATAGGATCTTTGCTGAGAGAATAACATCTACAGTATATCAATGCATGACAATCATAATATGACAAGCATCACAAGAATCAAAAGCATAGAGACAAGAGACACAGAGTTTCCGTGTGGAAAACCCTAAGGTGAAAAACCCCACAACTTCCTCAGAGATAGAGAGAGCAATGGATCAACCAAAATACAACCAAATAGCACTGAGATAGTCTCCTAGCAGATGATCCTCCTCCTCCTCACTAGTGCGCCACTTTTCAGAGAGAGAGATAGTTACTTTTCTGAGTGAGTAAAATAGAGATCTCCTATCTCTATTTATACTCACCTTTTTGCCCAGTGACCTACTGGGGCCGACTTGTCTACTTGGATACACCCACATTATATTATATATTAATCAGGGCCGACCCCATAAGGTGGTCTAATAACCCATCGGCAAGTACACACACTTGCGACACTTGTCAATCCACATGACGCCACTTCCTTATAGAGGAATAACACATCTCTTATAAGGGTACAATAAATATATATATAATATACAGATGAAATACATTCCGAAGTTACATATACATCAACAAGGGTTACGTCACATTGAGACAATGCCCAAGATGTGAAATTTGACGTTTATCAAGGTTTATGTCACATTGTGATGTTTATCAAGGGTTATGTTGCATTGTGGCATTCATCAAGGGTTAGATGCAACATATTCACAATGTGAAATTTGACATTCATCAAGGTCTATGTCGCATTGTGATGTTTATCAAAGGTTACGTTGCATTGTGGCGTTCATCAAGGGTTATATCACATTTGACAATGCCCAATATGTGAAACATATGACGACACAACCCAAAATACGACCTATTCAGAATGTGAAATTTGACGTTCATTAAGGTTTGTGTCACATTGTGATGTTTATCAAGGCTAATGCTGCATATTGGCATTCATCAAGGGTTATGTTGCATTTTGATGTTTATCAAGGGCTATGATGCATTGTGGTGTTCATCAATGGTTATGTCACATTGCGACAATTCCCATCAAGGGTTATGTTGCATTGTTGTGTTCATCAAGGGTTATGTTGCATTGCGACAATGCCCAATATGTAACACATATGCGGACACAACCCAAGATGCGACATATTAACAATGTGAAATTTGGCGTTCATTAAGGTTTGTGTCACATTGTGATGTTTATCAAAGCTTATGCTGCATTGTAGCATTCATCAAGAGTTATGTTGCATTGTGATGTTTATCAAGGGTTACGTTGCATTCTGGCATTCATCAATGGTTATCTCGTATTGCGACAATGCCCAATATGTGACAGATATGCCGACACAACGCAATATGCTACATATTCACAATGTGAAATTTGACATTCATTAAGGTTTGTGTTGCATTGTGATGTTTATCAAGGCTTATGTTGCATTATGGCATTCATCCAGGGTTATGTTGCATTACGACAATGCCCAAGATGTGAAATTTGACGTTCATGAAGGTCTATGTCACATTGTGATGTTTATCAAGGGTTACATTGCATTGTGGCATTCATCAAGGGTTGTGTTGCATTGCGACAATGCCCAATATGTTACACATATGCCGACACAACCCAATATGCAACATATTCTCAATGTGAAATTTGACTTTCATTCAGGTTTGTGTCACATTGTGATGTTTATCAAGGTTTATGTTTCATCCAGGGTTATGTCGCATTGCCACAATTCCCAAGATGTTAAATTTGACGTTCATCAAGGTTTATGTCACATTGTGATGTTTATGAAGGGTTATGTTTCATTGTGGCATTCATCAAGGGTTAGATGCGACATATTCACAATGTGAAATTTGATGTTCATCATGATCTATGTCACATTGTATTGTTTATCAAGGGTTACGCTGCATTGTGGCGTGAACATCAAGGGGTAAGCCACATTGCGATAATGCCCAATATGTGACACATAAGCTGACACGACCCAAGATGCAACATATTCACAATGTGAAATTTGATGTTCATTAAGGTTTGTGTCACATTGTGATGTTTATCAAGACTTATGTTGCATTGTGGTGTTCATCAAGGGCTACGTCACATTGCGACAATGCCCAAGATGTGAAATTTGGCATTCATCAAGGTCTATGTCGCATTATGATGTTTATCAAGGGTTATGTTGCATTGTGGCATTCATCACGGGTTAGATGTGACATATTCACAATGTGCAATTTGACGTTCATGAAGGTCTATGTCGCATTGTGATGTTTATCAAGGATTACATTGCATTGTGGCATTCATCAAGCGTTATGTCGCATTGCGACAATGCCCAATATGTGACACATATGCCGACACAACCCAAGATGCGACATATTCACAATGTGAAATTTGATGTTCATTAAGGTTTGTGTTGCATTGTGATGTTTATCAAGGCTTACGCTTCATTGTGGCATTCATCAAGAGTTATGTCGCATTGTGATGTTTATCAAGGGTTACGCTGCATTGTGGCATTCATCAATGGTTATGTTGCATTGCGATAATGCCCAATACGTGACACATCTTCCGACACATCGCAAGACGTTACATATTCACAATGTGAAATTTGACGTTCATTAAGGCTTGTGTCGCATTGTGATGTTTATCAAGGCTTATGTTGCATTATGGCTTTCATCAAGGGTTATGTCACATTGTGACAAAATATGTCAGAATATTACACATATCTCCAATATTAATAAATTGACAATTTTAATTAATTATAATATAATAATTAATTATTTAAATAACAAATAATTATTTAATATATTATTAATTATTTAATTAATTCATATTTTTTTAACTAAATAAATTAATTAATTAATTAATATTATCATTCACTAAATTATTTTATAATTGCTTATTATAAAATAATAGTAATGTTTAATTATCAATATTGTTTACTTAAACAATATTATTAATCGAACAATTAAAATACGGATTTCGTTAAAATCATTAAATAATATTAATCTATTAATATTTTTAATTAAATAATGATTAATTAACTAATATTATTATTAACTAAATAACTATAATATGAATTAAATTATTTTATAATTATTATGTTTAATTAATTATTATAAAATAATAATATTGTTTAATTAAACAATGTTATTAATCAAACAATTAAATTATGTATTTTATTAAAATTATTAAACAATATTATTCTATTAATATTTCAGAGATATGTGTATGAGCACACCCGTTACTAGCAACAACTTGACATTAATAATATTAATATGTTTGAATACGCCGATAGGCGTAAATGGGGCACATAATTTTCATATTAATGTTTTTTTTCTATATTATGTGTCGCATGTACGCCTATCGGCGTATTCGGACACATTAATATTATTAATTTTGTTGTCTCTAGTTATGCCAATAGGCATTTATATCTTACATTTTTGGGAGATGAACTTGGAAGAGCCGATCATCAAGATCGAGCAGGGTGAAACAAGTGTACTGCCTAGATGATTTCAATGATCGTCGTATTTGGTTAAGGGTAATGAATTGTTTTAGTTATATTAGTAAATGTTTATAGTTAGTGGCGGCTCCATACCTTAGACACGCTAGATCCCTCCATCCTTAAGCTTCAGTTAACTAATTTGTTGTGGCTGACTGGTGGAGGTTACTAACCGAAGCTTTGGTTACTTTGTGTCTTACTGGTGGAGGTTACTAACTGTAATCCAATACGTATGATTAAAATGGCGTGCTGCTACCTGATTGTAGTTCATTATGCAGCGTGGCTCGCTGGCATCCACCCGCGTGGTGGAGGTTACTAACGGTGGATGTGCAAGTTACATATGGTTAGCGAGTTCAATAAATCCATTGTCGTTCAGCATCATCTGCATTCGTTCTCCATCATTGTTGCAGGAAGAGGTATAGGCTCCCAAATTCATCATGGTACTGTTAAAGAACAAAGACATGGTATTGTTAAAGGACTTCAATAGGCTCCCACATTCATCATCAATCAGTTTCTATAGGCTTCTGCAACTCCCATAAATCAGATTTTTTTGGACATGTCTTCATATAGGGGGAAATGATAGGAAACTTCACCATTTTCCATGAAATTCAAGATTTATGTTCCAAAGGATTATGAAACGTATATGAAACTTCTTCAAGGGTCAGTGCAAGCTAATGAGGGTCACTTTTGGCGCATTAGATGCAATAGAAAATTGAAAAAGCAGGCATCCCTCAACTTACTTGAATTTTTTGAGCTACTTATGCAAAATATCTTGCATTGAGTGAAAAAGAAGAAATGTAGGAAATTGAATCACGTTTCCGAATATATAACTTTTATGTATTGAAAATTTGCATAGCTATGTCAAGTTTTATTTTTCCTAACAAACACTTTTTATTTTTCAGGCAAATGATAAGGTATATTTTTTTGTGGGTTGAGCCTTTGAGGGCCTAAATGATGGAATCAAGCTATAAAAATCGGCATGCATGTAGAGAACACATAGCACTTGTGCGCCATTATTTTCGAAAATGAAATTAGTAATTTTATAATTTTTTTATAATTGTCTAAGTGATCAAACCTCGAAAATAGTACCTCTTTTGTGGGTAGAGCCTTTGAAGGTCTTAATGCAAAAATCTTGACATGGGTTTTTCATAGAACGTGGAGGTTAGTGTCCTCTTGTGCACCATACAATTTTTTTTTGAAATGATCGAGAATTGAAAAAGTTATGGAAGAAACACTAACAGTGTGTTTCACGAGTTAAGGAAGTAGGACAGA
This sequence comes from Larix kaempferi, assembly GCA_027924585.1. Classification (NCBI taxonomy): domain Eukaryota; kingdom Viridiplantae; phylum Streptophyta; class Pinopsida; order Pinales; family Pinaceae; genus Larix; species Larix kaempferi. The sequence continues at coordinate 918,279 of BSBM01000260.1, read as the reverse complement.
AAAGAAATTGAATGAAAATAGGAAAAATTAATATTTCAAAATAAAAGTTACATATTTGGAATCTGCAAAAAAAAATGCTATTTGTGTCTAAGATTTCATCAAAAATGACTGTGTATAGCATATTGTAACGAGTGGCTAAGCACAGGCTTCTCCAGAAACTGGAAGAAATACCCAATTAGCTTTGGTTTTTCATTAACATTGCACAGGTTTGGAATTACCGAAGCAAACTCCAAAGCATACACATAGGATTATTGTTGACATGCGAGCAACCTCCAAATTCAAAAATATTGCCGCGCTTTTAAATGTACATAACGCACACACGTTATATAACTACATAATGCGTACGTGTTATATAGTTCCAAAATGCACTCGCATTATTTAAATCATAAAATACATGTTTAATACTTGAAAAAGAAGTGGTGTGGAAGACTCAAGGGAATTTTTTTTTAATATTTGAGAAGGGGTGGGGAAAGGTCAAGAGAATCTATGGTTAATATTTAACAGGGGTGGGAAAGGTTCAAGGTCTTAGAAGGATGTTGGAAGCTTGAGTGGGGAGAGATTAATGGAATGAGAACATGATGGGCTACAGGGGTTCAAGGGAAGTGGATCTTGAGAGCACTATTAGGAGTAGAATAGGTTCTGAAGAGGTATAGGGTTAGAAGTTGAAAGTGAGACTTGAGTGACAAGGGGGAATGGATGGAGGCAAGGGGGATGTGAGAGAGAAATAAAGAATACAAGGGGCAGGGAGACATAGAGTGAGGGAGTGAGAGGGACAATGGGGAGGAATGGATTTAGAGGGAGTGAGAGATAGATGGGGATAGAATGAAATAAAGATATAGGAAGGGGGGAACAAAAAGTGTTGGTGGGAGACATGTAGGGAGTGGTGGCGATGGAGAGAGAGAGAGAGAGAGAGAGGGAGAGAGAGAGAGAATATGAGAGGAGGGGGAAGGGACATAAAGTGTGTGAGAGAGAGGGAGTGATGGAGAGATTGGGATAGGTTGAGGGAAAGATAACATGAGGGAGGGATATAAGGTGAGAGAGAGACAGGCGATGAGAGAGGGAGGGAGAGAAGGTAGGGTGAGGGATGGAGGGAGAAAGGTGGAGATAGATATGGATGGAGGGGGGATGGGTTTGAGAATGGAAAGGGACATAATGTGTGTGGGTGTTTGAGAGAGAGAGAGAGAGAGAGAGAGAGAGATTGATGGTTGGGGAGAGAGAGACTAGAGGCAGTTGTGAGCGACAAAGAAAGTGGGAGGTTGTGTGTGTGTGTGTGTTTGATAGGGAAGGAGGAATCAGTGGGGTTGCAGGGACGAAGATGGTGTAAGGGAGAGAAAGTGACATAGAGGGAGGGAGGTAAAGGGAGTGAGGGACATAACCAGGGACAGATCTAGAGAAAGAGATAGGGAGAGAGGGATACAAGGTGAGATAGAGAGGGCAGGGGGGAGGGATAAAGGCACATAGGGTTTATGATTAAGGAAAAATGAAGAGAGAGAGTTCTATAGGGACTTGGATATTTGTGAATATATACATAAGGTGGATACCCTCCTCATTATTATCTTCATAACTATCACCATCTTCATCATCATCACCATCATCATCATCATCAACATATTCATCATCATTGTCATCTCTAGGTTCCTGATCAACATCTCCATCATCATCATCTTCTTCATCCTTATCATCTTCATCATCACCTTCATCACCATCACCATCATCATGAACATCTTCATCAGCATAAACATCTTCATCATCATTGTCATCTGCCCCTTCCTCATCAACATCTCCATCATCATCATCTTCATCATCATCATCATCATCATCATCTTCATCACCGGCACCATCATCATCAACATCTTCATCATCATCACCATCATCATCATCATCATCAACATCTTCATCATCATTTTCATCTCTAGGTTCTCCATCATTATCATATTCATCATCATAATCATCTTCATGACCATCATCGTCATCATCAACATATTCATCATCATCACCATCATCATCATCATCATATTCCTCATCAAATCAACATCTCCATCATCATCATCATCATCTTCTGAACATCATCATGATCATCATCTAAACATCACCATCACCATCATCATCAACATCTTCATCATCATCACCATCACCATCATCATCAAAATATTCATCGTCATCACCATCACCATCACCATCACCATCTTCATCATCATTTTCATCTCTAGGTTCCCCATCAACATCAACATATCCATCATCATCATCTTCATCATCATCATCATCTTCATCACCATCATCATCATCATCATCATCATCTTCATCATCATCACCAGCATCATCATCATCTTCCGTGAATCAAATCAGCATCTCCATCATGTCACCATCATCTTCTTCATCATCATCTCAAAATCACCATCACCATCATCATCAACATCTTCATCATCATTACCATCACCATCATCATCAACATCTTCATCGTCATCACCATCATCATCATCATCATTGGCATTTGTAGGTTCCTCATCAACATCTCCATCATCATCATCTTCTCCATCATCATCATCTTCATCACCATCACCGTCATCATCAACATCAACATCTTCATCATCATCACCATAATCATCATCTCCATCATCATCAGATCAACATCTCCATCATCATCATCTTCTTCATCATTTTCACCACCACCATCATCATCATCATCATCTTCATCGCCATCTCCATCATCTTCAACATCTCCATCATCATCACCATCACCATCATCATCATCTTCATGACCATAAACATCTTCACCATCATTGTCATCTCCCCCTTCCTCATCAACATCTCCATCATCATCATCTTCATCATCATCATCATCATCATCATCACCATCACCATCATCACCATCTGAACATCACCATAACCATCATCGTCAACATCTTCATCATCATCACCATCAGCATCATCATCAAAATATTCATTGTCATCACCATCACCATCACCATCACCATCTTCATCATCATTGTCATCTCTAGGTTCTCCATCAACACAACATCTCCATCATCATCATCTTCTTCATCATCATCATCTTCATCACCATCATCATCATCATCAACATCTTCATCATCATCACCATCATCATCATCATCTTCCTCATTAGATCAACATCTCCATCATGTCACCATCATCTTCATCATCATCATCATCATCATCATCCGAACATCACCATCACCATCATCATCAACATCTTCATCATCATTACCATCACCATCATCATCGACATCTTTATCATCATCACCATCATCATTGGCATCTGTAGGATCCTCATCAACATCTCCACCATCATCATCTTCATCACCATCATCATCATCATCATTGGCATCTGTAGGTTCCTCATCAACATATCCATCATCGTCATCTTCTCCATCATCATCACCATCATCACCATCATGATCTTTTGAACATCATCATGATCATCATCTGAACATCACCATCACCATCTTCATCAACATCTTCATCATCATCACCATCAGCATTATCATCAAAATCTTCATCGTCATCACCATCACCATCACCATCACCATCTTCATCATCATTGTCATCTCTAGGTTCCCCATCAACACAACATCTCCATCATCATCATCTTCTTCATCATCATCATCTTCATCACCATCATCATCATCATCAACATCTTCATCATCATCACCATCATCATCATCATCTTCCTCATCAGATCAACATCTCCATCATGTCACCATCATCTTCATCATCATCATCATCCGAACATCACCATCACCATCATCATCAACATCTTCATAATCATTACCAGCACCATCATCATCAACATCTTCATCGTCATCACCATCATCATTGGCATCTGTAGGTTCCTCATCAACATCTCCACCATCATCATATTCATCACCATCATCATCATCATCATCGTCATTGGCATCTGTAGGTTCCTCATCAACATATCCATCATCGTCATCTTCTCCATCATCATCACCATCATCACCATCATGATCTTCTGAACATCATCATGATCATCATCTAAACATCACCATCACCATCATCGTCAACATCTTCATCATCATCACCATCAACATCATCATCAAAATCTTCATCGTCATCACCATCACCATCACCATCACCATCACCATCACCATCACCATCTTCATCATCATTGTCATCTCTAGGTTCCCCATCAACACAACATCTCCATCATCATCATCTTCTTCATCATCATCATCTTCATCACCATCATCATCATCATCAACATCTTCATTATCATCACCATCATCATCATCATCATCTTCCTCATTAGATCATCATCTTCCTCATCAGATCAATATCTCCATCATGTCACCATCATCTTCATCATCATCATCATCATCATCATCATCATCTAAACATCACCATCACCATCATCATCAACATCTTCATCATCATCACCATCATCTTCATCAACATCATCATCTTTATCATCTTCATTTGCATCATGATCATCTTCATTGTCATCACCCTCCTCCTCCTCCTCATATTTATCATCTTCATCTGCATCATGATCATCTTCATTGTCATCACCCTCCTCCTCATCATCATCTTGTGCACTTATGCACTTAGGGATTAATGTTTAGAAGAGGGTCTAAAGGCCTTTATGGGGGAGGGGCTCTAGGAACAAGGTAAGACAGAGAGGGCAGGGGGGAGGGATAAAGGCGTAGAGGGTTAGTGATTAAGGGAGAAGAAGGGAGAGAGTGCTATAGGGAGGGATCATGACGAAGATAAAGAGAAGGTGGAGAGATGGAGAGTGGGGTATGCTTGACAATGTATGTAACCATATAAAATATTTTTTTTCTTTTGATTTTGTTCGTTGCCCTAGCCGTGCACCTAACCTATTTATTGTGCCTGACAATATCACGTACGCATTTTTACCCTTAATATCGCGCATGCATTTTTGCTTTATATAATGCATGCAGGTTTTGTAACTCTATAAACAGTGGATTGTCCCTGTCCGAGAGTAACTTCACTCTGTCCGAGCCAAAACAACACTCCCACGATTTTTCGAACAGCACGAGCCCGCCATTGGAAATTCTCACATTATACACCATATCCATCATTATTTTGTTTATGTAGGTGCGGCATTGAGGACATCTTTCATGGTTGCTCAGTGTGGTGTTGAGTTATATGGCCATATTTGAAGAAGATAATCAGCAAGCTTGAAGAATCTCCAATTGAATAACACCAAAGATAAGGTCTTTGAAAGATTCATTTTGCCTATATTTGAGGAGCACACAAGATAAGATATCAAGCTTCAAGACCATTTCATGGTGATGGTGGATATACACAAGTGTACAAGAGAATCAAAGAGCCCAAACAATTTATGATGTAACTTCCATTTGCTTATTATTGAAGAGCTTGTAATTGAGGAGCAACAAAAAAAAACTATATTGAATTGATCACTGTGGTAATGGGGAATGCACGTAACCGAGTACGCAAATTAGCAAGGAAGAAGAGACCTCAAGAAGTCATTGAAGAAGAGAAAGAAAAGAAAAGAATATACATGATGAATCGGAGGCTTTCTTTGGAAACTAATCCAATCCAATTGTAGAGGATACCACGGTTCATCCTATTAATCCATGACAAGAGGGACCTTCAATTTCCACAATATTTGTTGAACAAGCACCCCATGGAAGTAATCAAGAAGAAAAACGTAGGTGCTCATTAGGGGATGTTTCAATTCCCACTTCAAGTCAAAGTGATAAGTTACCATCTCAAGACGAAGCTCATGAAGAAACACAAAATTTGCTATCCAGATGTGGTTATACAAGCGATGAAGTCAAAGAGGCATTGGACATTTTGCCTACTGTTGAAGAAGAGAATGTTATCTAGACCATCGATGAGGATGTTGGACTTCCACAAGAGGATGTTGGACCTCCACAGACCATCGATGAGGATTTTGGACTTCCACCATCCAACTACTAGGAAAAGAATGAAGGACACCAAGCTACTACTGAAACGCTAGAGCGTCTTGGTGATGCGCCACATGGTACAATTCCAACACCCTTACTTCCATTATCAAGAACACATCGAAGAACTTCGAAGTGTATACAAGTTGATGAAAGTCTCATCAATTCCATTGAAGGTACACTATCTAAACGTAGTATTGCTTATCAAACTCAACAGATACTTGATAAATATTTTGCTTCTAAATGTGATGGAGATAAATGTAGATTATTTTTATCATTGTTAAAATCTAGGAGCATGAATGTTGTTAGGAAAAAGTTAGGGATAAAGATGATATAGAATTATGAACCAACTTCTCATATAGTTAAAATCCTAGTAGATGCATTTGGTAAAATTGGTAAGAATACACGTTCAAAGGACCGCAATGCTGCTCATCATGTGTTGTCACAAGCAATTGCAAATAAGAACACTAGGGCCCTTCGTATTCTCGGGCCTACATCCGAACTAGTTAATTTGAATGTAAAAACCCTCCGTAGGTATTCTATTAGAAGAGAACATCTTGACACAACCGATCAGACAGATTTTTGGGCCTTTGTTGGTCGGTTGCTACGTCGTGACATGAAGCTAGTTGATGCAGTAAAGGGACTAGTGCACATTTTTTGGCATGATCACACAAGGCCTTCTTCAAACCAAAAGGATGTACTAAAACTAAGAAGGGGTTCAAAGGATCGTGAACCACATACTAAGAATCTTCTTGATATAACATAGACAAAACTTTATGAGAAATTTAGGATTGAGCATAGACAATTGAACTTGGGGCAAAGATCTTTTGAGAAATGCAAGCCATGGTATGTTAGAATAAATACTCTTTGTAACACTTGTTGTTGTAGATACCATGTAGAATATGAATATTACTATGAAACATTTTTGTACATTCGTCGCGTGTTGCATACTAACCATGTGCAGGATTGCTCCATGACAATGCCACCGACTTCATCAAGAGAATTCATTCATAACATCGTGTGCAATAGGCCCGAGGGGCAAACATACTATGCAAAATCTTGTTTGGATGGAACATGCTCCAAATGTGCTGGAATGGCATTATTGAGCCAAAGTATGGACGAGAATGGAGACAATGAATTTGGGAAAATGGTTACAGACATGAAAAGTTTCAAATATATCAACTATGAAATAGTCCCAGGGAAAGAAAGCAAAAAAGTACAATTGGTGACATCTCAGGTATGCATTTATATCTATAAAATTATGTTGTAATGGTTACATTTCAATCCTTACTTACAAAAAAAACTGACATTGAGATCATTTTGTGTCACCAGGTACAAGTTAGTGACTTCATCAAGGAATTTATTGAAAAGACACATCAATATGTTCAGCATGTCCATGTGGCACGATGGCAGGATGAGAAGTTTAGAATATGCATAGATACATTTCCCCTTGGTACTATACTTTCAGTTGTTGATTTTGCCGAGAACTACACTCTGCAACCTCAAAATGAGATCCAAAATCAGTATTATCACTCTGACCAGGTTTCCTTGATGATCCATATCACATATAGGCATGGCCCAAATAGCATGGAAGAGTAAAGAGAAATTCTGAAGGAATATCACTTCTACATAAGTGATGATAGGTGCCACGACTTCCACTATGTACGTCATTGCTTCATCATGTTCTATGATCACTTGAAGGGAAGGAACATACAGATGGATCGACACTGGATTTGGTCTAATGGGTGTGCTGGTCAGTTCAAAAATGCACGCATATTTTAGTGGTTGTGTTCATTGCATAAAAACTACAAAGTGCCACATATGTGGAACTATTTTGAGACTGGGCATGGTAAAGGAGAGCATGATGGAGCCAAAGCATGTGTCAAAACATCCCTACGAAGAGAGGAATTGAAAGTATCTACAAAATCTACTATTCTAAATGCTCAATCTACAGTCAAGTGGTGCACGTCAGTAATGGGAGAGGAATCAACTATGCGAGTAGAATCCACAAGAAAGAGACATGTGGAGAGATTTTTTTGGGAGGTGGTAGACATAGATCGTTCACATGCATGGGAATGCAAGACTATGCCTGGGACTCGTGGCTTTCATTCGGTTCGAAGCTCTGATAACCCAGTATTTGAAATTTGGACCAGAAAACTCACTTGTTTTTTTCTGCCTTGTTGTGATGGTGACTGGGATGGGTGTGAATCATTGGATTGGGTTGATGGATGGGATCGCATATCACTTCCACTTGATTAGCGTGCAATTGTTGAGTTAAATCCGTTGGAAGAAGACCAATCATCTATTTATACAGATTTTGATCATGTCTCAGACCTTGTACAACCCGGTATGATGCATTTCCTTAACATTTTTTCTTTGTTTACGTAGTCTTCAAATGCACATTAATGGCCTTGTAAACATGCAATTCAAACATTAACAAAAACGATTTATGCATTGGATTTCAATTTAAACAACAAATATCATAGAAGGATATACATTACCATGGTGTGAGTAAGCCCATGGTCATGGGCAGCTGGAGTCTTTCTAGGAGTAGAACGTCTCGCATACACATAACCCTTGTTCACGAATGGCCTAGCGGGAGATACAAATCCAGGAAGTGGTCTAGATGTCTCGGATGGTGCCTACAGTCAGCAAGTGTTCATGTAGTTAGACATGCATGATTCAACAAATAAACATGTATTTAAAAAATGTCATTTTTAATTGTTTACCTGGAGCCCAGATGTTTCATCGGACGATACGACCATGGGTGCTACCTCCACATTACCTTGCCCCAGTGAAGGATCTGCCATCTGCAAGTTTAATAATTGTAATTATTAGACCGTAGATAGCATTAGTGAACTAAAATGTAAAGTATGTGGAAATTAACAAATTAACAAGTATTAAAAAACTGAAATTTTAAAATGTTTACCTCGGTGTGAGATACGGAAATAGGTGCTATATAAGATGGGCCTGCCAAATGGGTAGCATCATGCCCCCCTATAGATTCTGGAACATCCGGCTCTGGGGCGTCGCTGCTGGCATAAAGCATCAACTACAAGTTCACAAAATTAATATATTAGCTCAAACTATATATATGTGTACAAAGATGAAAATAAATGAAGAATTTATTACAATTAACCATCAACATACCTCTCTCAAATACCCACTGAAGGAAACATCTGAGGCAAGACCATAGCAAGGACGACCACATGATGTGCACTCATGAGGGTCAGTACTAGGATGGGGATGTGTCGATGGTCCTGCACTAGTGGATGGTCCTGATGGTCCTGCACTAGTGGATGGTCCTGCATGGTGACAAGTTGGTGTATGTACCACACCAGGGACAGATGTCCCTTCCTCACCCATATGCTTAACTATAGTGCCATGGCGAACAACCACCCGTGCCAAACTCAAAAATGCATCACGTGTCTGTGGAATAATACGATGTGCAGGTGGGACATCTGGCCCAGGCAACTACCTGCGAGATGCGGGGATAGGGCAATCCTAGTCTTAAAGCCTCGCATTGGGTCGGTTTTGGGGCATCCCCCTACCGATCCCCTGAAACTGCAAGATGTCAAAATAGTTTACGTGTTTATGTAACACGAACTCTACGTACATTTTTCGAAGGAAATATAAGGGAATTTCCCTATTGTTGTGTGGTGGCATATCAAAAACCATGTACCATCTGTCCATCCAGTTATCAACAAATGGTTGAAACATGCACCACTCAATGGAGATATGAGGCTTGTTTGCATTTTAGATTTCCCCCATCCGAGGGTCCCTAAACAATGCAAATACGAGCTCTTTGGATATTTTCAACTTTTTAATTGCATTGTAGTCTAGCCCATCAGCATATTGTTGTCTTTTTCTTTCTCTATATGATGTAATATCATATAGTACATTGCTAGACTGTGAAATGGTGTCAACAATTGCATCCAAGGTTGATGCAAGCAAGTGGCGAATCCTGTCACCACCACTAAAAGCTGCACTAATGCCCCTCAAGTGGGAAAGCTCAATCAGTATCTCGGCATTGGTGTCCATAGCCACAACTGCAATAAAGACATCAATACGAAAATCATTAGAAACATATACATGGTATATAATGACGTCTCTTCAAAATTGAAAATGTATTAAATCAAATTCAAGTAAGCAATTTAATGGCATTCACTTACATACATTTAAAACTTAAAATTAAACATTTAAAAATTAAAAAGTAAGTTTCGTTCAACTTCTTTCTAGAAGTTAAGGCACTTCTTAACCCTCATTGGTGACTTTTCCATGCAAACTTGGGTTTAAACTTCTTAGAATTTAGGAGTGTTATTTTGACATGTTTTGACCTTTACGTCCATTGCAGAAAACAATATTTCCATCAACTTCATAAGCTAACATTAAATTTAATGATTTCAACATATTACGCCTTGTGGTTGGAGGGGAGGACAAAGTGGCATGGAATGAAATGGATATGTATGAGTTTGTCTTGCCAATATGATTACATATGTACTTGAGATGACTATCAATGATTAAGATGTTGAATAATAAACTAGAGATTGTGACTAGAATGACAATAACAACAATGTCAACTTCTCAAAACAGAGACAATTTCTCTCTACAAAATCGATCTCTACATTGTATGGCAAGTTCAGAAAATTAAATAAAAAACATAGTGATTTTCTATATGAAGTATTTCAGTTGAATCGACGGTCCCTAAGCATTGAGTATATTGATCGAGGGTGTGGATAGGGCAATCCCGAGAGACACTTTGTTAATGTGTTTTGGCATTTAGTCAAGAGTGCTTAACTAAGAGGCAATGTATAGCTACATACACTTCTGATGAAATTTTGATTATGTTCATGGACAAATGATTATGATGAAATTTTGAGAAACCAAGTTACTAATTTTTTTTGCATTTTTTCTATTCACGCTTGTGCATGCATTTCATCTTGTTATGGCCATTACCAAGGAAAATTATTTAATTAGTATCATGGGAAATGCCCTTTGAGGGTTGGAAATTTGGGTTTCATGTGGATGGATACATTGCAGAAAGGGAGGAGTTCTATTTTTTTCAATTTTTGGTTGGATTAGGAATTTTTGAGTTTTTGAAAAGGGATTCATTTTAATTATTCACTCATCTTGGTTGAGGGAAACGTGAATTTAATTAGAGATTGGGTTATTCCCAATTTTATCAATATTACAAAACTAGGTTGTTTTAAACAATAAAAAATAGTAATTTAGGTTAAGAAATGACAAAAAAATGGTATGGGTGAATGAATTACCTGATTAGATGACAATCCACCGGTGAATTTTCCTCCCCTCTAGCTAAATCAAGCTCCATCGATACTCCATGGCACACAAACCGTCATCATCCAACCTCTATTTCGCATTTCTGATGCATGAAGAGCACCGCGGGTGGTCGGGGGTGGTCGAGAATGTGTTTTTAAATTAATTTTAGATTTCAATAACATGTACACATTTTGTAACTACATAACGTGTACACATTTCTTAGTTATATAATGCGTATGTGTTATGGTTACCTATCCTACATGTCCAGTGACATGTCAGGCTCGGGTTTTACCATGGCAAGTGCTAAGTATCAGAAACGCGTTATGTTTTTATGTATCAGGAATGAGTTTTGAAAAAGTAGGATTGCATCTAAAGTGACCCTCATCTTCTTGCACACACCCTCAAGACATTAATTACTCTCCATACATCATAAAAATCACATATATGAGATGATACAAGTCAAAATATAGCAACTTCAAGCTTTGATAACAAGATATGAGGAAAATGGAACCATTTACACATTGTTTAGTATTTTGACATAGTTTCAATTGGTATTTCGACCTGAGGATCTTCTAAGAAGCAAATACAGAGTAAATACATCAAATTACAAATAAATGGGGCCACAAGAGCTCCCCCAAAGAGAACAACATCTCACCAAGTTCTCCCTTCCTCCAAGAGTTGAAATATGAAGAGAAAAGTGAGAAAGGTGTGGAAGCAAGTTGAGGATGAGATTGTCATGAGCATCCATGTAGCTTCAACCTGCAACAAATGACTCCATTGTAGCTCCAAATGAAAGTTCTGAATGGCCTCTCCAATTTCCAATTAGGATGGGAATCTTTCACCCTCAAAATTGGTACTAAGGCAAGTAGAGTAAACACTCCACAAGCATGGACAAGCTATGCTCTCCAATATGCAAAATGAGAAATGATCAAAATCTAGTCTCCTTGTTTGTTCTTGACTTTTATAAACTTCTGAAGGCTTCCTTAACTTTAATTCCATCCATGAGATTCATGCCAACTCGAATTGAGAAGAGATTCCAATGTGTGTCACTTGTCCCTCCATTCCTAGCCTCTTCCTTCACTCAATTTGAATGGATGACTCTTTGGCTTCCCTAACTGCCTTGTGCACCCTCTTGGAGGATAATTTTAGCCCTGACATGTCATATATGTCAGATGTCAGCAATCAGGTCTGATTTTTGTCAGAAGTGTCATAGCATCTTCATCATTGTTGTCATAGAAGCTAGGGAATCTAGCCCAAGTGTCCTAATAGCTCCAAAATGGCTCTTCATCTTCCATGGGAGTTACTCTTCCTCTCCATTTAGACCTCATTGATTCATGCCAAGTATTATTCCCTTCCAACTCCCCCAAGAACATTGGAATCCACCTTGGATTTGAATGGGTTAGAGTGGAATGCCATGTGGCACGGGGAATCTTGCTTGAGTGGGCCCCACACCTCCAATGTGCCCTCATGACCAAGTGCCACCTTATTTTCCTATATTAAAAATTTATTTATTCCCCATTTAATATATTTTTTCAAACTAATGTCCATTTGGGGTTTTATAGTCTCCTTATTCCAAATCTAATGTTTCCACCCCAACCTAGGAAACTAGTAGATTGGTGGAATTTTATCTTCTTAAAATTTATTTGAATGGGGACATTACAGTCCTCCCCACCCAAGATTGCTTTCCCTCAGGCAATTCCAAATTAGGATGCTGAAAAATGTGTTCCTCCTACCATGTGGCATCCTCACTCGAAAAATATTTCCATTTTACCAAATACTCCCTTATGGTTTTGCTCCTGAATTTCCTTTCTCTTGCCTTCATTTTTTTTTTTTTTGGAATAAGTATGAGTTGTCATTCATCATCTAATGGAGGGAGGGTTTCTGAAATAGATATTTGTTGACCAATATCCTTCTTAAGGCATGAAACATGAAATAAATTGTGGATTTTTCTTCCTTCCAGAAGTTCCAACTCATAAGCCACCTTCCCAACCTTTCGAACTACCTTATATGGACCATAATATCTTGGTTTGATATTGTCTGATCCTTTCACTTTCAAGGAGGTTTGTTTATATGGTTGTAGCCTCAAATAGACCAAATCATACACTTGAAAAATTCTTTCCGCCCTATGTTGATCCACATACTTTTTTTTGTTGATTTTGGGAAACCTGCAAATTGTCTTTTAGAAGTTTCAAAATCCCTTGACTTTCCTCCACCCAATCCTTAGATTTTGGGGCTCTACTATCACCAAATATGTGCTCAAAAAATGTGAGTGCTTCATAAACATAAATTTATTTGAAAGGACACATGCCAATGGAGATATGGAAAGTACTATTGTAGCAAAACTCACCCAAGTGTAGCCATTTCAGCCATGTTTTATGCTGCTCACCAACATAGTTGCTCAAGTACCCCATTCAACCATTGATTCAATATTTCTATTTGGCCATCAATTTGAGTATGATAGCTTGTGCTTGGATTCAATTGAATGCCCATCAACTTGAAAATTTCTTGCTAAAAGGCACTCATAAATCTGCCCTCTCTATCACTCACAATGTTCTTGGGAAGTTCATGCAATCTGGAACTTTCTCTAAAGAATAGATCAACCACTTATGTAGCAGTAAAAGATGATGTAACAGCAAATAAATGAGAAAATTTGGTGACTCTATCCACCACAACATAAATGCAATCCTTACCCAAAGCCTTGGGAAAACCAGTGATGAAATCCATGGAGATACTATCCCATTTCTGTTGTGGAATGGGCAATGGTTGTAATAGACCAGTAGGATGTGTATGTTCAGATTTTTTTTGCTGACATAACTTGCATTCATTCACATATTTTAGAACATATTCTTTCATCCCTTTCCAAAAGAACCTTTCCCTTAATTTCCTATATGTTTTGAAAAAACCAGGATGGCCTGCTAAAGGAGAATCATGAGCTTCCTTCAAAATATTGTGCTCGAGATTCGAACCATGAACCAAGTATATTCTATCCTTATAGTATATTATACCACCCAAAATACTGTACATATCATCACATTCGACCCCATCTAACACATCACAAGCAAAACTATCTTTGTCATATTCAACTATTAACATATTTTTCCAATCTTTTGAAATGTCCATAAGAGAAAATGATGGTCTTCTAGATAATGCATCTGCTACAATATTATTCTTCCCTTTGACATATTCAATGTAAAAATCAAAAACTTGGACTTTTCGTACCCACTTTTGTTTCCTTTCATTGAGCTCCTTTTGTGTGAGAAAATGCTTCAAACTGCTATGATCCGTTTTGACCTCAAACTTGTTTCCCACCAAGTATTGTGTAAACTTGGACAAGGCATGCATGATGGCTAACATTTCTTTTTCATAAATGGAGTAGAGCTTCTCATGTGGCTGCAAATTTCTGCTCTCAAAATCTATGGGGTGTTGATTTTTCTTTAGGACCACCCCTATTCCTTCTCTTGATGCATCACATTCCAAGACAAATGGTTTAGAAAAATCAGGTAATGCAAGTACTAGACAACTACTCATTACCTCTATCATTCTTTGGAAATCCTTTCCAACCTCTTTATCCCACTTGAAAGCATCCTTATTGGTCAAATCAATAAGTGGAGAAGTCAATTTGGAGAACCCCTTCACAAACTTTCTATAGTAAGTGCATATTCTAATGAAGCCTCTCAATGCTGTGATGTTTTTGGGTGATGGCCATTCAAGAATAGCTCTTATTTTTTCCAAGTGCACCTTCACTCCATTCAACAATAGCTCTTATTTTTTCCAATTGCACCTTCACACCATATTTCCCAATGATGTGCCCAAGATATAAAACTTCTTTCAACCCAAATTCACACCTGGACAACTTAGCAAACAAAGATTGTTTATGCAAAATTTCAAGAAAACTTCTAGATGGTGCAAGTGTTCCTCCCATGTTTTACTATAAATCAAAATGTCATCAAAGAAAACAAAAACAAACTTACGACGCTGCTTGCAAAATATTTGATTCATACATGATTCGAATGTGGCTGGAGCATTGGTCAAACAAAATGGCATGATAAGAAACTCAAAATGACCATAGTGACATCTGAAAGTTGTTTTCTGTACATCCTCCTCCTTCATTCGAATTTGATGGTAACCAAATCTAAGATCAATTTTTGAGAAGAATTGTGCTCCATGTAGCTCATCCACGATCTCATATATTCTTAGGATGGGATATATATTCTTGATTGTCTTCTTCTTTGGAGCTCTAAAATCAATGCACATTCTCAAGGTCCCATTCTTTGCCATAAAAACTGAAGAAGCATAGGGACTAGAGCTTCAACTAATGAGTCCCAATTCCAAGAGCTCTTGAATATCCTTTTCAATCTCCTCTCTAAAATTTTTGGGATTTCTATATGGTGGGATTTGCATAGGTGAAGTTCCCGCCTCCAAAGCAATGTTGTTCTCAACTTCTCTATAGGGTGGCTTTCCAGGAGGAAGGTCTCAAAAAACCTTTTCATATTTTTGTAGTAGCTGCCTTATTTCTTTTGGATGTTCTGAAATATTTATTTTTGGTTTGGGTGAAGTGATGCAACATTCAATATCCCATTCAATATCTCCATGCCTCAATATTGACCTCATACTGTGGGAGGACACTACTTGATTCAGGTAGGTGTGCATTCCTCTCACAACCCTTTGTCTTCCTTCTGAATCTTTGAATCTCATTTCAGGAATTTGATAGTTCACTATATGTTCCCCTATAGATTACAACCATTGCACTCCCAATACCACATTAGTATCAGCAACATCAACCACATAAAATCTATCAAAAAAAGTGTAATTACCTATGGTGAGTTGTAGCTTTGGAATCCATTTTTTGCACTGCATAGTATTGTGACTTGGAATGATGACTGTGAAGCCATCGAATGGTTCAGTAGGTAGCTTTTTCCTCTCCACCATAGTTTCATCAATGAATTTGTGTGTGGATCCTCCATCTACCAATACTGAAACCCTTTCTCCTTGTAATACTCCCTTGCATCGAATAGTGTGAAAACGAGACACTCCTAAAAGCACTGCCATTCTCCCTTTGTCAGGTGATGGGTGATATTATTCCTGTTTCTCTTCTTCTGTTGTGTCATATCCCTCTTATTGGGCTGAAATATGTCCTTCCTGCATACCCCCTTCATATTCATCATCATCAGAAAATACTTCAATGAATTGTGCTTTCCCCTTAACACATTTATGCCCTGGTACCCATGGTTGGAAGCATGTGTAACATAGTTTATTTCTTCTAATTTCTTCCTTGTTTGATCCCACTTTTTTATCCTTTCCAAATGTATCTTTTTTCCATGGTTTCTTTTCAAATCTGAAATTGGAAGGAAAATTAGGCTTGGGAGGAAACCTTGTCTTGGGTAGCACATTTTCCAGGTCTCCTGTCAAGTTCATGGCATCTTTCAATGAGGTAGGTTTGTGGGCCTTAAATAAACTCTTCAAAGGTTCATCCAAACCTTCAGTAAAGAGAAATACTAATCTAAACATAGATATAACAGCCACCTTAATTGATAATTTTTAGAATTCCAACATATACTCAGCAGGGGTTCCAACTTGCTTTAATTGGTCTAGTTCTTTGAAAGGAATTTATGGGTATTTTTGCTCAAATATTTCTAATACCCTGTCAAAAAATTATCCATATGTTGTAACCTGATCATGTCCCAAATTTTTAATTATGTGGAACCACCAATCATTGGCTTCTCCTTCGAGTTGAAAAATAGCCCTTTTTAGAGCATCCTCTTCAACCATTGGATTCAGTTGAAAATACACATCTAGTTTTTGTACCCAAGTATTTGCAAAACTTTGAGATGAGCCATCAAGAGTAGGAAGGGGCATTTTACCTATGGCATAATTCAATTCTTTATTCCGAAAGGGATTCATATTACCTTCCCTCATTTTGGGTTTGTTTGAGGCAGTAAAGTATTGATCAAATGGTAGAGTCCTCCTACAATGTTCACTCAAATTTTTCCATTCTATTATAACTTCTTGCATATCATATTGGGTGTTAGGTTCTTCTTTGGAAAAAAAAAATTTAGGTGTAGTAGGCCTTGTTGAACTCTGAAATTCATGAGGTCAATTATGAGGTCCTGTCTTTGAGAAAATACTTTCACCCATTGCCTTCTTTTCCTCGAAAAGAGAACTACTGCTTCCTCCTATTGCCCCTTTGCTTCCAAGTTGACTAGCCAACAATTTGAACGCTTTCATCATCTGTTTTTTCATGTATTCAAAGAATGGTTTCATGAATTTCCTAAACTGCTCATTCTCCTCTGAGGTTCCCTTCTCATCCCTAACCATAGTTTCAACAAAATGCACTTATTTTCCTACTTATTCCTCTTCAACAAAAGTACTTTTAGGTTCGTCTTCTAAGGGTGGTCCCTGAATTATTGTCCTCATGAATGGTAAACTAAATCAGGTTCAAGTATCATGCTCTGATACCACTTGTAGGTCCCTTTTAATGAATTTGTGAAAATTAGGAAAAATTGCAATTTTTTGGCCAATTCGACCATTAGACTAGTAATGACTCAAATGCTTCCAAATGTCTCCAAATGCTTCCAAATTGGGTCTGAATGTGTTTGGAAGGTATTGATACATAAAAATGAGGCTTATGGACACTTGTAAACTCTCAAAACACTTCTACAACATGCATTTACAATTAGGGAAAAACAGGGAACTTTACTAGTCAAATCGAGCGTCAAAACCCCCAAGGGTAGGGGACAAAGATGGATTTCCAAATGTTGTACGAACTTCCCAAATTTAAGAAAAAATACATGGTACTATTAAACGACTTCAATTGGATCCCAAATGCATCATCAATCAATTTATATAGGGTTCTGCAACTCCCATAAATCAGAGGTTTGTGGACATGTCTTCACATAGGGGGAAATGATAAGAAACTTGACCCTTTTCCATGAAATTCGAGATTTATGTTCCAAAGGCTTATGAAACGTATATGAAACTTCTTCAAGACATTAATGACTCTCTATAAATCATAAAAATCACAGAGATGAGCTAATACAAGTTGAAATAAAGCAACTTCAAGCTCTCATAACAGATATGAGGAAAATGGCACCATTTACACATTGCTTGGTATTTTGACATAGTTTCAATTGGTATTTCGACCTAAGGATATTTTGAGCATAAAATGTAGAGTAAATACATCATATTACAAATAAATGGGACCACAAGAGCCCCCCGTAAGAGAGTGGCATCTCACCAAGTGAGCCCTTCCTCCAAGAGCAAAAATATGAAGAGAAAAGTGAGAAAGGTGTGGAAGCAAGTTGAGGATGAGAATGTCACGAGCAGCCCTGTAGCTCCAACCTGAAACAAATGAATCCATTGTAGCTCCAAATGAAATGTCTGAATGGCCTCTCCAATTTCCAATTAGGATGGGAATCTTTCACCCTCGAAATTGATACTAAGGCAAGTAGAGTAAACACTCCACAAGCATGGACAAGCTATGCTCTCCAATATACAAAATGAGAAATGATCAAAAGCTGGACTCCTTCTTTGTTCTCTACTTTTATAAACTTCCAAAGGATTCGTTAACTCGAATTCCATCCATGAGCTTCATGCCAACTCGAATTAAGAAGAGATTCCAATGTGTGCCACTTGTCCCTCCATTCCTAGCCTCCTCCTTCACTCAATTCGAATGGGTGACTCTTTGGCTTCCCTAACTCCCTTTTGTGCTTAGCCCTAACATGTCATATATGTCAGATGTCAACAATCAAGTCTAATTTTTGTCATAAGTGTCATAGCATCTTCATCATTCTTATCGTAGAAGCTAGGGAACCTAACCCAAGTGTCCCAATATCTCCAAAATTCCTCTTCCTCTTCCATGGGTGTTACTCTTCCTCTCCATTTATACCTCATTGAGTCATTCCAAGTATTATGCCCTTCCAAATCCCCCAATAACATTGGACTCCACCTTGGATTCAAATGGGTGAGAGTGGAATGCCATGTGGCATGGGGAATCTTGCTTAAGTGGGCCCCACACCTCCAATGTGCCCTCATGACCAAGTGCCACCTTATTTTCCTATATTAAATATTTATTTATTCCCAATTTAATATATTTTTTCAAGATAATGTCTATTTGGGGTTTTATAGTCTCCTTATTCCAAATCTAATGTTTCCACCCCAACCTAGGAAACTAGTAGATTGGTGGAATTTGCTCTGCTTGAAATTTATTTGAATGGAGACATTACATACAGAAATAACATGGGTACAAGATGTGATAAAAGACTTCCTTCAAAGCCGAATAAAAAAAGAATCAACACAATCTATCTGCAACATGTGCATAAATCGCATTGAATGCAAAAATCTCTATCAAACAATCCTGCAAAATTATTATCACATGAATATAAAATGCAAAGGTTGGTCAACAACAACTTTAAATAACAATTTGAAGCAATAATACTAAGATCATAAAGGTTAAGAAATAAATGCGGTGAATAATCATTGTAGAGTTCGATCATCAAAAGTCCTTCAAATATAGTGAGCCGACGATGGAGAGATCGCTCAACAGGGCATTGAATTATACTCAGGAAATGATGCAGAGTTTGATCCACAGGGAAATGAAATATATTGATTCAACGATGCAGAGATCGCACGGATCGATCAAAACTATAAGGCTGTGGTACAGGGATTGCATAGATCGATCAACACTATACAAAATTCTTTTGAATGATTAATGCATAGAGTGCATTTCATATTACTCACTAGACAAAGTTCTAAAAGATGTAGAGGCGGGTTTCATATTACTCATCATACAGAGTATCCGCTTGATGTCATTCGAATTATATCAATGCCGAAGCCCATCGTTTCCATAGTTGCATCAATTTATCTTATTTTTATGTCACAGTAAAGGAAATGCAATGCATGTAGATAAGCGAAAAACATGTTTTTAATCATGAGGTGAATTTAAGTTTTAATTAAGTTGTAATAATTATAATGATAATTATCATTTAGTAAGATTAATTTTAATTTATTAAACTTAAAAAAATTGATAAGGAATAAATTGATTTGTTTTTATGTTGTAAAATATTAAATAAAAAATTTTCTAGATATTTTTGTCTTTTGAATCACTAAGTTATACATAATAATATCACAATACTTTGAAATTGAGACTTAATGTAATCATATTCTTACATATCACAAAGGTTGTATATTCTTTCTTCAAACAATGTTTCAAATTTTGTCTAGCCCACTTTCACTATCAAGGTTGTAAGATTTTTTTATTTTTTTTTAACTTTACAAATAATATTTGTATTACTTTACCAATGGTATGTGCACTATCAAGGTCGTAAGATTTTTTTATTTTTTTTTAACTTTACAAATAATATTTGTATTACTTTACCACTGGTATCTGTGTTCTTTAAACTAGTTAGAGTAGAGATATACTTTTTATTTTCTATGTTGGGTTCAATAAATTATCTTAATAGTATTTTAACTATTTTTATTCTCCATTTTTGAGTGCCAATCACAATTCTCTTGGCCATAATGGATTTAATGATAGCATTTTTTTTAAAGAGATCTCTCTTTCTATTCACCCATGATTTAATAAAGAATGAATATCGTTATACCACCTTATCTTAAGTCTCATCTCACTTTTATAAATTTCTAAGCAATGTTATGAAGTCTCTTACCTTACATGTTAGTTATTTTGAGATAGGATGTATTGCTTTTAACTTTAAAATTATAAATTATAGTTTATTGTTTGATTTTCCTCATTATAGTTTATTGTTTGATTTTCCTCCAAGCTTTTCTAAAAATGTTGGACCCATACTTCTCATCTATATAAGGTTAACTTAAGTAACAATTTTTTGAAAGAAAGTTTTTTTCCATAAAAACATGAATATGTTAGATTAAAGTAAGAAAAAATTTATCTTTCCATCGTCAAACCTATGGCCAAATTACATAATCCATTCAATCATTACAAGAATTGAAAGTGAGTGAGGAGGGTAACAATCATTCCTCCCAACTACCTAAACTATATGCAATAAATAACTTTTGATTTCAAAATATATAAAGAACTTCTGATTTCAAAATATATAAAGAACTTCTGATTTCAAAATGTGCAAGTGGTGATTACAAATTAAATTTTATATTTTAAAATTAAAGAAATTAAAACTTAATCAAAATTTTATTAATAAAAAAAATATTAAAACTTTTGAATTAACGATTCACTCTATATTTAAATTTTTAAAAAATAATTAAAATGTTAAATTGATTATTCAATATATATATTTATATTTTTAAAAAATTAATTAAAATGGCAAATTGATTATTCAATATATATTTATATTTAAATGTAATATTAGTAAAAAATTTATAATAGTTAAATTGCCAAACTATATATTTAAAATATTGTATTTAATTAAAAACAATCACAAATTTATTATTATTATTATTATTATTAAATATTTAAATTGTATTGATAAAAATTAAACCAATACCTATAATTATTGTAAATCTTTCTTAATTTAAATTTAAATTAAATTAAAAATTACCATAAAACATTGAATTTAGAATATAATGAAATAAAAATGCTAAATACTCGTTGATTACTTACTTAAAACTGTGATTTATATCAGCAAACTTTGACTACAAGGAGGTGGTATTTTTTTTCACACAATGAAAATAGCATACTATTAATATAAGCAAATAGTATCAATGGTTACAACAAGGCACGACTAGTGCCCAATCGGGAGAGAGAAAAAACAAAGTCTCCCAAAAAGACCAAAACCCATCAAAAAGGACAGGGACCACTAATCATCTGAATCATCAAAACCAACGCATCCACCAAAAGTGAAACAATAAGAAAGTAGTACAAACTATCCAGAGTCCACATAGTCCAAGTAAAACGATATACAAAAATGCAAAATAGTAAACGACCACCCAAAGTAGCCAAGGATAGAGCATCCCAAGGACAATCACCAGCACGGCTAGAGCAACAAAATGATATAGTAACCAACCAAAAGATGATCAACCATATGATCTAGAAACCTGTAGATGATATAGACAAAATATAAGCCGACAACAAAGAAAATCACAACTAGAGAGAATGAAGATCCAAATTTCCCTCAGCAACCAGCGAATCCATAGACCAGTCCTCCCAAAAAATGTGTCCCGGAGCAAAAAGAAGAGCATGCTTAGAAATAGAATCATCCAACTGATTTGAAGCCCGATGAACATGCTGAAAAGTAATAACCGCAAATTTGTCAATTAATGATCTCGTCAACCCCAACCAATATGAGAGCAAGAGTACATTAATATTTCTCAAACCCACAGCCCATGAAATGATCACCATCGAGTCTCCCCAGGTATGAAGATAGAGCATATCCTTATAAATCGCAAACCTAAGGAGCAACATAAAGCCAGAAGCTCGTTGTGGGTATTATTGTTAGCATCCGAGTGCATCCACAACTTGAAACATCGGTTTACATCAATGTGTAACACTTCCCCAGTCCCACTGATCGATCCACCCAACTGAGAAGCCCCATTGAAAAAACCACATGGGTAAGTGAGAATCAATGGATCAATCGAAATCAGTAGAGAAACAACGCAGGGGGGGTTGCCTATATTATAGTCCCAAAAATCCGCAACAACCTAGTTGGCCATGACCTCCACATTGAAATGTAACCCATCAAATATCCCCTCATTTCGGGCATGCCAGAGCTCCCGGAATACAAAACATAGTAGTGCCCACGAGTCCTTAAAGGAGCGACCCCAACGAAAATAGTAATCCTCCAGACTGCCAAAACTCCACAGAAACCTATGGTCACAAATCAAGTTGATCCTTTGCCTTAAATTAATAGCAACCGATCAAGTGGCTAAGAGATGTAACACAGTTTCATTACAAGAACCACAAAGGTGACATCGACCCAGACCACAGAAACCTCGCCTACACAAATTGTGCCAAGTAAGCACAATATTGTGTAGAACGAGCCAGATGAAACATTTTAACTACAGAGGCACCTGTATGTTCCAGATCTTACAATACCATCACCGAACCGATGTGTTATGCCCAGCATGTAAGGATTCATATGCCAACTTGGCATTAGCATCACCCGATGAGGCATTCCAGGACCAGACCAATCGATCAGAGGTGTCATGGAAAGAAATGTTCAAACTGTTAAGGTCGCCAACGTACCTGTCCTATTCCAAAGCCAATTGACCAGTAAGGCCCAAATGAATAGTTGAGATGTCGCATGTGCGGCCCAAACTAGTCGGATGACGGATCAAAGCGTGGCTAAGGGTATCATATCCCCTGGATCGAAAAACACCAATCAAAAGCTATGAGAGTTGGTAAACCGAAGGGCCTCCCAGGATGGGATCCACCCCAAGTCGAACATCATGACCATTCCCAGGTAGCCAAGACAACCAATCTGATAGAATGTTAAATGAACCGAACAATCGATGCTAGATGTTTGATGTACCACAATATCCAGGAGGACCACTCTGAAACCAATCAGCCACCGAGCTCGTCTTCAAATATTTACCTTTGATAACCGAACTCCACAACGAACCCGAGAAAAGGGCACGCCGCAAACTTTTTGTCTTCAGAGCTAAGTCGAATTTTTCCATATTTTTGATAGCCCATCCACCCAATTTCCTACAACGAGGTGGTATATCAATTCATGCAAGATAGATTTAAAAGTACAACCATTTAAATTACAAACACATTCAACCATACTTTTCCCATTGGGTTTCTATGTGGCTTCGGTTGTAATCAGGTATGCTTTCCATGCTGAACTAGCTAGATTATGGATGGTATGGATATTAATTTTTCAAGCATGTGACAGGATAATTTTTATTTTTTATTTTAATCTATACTAGCTTAGAATAACATGAAAATGGTTTAATCAATATCATATCACATTTCTCATCTCATCAATGATATATGAGATAATCAGTTTTTTAATAAAATTAAAAATTTGTATTATTTTATTTTTGATGTTAAACATTAGAAACTAATTTTAGATTTAGTTTACTAATTAAAAGTGCCAAACCTACTAGATTACAATATATGCTACTCACGATGACAGGTATAATAAAAGTGCTTGGAGCACTGGGTGAATGGCAGGTATGCGTATGCAGGACTTCCTTTCTTCATTATCTGGGAAGTCTCGAAACACAAGAACCGTGTAATCTTTTAGGATTTCAAGATGGGAACTATTCAGGTGGTGTGTAAAGTGGTGGCTTTGTTCTCTGAATTCAGACATCAGAAAGTGTAAAGGGAACTAACACTCGTGCTGAGCTATTGGCACTCTGGGGGTTGCTATTTTTTGCACATTACCGTGGGATTGACATGCTACAGGTTTTCAGAGATTCACTAGTGATTATCAATTGGGCTGCTGGAAAAGCTCGGTTGGATGTTATTCAGCTCATGCACTGGATGGATCGAATTCCTGCTATTATTCTTGGCTTTGCAAAAATTGAATTCACCCATATCTATTGTGAGTTTAATACTAAAGCTAATTCTCTATCTAAATTTGTTGTGGGCCTGATGGATGGGTGTTTATATTTTGAAGAATATTTGGAAGGCTCTCTATTGGGATCAGGCACGTTGCAATTGTTCTAATTTGGCCGGGTGGTAATTCTGATGACTGCAGTGAAAAACTTTCACCTTAGAAAGTTTTGTTTCAATTTTCTGATTACTGTTATCTCTAATATGGTTTCCAGTAGTAGTTTTTGGTGTTATTTTTGCACCAGTACTTGGATGTATCTTTGATTGATATGGTTGTTCACGTTGATAGTTTAGCTGAAAAGCTTATATGATATAACTTTGATTCATTTCCATTTGAATAACAAGTTACTTTTTTTCGGCTTGAATAAAAAAAAAAAAATGTATAATAAATATCAATAATTTTATAATTTTCAGTTAAGTTATGCTAAAAGTAACTTTAAAAATGATTCAATATGATTCAATAAAATCTTTCAATGTTTAAAGAATAATGCACTCTTTCATTGTGTAAAGAATAATGCGCTACTTTATTTGAGTGGGATTCGTACAAGAGCATCATAATAAGTATAGTGTTATAAAAATATATTCCATTCCATTTCGGTTATGGAAGGGTAATATTTCCACCCACATCCCGTGTAACTTCACTTTAGAAAAGGAGTCGGGTAATCATTTTATGTTTTGGATTTTTGGGGTCATATTTGTCATAATTCGATCACAAATATTTGTTAAAATTATGAATTTTCATTGTTCAAATTGCATTTTTTATTGTATAAATGGACACAACACCCTCCAAAATTTCATGGCACTTGATTATTCAATTTAAATAACGTAAATATATAATTTTAACAATTCCAAAAAGATTTTGTCCCAAAAAAATCATCGAAAAATTATCCAAAACATAGAACTTCTAGCTTACTCCTTTAGAAAAAGAGTTGGCTAGTCGTTCAATCTTTTGGTCTTTTTAGACCATTTTTATCGGAATATGGAAACGAATCTTCATTGAAATTGCGAGTTTTCATTGTCCAAATTGCATTTTTCATTGAAGAAAAGGATTTAACACCCTCCTAAATTCCTTGGCACTTGATTATGCAATTTCAACAACGTATATAAGCAATTTTAACAATTCCCACCAAATTTTGGTCGAAAAAATCATGGAAAAAACAATCCAAAACATAGAACGTTTAGCTTACTCCTTTAGAAAAGGAGTCGACTAATCATTCTCTGTTTTGGACTTTCGGGCCATTTTTGCCAAAATCCAATGATGAATCTTTGTTGAATTTGCAAGTTTATATTGTTCAAATTGCAATTTTGGTTACGTAAATGGATTCATGCCCTCTAAAATCCTTGGGCACTCAACTATTCAATTACAACAACGTATATCTGCAATTTTAACAATTCCAACTAGATTTTGGTTCAAAAAACCATGGAAAAAACAATCCAAAGTGTAGAATATTTAGTTTACTCCTTTAGAAAAGGAGTTGGCTAATCGTTTTATGTTTTGGACTTTACGGACCATTTTTTATGGAATTTGGTGACAAATCTTTGTTGAAATCATGAGTTTTCATTGTTCAAATTGCATTTTTTATTGTAGAAACAGATTCACTGCCCTGCAAAATCCCTGGCTACCCGATTATGCAATTTCAACAACATATATCTGCAATGTTAACAATTTCATCTAGACTTTGGCCAAAAATGTTGCTAAAAAAAGGATCCAAAATGTAGAACATTTAGGTTACTCCTTTAGAAAATGAGTCAGCTAATTATTTTAAGTTTTACAATTTTTGAGCCATTTTTGTCAAAATATTACAACAAATCTTTGTTGAAATCACAATTTTTCATTGATCAAATTGCATTTTTATTGTGAAATGGATTCAGCACCCTCCAAAACCCCTCTGCACCCGATTATACAATTTCAACAACGTATATCTACAATTTTGACAATTCCAACTAGATTATGGCCGAAAAAATCACCAAAAATAATCATCCAAAACATAGAACATTTAAGTTGTTCATGGCTTTACGCAGTGGTAGTTGCATAAGAAGAGAGGAGACTGCATTAGATAGTTAACTTCTCGACGTTTCTATCCACAGAGTAGGGCTCATCATAAAGAGAAAAGAATCTCAAGATAACCTAGGTCTAGAAATTAGCCATTAATAAGTGTGAGCTTAATTCTTTAATAAATTTATTAGCCGACACTTTCAAATAATGGATTTATTTTAGGTTTTATTCATTATTAATGTATTAATATTTATATTCAACTTTGTATATTTAAAATAGTTTATGTTTTTTATGTTATTTTATTATTAATTAGAATTTAGTATTCAAAAACCTAAGTTTTGTTAATACTAATCAATTTTACTTTAATACTTACTAAAATTATTTACTTTAATTACAATATGAACAGTAAAATTATCATTAAATTTTTTTTGAAACTTTATTAATTAATAAATTGAATATTTAATTCTTTATTTAACTTTTTTAAAATAATTTTTTTATAATTAATTTAACATAAAGATTAATGTTGAAGATCAAAAGTTTTTTTTAAAAATTAAAAAATTATTAATTATTATTAATTAATAACTATTATTAAATATTAAGATTTTTAACTTTTCTTTATAAATTATTAAGCAAATTTTTAATTTCAAAGGAGATGTCAAAAGTGTTAGAAATTAATAGTTAATTAATTATTTAAAAATTATTAAAAGTTAATTAATTATTGGGGTTAATATTCTTAATATGTGGGTTGGTGTTCTTTAGATGGCATATTATTGGGCGCCAACACTCACTGAGTTTAAGGCCATCATCCCTATTCAAATTCACTGGCACCTTCTCTATCTCTATGGCCTCCCTGATTTTCCTCCTCCGAGTCTTTGGAGGAGTCTAACATTCTACCTATTGAGTTTGGAGGAGAGAAGGTAACTTTAATGTTCTTTTCTCGAAGGATCCTAGCTAACATATCTATTGTTCCTTTGATAT
The DNA here is from genome assembly GCA_027924585.1 of Larix kaempferi. Lineage (NCBI taxonomy): Eukaryota > Viridiplantae > Streptophyta > Pinopsida > Pinales > Pinaceae > Larix > Larix kaempferi. The sequence goes on along the minus strand of BSBM01000260.1, from coordinate 890,609 downwards.
ACGGTAGAGTGACCTTGATTCCTTCAATGTTTTTGTTTTGTTTTTGGGATTTTTTACGCACTTTCTGGATGACCTTCTTAATTTGCTCTATGTAGTATCCACTCTTTTAAAAGACATTAGAGAGTTGGTTTAGCTCTTGATCTAGGTGGTCATCATCCGAAATTCTAATAGCCCTTGTTACAAGGGTGTTTAACATCCCTATCTTTTGGGTAGGCATATGGTGAGAGTCCGCATGTAGATACCTATCAGTATGGGTCTTTTTTCTATAAACCTGATGACCTAGGGAGCCGTCATTCTTTTTTGTGATGAGAACATCCAAGAAAGGGATTTGGTTTTCCTCTTCAACTTCCATGGTGAATTTGATATGGTCTGATCTGTTGTTCAGATGGTCCAGGAACTCATTCGAGCTCGCCCTCCCATGTGGCCAGTTTATGTTAGTATCATCCACATACCTCTTCCACCATTTCGGTGTTAATAAGATTGACTCAATAGCAGATTTTTCAAATGCCTCCATGTATAGGTTAGCAACTACCAGGGAGAGAGGGGAACCCATAGCAATACCTTCAACTTGTTCATATAGCACTCCCTTAAAGCTAAAATAAGTAGATTTGAAGCAAACCCTCACTAGCTAACTCCTTTATAAAAGGAGTTGGCTAATTGGTCTATGTTTGGAATTTCTAGGATACTGTTGTAAGAATGCGATGATGAATATTTTTTTCAAATCACGAGTTTTCATTGTTCAAATTGCATTTTTTATTGTAGAAATGGATTTAGTGCCCTTCGAAATCCCTTTGCACCCAATTATGCATTTCAACAATGTATATTTGCAATTTTAACAATTCCATCAAGATTTTGGCCAAAAAATTCACCAAAAAACTATCCAAATCATAGAACGTCTAGCATACTCCTTTAGAAAAGGAGTCGCTTAATTGTTCTACGTTTTGGACATTTTAGCCATTTTTGTTGGAATCCAATGAAAAATATTTGTTGAAATCGCAAGATTTCATTGTTCAAATTGCAGTTTTTTTATTGTAGAAATGGATTTAGTGCCCTCTAAAATATCTAGGCACTCGATTATACAATTTCAACAACGTATATCTGCAAATTTAATAATTGTGACTGGATTATGGCCAAAAAACTCGTGGATTGTAACTGGATTATGGCTTACTCCTTTAGAAAACTATTCGGCTAATAGTTCTATGTTTTGGACTTTCTAGACAATTTTTGCAGAATCAAGTGACGAATCTTTGTTAAAATCACAAAGTTTCATTGTTCAAATTGCATTTTAATTGTAAAAATTGATTTAGTACCCTCAAAAACCCCTCAACACTTGATTAAGCAATTTCAGAAATGCTATCGCATTACTCCCTAGATATGTGTTTTATAAAGAGATTTCATTTCCATTTAAACTTATAAGAGTAAATTTCTCTTTTCGAAAATAGTAAAAACAGTCACGTTAAGTAAAATTTCACTTTTGAAAATAAGAAGAACAAAGTACATTTTTACAAAGAGATTTCATTTTCCGCAGACTTATCAAAAGTGAACATTTTCCGTGCTCGGTCAACTTTTACAAAGAGATTTCATTTTCCATAGTCTTATCAAATTATCAAGAGTGAACATTTTCCGCGCTCGGTCAATTTCCCTTTGGAAATTAGTAGGAACACTCGTGTCTAGTGCAATTTCAGTTTAGAAATTGAGAGGAACACAGAGGAGCATATTAACGTTAATGACATTTTTAGAAAAGATATTTCAATGCATCCATCTTATCAACCGGTGAGATTTACTTTCTTATCCAATTTCACCTTACCTCTCCCCGGTTATTAATCAAATTAATATTTTAATCGTTTCTTCGATTTCACTTTGAAATATTAAATAATCAAAAAGCAGAGCATAACAATAATAAATACATCTATTTAAAAGGGAGATTCCGTTCCATGTGAATGCTTGTATGAAAGGTGATTGATTTCAATTTCTTATTCAACTTTCACCTTTTCAATTTCTTTCAAAATACAAAGGAATTATCTTTTGCGTAAAGAGCGACGGCTCCACACGGGAAACGCTTGCGGGCGCAGCAAATAGGCCTCCGCGGGGGGGTGATTAGCAGGGCCCGTTAGCAGCACCCGGATGTGGCCTGCCACACGCTGATTGCATGGGCTGGTTATCTGCGACGTAAACGGAAGCACGTGGGCAAGTTGGATTATAAATCTAGTAAAACTATTATTTTTATAATAATAGTCATTATTATTATTCTTATTATTAATTTTTTATTAAAATTTCAGTTTTTGAAGATTGTTATTATTTGAATTACCATGGCTTTGGAATTTCATGAAACTATTAATGATCTTCATGAAAGAATTAAAAGAGTTGAGAAAGTGAAAACATAAATAAAAAAGATGCTGAATAAACACTGAGAGTGTTATTGAAAAGCGTGTTAATATAATTACAAGAAGAAGAATCTAATAAGAATGTTGACAACAATAGTGTAGACTCACATGCTTCATATTATAATGATACAATGGATACTTATGTGTCCCACTCAAGTGATATGAAGGAAGACGAAGTGGTCATGATTGGCTTTGAATTCTAAAGTGAGGTGGAGCACGAAGAAGCATTGAATAGTAATGATGATATCCATCAAGAGGGTGTAAAAGAAAGTGAAAATGACAACTATGAAACCAACGAAGAACCAAATCGGGAAAAATTATTGATGAAGATGATGTTAAGGAAGATGGTAAAGACATCTTGGTAAAAATAAGTGGCCATGAGATTAAAACGATTTCTTGGTAGAGCATGTGAACCCTCATTGTGAGATAGGGAAGTTCAAAATTGCTACCACACCCAAGATAGAAGGAAAACAAAATCGGCCAACTCCTTATATTCCCCCTCACCAAAGGATCGTTACTACATCCAGGACAGAAGAAAAACATAAATCTTATCAATCGAATACTTATATTCCCCCCCACGAAAGGATCATGCCATCAAATACAAGGAAGGATAAGAACTGATGTTTTAAATACAATACCCAAAATGTGATGCCACATCATAAATATGAAAATGTACCATAAATTAGTCAATTATATTCTTACAAGGAACATAAATGAGTTGCATAAATGGTCTAGGCACTTCTAATGTTATGGATATAAACACTTCTCAGCTCCCAACCTACAAATCAAACATAAATACTAACTCTGCCATATTTAATTTGGACGTCACAGTCTACACAGTTGTACAATCTATAAAAATGTCTAGTGAAACTCCAAAGCAAAGACAAATAAGAAGCCATTCTAGGAGCCTAAACTAAATCCAAGTCCATTATAAGGATATGATAACAATGACGAAGGAAATAAAAATGTAAAGGACGAGAATGAAGTCCAGATTGTGGAAGATCAAGGTGAATCTGGAGAAGAGTTTGATGAGAATGAAAAAAACAAAAATGAAGATACATATGCACTGGACATTAATGAACATGATGTCAATGTCAATTGTAAAGAAGATGAAGATATCAAATATTATAATAATGAGGCACAAAATATTAATGAATATGAAGATAAAGCCAATAACAAGTTTGAAGGGAATAAAGATGTAGAGGAGTATATGATAAAAATAAAGAAAATAAAAATGACCCTAATCACATGTTGTAAAAGGTGAAAATCGAGAAGAATATAATGATGAAAATAAATTAAATATAAACAAATTTGATGATGACATAGGGTTGATGCACAATCACGAGCTCCTCTAAATACACTTTATTTTCCACATAAAACTGGAACCTCTGACTTCAAGATGAAATTAGAGGTACTTGCATAATGAATTTTGAGACAATGTAAAAAGACAAAATATAGGAAATCAAATAATCTTTCATAATATATAGCTTTTACTTTTAGAAATTTTTGTAGTTGTTTATAAAATTTGTTTTTCTAAAACTGGTTGTTGGATGGATGTTTTTACATATGTAGAGAACATCTTATACTAGTGCAAGACTATTTTTCCAAAATTATTCATGATGTTTTCATTTTTTTATGATTTATTGAAGTTAGAAAACCCTGAAAAAGGATGTTGTGTGCATGTGCAACACTTTAGTGGCATAACTTAATGAAATTTTGAATTTTTTATATGAGTGTATAAAGTTCTATTTTATTGTAGTGCGCCATATAATTTGTTTGATAGATGGTGAAGGCACTCAAAAGTTACAACATAAACAATGGAGCATTCAAAGATGTAAAACTAGAAGAGAGGGTTAAGAAACAAAAAGGATACATTGCAAACCATGATATTGATTCCTCAAATAATGTCAATTTGTCCTCCTTGCCATGTGGTTGTGCTCAAAATTCTTCCTACATGTGGTTATCAAAGCAAGTCGAGTTGCTCCGAGATGTATCCTTTCTGTAAGCATTCTTGTGATGATCGTCGGCTAGATAAGTGTTGCATTCTTCTACATGGAACTTATGCATGCCATGTACGGAGAAATATGAATCTAAATATGAGCAATTATTTTAGGAATTATTGAATTTCGGTATTATTATTTGAGATAAACTATTGAACAAGGTTTGTTTGTTTAAGAGTATCTCGTAAAGTTTAGTAACCTCCTTGTAGTCACAATCAATTAACCAAATACATAATTTAAGTATAGAAATCTTCCTTTACCTAAGCTTTGATGACGAATATTTTTAGATAAAAATAACTTGTAATATATCTAAATGTATATTACAATTATTATACATATTAATTTATTTATTATTTATTAAGTTAATCATTAATTAGTTATTAAATATTATGTTTTGATGATGGATATTTTTAGGTCTAAAAATAACTTATAATATATCTAAATGTATATTAGAATTATTATACATATTAATTTATTTACTATTTATTAGGTTAATCATTAATTAGTTGTTAAATATTATATGACATGTCTATTAAATAAAAGACATATCCTTTCCGTATTGGACATATATAATTGGCTCATTATCATTGTATTGATCATCAATCAAATTATAAATATATTGAAAGTGTTACCTTTCACTTTTTATTCATCCTTGGCTTGTAACTTGTTTAGTAGCCATTTGATGTTTTTATGCAACTTGGGTGGTTAATTTATCTCTGTAATATAGGCCGTCACTTTAAACCTTTAGAAATAAATACAATCATATAAATCAACAAAAGGGAAAAGATCACATTGAATACAAAAATTGAAAAATCTTAAAGAGAGGTTTAATCTATCAATCAACAGGTAAGATAAAATTGTTATATATTTCTCACAAATGATATTTTTACATTTAGACAGTATAAGAGTAGCATTCTATTGTGGACAAGTGGATTCTCTTCATGATATCAATACATGATTGCAAGAGTGCAACGCTAGCTTGTAGACGTCTTACACTAGAAAGCTTCAGAGTGATGTTTCTATTGGAGCTTCACAGATAGATAAATAAATAAAGGTAATCTTTGATGGAAACTCTGAGTAGCTTAAGAGGCCACTATGCTTCTCTCCAAGAAAATCTTGATAGGGAAAATATGAGTTTATCTTGCCTATAAGTACATTGTCAAGAAAGGGATGAAATTGTGTATTATTTCCATCATCTATTCTTCTGAAATTACTATAGAGTATTGAGCACACTATGATGTTAACTCTCTTGTGTAATATGTGTTTGGGATAAATTATGTAAACTAATTTTTTCTTAGTTTAAAATATTCATAGCTATTCATAGATATTTTTTTATATGTTTCCAAACATGTTTATTTTTAGTTTTTTATTACTAAAATCATTTCCAAACAGTGCAAGATGATGGAAAAAAATAGATTCTTTGTCCATTATCTCCTTTTTGCATATTTTCTTGTTTTCTTTTTTGTTTATGCCCACATTATATAACATGACAAAATTGCAATGAACATTGCTATTTTAGCTCCTTGGTTTTCTCATTAAATCTTTGAGGACTAACAATAAATTCAAAGTTCAAACACAAATGCAATAATATTTCATTGTTAGAGTTTAGATGAGCAATAGGCCTATTGCAGCTCTCACTATTGTAAGTCTATTTTCATGTTATTCCCATTTTTGAACTAGGCTATGATATTTGTCAACTCTATAGTGTAACTACAAGTTCACCATTAAAGAGGCCGTTCATTCCACTTGACAAACACTTATTCATCATGCTATGGTAGTCCATCTAAGGAAAAGATACTTTAATAATTTAAAAGACTCATTACAATAGGATTAGCAAGATGCTAGACAACCTAGTATGGTGGAGATGTTGTCAAGTAACATGGGAAATTTTGATGTGCCAAATATAACCCACATACAACATGCCAAAACATAAAATTAAAAAATTAAAACTAGTATAGACCCATCCTACACTCCAATATATCAAGCACTAAGAGATTCAATTTCTTGAGGTGTAATTTTTTATTTTAAATTATTTCACAAAAAAATTACACTTCAAGCAATTAGATCCCTCTGAGTGCTTGATAGATATGGGCTTAAGATGGATCTATGATGGTGTCAATCCAATGAAGGATGTACATTATGGATAAGATTGCCTCTCATGGAGGAGGGGTCATATTCTATTAAATTTGTGGTTTAAGGAATTTTGTTTATAAAGTTACACTAAAAATCATTCAACGTCATTAAATCCATTTCTTTACCAACATGTATACCTTTTCTATTTTGTTCAATCAAGCAAATTGATTGAGCTGGGATTCATGTTTATAATTGTAAGTAACTCTGAAACTGATGATATGTTTCCATGCCTCTCTATAGGATGGTTTAAACAAGAAAAAAAACCTTCATGGAAGAGATTGAACAACTTTGTGGAGAGTTTCGATGCAGTACAGATGTGAGATATAAACATGATGCACATGTGGAGACATTGACAACTAAAATTTTGAAATATAAGGAATGCATGCGGAAATCTGCTACAAAATACGAACAACTTACCAAAATGACATCACATCAATTTTAGAGGTAAATGTAAGTGTCAAATCGATATTACATTGAGTTATTGTGAGGTAAGAAATGTGAGAATTCAAGCATATAACCTTTTCTTAAAATTTTAGATTTACCATGCCATAGAAGAGTTTCCACTTAAAGGGTGAGCAAAAAATAACCTTATGCGAACAAGAAGTTGGAAACCATAAGTTACAGGTATGTCAATCATGAATGCATAGAAATATTGAAGCATTGGATAGCCAAGTAAGTGTGTTTTGGGTGCTTAGTGTTACTCTAGGAATAAATGTGAAGAAGAAAGGTTGTGGTTTGCGTCTCAATATATCTCAAACATCGGCCTTGTAACTTGAAAGAAATTATTTTGAGCAAAAGAAGAATATCAAAGAACTTCAAAGATCAATGGTAGAGGATGATCTTCAAAATTTTGAAGGAGTTTCTATGAAAGAGCTTATACAAAACCATCTTGGTAAAATGTTGCTTTTCTTGGATTGCAGAACACCATGTCCATGTTGTAATCATAGTAAATTAAATAATCTCGCAAAACTTGTTTTAGCAACTTAAAGGTAATATACGGGTTTTTTTAGAGTAAGGCCTCTTTTTTTGTATAATCCAAAGGTATGGAACCATCCATTGTGCAATATCCTATGTTAGGTGAACTTTTTGGTAGAGGCATTGATCTAATATAAGGTTTAGGTTAGTTACTCTGCTAATTTTTTGAGAAGTCATAGTACCCTTGGTGGTATCAATACCTCTTCATATGCCATTCCTCTTAGTTCCCATTTTCATCTTACAATAGTTCTTTCTCAAAGTTATATCTAGGCATGTGTCATGTACACTATTCTTGCTTCTTGCTTCTCTTTCCAAGACAAAAGTATTTAGTTACCTTTGATAAAGTATTTGGACTTGATGTAGGGCAAGAAAAGGTGTTTGTGGAGATTTATGGGCTACTTCAAAGTGCTTTTGATGAGTACAAGGTAAATTCATTGTTATTTCAATTGCATTTCTTTTATTATTTTACACTTTTCTATTAACTTTTACAGGGATTCACAGCTTTTGTATCACTTTCCAACAATCAACAAGTAAAATAATATTGCTAATGAAATAAGTTACATCTTTTATTGGATGTAGTTATTTCTTTTAAGCATCATGAAACACCTTTCAAAAAACACATCAATATGTAACTTGTTGCAAACAAAAAGCTTGTGCAAATCAAATATGATAGATGATTTCTATTGTGTTGTCATCACTACTAGAAAGATACTAGTAGCAAGGATTTAAACAAATTGTTGAAGGGTAGGTGCACGAAATTGGGTCCACTTTTTTGTGCCACCAGATTCCAGGATTCCAAAATAGAATGCTTTGTTTTTCTGTTGTAACTTTGACTAGCTACACAATTTCTGAAACAAAATATATCGTGCACTAGAAGAAAGAGAGTGTTATACACTCGTATAAAAAAAATCAAAATTTCATTAAGTTATGCCCCTAAAGTGTTGCACACACACACAACATCCTTTTTTCAGGGTGTTACGAATTCAATAAATCATAAAAAAGTGAAAACATCATGAATAATTTTGGAAGAATAGTCTTTCACCAGTAGAAGATTTCCTTTACATATGTAAAAAAATTTATTCAAAAATACTATCAATTACTTCATATAGTGTTGCACGCACACAAACATATATGTTATATTGTGTTGAAAGTTTAAACAATCAATTTTAGAAAACAAAATTTTATAAACAACTATACAAAATTTCCAAAAGTAAAATTTATATATTATGAAATATTATTTGATTTCCTATATTTTGTCATTTTACATCATCTTAAAATACATTATGCAAGTACCTCTAATTGCCTCTTGAAATCAGAGGTGCAAATATTTTCTATTTTACTTTATTATCTTATTATTATTTATGTCCTACCCATGATTTTTGCAACCTTATTAGACAAATGCGCACTGCCAAAATATTAGGTGCACTATCACAAGATTTACTTGGCAGATCATTTTTCTCTGCTGCCCATGTGTAAAAGGTGAATATCTATTTATGAAAAACTTCACACCATCTAAAAGAATTATACAATAAACTGCTATTTTGCATTTACCCAATTTTCATAGATCGAGACTTGTATCTTTGTTGCTATTTATCTTGTTTACTTTACCAATAATATTTGTGTTCTTTGAACTATAGTAGACATATACTTTTAGTTTTCTATGTTAGGGTTAATGTTATCTAAATATACTACTTTAACTTTTTCTTATTCTCCCATTTTATTGTTGGTCACAATTCCTCTTTAAATTTATGCCCGTAATGATTTTAATTCAATAGCATTTTTTTAAAGAGTTCTTTCCACCTCTATTATGCAGTGCTTGGTTATTATGTTGCATGCACTCGGAGTGAGGGTGAGGGTGCGAGGAGCGGAGGTGGTTTGAGGGTTTCAGGGCGCAGTGCAATGGGCGCTCACTAAAACCAGGGGATGACCAGCTTCCCCCACCATCGGTCAGGCGATGCCGGTAAAATCCTCTGTCTGATTTTTTTTGGGCGTTTATGTTGTCGTTTTTGTGGTTTTTTAACTAGCTGGGGACTACGACTGGAACCCTGCGGTGGGGGATTAACCGCAATAATTGACATGTTGGGTGCCGACCACATGTTGTGGTGCTAGTCCCCGGTATACTCACGGTCGTTTTAACTTCTGTTTTTGTCAAAATCTGGGTTTTGGGTTTTCCCGGATAATTTATACACCATCATTATCAAGGGTTAGGCGACAGGGCCGTTGGATGTCTGCTGGTTTTTGGGTCCGGCCACACTTTTACGGCCTCCTTTTGTCGGCCTCTGTCGTGGTTTGACCTGGACATGTGAGACCTGAGGTTCGAAACTTCCGGGTATCATTACCTACTTGAATCCACCGTGTTCAAACACAAGATCTGCTTTACTCACCTGGGGTTTGGTTCTATTTGAGTTGTGCGGCACGGGATCTCGAATCTTTTGGCACCTAGAATTTGTGTTGGTTTAATCTGCTATATCTGTCGGATGGGGGAATAGGTGGCGGCTCCACAAGCCTTGGTTGATAACCCCATGACTGCCTCAGACTACAGAATAGAAGAGGCGGGCTTATTCAAACCTGATTCCTATTTTCATGATATGCTACATGGCAAACGTCCTCTTGCCTCTGGTAGTCGGCAAAGAGCTCCATGTGCCAAACATATGCCGAAAAAAGGCCACCTGCCTTTGCTGGGGATTCCTGGGGGACATCGGGCTCTGACCCTTCGGTCGACAGTGCTCGGGCTTGTCCGTCCCGTGTGCAGGGAAAGAAACCGCAGCATGTCTCTCGTGTCGCTCATCGTCTAAGTGAGAAGTTCTACTGCCGCCCTGGGGAGGTCTGGCTTACTATGGGCCGGGATTTGGGTTTGGAAGAGCTTGTTGACTTCAATGTGACCGTTTTTGTGGGGAAATTATCCTACTTTGCAATGGATAGAAAGGACATTGTGGGGTGGGTCACTGAAAAATGGAAACCCATTGTGGGTTACACCCCTCAGGTTTTTGTTTTGGCTCGTGGTTGGTTCGGTTTCAAGTTTGAGCAAGAAATTCATTGTACGACTATCTTAAACCAGTTATGGCTTCATGGTGCTGGCATCCTCATGCTACAGAAGTGGCATACTGATTTTGACCCGGATTCGGCTACTGTTCGCTTGCGACATTTATGGGTTCTCATTCCAGGCCTTCCGCTTGCTCTCTGGAATCGTGGGGCGTTTGATGCTATTGGTAATAGCTTGGGTCGTTTTCTTCATGTGGAGGATGAGCACCTTATGGGTTTCGACCGGCGTATGGGGCGGCTTTTGGTGGAGGTTGACATCTCCTTGGGGCTCATTGATGTTCTCCACATCAACTGGAGGGGCCGTTGGTTGGATTTGGTTATCGACTATTGGGGCATCCCCTTTCGTTGTTCTAATTGCAAACAAGTGGGTCATCTCTGGAGGCAATGCACTCAGCGTTTCTCTTCTGGTCGTCCGGTGGGGGCGGACCCGTTTTGGTCTTCGGACGATGGCAGCGACAAGGATGTGGATACAACCGGCGGTCTTGACGGTTTCTCCAACAGGGTTTCAAATCCGGTTAACTCAGCTGCGGGATTATTGGGTAAGTTGGAATCCAATGACCCATCTCTTTATCATTCTTTGAATGAGTTGGACATTCAATTCATAAATGCATTGGAGCTTAATAATGGTAACAATGGTAACTATCTCAGTCGTGTGTATCCAAAGCTGTCTAATACCTCTAAATTTGAAAGTGAGCCCAATGTCTCGTCTGATGATGCGTCCCCCACTGTTGATATACCACTCCCTGTGTCTATCACCTCCCCCGGAACCTCATCCGTCATCCTCATTTCGCCTGTTGCGTTGGATGACAATCACAGTCCTACTGTCGTCCTTTCCTCGGATTGTGAGGCACTTTTACCTGAAACTGTTCCTGTTGGGGATGGGGTGTTTAGTGAAAATGTTTTGGATCCCCCATCCGTCCCCATTCCTTCACACCCTCTACCATCCTGTGAATCGATGACCCGAGATCGAGTTTTACTCATCCCTTCCTATTCTGAGATGGTTAAAAAATCTCCCCTTCCGGTTTATTTAAAAAATTCGGGTAGTTGTTGATTGTGGTCCAAGCAATACAGTTGAGGCCGATTCCTCGGACCTTGCGGCACTGGCCCAAGGAAAGGAGGTTTTAAATAACATCTCTTCGGCTGAAATATTGGACACGCTGGGAGAACACTGCATTGTGAAGGGGGCTCGACAGGGAGGGCTAGCAACTGATTTCTCTCCATTAAAAACGAGGAGTGCTAGGAAAAATCAAAAGGTCGACACTCTGGGGGTTAATGACAAAAAAAATCCAATTACCCCCATCTCTCCTGATACCAGGGCTCTTAGAGGAATCAAAGCCCTAGCCCGGGGTCGATAATGATTTTTATCTCTTTAAACATCAGGGGTGTGGGGTGTATGCCCAAACAACTGGCCCTCAAAAGAGTCCTACAAATTATTAATCCTGATCTGGTCTTCCTACAAGAAACGATGGTATGTGGTGAGAAAGCCCGTTCTTTTTTCAACAAAATAAAGCCGGGATGGTGTATGTCATCTATTGACACGGTTGGTCTTTCTGGTGGTTTACTGGCTGCATGGAACCCGGGGGTTCTTAAGCTAAATCCTTATATTACTTCGCTGGGCATACCGTTGTCTGGCAATTGTAGAGGTTCGGAAAAAGATATAAATATTGTAAATTGCTATGGCCCTTACTGCAACAGGGAAGCATTTTGGAATCTGGCATGCTCGGAACATTTATTGGCATTGGAAAATTTGATACTTACAGGTGACTTGAATTTTTCTTGGGGGGCTGAGGAAATCTGGGGGCGTGCGGCTAGAAGGGACCCTCTTGGGACTTACTTCAGGAATCTTTTCGCCAATTTTTCCCTGATTGATGTGGAACCGCGACCTATGGCCCCCACATGGTCAAATGGTCGTCAAGATGAGAATCTGATCTCCAAGTGTATTGACCGTTACTTGATTTATGAGTCACTCTTAAGCTCTTTTAAAACATACAGAACATGGATATTGCAGACCCATATCAGTGATCATCTTCCCATCATCTTACAATTTGAATCCGAAGCAAAACATCATGTATATCCATTCAAATTCAATTCTGTATGGTTAAACGATCCGGATTATGATGTGGGCGTACGTTCCCATTGGGTAAATTTAGATGTCTCGGGGGAGCGGTCGGCAATGGACAAACTTGCTGCAAAATTATGTTCTTTAAAAGACTATACTATAAAGTGGGAGCGTTCCAAAAAAGCCGAGCTGTCTACAGAACTCAATGCGCTAGAATTGGAAATTGCTGATCTTAGGGATCAATCTCTGAAGGTGGGGATTTCTCAATCTGGACGAGCTCGTCTTGCTATTATGGAGGAAAGGAAACTCAAAATCCTCCTCATTCAGGAAGAGTCCTGGCATTTAAAGAGCCGGGCAATATGGCTAAAAGCTGGTGATTTAAACACTAAGTTTTTTCATCGCTATGTTGATTCTCGCATAATTCAAAATAACATTTGGGATTTAAATGATCACTATGGGAGGAGGATTCGTGGGGATGAGGATTTGATGTTTGAGGCATCGCGGCACTTTCTTGAGTACTTTACTGATCCTTTGAGTACATCTCTGCCTGAACAGTTTAAGCTTATAAAAGAATATCCTAGGATGTTCAATGATAGGGAGGGGGACAAAATATTTGAGGCTATTACTATCATTGATGTTCAGAACACCCTGCGAGGTTTTGCTAAGGATAAATCTCCCGGTCCGGATGGGTGGACGGTAGAACTATTCACACATTTGTCTGAAATTATGGGAGATGACCTCAGGGATGCTGTGGATGAATCTCGGTCCTTGGGGCTGGTCTCTGGGGCGCTGAATACTACCTATCTGGCACTAATACCAAAATCATCACATCTTGAGAGTTTTAGTGACTTCCGACCTATTGCTTTGTGCAATTTAGTATACAAGATCATATCCAAGATAATTGCACAACATATCAAACCGATCCTGTCTACGTACATTTCTATGGAACAATATGGTTTCTGGATAGGAGGCAGATACACGATGCGGTTGGCGTGGCACAGGAGGTTTTCCACAGCATAAATCAAAAGAAGATGGATGCACTTATACTCCAACTTGACTTGGTGAAATCCTATGACCGGGTAAATTGGACCTTTCTAAAACTGATTCTTATTCAAATTGGCCTACCTTGGAAGGTTATGAAGTGGATTATGGCCTATGTTACCTCTGTCAACTTTTCTGTTCTTATAAATGGTCAGCTGACTGATTTCTTCAAGGCTTCTAGGGGCCTTCGTCAGGGATGCCCTCTTTCTCCTCTTCTGTTTCTGCTGGTCATAGAAGGGCTGAGCCTCTCCATTCACAAAGCAAAGTGTGAGGGCACTATTGTGGGTATCAAGGTCTTGGCTGGTGTATCGGTAACACATACTCTTTTTGTGGATGATGTGATGCTTTTTGGTATGGGAATACTGGCTGAATGGTTACAGTATAAGAAAATACTTGATTTCTTTTGTTTGGTAACAGGTATGCTCATTAGTATGTTAAAATATTTCTTCCTGAAGCACTCTTTGGAGGTGAATGTGGAACGCAGGATCAGGGATTTTTTTCCTTTGGATTTCAAGGAATTATCTGAGGGCTCAAAGTATCTCGGCTATTTTGTCAAACCTGCAAAATACAGGATCAATGATTGGATATGGCTTGTCAAACGGTTTGATGTGCGCATTGGACATTGGAGCTTGAGATATCTGTCTCTGGGTGGCCGGCTCACCTTGGCGAAGGCTGTTCTACAGAACCTGGGAGTATACCGGTTCTCCCTCTACAAAATTTCTTGTGTCCATATTACACATAATTCGGGGGAAATTTTCTGCTTTATTTGGTCTGGGGGGGGAGAAGAATAAGTTTCATTTACTTAACTGGAAAACTCTGGACCAACCATATACTCCTGGGGTCTGGAATGTAAATAATTTGGAGCTTTTTGTGATGGCTCTTCATGCTAAGAGTCTGTGGCGTGCTTTATTTAACAACTCTTTGTGGGGTTGTATTATCCAGGCCAAATATCTCAAATATGTTCCAGTTGCGACCTGGTTTTGGATTGGTAGACATACTGTTATTGGGTCATCAAGTATATGGCGTGGGCTCATGGGCTCGTTTTCTGTTGTTGCAAAATGGCTCACTTGGAAACCGGGCAATGGCCGGGACATAAGACTCGGCTCGGATCCTGTTTTGGGGGGATCTCCTACATATCTTTTCTCACCCGAACTACTTGCACATCTTCGGGCCAGGGGGCTCTATTATCTTGCTCATGCGGCTTCTTTCAACAGTAGGGGATGGATCACTGCTCATCAACTTGGTATTGGGGGAGTTATGGGAAAGGAATGGTCGGATTACACTATGTATCTCAGTCAAGCAAATATCCGGCTTTGTGAATCCCCGGACAGGTTGGTATGGTCTTGGGATATTGCTCGAGGCGTGGTCACCTCAAAACTTGCTTACGACTCTTTATTTGCTGACTGTCGACTGGTGAAGGTTTGGTGGCACACTGCGATTTGGAAGCTTGCCCTCCCTCCGAGGATTCGATGCTTTGTTTGGCTGGCTTTGGATAATAATATACTTATCTGGGATAACCTTTGCCGACGTGGTTTCTGCGGTCCAGGATGGTGAACTTTATGCTGCTCCCATTCGGAATCGGTCGGCCATCTTTTCTCTTCATGCTCGGTCATACAAGATCTCTGGTCACACATTGCTAAGTCACTTGGTTTACCTGTTGCCTGGCATTTGTCCACATTGAGTGATTCTTTTGGTCGGTGGTTCCGCGATTCTCTTGCTCTTCGGTGGCTGGAACTCCCCTGTTTTATGCTGTGGGAATTTTGGAAGGCCCGCAACTGCTGTGTGTTCAAGGGTATTGTTCCTAATTTGATTTGGTTATGCAGCTGAATTATTGCCTTATTCAAGGAGTTCAGTTCCATATCTGTTCCTGTGGGTGGCATGATTGCTTCATCTGCAAAGCGACCTGGTTACCAGAATGCTCCTCCAATTTTGGTGTATCCTTGCGGATTCTTTGATGGGGCTGCGACTGGGGGGAGAGGTGATAGCGGGGCTGGTGTGGTGCTACATCTTAATAACTTTGTCTCCTTTCGAATCCATTTAAATTTGGGTTTTGGATCGAACACTCGCAGCGAACTATGTGCACTCTGGCTCCTCTTATTTTTTGCTCGGCACAAACTGGTCTCTTCGCTCGTTGTTATGGGTGATTCTTCCTCTATAATATCATGGGCATTGGGTTCTTCCCCCCTCAATGTGTTGCTCCTCACACATTGGTTAGATGCTGTCAGGAACTACATTAGTGGGTTTCAGCATATACACTTTGCTCATGTTTATCGTGAGATAAATGTGGAGGCAGACATGCTATCCAAGCGGGATTTGGATTCATCGACTGGTATTATCATGTGGGAGGAATGGCATGAGGAATTTCTATTTACCCGGGGCTCGGTTGATTTGCTTTGGTGCTGATCTATGTTCCTGTTTAGCGGCATTTATGTTTACATATATTTCTCATATGATTTTATGCGACTTCATATCTTGCAGGTTCTTAGGTACTTTCTCCAACTACTTGTTGGATTTTTGATCCGGTTGGATTTTTCGGCTCTATACATATTGCTCATTGTCATTCCTGCTATATTTGTCATAAGTGTCCAGGACTTGGGCTGTTTTGGACTTATATATTTGTATTATGTCTTTAGGTTTTTCCTTTATGGTATTTTGATACTATGATACATGGAGATGGTTATTTATGGTCATATTTGCTGTTGGGGATATGATGCTTGTTTTATTTGGACATCCATTATGGTTTATGGATGGGACTTGGCATAGATTCTGTTTAGTGATGATGTCTTTGGGGGTCCGTGATGTGATATGACTCACACTCATGCATGTTATGATGACATGATGTACTGGTTTTATTTACTATTTCGTGGTATTAATAGTAAGCTATATTTTCTTTTGGAAAAAAAAGTTTCACGTAACTTTTATGGAATTTAAAGAATGTTAAGAAGCCTCTTACCTTTCCTCTTCATTATCTTGAGATAAGGTTTATTGCTTTTAACTTTAATATTATTAATTTTCTTTCGAGCTTCAAAAATTTGTTAGGTTAGAGTTGTTCTCAAGAATTTATTTCCTTTCTATGCTTTAGTAATTATTTTAATAACACTTTTAATCTTGTGATGACAATGAACTAAGGTGTAGCAATATAAATCTCATAAAAGTTATGATGCAATGGGCAATGCGTCTTTAATTTTTCCTCTCATTATTATAAAACTTAGAAAAAATATTTTTCCATCAACCTTATTACAACAACCCTCAACACAAAAGAACCATTAGATCTTCTAATCACTTATATATATTATTTATAAACATTGTATTACTAATAACTTATAGAGAGAACTAACTTGAGCTAACCTCTTGTGTTCTATATGTGTATATAAGAGGGAAAAAGGTTTATTATTGTTTATATTTGATTATCTTAACCTTTAAAAAATCACTAGATATCCTAATCACTTCTATAAATTATTGCAGTGAAGAGTAGCGAGGTAGCGAGGTGCTCTATAGGCCAATATGGGGGAGTTGTTGTCACAGAACGGAACACATAAAGTTATGCTACCAAAAATATAAAAAAAGTAATTAAAAAAATCATGTCACGCATAAAATACAAATTTAAAACCAAATAAATAAATAAATTCATGTGGGCTTATTAAATAAAATAATTAAAACCAACATATATCAATCTTTTTTTTTGTAAGCAACATAGTAAAATTATATTAGAGTACAAAAAATGTTACAATCTCATGAGAGTAGGTAGAATCAACTTTATGAAGCTTCTCATGGAACCAGGAGTACAAAAAAGAGTCGTTGTGGACTTGCCCTACAGTGGGCTGAGCAGTATAGACCTTATGGCAGCCGATCATTAAAAGTAGTAACAGAACCAGTCTAGAGATATAGACTAGCATCAAATGATGGACCGGTAACAGAAACAAAGGAAACATAAAAGCTAACCGCCAAAACCAGAGGAGCTGTGTTCACACAGAGCCGCATTAGGTACTGGCTTCTGCATTCTTGGAGCCGTGATTATTGTCAGAGATTGGGCAGGCGCCGAAGAAGTCGTCATCCCACTACTGAGTCGAGAGCTTGATGGGAAGAGGCTCGTCTTTGCGTGGAAGAACAACTTCATCCTCGGCCTTACGGACTCGCTTGTAATGCAGAAGGTCAATGGTCGAGGGAATTGGAAAGGAAATCCCAGGCGGAGGAGCTCCCTAAACCACCACTGCTGCAGGGGAACTTGGACCAAAATTGGGACCTCGAACAGGGACCTTGCCATTCGAAATCGCAACACCCATGGAGTCGTGCAAGGAAATACCAGTGGCATGTGCTTCTGCTGCGGTATCCACGCCCTTAGTATGAATGGTGAAATCCTCAGCAAAACCATCAATAGGACCAGCAGGACCATAAATGGGAGGGGGAGTCGGGAGAGGAAACAAAGAGTACCGGCATCCAGTCAGATTGGCCTCCATAGAAACTAGCACTCCATCCAAATGAGCTATATTGACCTTGGTGTCCATGATAGCCACCTTGGCCAGGTTCCAATTGGTGAGAATCTCTTCCACCAGAGTGCCAAGCATATTTTTCATCAACCAATAGTAATTAACTTGGGTGCCTTGACTGCCGAAAGCCAGAATTTCTGCCACACTGCGTGACTCCCAGTCGTCTACCAGACGACGAATAGGGACAGAGACGTTATCCTTATAGCCATTATTTGCAGTTTTTTCTTTCTCGGCAGAGGAAGCTGATTTCCCGGCACTGTGAACAGGACCCCGCTTGGAAGTGCCGCGAGTTCGAGATTGCATGGGTGGGGAGCCTCATATCTATGATCGCGCAGCTGGAGGGAGAAGGCTTCGCACGAGAGAGCTTAATGGCTTTGATGAACCAGGTGGGAGGTAGGGAAGTAGAAGCGAGAGCCGGCGTAAATGCCAACCGCCAGGCCATGTGGGTTATAGAAACGAGCACGAGCGAAGAGACCAAGTGGAATAGGGTTGTGTCCAGCATTAAAGGCAGGGTCTTGAAGTGTAAAAAAATTAAGGTAAAAAAATTACACTTCAAAAAAATGGATCGACCTCCGTGCTTGATACATCTTGTTTTAAGATGTGCTCGTTTATAAATATTGTATTACTAATAACTTCCTTATAAGAGAAGTAGCTTAAGCTAACCTCTTGTGTTTTATATGTGTATATGAGAGGGAAAACCGTAACTATTGTTTATATTTGATTAACTTAACCTTAAAAAAAAACCATTAGATCTTGTAATCACTTCTATAAATTATTTATAAACACTGTATTACTAATAACTTCCTTAAAGAGGGAACTAGCTTGGACTAACATCTTGTGTTCTACATGTATATGAGAGGGAAAAGGGTTTATTATTGCTTATATTTGATTATCTTAACCTTTAGGTGTGAAAAAATATGTTTGGCCTTTTAAAATTATTTTTTTCAATTAAAATTTTTTAACAACTTAAGCAAATCAAATTAATTAAAATAAATTTTAATACTTTCTTAATTTTTAATTAAAAAAGGTTAACAACTGAAACAAACCAAATTAATTAAAATAAATCTTAATACTTTCTTACTTTTTGCGATAAAATATGTTAAAATAAAATGAAAAACGATCCAAAAGAATCTTTCATTGTGTAAAGAACAACGCGTTATTTTCTTTGAGTGGGATTCGTACAATAATAATTGTGTTGTTATAAAAAGCTATTTCGCTCCATTTGGGTCATGGTAGGGTAAGATTTCCACCCACGTCTAGTGCAACTTCCCTTTAGAAAATAATAGGAAAACACTACCTTTGGGTCATGGTATTGGTAGGGTAAGATTTCCACCCACGCCTAGTACAACTTCCCTTTAGAAAATAAGAGGAACACACTACCTTTAGGTCATGGTAGGGTAACTTTTCCATTTGGGTCATGGTAGGGTAACTTTTCCACCCACGTCTAGTGTAACTTCCCTTTAGAAAATAAGAGGAACATACTACCTTTTTTATATATGTATTGCATTTCCGTAGTCTTACCAGAATGAATTTCCTTTTTTATATTAACGTTAATGACATTTTTAGAAAAGATATTTCAATTCATCCATCTTATCAACCGGGGAGGTTTACTTTCCTTGTTCAATTTCACCTAAGCAGGGCGGCAGGGCCCGTTAGCAAACCCTGATGGCACCTGCAACACGCTCATCGCGTGGGCTGGTTCTCTGCGACGTAAAGGGAAGCACGTGGGTGTCTTTACGAAGGGCCAGTTGGATTATAAAAAAATGAGATAAGAATCCAATGGCAATAATATTGGAATTCAAAAGCTGTTATGCACGGATACGGATCCACATCATTAACATTAATATATCGGATCCAAATAATATTACGTATAAATCAAAATATGTCATTCAAATATGGCTGATTCCACCTTTTACCTATGTTGGAATAGCACAATGGTGTATTTGATTTTTTAAATGATGTATTTTGTTTGATTCTTTAATAATTGATGTACTGTTGTCATATCATTGTTTTGAGATATACATTTTATGTCTAAGTTTAAAGTAGATGTATTACAAGTGAAAGCGTCGATATAACGTTGATATTAAGTTGTCTCTTCACATTATAAAATAATAATATATTCTAATAGTAATTATTTTAAATTTATTTAATGGAGAGGGAACACACTTTCGACTGGTAAGTATTTTAACAACTTTTTATACTTTCAAAACATTTTCTATATTAAGAAATTTGACACATTAAAAAAATTAACTTAAAACACCGAAAAACTAAAATAATTTTTTAATAAATAATTCTTTTATTATAATTAAATTTTAAAAATAAATTAAGTTATTGTATTATGTGACCACAAAGTTATTTTATTGTTTTTAAATTTAGAAAATGAATGATTCTTTAGATTATAAATATATACTACATCACATCATCAATTGGAAATAAATTTAAAACTAAATATAAGTTTTTGACTAGTTTAACTTATTAAATAGGTCAAGAGGGATATATTTATCACGATAAGATAAAACTATATGTTTAGAATTACTTCTAAATGATACGGAGGTTTAGTGGCCCCAAAACATCAATGCCCACATGAAATTTCGAGTGGCCCCAAAACATCAATGCCCACAATCCACATGATGCTCTACCTTTTATTATACCTTCTAACGCAGTGTATATAGCATTTGATATGCGTTGAATTGCTATTAGTTTAGGGTTGACCAAAAATTTTATCATTTTATTCAGACCGTTACATGATGTTACAAGAGACATTCAATTGTCTTATTATTCAATAATATTTTAATCTTTATTTTTCTGAAACACCATTGGCTAACAAGTTGGGGGTCTTATTCCTAGGGACGGCGCAATGTATTGAATGAACAATGCACTGACTTTGTGACAATTAATTGTGCACCGCCCACACCGCCTCAGTGACAAGCTTGCCACCTCTCGCCACGTTGTTTCTTCTGCTACTTCTATTGCCACCTCTTGCCAACTCTTTCTTGGCCTCTTTTTCCACCTCCTACCACCATATTCTACCAATATCTTTTCCTTTCCGACTACCCTTCCACGATCTCATGAGGTTGGGAAAGCATGTACCTGAGAACCAAACCCACCTAGAGCAGCCTGCTAGCAATACGTAGGAATCAAACCCACTTGGAGCATCCCGCTTGCTGGGAATAATATCAACTTGGAGCAGCCTGCTAGCCCTAGAGCCCGCTGCAACAACTACTAGATTATGCAAAACTGATTACGCACAACTGAAGCAAATGGGCAGGTGAGTTTTGTAAAGCTTTACAGGATGTTATATATACAAAATGATTGCATTACAGAAAGATAAATATTTCACAAGTAGGCATTAGTCTATGGGGAAGATGGAAGATGTAAAAAATAGCTAATTACATAGCTAAAGAAATAAAACATCTTAAAATATGACATTTTGCTCCAAGGTATTCCTGACCATGATGCAAAGAACATTTAGGGCTTCCGTGGACATTGGTTTTGCCTTGCTTGCTTTGTCTTCAGTCTGGACAAATATTCTGCAAATAAAAAATAAAAAATATCCGATACTTATCATGGTAGGCACCAAAAACAAACCAGAAAACATACTAACCAAAATAGATATACCCATATATAGTTGCATGAGTGGAAGATGATACACAATTTAATCTATCTAAAAAAATTCAAGCTTATAAAAAGGAATAATTTATACCCCCAGGTACGACTCCCTCCATCCATGGATTTGTGTGGACCGTGCAACCAACCATCTCGACAACTTCAGTTCTCACAATTCTCTTGTAATAATTTATTTTAATTATTAAATTTCTTTTACAATATAACACATTATAAAAACACATATATCTATTTACATTTTGGGTTGTATCTTTTTGGTCATTGCACCTATGGTGATGACGGTTTTTGATGTGCTTTATGATGGATGTGGTGCTTGGGACGTGCCACTTTGTGACAGGTGGATGCTATTATCTTATGGTTGTGTGGAGACTAGACTAGACTATGTGCAGTTATGTAAGCACTGTTTTACTTTAATATTGTTAGATCTTTCGTGCTGATATCTCCGTTTTTTATGACAGTTATGACTCTTGCTTTTATGGGACAGGTTTACCCTGTGCCCGTGGGTTGTAATATTCTACTGCTACTTATGCTGAACAGTGTGACTTTATATTTCATGACATGTGGAACATTTACTATTTTGCATTATTAATAGTAAGTTAAATTTTGCAATGGAAAAAAAGGCTTGCATGGCATAATTGAGTAAGAGAAAACATGTGATCAAATTTAATATCCCTATTATATATAAATTGTTATTAGCATGGCCCTAGGATCAATTTGTATCATGGTAATAGAAAGAATGGTGATCGTTGATTCCAAATTTTATGATTTTACACACAGAACGAATGAATGGTATATATCATAATTATGTAAATGATTTTTAAAGTTTGTTCGATCAATTTGCAATCGAGAATTCGATTGAAGAGGCCCTGTGCAATTTGAATCAACAAGTGTACAAAGGAAGGTCTTTAAACAGTTTCACGATATAGACGAGCCTATACATGGGATCCTTTTGCTCATAATATTATTTATTTATTTTATTTTATTTTTACACTAAAATATATGGGCATATACTACATAAATCAAGTATTTTGCATTGTATATATGCTACCCTATATACTATATATAATTAGCATATTTTTGCATTGTATATATGCTACCCTATATACTATATATAATTAGCGAACTAAATCTGACTAACATATCCTGCCACTTAAACAAGTTATATGAAAAAACTATTGTTGCATTCAAATCTACTTACATATGCTACCATATACTAAATATAAATGTAAATTAGTGAACTAAATCTGACTAGCATATCCTGCGAGCTAACTATTTAAATGAATAAAGTAATTTTGTGTTGTACATATGCTACCATATACTATATATAATTAGTGAACTAAATCCTAGTAACATATCCTGCCAGTTAACAAGGTATATGAATCAACCATTTTTCATTAAAATTTAGGTACATATGCTACCATATATTATATATAAATGTAAATTAGTGAATTAAATCCGAGTAGCCTATCCTGCCAATCAACCATATATTATATATAAATGTAATTTAGTGAATTAAATCCGAGTAGCATATCGTGCCAATCAACACGTTTTATTTACCGTCCGCAGGTATTGCGATGCGCAATGCAACCTTGATTTATGTAACTTTTTTCATGAGTAGGTTGGGGTGGAAAGGCCAAAAGTGTTAACATGCTTGCTTTTCGCGTTTTGGTCTAACATGACTTTTGGAGTTGTCCAAAACATGAAGGTCCACATGATGGAAGATTGAGTCTCAACATGTTACACTCATTTTATGCATTCTTGTGTAACATGGTGTATGGCGTCACCTTCCATTTGAGTATGTATTGCGTTATAATTTATGTAACGTGGAAGTTGGGCGGGATGGGGTAGTGTGGCAAGTGCAAAAGTCATATGGAATTCGTTGTCTGTAGGATGTGGAATGGAGGCAATCACTAACATTATGTGTGGTTACATATGTGTTGTATTTAAATTGAAGGTTTATATATTGAGAGAGTTATGTGTGAAATGTCTCTTGAAAATATGTTAGCTTAGATTAATTTTGATACTTAAATATTTTAATTAAGATTAATTTTGATTTTAGATTTATTAAGTGTTGGTTGATATGAATTAATATCTTCTTCATGTTGACATTTATTAAAGTTAGTTTATTGATTATTTTTAAAAAAAAAATATATATATATATATATATATACTTTTTATATTATTATCTTACTATTTTGTAACACGGTTAAGACATCGACATCAACCCGTGTTGTAAAATGAAACTTTCACTGAAATAATGTATAAGTATATATTATTTCCCTTCATAACATGGAATTTTTGTGACATGCTAAAACCTTATAGGAGTGGGCTAAGGGTTTCTTGCAGGTTCCATGGCGTGTCTACGAAGTTGGTAAATGGTGGCTCAGAGGATGGGCTAGATAAATTTTAGTTTCTCTGGTCTCATAGAGAAGAATATTGTCTTCATGCTTTGTTAAATAATCGACATTTGTTTTTGAGGTAGCTGATGGTTTTTTCTTTGACAATAATCACTTCTATGTCATGTCGAACAAAATGTTTGACCTCTGTCTTTTCAGTGATGCCATTTTCCGAGCTAATGTTCCCTGTTGTCAGTGCAAGTCTCGTGATTAGTGGAAGACCTTTTACCTTAAGCTATCGGTTTACTCTTTTGTTCATTTCCATGCCTTTAAGTCATTGTTGATTCTTTGATGGCTCCTCTTTTCAAGGGAAATAAACCAAGAAAAATGACAGATGTTACGGTGTGCCCCACCTCCAACAATGGTTTTTTTATGAAACCCTAGTCCATGATAGGGTTTTTGTTTATTCTTCTTTGAAAGGTCCTCCTGTTCCTCCTTGTTTGAAAAAAGGGTTGGCTCCGTTGTGCCAGTCAAATATTTTTCAAGTGGGTTTAGGGCATAGCCGGAATAAACAATCGACATTGAATGTATCTGGTCGATCAGATGCAAAAGAAAAGAGTCAAGAGGAAATCCTCGGAGCTATCTCTGGATCTTGGAAAATATGTTGACATGAGCAATGTTATTTCTATGTCGTCCGTAGCAATTATTGGTCACTTCATAAATAAAAGAATGAATATGTCTTCTCTTAGGTAGTGGGAATGCAACATTTGCGGTGATTTCCTAGGGTATAAACCCTTCTACTACACTCTAGCAAAAGGATGGGCGGGTTTTAAGCTCAGAGATGAGAAGCATGTCTCATTCATTCTATCTAAGGTGTGGTATTGGGGAAACTCGACTCTTAAGCTTTGGCCATGGATTCCCTTCTTTGACCCTTTAAAATAAAGGGCATACAAAAAACCTATATGGGTTAAACTTCCAAGGTTGATGCCAAAGTTTTGGACTGAAGAGATTTCAAGCAAGATAGGATCACTCCTTCGTACTTTTCTGGAAGATGACCTCAAGTTTCTTTCGATGAGGATAATGAGTATGGATAGGGTTCTTGTGGAGATAGATCTCAAAGATGGTTTATGGGAGGCATTGAACATCAAGGTTGGAGAGATGTCTTTTACACAATCTTTGGATTATTATGGGATCACATTCAGATGGAATAGACGCCATTCGACTAGTAATCTAGCGAAAGAATGCAAGTTGACTACAAAGAAAGGACATTGGAGTAGGAATCTCTCATCCAATATCCCTGGCCTTTCTTCTGGAGATAAGATAGTTCATCGCCATACTGGTTCGTAGCAGTTGGGATTAAGCACTTCCCAGAAAGACATGAACCCACTTGTGCTTCCACCTCTAGTTGCTCTTGAGAATTCCCATAGTGATTTGGCTATTGAGACCACAAGGAAGACCTAAAAGTCCACAAGTATCTTGCCCCTCCTCAATACTTTTTTTGTCAGCTCTCTGTTTCCGTCTTATAGTTATGACTTGGGTGAGGGTGAACATAACATGATTAATTTTCTATTGAATTTTTTTTAGCCCCATATTCAGGTTGGTTTTCCTACAGCTTGGGTTTCCTTGGTAGATTATTCAATACCTAGTATTAACTCTCTAGGGTTGTCTCCCTCTGTCATGTCTCTTTTCTCTCTTGGTGAGACAATCCCCCCCTTTGGTTGGGAGTGATAGTAGTTCGTCTTTATATTTGCGTAGAGAAGATCTACTAGGATTTGCTTTCTCTGAGTCTTTTCTTATACCCCCTGACTATCCTTCATTTCATAGGTTTTCTCCTTTACTTACCCTCTTCCCATCCTCTAGTGTAAACTTGACGAAAGGGTCCGATGATCTTCCCAATGGTCTGGTTACTGGTCCACAGGCCACTTTTGAGAAGGAAATTTTCTCCATCCTTTTCCCCCAAGTTTGAGGTTCTTCGTAGTGTTAGTGATGTTTCCAACAGGCCTTTGGGGGTTGACAGGACAGATAGCCTAAACGATCCTGATCCCATTTCAAAGAATATACACACATCTCTTTTAGATGCAATAGGTCTCACTCAATTTGGATCTTTCATGCCCCAGATATGACCCTTTTTCTCAGAACACCTGTTTTAGACTAGTTTTTGGACTAATCAGAAACCTAGATTCTGGAGCGAATATCTCCGAACTTGTAATGTTTTAGGATTTGAAACTTGGACCACAGTTAGTTCGGAATTTTTTATAGACAAATTTTAGGTATTTCTCTATGAACCATTGTAGAAAAACGTTTATAGTGAAAATTCCAAGAAGACTCCTTTTGAAGAAATCAGTCCCGAGGAAAGGGATATGATACCAAATGTTATGCAACAAATTTCCAAAAAGAGTGTGAAAAGAGCATAAACAAATCAAAGAGAGTACTCGATGACTTGATTGAAAAAAATAGTTGATTAAGAAGCCTCTTTGAGGGGGAAACCTCCTTATACAATGTACTAAGTACATAAGACAAGATAAGATACTCCAAATGAAAGGTATCCTTCCTATATATAGGAGACTAAGGGGTAGAATCCCAACTAACTGACCCAAGATGACATAACTAATATAGCCATACTAATGACAATTACCACTAATGGACCAAAGCCGACATCAAAACTAATGTAATGAACCACAATATAGGGGGAAATGTGCCAATATTTAGGGTTTAACAAATTTCCGTTATGGATTTGCTTATAGAAATTATGTGTAGTTGGAAATGTATTTCTTGACTTTGAATGCAAAACGTTTGTTAAAATTTCTCAAAGAAACCTAAAAACCTTGCATGTGATGCTTGTCAAAATGAGCTATTTACTTTTCTTTAAGAAAATAGAATATAGTTCGATAAATAGAATTGTAGATATGGAATTAAAGGTTTATTCGGTATGGTTGTAGAATGCTATTACATTTTAAAATTTATATCTGCGTTATTGGTATTATGCTTGTAGGTAATTAGATTATGTGTTAAATACATGGCAGTTTAATAGAATTAAAATAAAATGCTTGGAAACTACAAAATCCAAGAAGATTTCTGAGTCTAAATGTAATTACTTTGGGGAAAACCAACTAAAATTCCAAGATGAAAATTGTCTTACGAAAGGTTGCTATCATCAACCATGGTACCAGATAATTATTTTGGTGTCATAACTCGATTTCCTGCGGTACTCATGAAATTATGAATGAATTTACTAATGATATGTTGAGTGGAGTTAAGTAATTCAATAAATTTGCATAAATTTGCTAGTATTGAGTGGTATTTGCAATTTGTTGCATACAAATACCATGCCCTGAAATTTGAATGGTATTTGCATATGCATTTGATTATTGGATGAATGATAGAACCCTATTCCTCTTGATTTGAATAGTATCTGATATTTCAGATACTATTCAAATCAAGAGGAATAGGGTTCTGTCGTTCATCCAATAATCTTATGCATCTCAATAGCAATCCAAAAGCATATGTGTGTGTGTGTGTGTGAGTGTGTGAGATTAGAATAATTCTTAAAATACTCAACTTGATTAATAACCAAAATAATTAGTATTTCATGACCTTATTTGAAATTGAAGATACTTGAACTCAGGAGTTGATCAAGCGTCGAGAGGGATCAACTATCCCGAGGTGCTAACCTCTCCTCAAAAAGCTCCCTGAGTGCAATACCCGAGAAGAAGTTTGCACCTCAGGAGATTTGATCCCTCTCGGCGCTTGATAGGGCCTAGGATTTGGATCTAGGCTGGTAATACCTCCATTTTGACTCCTTGATCATATTGGTTTGATAATGTAAATATTGTAAAAATGTAAAGTATGATTCCTAGCGTGGAGCTCAAGGCCAAGGTCCCACTAGTCAACACCTGGATTATAAAGACAAGTATTTCATATATTGTGGACATGTGCGAGTTGACCATGGGAAAAATGTAACTACATGCAAACATTTATAATACAAATAAAAGTCCAAGAGCTATGGAAGCAACTAAAACAAGTGGGTTGTGTTTATCCACTAGGGAGAGGTGAGGGGTGTGTGGGGATCAAATCCTTTGTTTCCAAGTGTCATCTTGAGAACCCCTTGTGCCATAAATGGTGAGTAACTACCTAAGTGGACTTCCATGCTGATATTTATTTATGTTGCAAGAAGGTAGCTGAGAAATTAACTCATGAATTTAATGGAGCATGGGATGACTGCATAAATCTGTATGGATGACTATGGGATCAATTTTGGGTATCTAGAAATCAATCTTCCTCATGGAAATTCGTTTTTTCACTCCCATTCCATTGTTGGGCAACCAAAGAGCAATTCTCAGCAAGCTATGCATTCCCAATGTGTTTTTGTTTATGCATCTACACATGCAAATTTAAATATTTATGAATTTCGCAATATGGACATGGGGTGAAATTTAGAATCCCCAAAAGTCGTTCAAGTCCCCTTCGTTAGTCGGATCAATGAATGGGGGGACATGACAACCCTGCCACTTCTTAGTGGTAGTAAGTGGTTCAACAATTGTTTGTGCATTAGGCCTGGTGATATTGCAGATTTAGAGAGATAGTAACATTGGTATTTCAATATAAAATCATAAACAACAATTTGTTTCAATTTATGCCCAAGTCCCTTTGGTATTTTAGTATGTACTTGAATGTAAATTTGGAGCACCATAAATTAATCTTTTGTGCTACTCCACATTAGCCCTAGGATTTTTTTTTGAGGTGCCTTTAACCTCGTGTAGTTGTTTCTTCTTCTTTTATAATCTATCATTACCACCCTCTTGCATCGCTCATTGGATGTAACAAATCCACCACATCAAAAGAAGATCAAAAAAAGACTTGAAGTTCAACAACTACTATTCGTCTGGCCTCTCTGCATCCCTTCAACGGCTACTGTTCATCTTGCTTCTATGCATCCCTTTGCAGGGACTCACTGGTTTGTAGCCATTCTTGTTTAGTTTAGAAAATAAAGGGAACAAATTACTTTTTTAACAAAGAGATTTTATTTCCGTAGTCTTATCAGGAGTGAACATTTGAAAAATAGATGGAACAAATGTTAGAAAAGCTATTTCAATTCGTCCGTCTTATCAAATGATAAATGGGACCTGCAACACTCTCATAGCGTGGGCCGGTTATCAACGACATAAAAGGAAGCACGTGGGCCTCTTTAACAAGGGCAAGTTGGATTATACATTAATGACATACGAATCCAATGGCAATAATATTGGAATTCAAAAGCTGTTTTGCCCAGATACGGATCCAGATCATTAACAACAAGATACCACTGTCATTAGTCTTCTAGTTGGATGGTGATTTGCACGGGGGGTTCACTAAGTAAACATGTTACATAGCACGACCGTTCACATTATATTAAAGAATATCCCTAATTTCACTAAATATTGGAAAATTCGTCCTAAAATTTTATTGTTGAACCCCCCTCCCAATATTCCTTTCTAATTAAGAAAGCCCCTATTTTCACCATATATTGTTTGTATCCATTTTTATCAACCCATTTTTAATACCTCCTTTATATCATATTATCAATTTGTAACAAACAAGAGCCCTAACACATCTTACTATAAGCAAACATTATGCTAAATAAAATAATAGTATAATGCTAATAATGATCCCACCAAGATTGCAGGGGTGACTGATCAATTTGTAGTGTTGGATAGTGGAATACCCAACAAAATAGCACCGGGAAGGAAAAATGCATTAAAGGAAACCCATTCAAGAGATCCACGTAACAAAGAATGTAAAAAGTTGATAGTCCAATAGTTAGTGCAATGCTTAGAAAATATGAGAATTGCAGATGTTTCACACCACAACCTGCCAATCTACCAAATTTATATCATGTAAATATAAGTATAGCCATAGAGAGATCATGTTTTCTATAATATTAATAAATTAAACTCCATAAAAATGCAAAATTGAAACCCTTTCGTGGATGGACTCCCCTACATTCCTATCAAAACAAACATCATTGATGTTTTAACCCAAATGAACATGGAAAAATTCCTCTTACTTTCCAATAACACCATATGATCATGTGCATAGCTTGGATTTGGGCCATGCACAAGATGCAATAATGAATTTCCTACACTTCCTCTACATTCATTCTTGCAATCAAGAGAATTAACAAAATTTAGTTACATTTTCTTAGTTTATATCTAGTTTTTATTTAATCTTTCTAGGAGAGGGAAAAATCTCCATTGTTAGGTTTCAAGCAAGCAATAGTTATAAAGATATATAGATGGTGAAACTTATATGATACCATTTCTTGGTAACCATAACACACAGGGTATGTAAATAACAATTTAGATGTTCACCTATGTTCATGTCAGTTCCAATACAATATTAAGACAGATGCCTTGCATATAATAATTGAAATTACAATTATGAATGTGTTAAATATAACTCAATCTAACAACTATTCCTAACTGGCAATGTGAAAATGTTAAAGAAGAATACAAAAAGTTGAAAGAAATAATTAGTCAAGAATGATTGGTCTAACTTTTCTTTGTTCCAGTAAGCCAAGAGAGAATAATCTCACTTTTCTTGGTTTTCATGGAGCAAAGTTTGATTGAATCTCAATACCCACCTAAAACCCAACCTAAAAAATGAAGAGTTAGATCTTTTACTTAAATGCCTACAAAAAATACAATACAATAGTTCAACTCCGAAACTCCCAATTAGCTGCATCTCTTAACTTAAAGATGAAAAAAAATATAGCATCAATTCAAACCAAGCCTAAATAAGCTATTAAATGAGTATTTCTCAAGGCCAGTTGTCCAAAGAGACTTCCATAGATATTATCATTGGTACACTATTATCATATTTATGCAAAACTTACGATCATAACAATATCAAATAAAAATGGAGGGTCCTTAAGTTTTAGGTGGGTATGAATTGAGCCCATGATTTGAAGGTATGAATCCATCCCACAATTTGGAGGTTATTCCTCAACCCACTCAAATAAAATAACCCTCAATATTTATATTACTATCTCAAATTAAAAACCCCCCTTTACCCCTTAATACAGGGCAATATATTTTTGAGGTTTTTCAGAGTATTCAAACCCCCAATATGAATGGACGTGATATGATATTTCCTTTCTTAGTGAACCCCCCATGGTGATTTGTTGACCCTATAAAGAGTCTTTGCAGCACCGGATGCGACGTAAAGGGGTATTTTCATTGGAATTTTTTTTTACTTACCAAGCAAATTTAGGAGATCAGTGAACACTAAAACTTACAGTTCCTTGATGGAATTCAAATAGATTTACCTATGGACTAAAGAAGACCCTAAAAACAAGAATTTAGGCATGTGTTTCTCCCTAGATGGAAGTGAAACATATATCAGTTTGTTTAAATAATACAAGGACATGTTTCCATTGACATATGATGATTTGAAAACCTATGATACAAAACTCATTCAACACATGATTCCTCTCCAAGGCGAATCCAAGACTTTCCCACAAAATATAAGAAAATTCCACCCAACATTAGAGCCACTAATTCAGAAAGATGTTAAGAAACTTTTGAATGCAAAAATTATCTTTAGATTAAGGCACACAACATGAGTGTTCCACCCATGGAACAAATATTATAGCCCATTTTAGGTTTTAAATTTTTTCACTCCACAATGAATTTTCAGGGTATAACCAGGTATTAGTCATTGAGGAAGCTAGATTCAAGACCACTTTTCAGACCAAATGAGGAACTTTTGCATATCGTAGAATGCCTTTCGGATTGATAATTGCAGGGGCAACATTTCAACATGATATGGATATAGCTTTCAGAGGTCTAATTTGGAAGTATTATAATATATATTGATGATCTTATTGTCTATTCGAAAGATAGGTCTGGCCCTTTAAAACTCAACACCTTAGATAGATTTTTGATAGATGTAACAAATACATAATTTCTTTTAATAAGAAAAAACAATTTTTGCAACGTCGAAAGGGAAGTTGTTTTTGGTCATATCATATAGAAAATAGGAATTCAAATTGGTCTTGAGAGAACCAAATCCATCATGCAAATTCCCTTTCCCATTAATAAGAAATCAATGTAGCCATTTTTGGGGAAAATAAACTTTGTTTTAGAGGGTTGCCTCTAATTTCGTCGAGATTGTCAAGTCATTATAGACAACGATAAAGAAGGATGCAATTTTTAAATGTACTGATATTGATAAAGAAGATTTTGAAAATATTAAAATTGTTATTGCTTCTACCCCTAATGTTCTGTAGTCCAAAATTTAAAACAACTTCTTTTTATACACATTTTCGTATAATCAGTCTCTAGCAGCATGCTTAACTCAAAAGGATGAATAGAATGCCGAATTTCTTATTGCATTTATGAGAAATGGTCTATAGGAATTGGAACTTGGAACTTAACTATCTCGATATCTATCAACAAGATTACACAATTTTTCTTTTTTTTTTCCAAACAAGAGTGTGTAGGTGGCCAAATAAAACACACACAGAAAGTCAGAAGAAATAAAAATAAAGCAATAAAATTGTAGAATGATTATTCTGCTCGACTATCAACACCTTGACATCTTGCATGGAAATTAATTCATCAATTGCAATTTTTATGGTGGATTCAATAACATTAATGGTATTCATTATTCTATAGCACATAGACTATGAGATCCAATTCGAATGAAACAAAAATGTCTTGCTTCTGTCATGGAACAAGATCTTTCTTAAAAGGAAAATGACAGGGAAATAATTTCATCGATCAACTCCGAAACCCAGGCATGGATTGTTCACGCAGTGTATATATTCATACCCCTGCGTATGTATATTCCCCATAATCTGTGCATGGGTATATTACACTCTCGGTGGAGGCGTTTCCATCTATTATTTGTAAGAGGACCCCATTTCGTGGATGTATCAAAACTCCTCGCAGATCTAAAACACACTGCTTGATATGGCACTGGATGATTCTGGAAGAGGTCAGGCCAGTAGAAGCAATCAATAAGGTTGTCGTTAAAGGATGAGTATACGCCAAAGGAGTTGGGTCCATCTTGTCAAATATCTCCTGCAACTGTGCCATCTCTTGAATGAAAGTTGGTGCACAATTAATGGGTTCCATCAAACGTTGGTGCGTCTTTGATCTCTCGAATCCCATCGTACCGACTACTCCGCAGCCAATCGGACAAGGCTGCGGCTGTCATGGGCGTTTATCATGCATGACCTTGATCACATGGCCAATGGCATCCACCATATGAAGGGAATCCATCGGAGCTACAAGAAGAAAATGGATCCGAGGAAAATGTCGTTACTGTAAAAAGGAGATGGAGAGGCGGCATGTAGCCACGTCAGCCTGAGAAAGGAATCTGCAATCGGGATAAGGATTGCCTACATTTAGCTTGGGTTATTTAAGTGGAATAAAAAACATTGATGGTATTCAACAAACTTTTGAGGATAATCTTCTATATATTTTTCCATACTATCCGTATGAATAAGAAGTGGAGAGGATAAAATTGATTATTTATATGTAACTAGTCTCAATGTTTAGAAGGTTTAGATGTTGATTCATTAGATGTCAATTCATTAATATTAGTATAACAATATAAATGGCTTCCATTGTAGTATTTAGAAGAAAAATTATACCTGGAGGTGATCCCCTACAGTGGGGGGAGACTTGTGGTAGATTGGGTTTTCTACAACACCATCCCAATAACCTCTCTTATTACCTTCACTCACTTGTACTAGTGGAAAATTCATGCCCCTTCATAGCCTTTTGTTTGGAAGGTTCCCAACGCCGCTTTACACCTTTTGTTGATTTGGGGAGGTGATGACCCTGGTCGATAAAAGGTTTTAAAATGCATCATGCTTATTGACTGCTTGCACTGGTATCTGTTAGGTTAGCAGGTCTTTTTCTTTTTAGGAGTGTTGCTTGTTATCCTATTTGCCATTGTGTTTTGCTCATATGTTGTAACACACGGTTGTAGTGAGTTTTTTTTAGCTGTTGGGTTTTTTCCCTTTGTTGTGCTCCTTTGTTGTATACTTGACTATATTTGGGTTTTCGAGCCTTCCATTATACCTGCACAATTTGAAAATATAGTCCAGGTATTGTTTCTCCTATGAGATACTCTCGTAGAATTTAGGGACAACTGCCTTAGTATAGTTTCCTAGACCATACTTGTTGGACCCTTGGTTGAAATGCTATTGAGGCATCTAAGTTCACTTCAAATTCTGATCATCCAGAATCTCCTAGACACCCACCTCTTCATAGCCCGATGGCTGGCAAAAAACCCCCTCCTTTATAGGGGGCACTGTTGGTGGTTTCTCTAAAGCCACCACCCCTGCCCACAAAGTTAATGGTTCCATTGTACCCACCATTCATGTTAGTGGAGGCCCCATAACCTCTACTACAACCAACACGGATCCAATACTCTTCCTAGTTGTAGCCACATGCTTATCATGGTCACATGCCTACCGACACTCCACATGGGTACCCATCACCTATAAGCACATTTCTATAAACATGCAAACCACATCATTCCCAATCGAGGAGTTCCCATCTAGTAGCTCTAGAATAATAAACTACATGACTATTGCGCTTGCTGCACCTTCTTCTACTTGACTTATATTATTCCAAAACTCTACCCAAGAGTGCATCGTCCAACTAAGGGTTCCCCTTAGCTAGCGTGCTAAGTGTGCCAACCTTTTCTTCATATGCACACTAAAATTTTTGTACTTTCAATTGATGCTTGCAACCCACATCGGTCTGCTTGATGTGCCACTTGGTCTCTTTGTCAAGCGGGTGCCCTCTTGACGTGGTCCAACCCAAATCCCTATATCCTATAGTCATTCATGAGAAGAATATTCATGAGTTCAACTTTTAGAGGATAAAATAAATTATGTGTCTATATGAATATCCCTCTTGACATGCTCGAACCTGACCCTTGCTGCACTTGTTGACACATTGCTTCTACCTTACTTTCAAACCTAAGGTGTTTGGACCTCCAACCCATCTTCAGTGTGGACATTGTGGTGTGGGTATGTGCTCGACCTTGGCTTGCTATCAATGCACTCCTCCTCGATGCTTTTAGTGAACCCCACACCCTTGGTCACTTGTGCCCACATTTCTTGATGTGCTCGCACAACACCTAATTCATGTCTGTCAATGATTCAGAATTGGCATAGCCATGTGCATCATGCTCCCAAGTCAAGATGGTGTCTACATGCCACATGAGCCCCTTAGAAAATTCTCCAAGCAAGTCTAAGCTTGGGTGAGTGAGGAGGCTAACCAGAGCTGTGACTCTAGCCCTCTTAACCTACAAGCTTCACAATTACATGAATATTCTCAACTACAAATCGATCTTGAACACTGTGGGATTCAAAATAAATATCTATCCCATTATTTGAGCACATTGTTAACCCAATATTGATCCTATAAACCCAGAAACAAGAACCAATTACCGCAAAAAAAATTAACAAGGGATATTGTGAAAGGATTACCTTATAATATTGAATTTTAGCATGAAACTAGATGCGATGGCCCAACTACTAGCTAATCCCTATGTTCCATAATCATTCATGAAAATAGTCTTCACGAGTTCAACTTTTAAAGGAGCAACTAAATGCGGTGTTTGTGGAGGAATAGCTCTTGCCTCCTTGGATAGGGTCCTTAGAATATGAAGAAATAGGATCTCCTTGAACCTACTAATTTCACATGTTAAGATAGCCATAACCTTATATCCATAACACAGTTAAGATATCCATCACCACACATTGACATTTCATATGTTTGTTGATGTTAATTGTAGGCACGACCAAATAGATAAATATCATATCTATCTTCAGATGGCGATGGTTGTCCTAAACAAACCGAAAAAGATGAAGCATCTAGCAGTACATCAATATCAACTAGAGGTAACAATGTTAGAAGAAAATTTAAAAAATGTATGAAATTCTTTTTGGTTAAAGGATGGTCGTGCTCTTATGACAATGAGTCCGCTGAAGACAAAGAAGTTCCATTGATGTACATACATTCTTTGAAAAATTGGGAAGAAAAACTACTTCCTGAAATACACACAAATTTCAGTATTAATGGAAGAACATATCGAATTTCTCCATCTACTTTGCATGGTCTAGGGCTTTTTACAATGGATGGTGTGAAGGTTCCATATAACAATGAGGTTGAACTAATGTATTATGTTGGCCCAACCTATGATTATGCACATTGTGGTAGACTAACAAGATATCTAACCAATATTGGCATATATGGAGTTTGTGCAAATTATAATAAAATGAAAGAAAAAAATCAGGACAAAGGATATTCCATATATATCAATGGAAGGCCCAGAGTTTGTTGAAATATTGTTGGGTTTCAATACCCGACCTAGAAACACAAAAAAACTACCCAACTATGTATTTGTTGAATGTTAGGAAAACATAATTGTGGTCATTGAAATAAAGTGAATACCTATCGGGAAGGAGTTGTTGGTCAATTATAATTTGAACAGAATTTAGGAATAATGCAAGTATCCTTACACACTCATGTCCATTATTCACTAGAAGGCGTGCATACTGAATGTTCATTGGTTTTCGTTATATATTTTTAATGTCGTAATGTTGATGAGATTTCACCTAAATTTGGATATATGGTTAACATATATTCGTTTATGTTTTAGGTTGATCTGGGGAAAGGCATCGACCATGGTCAAGTGAGATAACATATGGTGATTTATATTTTTTTATTGCTTTCCATATTGTTCAATGTTATTCTAGCGCATAGTTCATTATTACATGATTTATCCTTCTTACATGATATGATCATTTGTATACGCCTATTTCAATGCCTAATCCTAATGAGGATGATGTCGATATTTCAGTAGCTGATGACCCTTTGGGAAAAATATTAAAAAAATAGCTTTCGAACTAGCAGAATTGATGGACAGTGAAGATGCACTAGAAAACGAAAAAAGATGCCAATACTTGATGGCTTGCATTCATAAGTACAACGTATGTTTTTTAAAATCATATTTCATTTCTTCATTTAAAGAATACGCCATATATTTTTAAACAAATTCAATATCCTAGCTCGCTTGAATTCCATTTTCGCAAACATTATTGAAAGAAGACGAAACTAGTGTAGGGAGTAGCATACATACCTCTGTGATTGCACCCTCTGCTCTTGTTACACATGGTTATGGATCCCCTTCTCCTAGAATTGCTAGGTTTGGCCATGATTCTACACCTAGTGTTGGTGGGGGGAATTCCACGGCACCATATTTATGGATGACCCCTAGTTCTGGTACTCCTACGCCTCATTCATTAGGGGCCGTGATGAACCCGAAGGTGTCAGGCTTAGTCATCAAAAGAATTGGGAAATTACAAGTTTCTTTATAGATGGACCATGATTTGGTTCCGGTAAAGTTTCCAAGACTCCATGGTAATTACATCCAAACCATTGGAATACTTAAATTGTATTACATGAATAGTATTGTTAGATTCATTGTATCTATATAATCAGAATATTTGGTTGCAATGTAGGAAATAACGTGTTCAACAATGAGTTACATGAAAAGGAATTTGTTATGTTTGTACCAACGATTAGAACAAGTTATAAATATTAGATAAATGAATTGAAGAAGGAGTTGATGAAGCACATGACCACATTGTTTGTCCCAGTATTCAATCAAAATTTGGTGCAAGCCATGGTAGGAAAGTACTTGAAATCTGTGTAGGACATTTACCGCACTAATATCATTCAATACGTTGGTTATGAGCATCTTGGATTAATTCTAGAATGGGATTTGGTTTCATTAATAGATGATGCTAAGGAGAAGAAGATGAGAAAAGAAGGAACTTCACCTCCAAGTGCAATGGAAGCTCCAAGGTAGATAAAGCAGTGTACCAAATCATGAATTTATAATTTGTATATAGAAGTTGACCACAATTTTTTAATCACATAAACATCTACATTACAATTCAATTCATTTAGGCTCAAGGACACCTTGAAGGATACACAAGCCATACTGGAGAAGCATGGCCAACACAAGCTTGGCCCTAGGACCTACATTAAAGTGAAGGGAAAATATGTAAGTATGTAAATGTCATTGTTGCAATTTCATTTGAGTTTTAAATGCTTTCCTTACCTAAATCATTATGTTACAGTATATCTAGTCCACATACTTTGGTGTCATTCCCACAGATAATGAGATCAAACTTGCCTTTAAGGAAGGTTAAAATTTCCCTAGTTGAGCAGAAAAAGACCAGTGTAACTAACACTTTACTGTCAATGAGGAGGTATACAAGCTCAATGCATTTTGATTAAATACGTACTTACAAAGTACACATTGACAATGTTCATTCATTCAAAAACTTCAACTCTTATTGCAGGAAACACATGAAGATTTAGGTGCTCCCCACGTGCCAGTTATAGAGATCAAAGTTGGAACTGCTCAACCAAAGGTTCCTCCTTCTGCACCTACAATTACAGTGAACTAGTTGAATTATAGAAATTTTTATTTCACTGGTTATTGCTTACTATAGATATGCTGATAAAAAAATTGTTTGTTGAAATTGTAGATGGCGTTGAACCTAGCATTAGGGAACGCCCTCTAAGGAGTTGTCTCTTGTAGCTCCA
Organism: Larix kaempferi; assembly: GCA_027924585.1. Taxonomy (NCBI): domain Eukaryota; kingdom Viridiplantae; phylum Streptophyta; class Pinopsida; order Pinales; family Pinaceae; genus Larix; species Larix kaempferi. The sequence goes on along the minus strand of BSBM01000260.1, from coordinate 851,904 downwards.
GATCAGCACCTAGCACCACAAGAAACTAGTGGCGAAGAGAATGAGGGATTTGATGCTAAAGATAGACTTGCATGTTTGATTAAAAATAGAAAAAAGAAACCAAAGAAGAAGTAGGACAGTAAACATTGGCCATTGTGGATGGCATAGTGATTTTGTTGTATACAATATTGTATTATGTATTTTGTCATAATGCAATTTAATTTAACGTTTGTAATCTAATTTTATTTGTATCTACATGTTATATTATATAATGTTACGTGTGATTTCATTTAATTGCAATTTGTAATTTATTATTTTGTGTATCAAAATGTTATGTTATATAATGTTCTGTGTGTAGTGTCTATGTTATTTGTATCTACATCTTACGTTACAGTGTGTTACGGTAAATCGATTGGGCATGGGGAAATGAGATTTATGTGGGGAGGGGGGGGGATAAGATCTTCCACCTTCAAGTGGTTTGCCCTGTTCAATAGAAAATAGATTATTCTTGAAACAGAGAGAAGCTCATACAAGTATTTTCCTTTTGGTCTTTTAAAATTATGTTGCATGTTGGTTTGCACATTTATTGGTCGTTTAGTTTTTTATATATATATATATGTATGTATGTATGTATGTATGTATGTATGTAAACTTATTATTCAAATTTGATTTCTGTAGGATATTCATGTGCAACATAAACACAACTAACAAATATCATTTTTGTTGGCTTGAGACTTAATGTAAACACTTGGGACATATTCCTCTAGCACACATACCGTAGCATAATGCATGTCTAAAAGTGTTAAAGAATATGTCCCTTTGTAAAATCTCAATCACAGCAGAACCTAGCTACTATGGATTCCTCACTAGTGAAAGATTGCACAACATTTGCAAGAATAGCATAAAAATTTAAATGAATGAAGAACAATACACATAAGATGGGTGAATAATGTCAATATTATTAACTGTCCAACCTCAAAATAGGTTAAGAACACCCATATATACAAATCTGGAAGAATTCGAATCCATCTGGAGTGTTCACACTGATCTAGCTTAGAAATAGCTCAAACCCCCCTAGGTTGACCAAAATATCCCAAACCATCCCAAACTGGTTCGAATCAGCTGTGTGAATGCTAGGAATGACTGGACAGGCCCATGTGACCTCACACATGTGAAGAAACTGGTTGGTTAGAGGTTTGGTAGCTAAAATTGGCCAAAATTATGACAAAGTTGGCAAGATTGTCCACAAACTGAGCAAATGCGCCCTAGGTAGAAGAGAAGCATGCTGAGTGCATTAATTGACCTGAGGAGGGCGCTCTAGGCATGCTGAATGCATTAATTGCCCTGGGGAGCGCTCCAAACAGCTGGTTTGACTCAGCACTTGTTCACATTGCTAACTAGTTCAAGACAGTTTGACCATTTGCCAATCACTTGGGCTAATTAATCATCAATTAATAAATGATTAATGTACATAGGTGTAAAAATGTTCTAACACCCCCCCTTAAGCTAGACTTAGTGAAATATCAAAAATTAAGGCCTTGGCAACTAGGCTCAAGTCACCTTTTACATCATAAAATTTATTTGTCCATGTAACCAAGGTAAGGAGGAAAACCACATGGGAAATAAAACCTCCCCTCTAAAATAAACATGTGGCATATATCAAAATACACCAATCATCACCATGCATCACTCACCCCAAGCAAAGATCTAAGGTGAGTGAAGGTCTTCTCGGTAAAACACTTGGTGAAGATATCAGCAGTTTGCTCACTGGATGGGCAATACTGCAATGCTATGGTCCGGTCATGCACCAAACCCCGAATGTAATGCATGTGTATCTCTATGTGCTTGGTCCTCTGTCTCTGTACTGGATCTGTAGAAATCTTGATTGTACTTTGATTATCACACCAAAGAATAGTGGGTGAATCAAAGACAATCCCGAACTCTGCAAGAATACCTTGCAACCAAACACATTGTGTGGCTGCATTAACTGCTCCCCTGTACTCGGCCTCAGCTGAAGATAAGGAAATAGTGCTTTGTTTCTTGCTTGACCAGCATATAGGTCCATGTGCAAGCATAAAGACATAACCGGAAGTTGACTTCCGATCAATACAATCACCGGCCCAATCAGAATCTGTAAATCCTACTAGTTCAAGGGATGAACCAGCAGCATAATGGATACCAAAGGACTTAGTACCCTGAACATAATGAAGGATCCTCTTGGCTGCCTTCCAATGGATCTCATGAGGCTCTTGCATGTGCCTTGCAACAGCCCCAACAGCATAAGACAAATCTGGTCGAGAGTGTGTAAGATACAACAAAATCCCAACTAGTTGTCTATACAATGAACTGTCAACTAGTGGTGAAGAACCCCATTCTGTAAGCTTAACTCCTGAAAGAAATGGAAATTTTGCAGACTTACATTTAGCCATCTTAAATTTCTGCAGCAAATCTGAAGCATACCTTGACTGACATACAGAAATTCCATTCACAGTTTGATCTATCTCCAAACCCAGAAATTGTTTTAGCAATCCTAGATCGGTCATGGAGAATGCACTATGCAATGCTCTCTTAACTGAGTCAAGTTCTTTGGTGCAGCTACCAGTGATCAAAAGATCATCAACATACAGTACAATAATAAATATCAGATCACTAACATGCTACATATACACATTTGGATCAGACTTACACCTCTCAAACCCCAAAGATAGCAGAAAATTGTCCATTTTTGCATACCATGCTCTAGGAGCTTGCTTGAGCCCATAGAGTGACTTGTTCAACCTGAAAACAAGTGTATGATCAGAAATAAAACCTTCAGGCTGCTGCATATATATCTCCTCATTCAGATCCCCATGAAGAAAGGCACTTTTTACATCCATGTGATGAATCTCCCAGCGCTTGGAAGCCCCAATGGCCAAAACTAGTCTTATGGAGTCCATCTTTGCCACCGGTGCAAATGTCTCTGTATAGTCCACTCCTTGGACCTGAGAGTAACCCTTAGCTACCAACCTGGCCTTATACTTCAGATCAGAGCAATCAGATCCAATTTTGGTTCTATAAATCCACTTGCATTGCACTAGTTTCTTCTTGGGAGGAAGAGGGACCAAATGCCAAGTTTTGTTCTCATGGAGTGAGTTCATCTCCTCTTGCATGGCTGATTGCCACCTTGGGTCTGTACATGCTTCTGAATATGACATTGGATCAGATCCAACCATCAAATAACATGCCTCACTCAGATCAGAATTATCACATGCAAAGGAATTGTGAAATTGAGATCTAGTTTTCCTAGCATCTTGGGGATCTCCCACAAGCTCTCCGGCACTTTGAATTGTTTTCTCTGCCCACTTGGGCCTTGAGGGAGGGATATGTTTAGAATCCATATCAACATCATCTTCAGCAATATCAGAATCAGAAATATCAGAGAAAGAATCACTACTTACTTCATCATCAAGACGAGGGAATGAGCATTCCCCATCACCTTGTTCACTAGCTTGCAAGAATTCTTCCTCTTCGAATTTGACACTTCTTTCAATGAAAGTTTTGTGAGTGGATGGATCAAAGAGCTTGTATCCCTTGGAATCCTCTGCATACCCAACCATGATTGACTCCTTGCTTTGGGGATGCAAGGCCTTTCTCTTCTCCGGTGGAATTCTGGCCCAAGCCCTTGAGCCAAAAATTCTGAAATGTGAGACATTGGGCTTATGGCCCATCCATGCTTCAAATGGAGTGATTCCTTGCAATGCTTTGTGTGGTGCTCTGTTCTGAACATATGCTGCACAATTCATAGCTTCAGCCCATAATTTGGGAGACAAATCCCTTGCTTGCAACATGCAAGTTGCCATCTCTTTCAGTGCTCTATTTTTGCGCTCTGCAACACCATTTTGCTGTGGTGTGTAGGGCACTGAGTGTTGCATCTGAATGCCATGCTCTTGACAGAGCTGCTGCAAATTGTTATTGACATACTCTCTGCCATTATCAGTCCTCAAAACCTTCATGGCCTTCCCACTGAAGTTCTCAACCATGCTCTTAAAAATTTTGAAACATTCAAAGACTTCAGATTTTTGCTTAAGGAAAAATAACCAGCAGTACCTTGAGTAGTCATCGATGAAGGTGAGCACATATTTGCTGCAGCCATAGGAGGGTGTGGGGAGTGGCCCTATGAGATCAGAATGCACTATCCCAAGTGGTTGATCAGCCCTCCTTGCCTTCCCTTTGTCATACTTCTTTTCAGGATGCTTCCCAATCATGCAACCCTTGCATGTTCCACTTGAAAAACTGATTTGTGGCAGCCCTTCTACCATATTTCCTTTGCTTAAAACTTGAAGATATATGTAGTTTAGGTGACCATACCTTTGATGCCATAGCTTGCTGGTCTCATTCCCATGTGACAGAAGCACACTTGGTGAAGAGAATTCGAGGAAGTGGGAGAACTTGTACATCTTCATGTCATGGTCTGCAACATGTTAAGTTTAAACCAAAAAGACAAGCAAGATCTCTGATAGAAACACAATCACAAGATAAACACACAATATATCCTGGGAAACCCTCATGGGGTAGAAAACCCAGTAAAGCTTTCCTCAATAAGATGATCAACCAAAATACAAGATGTGCTCCTTCCTTCTAAGTCTCCTTAGCAGATCTCCCAGACAAGTGCGCACTCTTCCACAAGTGAGTGAGTGATCTAATGAGGAGTTCACCTCCTCTATTTATACTTGAATCTCAAATGACTAAAAGACCTGTTGGGGCCGACCTCACCTGGAGAAGTCTAATAACCCCTAAAATGTAACTACAGGGCCGACCCACATATGGTGGGTCTAATAACCCTAGTTAATACTAACCATCGGAGGAATAAACATCTCCGGATACATAATAGGATTACCTCGGAGGGATGAAACATCTCCGGAATAATAAAGTACAAATATAATATTCTTTGAAGTTGCAATATTCAACACTCCCCCTTAACGAGAAGGATATTATAACAGCATCTGCAGGAGCAAGGAGTCACCACACATCATACATCTATAAATCATCGGAAGCTTTCTTCAATCTGTCCTCATCAGTAACTCAAACAGTTACTGGTACATCACTGTCAACATCAATATCAACATCACAATCAGCAGCATCGTCACCATATGATCGGCAGCATCGTCATCACACGATTAGCAGCATCGTCATCACACGATCAGCAGCATCGTCATCACACGATCAGCAGCATCGTCATCACACGATCAGCAGCATCGTCATCACACGATCAGCAGTATCGTCATCACACGATCAGCAGCATCGTCATCACACGATCAGCAGCATCGTCATCACACGATCAGCAGCATCGTCATCACACGATCAGCAACATCGTCATCTCACGATCAGCAACATCGTCATCACACGATCAGCAGCATCGTCATCATCAGCAGCACAAGTATCCTACCGATACCTCATCAATACTCTTTCTCGGAGACCATTCGTCTATGGATCAATTCAGGGACCGAAGTCCGGGGATGATACAATCCCAATCACATACATTTTGAACTATCAGTTTCGGGATGATGCAATCCCCATCACGTACATTTTGAACTATCAGTTCCGGGATGATGCAATCCCCATCACGTACATTTTGAACTATCAGTTCCGGGATGATGCAATCCCCATCACGTACATTTTGAACTATCAGTTCCGGGATGATGCAATCCCCATCACGTACATTTTGAACTATCAGTTCCGGGATGATGCAATCCCCATCACGTACATTTTGAACTATCAGTTCCGGGATGATGCAATCCCCATCACGTACATTTTGAACTATCAGTTCCGGGATGATGCAATCCCCATCACATACATTTTGAACTATCAGTTCCGGGATGATGCAATCCCCATCACGTACATTTTGAACTATCAGTTCCGGGATGATGCAATCCCCATCACGTACATTTTGAACTAAGGTCCAGGGACGATGCAGTCCTATCCTCTATTCTCGGAGACCTCACGTCTACGGTTCTCTTTAGGACTGAGAGTCCAGGGATGATCCAATCCCCTCAAGTCCACCAAGGACTTCATTCTCGGAGACCTCACGTCTACGGCTCTCTTTAGGACTGAAAGTCCAGGGATGATCCAATCCCCTCAACTGTCCACTAAGGACTTTATTCTCGGAGACCTCACGTCTACGGTTCTCTTTAGGACTGAAAGTCCAGGGATGATCCAATCCCCTCAACTGTCCACTAAGGACTTTATTCTCGGAGACCTCACGTCTATGGTTCTCTTTAGGACTGAAATTCCAGGGATGATCCAATCCCCTCAACTGTCCACTGAGGACTTCATTCTCGGAGACCTCACGTCTACGGCTCTCTTTAGGACTGAAAGTCCAGGGATCATCCAATCCCCTCAACTGTCCACTAAGGACTTTATTCTCGGAGACCTCACGTCTACGGTTCTCTTTAGGACTGAAAGTCCAGGGATGATCCAATCCCCTCAACTATCCACTAAGGACTTTATTCTCGGAGACCTCACGTCTACGGTTCTCTTTAGGACTGAAAGTACAGGGATGATCCAATCCCCTCAACTGTCCACTAAGGACTTCATTCTCGGAGACCTCACGTCTACGGCTCTCTTTAGGACTGAAAGTCCAGGGATGATCCAATCCCCTCAACTGTATTCTCATCCATACAGGTACAATCATGTATCACATCATCACATCAAAACATGTGTACGTCAAAACATGTATACATTACATCAAAAACATGTGTACATCAAAACATGTATACATCACTTAATCAACACATGTACACATCACATCAAAACATGTGTACATCAAAACATGTATACAACACTAATCAGCACATGTACATATCACATCAAAACATGTGTACATCAAAACATGTATACATCACTAATCAGCACATGTACATATCACATCAAAACATGTGTACATCAAAACATGTATACATCACTAATCAACACATGTACATATCTCATCAAAACATGTGTACATCAAAACATGTATACATCAGTAATCAAAACATGTACACATCACATCAAAACATGTGTACATCAAAACATGTATACATCACTAATCAACACATGTTCATATCACATCAAAACATGTATACATCACTAGCATAAAAGATATGTAAGAGTTCTAAATCTAAATAATTGTAAGTAGCTAACAAACCAAAAGATAAGCGACAGAGTTGTTATCAAATACTATACTACTCCCCCTTTCGAGGAGGGTCCTTCTGGACTATACCAAGCTTGTCTCGGAAGTATTCAAACTTTACTCGAGACAGAGGTTTAGTCAAGATATCAGCAACCTGATCCTCAGTGCTTATATACTCGAGCTTGATGGCTCCTCTCTGCACCATGTCTCGTATATAGAAGTAACAGATCTCAATGTGTTTTGACTTATCATGGAACACAGGATTTTCAGTCATCTTAATGCAGCTTTGATTATCACACATAATCACAGTGGGATCCATTTCTAAGTCAAAAATTCCAGATAAGAGTTTCCGAAGCCACACCGCTTCACAGCTGGCAGAGCAAGCAGCTATATATTCTGCTTCAGCGGTACTGAGGGCCACACTAGATTGTTTCTTGCTGAACCAGGAGATCATGGCAGATCCAAGACCATAACATCCACCTGAAGTACTTTTTCTGTCTGAGACACTACCTGCCCAATCAGAATCTGAGAAACCATGCAACTTGAGTTCATTGTCTCCAAGATAGTAAAGACCAAAGTCCACTGTACCTTTTAGGTACCTCATTATATGCTTTGCAGCTACAAGGTGAACCTTTCTAGGTTCTACTTGAAACTGACTTAGGGTATTTACAGCAAAGCATATATCAGGCCTAGTATTTGTCAAGTACATCAATGAACCAATGATTTGTCTATATAGGGTTATGTCCACTAGTTCTGATGAATCATTAACTAGTAGTTTCAGGTTGGAGTCCATGGGAGTGGCCATAGCTTTACACTCCAACATATCAAACCTTTTGAGAATTTCCACAGTATACTTACCTTGATTTAGAAAGATCCCTTTTGGCTCTTGCCACACTTCTAGGCCTAAGAAGTAGTGCATTAGACCGAGATCTTTCATTTCGAATTCTGAAGAAAGCTTCTTCTTGCTTTCAATGATTTGTTTCTCATTTCCTGTTAGAAATAGATCATCTACATATAATAGCAATATAACAGGTTCATCATTCATTACTTTAAGATAGAGATTGGGGTCAGCTTTACTTTTGGTAAAGCCCATGCTTAATAAGAAACTGTCGATTCTTCCATACCAAGCTCTGGGAGCTTGCTTCAAACCATATAATTCCTTTTTCAGTTTGCATACATGGGTCCTTCCATCTTTGACCTCAAAACCTTGAGGTTGTTCTATGTATACTTCTTCTTCAATTACACCATTCAGGAAGGCTGTCTTAACATCCATTTGATGCAATTTCCAATTCATCATGGATGCAAGTGCCATGATAGTTCTAATTGAAGTATACCTAGCGACAGGTGCAAAAGTTTCTTCATAGTCAATTCCTTCCTTCTGAGAGAATCCTCTGGCAACAAATCTTGCCTTGTATTTTTCAATGCTACCATCTGCAGCATGTTTTATCTTGAAAATCCATTTGGAAGAAACCACACTTTTATCTTTGGGTTTTGGGACTATATCCCAAACATCATTTTTCATTATTGACTGATATTCTTCTGTCATTGCTTCTACCCATTCTTTCTTCTGAGCTGCCTCTTCATAGCTGGTAGGTAGTTGATCCACAAGATCAAACATCAAGGCCATATAGTTTGACACTAGTTTTGGTTTCTTCCTTTCTCTAGTGGATCCCTCGGGGGCACCATATATTTCAGCTCCTTGAATAATATCTAGCCCATGCTGGTCTTCTTTTCCTAGAAAATTATGCTACAGGAGGTTCTTGTGGTTCCAGCATGTCATGATCCTCTGGAGTATCCTCTTCAGGGACATGAACAGTCTCTGAGATTTTAGGAGATGCATCTTCTTCATAAACTTCTTCAAGTTGACACTTTCTGGATTTCTTAAGAGCTGCTTCCTCATCAAAGGTTACATCTCTACTTATTTCTATATGATGGAAACCTGGTATGTAGATTCTGAAGGCTTTGGAAGTTTCACAATAACCAACAAACATTCCCTTCTTACCTGAGGGATCCAACTTGGTTCTCTTTTCTTTTGGAATGTGGATGTACACAGGACACCCAAATATTTTAAGATGGCTTACCTCAGGCTTCTTACCTGTAAACACTTCTTCTAGAGTTTTGAATTCAAGAGCACTGTGAGATAATCTGTTTTGCACATAAACTGCTGTCTTGGTTGCTTCAGCCCATAGATACATGGGAAGATCCTGGTCATGTATCATAGTCTTCACAGCTTCCATGATGGTTCTATTTTTCCTTTCTGCAACCCCATTTTGTTGGGGATTGTAGGGAGTGGTTAGTTCTCTCTTGATCCCAGCTTCCTTACAAAATTCTTCAAACTCTTTTGAAGTATATTCTCCACCATTGTCTGTCCTGAGAATCTTGATTTTCTTATCTGAGAGATTCTCTATTAGAGCCTTGAATTCTTTGAACTTTCCAAAGACTTCATTCTTACCTTTTAGAAAGTAGATCCAAGTTTTCCTTGAATGATCATCAATGAATGAAAGATAGTATTCAAATCCACTTAGAGAGGTGGTGGGCATTGGACCACATACATCTGAGTGTATTAGCTCCAAGATACTCTTAGTCTTTGTTTCACTCTTTGGAAAGGGGTTCTTGACATTCTTTCCTTTCTTACATCCTTTACATGAGCCATCATGATCAACCTTCAAATATGGTAGTCCTATGACCACCTTGCTTACATAGGGTAAGGCTTTGTAGTTAATGTGAGCTAGTCTTCTATGCCATAGCTCACTGGGACTAGAGGTTTCATGAACAAGGGCAGCTTCTGGGTGACCCTTGAGTTTATACAAACCTCCTTCCTCTTCACCAATAACAATTGCATCCTTAATGGTTTTGCCTTTGGACCACATTAACACTTGTCCATCAATGAAAGCAACTCTGTAGCCTTTCTTGTCCAAAGCTGAGATTGAAAGTAAATTCTTCTTCAATCCTGGAACATATAGAACTTCCTTCATCTTCATGGGAGTTCCAGAATCGAGTTTATAGTTTGCTTCACCAATTCCCTTAATGGGATATTGATAGTCATCTACTAGAGATACCTTTTGGGGAGAAGTCTTTTCTTCAAGTTTTGAGAGAGTCCTTTTCTGTCCTGTCATGTGCTTTGAAGCACCACTGTCAATAAGCCATGTACCTTCTTCAGGGGTTATGGATCCAGAGAGTGCGGAGAAGAGAACATATTCTTCTGCATCTTCTTCTGTATTTCTCCTTGTCCTTCTTTTGGAGAAGGTCCTTTCTTCTTCCTCCCCTTTATCTCTAGGCCTTTTATTGTGAGACCTTTCTTCCTCAACTTCTTCTTCTTCACTGTCATCTTCTGCAAGATGTGCTTGGTGTCTTTTGTAGAAGGAACCCTTCTTCTTTTGTAGAGGACAATCTTTAGCAATGTGTCCTAATTTGTGGCAAGAATAGCACTGGAAAGGAGAGTAATCCCTTCTTTGAGTATATCCTCTTTTCTTCTGAAATCTGTGAGGAGGATGAGACTCCTTGTGACCACCCTTCTTGGAGTAGGATTGACTCCTTCTTCTTTTGGTGTGTGTAGCCAAGGCTTGGTCATATTCTTTGAGTAAGGCCTCTCTATTTGCAACCCTAGCCTCCTCTTGCACACAATCCTCCCAAACTGCATCAAACTTCATACTTTCTTTTCTGGCACACATAGTTTGAATGAATGACTCCCAAGGTCTAGTGAGACCATTTAGAGCTGTCATCACAAGTTCATCCTCATCAAGAGTATCACCAATGGCATCTAGTTGCTCTTTGATTAGGGAGACTCTTGAGAAGTAGTCTTGAATGGATTCTCCTTTGTGCATCTTGGTACTCTTCAACTGAGTCCTTAGATTCATCTTCCTATTGATGTTCTTCCCTTCATACATTCTTCCTAGGGCATCATACATTTCCTTTGGAGTCTTTTTGGAAGCCACTTGGGGAATCAAGTGGTCTTTAATAGAATCTGCTATGATTCTCTTTGCCCTAATCAAATCCTTCCTGTGTTTTTCTTTGGCTTCATCTTCTTCTGGTTCTGCAACTTCCTCCTTGATATAATGAGCAAGATCATTCTCTTCAAGAATGAGACCAATTCTGTATTTCCATGCCCGGAAATTTTCTATTCCTTCTAGCTTGTCTTCAAGCTTAGTATTTGGAGCCATCTTCTCTTGGGGGAGTCCAAGAGACAGAGTAGACTAACTTGGAAAGTTACTTTTCACTTTTCCGGAAACTGAAACAGAATTTTATCGCACTTTTGGTAGAATTAGGGTTTGCAATTCCCGGAGTTCTACCCATCCAAAAAGTTCGATCTATAGCTCAAAAGAATGCTCTTGATAAGGGCTATCCAACCATGTAAATAGAAATAAAAAATTCCAACTTTTTTCTGAAACCAAAATCTGACGTATTGCACTTTTGGTAGAATTAGGGTTTGTAATTCCCGGAGTTCTACCCAACCAAAAAGTTCGATCTAGGGCTTAAAAGAAAGGTATTGATGAGTGCTATCCAGCCATGCAACCAAAAATCAATAATACCAACTTTGGGCTGAAACCCTAACTTCACCAAAGAGAGAGAGATGATCTTACCTTGTGAAAGATGTCCTATTCAGTCAAGCTCTGATACCATGTTAAGTTTAAACCAAAAAGACAAGCAAGATCTCTGATAGAAACACAATCACAAGATAAACACACAATATATCCTGGGAAACCCTCATGGGGTAGAAAACCCAGTAAAGCTTTCCTCAATAAGATGATCAACCAAAATACAAGATGTGCTCCTTCCTTCTAAGTCTCCTTAGCAGATCTCCCAGACAAGTGCGCACTCTTCCACAAGTGAGTGAGTGATCTAATGAGGAGTTCACCTCCTCTATTTATACTTGAATCTCAACTGACTAAAAGACCTGTTGGGGCCGACCTCACCTGGAGAAGTCTAATAACCCCTAAAATGTAACTACAGGGCCGACCCACATATGGTGGGTCTAATAACCCTAGTTAATACTAACCATCGGAGGAATAAACATCTCCGGATACATAATAGGATTACCTCGGAGGGATGAAACATCTCCGGAATAATAAAGTACAAATATAATATTCTTTGAAGTTACAATATTCAACACAACACCCTTTGCAACAATTTTCCCGGTGGAAACTTCTGATATCTCCACTTCATCCTGAGTGAAGACCACCTTCTTTGCTGCTCCAGTATGTGTCATTTGATATACAGAGAGCAAGTTTGCTGCAAGATTTGGCACATACAACACATTGGAGAAGAATCCATTCTCCATAGAGATTTTCCCAATGCCATGAGCAGGGATTTCTGAGTCATCTCCCATTCGAATTGAGAGGCCACTGTAGGGAGCAAGTTCAGAAAACGAGTCTCTTGAGGAAGCCATGTGCCTTGAGGCACCTGAATCAATGATGAACAAGGGTGAGTGAGATGAACTAGCCACCAAAGCATGGCAGCTCTCCTTGTCTTCAGAAACGCACTCCTTCTTCTTGGAACTTTCAGGAAGAGGAATATTATTTTTCTGTAGGAGATGGGTCATGGTGTCTATGGTTTTCTTCATGCATGAGCTCTCTGGATGAAAACCTCTTTGACAGTAGCTACATTTTGTCTTCTCAGCCTTCTTTCCCTTGTTCTTGACAGGATTCAAAACCCCCTCAGAGGATTTGGGCCTCTCATCCTTCCTCTTCTTCTCTTGAGGTTTCGACCCCTTGGGTTTTTGCTTGCCTCTTCCACTTTTCGAATCTCCAGCTGCAAGAACTTGATCTTTTTGCTTGATGGATCCCATCAAGACCAGCTTGTCTTGCTCTTGAGTTAGCATCTCCATGAATTCAGCCAAATATGGCATCTTCCAACCTCTAACTGTGAGCCTTGTGGAGTTGAAGGAAGACACAAAAACTGAGTATTCAGAACCCAATTTGGAGAGTATGGACAACACCAACTGTTCTTCTTTCTTCTCTATGCCACATTGTCTGATCTGCAAGACCAAGTTCTTAAACTTGGTGAAGAAGTCCTGGATGGAATCGAAATTCCCTGGGCTCAGTGAGACAAGCTCATTTTCGAGCTGGTGGCCTCTCATCTCATCAGTCTTTCCAAACAGTGTCTCAAGCTTGAGCCACACTTCATTTGGAGTTGCTAGACTTTCTACATGAAACAGGAGGTCTCTCGAAATGCTGAGACAAAGGAGGCCAAATGCCTCATCCATTCTGTTAAAAAACTTGGATTTCTCCATAGCTGAGTTTGGCTCAACCTCAGTGCCCATCGTAATTCTGTAGAGACCCTTAGATCTCAGCAAAATCACCATTTCTGCCTTCCAATCGAAATAGTTGAAGGGAGTGAGCACGTTTGGGTGAGATGGCTCCATTCTCCTCTGCTGCAATTCGCACTTGCTGACAATGCTGATCTTCAATACCTGCAAACAACTCTCAAATCACTCAGGAGGGATCTACACTAACAGATTCGAACCCTGTATGGATAGTGGGTGCATTCGGGAGAGCATCACACCTGAGAGGAGCCACTAGATTTCTCCAGTAAGCTCAAGGCAATGGCCTCAGGAATTATGTGGTTTCTCCACTGCTTCTGGCAATCCACTACAACAGTCTTGCTGGTTCGAATTCTAGCTCCAAGAGCTCTGATACCATGTAAAATCTCAATCACAGCAGAACCTAGCTACTATGGATTCCTCACTAGTGAAAGATTGCACAACATTTGCAAGAATAGCATAAAAATTTAAATGAATGAAGAACAATACACACAAGATGGGTGAATAATGTCAATATTATTAACTGTCCAACCTCAAAATAGGTTAAGAACACCCATATATACAAATCTGGAAGAATTCGAATCCATCTGGAGTGTTCACACTGATCTAGCTTAGAAATAGCTCAAACCCCCCTAGGTTGACCAAAATATCCCAAACCATCCCAAACTAGTTCGAATCAGCTGTGTGAATGCTAGGAATGACTGGACAGGCCCATGTGACCTCACACATGTGAAGAAACTGGTTGGTTAGAGGTTTGGTAGCTAAAATTGGCCAAAATTATGACAAAGTTGGCAAGATTGTCCACAAACTGAGCAAATGCGCCCTAGGTAGAAGAGAAGCATGCTGAGTGCATTAATTGACCTGAGGAGGGCGCTCTAGGCATGCTGAATGCATTAATTTCCCTGGGGAGCGCTCCAAACAGCTGGTTTGACTCAGCACTTGTTCACATTGCTAACTAGTTCAAGACAGTTTGACCATTTGCCAATCTAATCAACTTAGGGATGTAATCATTAATCACTTGGGCTAATTAATCATCAATTAATAAATGATTAATGTACATAGGTGTAAAAATGTTCTAACACCCTTTTTATCTAATTTTTTAAACACGAACCTATAGTGTATGAGACTCACACTTGGGTAATCACATATGTGTAAACACTAGAAGATACTTTGTGTGGTCCAAAATTGTTTCATGTTCATGTATGATTTCTTAATTATGAGAGAATACCTCTCAACTACTACCCTAATGTGATGGATCACCATTCAAGTGCTTATGTGGATTTCTTTTAAACTCATTTTTATCCATTAGTATATGGTCCTTAGTCACTTGTTTGAATCATATTGACCCCTCAATGCTCCCATTAGAGACATAATAATCAAAATCTACTCATTTATATTCCATGTAATGGTGAATATATAAAAATGTCACAATGTGCGATACCTATCTGAAGTTCTGAACCAAAACTGAAAATACATAATCAACAGAAATCGTTTCCTATAATGGGATCTTATTCTTCAATAGCACCCAATTCCCCCCTCCTTTAGGCTCTAACCATTTCCTCTACCTAAAAAATCAAAGTTGATCCTCCAATGACCTTAGTCAGTACCTTACAACTTTGATGAAACTTCCTAATCCAAGCGTTAAATTATTAAGGTAGAAAAACCTTCACGCACTTAATAAGTGTTTTTTCTTGACTGAAGGGTACATTTAGAGGAGTTCAATCAACTTCATCTATTAGGCATCGGTATAACCTGCATCAAGGTAGATAGAGAGTTTGATGTGTCTGAATAAATTCCAATCCCTTAACCTTATACATGATATAATCCATTGCAAACATTGTTACACTTAATAAGTGATTTTGATTGAATGAAGGGTACATTTAGACGAGTTCAATCAACTTCAGCTTTCAGATCACTACCATCGTGCACTATAGCCACGATGGCACCAACTAGGAAATCCACTCAATGTTGTAGGCAGGTGACTTTAATGCTTGAATTGATACGAAAACCTACCAACATGCTAAACATTCAATGCATATCCCTTATCACATCGCATGACTAGTTAGGGTTTGCAATATACTAATTATTTGCATTTTCCATGTCTAAAGTCGACATTTGTTTTTATAATACTTTTCAAAGGTTTAATCATATAATACAAAGTTATTGTGGTTACATAGTTTACTATATGACTTCATAACATTATTGATCGCATTCATAAAAGTTTCAATATTTAATGTATAGTTAAGATTCCATATTATACACATCGTAACTTTAGTTCATATTGTTATCTCTAGTTTACAAGGTCCTATAACATTTACAATCTTTAAATAATAAAATAGAAAGGTCTAATTCCCATAGTGTAGCAATTTCACATTTGTATTATCATAATATGATGCCAATATTATAGTAGACATTGCTATTTTAGCATAGTTCTATATGAACTTATATTGGAGAATTATAGGAGTTACCATCGTTATTCTGATAGTTGTGAGTTAAAATCCACGCACTGAAATAATATTGGGATCAAGTTTTTGTTAATGTAAAAGAGTGTATAAGTCGAATTATTCACATAAAGAGTGTGCATGTTATTACCATTTCTTGCATATTGACAAAATGACGATAGGATTCTAATAGCACTAATGAACTTGTAAACTAGCACGTAAACGAGAAGTAGGACAGAGATCCATACCTTCATTAACTTTCATGCAAGGAAGTACTTAGAGTTTTTCACAATACATTGACGATGAATTGAAAAACATATTTACTCTTAACACTTGAATTGTTGTATTATTCTTACCTGTGTTTCTGCACATTGAAACATGTCCAAATGCTTTAGCTAAACATAGCTAAGTAAACCTTAGGGTACCTCGTAGGACCCCTTCATCATCATTAAAAAGCAAACTCTCAGTACCTTATAAAAAAAAATATTGCAAGATAAACTTAACTACAGCATGTAGATTTCAAATAAACACAAACAAAACTAGTGTTGTTTTTGTTTCAAAGAAGTATGATGTGTTGTTATAGTTAAGTTGTTATTTAGTTAATAGGTTTAACAATCATTTTATTTCTGCATTAGCAATTTCAGTATTTATTGCTACTTTAAAATTTTTGTGAAATTTTTGGGATGTTACATGTGGTATCAGAGTTCATGTTCAAACTCTCGGCCTGACAAGGTCCAAAGAACACGCAACATAAAATTTTTATGACGGAAAAATATTTACTAATTAAATTATTTTGTCATACATAATTTTTTTTTCTAAGTTACAGGTATGGAAGGATCAGCTGAACACATGGAGGACATATTTCGACCAAACAGTCATAGCACTGGACAACATTATGAAGAAGAAGTCCATGGTGAATTGAATGGAAATTCATCAGAATTGTTAAGTGCATTTCAGGAGTTAAAAGCAGAAATAAGATCTGTTAAAGAGAACAATGAGAGAATTTTGAAGGCACAAGAGGAACTTAACCAAGTACTGTTCGATCAGTGCCCAACTGATGAACAGGACAGAGGTATTGAAAATACCTCCAAGTTGAAGACTTACCTCATCGAGACAAGGGTAAGAAAGTGAAAACTGATAATAACAGTTCAACATCATCAGGAGCTGCAAATGAGATATGTAAAAAGAAACATAATTATTCAAGTGATAGTAGTGAAGGAGATTACAAACCAAGAAGAAAAATTCACAAACAGTATGAACAGATTTCGGGGGAATTCAATAAAATCAAACCCTCAATCTTCAATGGTGAAACTAAGAAAGGAGAGACAGCTGAAGCATGGTTGTCCGGCATGAAGAAATACTTTCAAATCTATGATTATTTAGAATCATTGAATGCAAAGATGGCCATATACAACTTGATAGGGAAAGCAGACATTTGGTGGTAGTACATCAAAAGAGTGAAGGGCATCAAGGACAAAGATGTGAATTGGAGCACTTTTAAATGGTACTTCAAAAAGAAATTCCTATCTGAACAATATTATGAAGAAAAATCCAAGGAATTTTATGATTTAAAATTGGGAAACATGAACATGAAAGAGATGAACAGCAAATTTCTGAATTTGCTAAGGTATGTGCCATATCTTGTGGAGGAAAAACCAAAGATTCAGAGATATCTGAGTTGTCTACCTTTCAACATCAAGGACAAAATAGAGTATGACAATCCAAAGACCTTAGAAGAAGCCATGAGGAAACCAACTTTTTGCTATGATATCAACCGGAAAAGAGAAGGGATATCTAATTGGAAAAATCATAAACCTAGTAACTTTGAGCTGAAAAAGAAGAATTGCAGGTTCAATGGGAATTCTATTTTTCACAAGAAAAACTTTCCAAATCGGAATTTCCAAGAAAACAGTCCCAAAAATAATCAGCAGCAGAATTTTACAGCTATTAGAAATACACCCAATGCTACCAGAACTAATGACCATAGGATGCCTATAAAATGTTTTGAGTTTCAAGGTCCTCATTATGCTTCAGAATGCCCCTAAACGAAACGGACAACCAATAATATTCACTCCATACAAGCTGAATTTACTATGGGAGACTTGGCAAGAGATATGCCCATAAATAATGCAGCTCTAGACAATAGGAAAGCGGAGCATCAAGTCTCTATGGTAGAGATTGAACGTATGCTACAAAACCACCGAGTTTCTATTTTGATTGATCCAGGTGCTAGACTGAGTTATATATCTCCTGGTATTGTAGAAAATCTTAATTTGAAAACAGAAAAATTTAATAAATCCTGGTTAGTTAGACTAGCAACAGGAACAAAAAGAAAAGTGTCTAATTTTGTTGAAAGTTTTGTTTTATCTATGAATCAGTTGAAGACACAAACCAAGTTAAATGTTTTACCTTTACGATCCCATGACATTTTAATTGGAATGGGTTGGTTAGAATCACATCATGTTATTTTGAATTGTTATGAGAAAAGTTTTACCTATCTCAATGATGAAGGAGAAACAGTAGAAGTAAAGGGCATTCCAAGAAGGACATCACTTAGATAGCTTTCAGCTATGCAAGTAAAAAGAGCAGTTAGAAAAGGATGTAAGATGTTTGCAGTGAATGTAGTACATGATGAGTCAATTACAAAAGAGGACAAACTAAAACTAGAAGATATACCTGTCCTAAAAGAATTCCAGGATGTTTTTTCATAAGAGATTCCATTGTTACCCCCGAAGAGAGATCTAGATTTTACCATTGAGTTGATACCAGGTGCGGTACCAAACTCCAAAGCTCAATACAGGATGAATATACTGGAATTAAATGAGTTGAAATCACAGTTGAAGGAACTGATTGATAAAAACTATATAAGACCTAGTGTGTCTCCTTGGGGAGCACCTGTTGTATTTGTTAAGAAGAAGGATGGCACTTTAAGACTTTGCATAGATTATTGCCAATTGAATAAGATGACAATCAAGAATTGATATCTGTTACCTTGCATAGACGATCTCTTTGATCAGCTGCATGGAGCAACGATATTTTC
Source organism: Larix kaempferi (assembly GCA_027924585.1). Lineage (NCBI taxonomy): Eukaryota > Viridiplantae > Streptophyta > Pinopsida > Pinales > Pinaceae > Larix > Larix kaempferi. The sequence goes on along the minus strand of BSBM01000260.1, from coordinate 833,038 downwards.
AAAGATTGATTTGAGGTCAGGATATCATCAAGTTCATGTGAAGGATGAGGATATTTTTAAAACAACCTTTAGAACTTGATATGGACATTATGAGTTCGTAGTCATGCCATTTGGGTTGACAAATGCCCCGGCTGTTCTTATGTGTTTAATGAATAATATTCTACACAAGTATTTGGATAAGTTCACCATTGTGTTCATAGATGACATTCTGGTATATTCTAAAAGTAAGGAAGAACATGACGAACATCTGCGTATTATTTTACAAGTTCTGAGAGATCATCAGTTAAATGCTAAGTTTAGTAAGTGTGACTTTCACAAGGATAAGATTCAATATTTAGGTCACATAATCTCTAAGGAAGGAATTTCGGTTGATCCTGATAAGATAAAAGCCATTAATGAATGGCCAGTTCCTAAAGATGTGACAACCGTTCGATCATTTATGGGGATTACAGGATATTATAGAAATTTCATAGAAGGATTTTCAAAAATTTCAAACCCCATAACCTCCTTACAGAAGAAGGGGAAGAAGTTTGTATGGAATCAAAAGTGTGTAAACAATTTTAAGAAGTTGAAAGAATTACTAACTACAGCACCTATTCTAAGAATTGCAGATCCTAATAAATATTTTATAGTATGTATCGACGCATGTAATGACGGACTCGGTGGAGTCCTAACAAAAGAAGGAGATACTGTTGCATATGAGTCTAGAAAGCTGAAAATACATGAGAAAAATTACTCTGCATATGATCTAGAATTATTAGCAGTAATACACACGTTAAAAATGTGGCATCACCATCTTATTGGCAGAAAATTTACTTTGATGACAGATAACATGGGGCTAAAGTATTTACTAGATCAGATGAATTTGAATGCTAGATAGGCTAGATGGCTAACCTTTCTAAGTGAATATGATTTTGAAATTCAGCATATAAAGGGTAAAGAGAACAATGTTGCTGATGCCTTAAGTCATAATGCAAAGTTAAATTTTATTTCAGCAATAAATACATACACAACAAATTTGGAAAATCAGATTTTTGAAGGTATTAAAACGGTTGAAGAGTACATAAATTTACATGAAGAGACAGCAGGAAACAATTCTGAAAATTCTATGGCAGATTTCAAGTTAACGGAAAATGGATTGTTGTTGTACAAGAACAGATTATATGTGCCAAATGTACCAAAGATAAAAAAATTCTAATTTTAGATGAGATGCACAAAAGTCATTATGTTGGTCATCCAGGTTATCAGAAAACCATCACTATGTTACGGAAAGAGTATTATTGGCCCAAGATGAAGGATGAAGTAGCAAAATATATAGCTAAATGCTTTGACTGTCAAAAAGTAAAAGTTGAACATCAGCATCCGGTTGGACTATTACAGCCATTACCTATACCTAGCTGGAAATGGGAGATCATAAGCATAGATTTTATTACCAGACTACCCAAGAATCAGAAACAAAATGATTCCATCATGGTGGTAATGGATAAACTCAACAAGGCAGCACATTTTATACCAATAAAAACTACTCATAAGGATCCAAACATTGTAGAAATTTTCATGAAACAGATTTTTCGATTGCATGGAATAACAAAGGTGATAGTTTCAGATCGTGATTCTAAGTTTATTGGAAACTTCTAGAGATCTTTGTTTAAAGGGTTGAATACAACCTTAAAATTCAGCACATCATTTCATCCACAAACGGATGGATAGACAGAAAGAGTGAATCAGATATTGGAAGACATGTTAAGGATGTATGTTAAGGACCAGCCTGGTAAGTGGGAGGACTACTTGCATTTAGCAGAATTTGCATATAACAACAATTATCATGCATTATCCAGGCTTAGCCCTTTTGAAATTCTTTATGGTAGGAAATGTAATACACTAGTTTCTTGGAATGATCCAGTTAATAGAGTTATTTTAGGACCTGAATTGTTGGTGAGCATGTTTTCATTAATGTAAGACCAAAGAAGAGTTCACTAAAACTAGGAAGCTATGCCAAGTTGGCACCCAGGTATTGCAGTCCTTTCGAAATTTTGTCAAGGGTTGGACCCATGGCATATCAACTAGCTTTTCCACCAAATCTAAAAATACATAATGTTTTTCATTTTTCAATTTTAAAGAAATATGTACATGATGCTACTCATGTTATAAATCGGAATGATGTACAGGTGGAACAAGATGGCGATTTTTAGGTGGAGCCAGATTGTATCATCAAAAGGAGGGAAACTCTACTCCGGAATCGCACCATTGGGCAGGTAAGGGTGCAATGGAAACACCTTAGCCCAGAAGAGGCAACTTGGGAGTTGGAGAGTAGTATACGGGAAACATACCCAACTCTGTTTCGGGAACATTTAGAAAATAAATTAACAACATCGAAGACGATGTTGAGAGTTAAGGGGGGGTGTATGTCACCTACCCAAATTTTGAGACTATTTATTTTTAATTGCAAAAACATTGTGTTAAATTTTAATTACAAAGTTTTGTAATTATGACCAAATCTGGTCAAGGATAATTGTAATGACTGATTATTATTATTTAATAAATTAAAATAGGAGACAAACACCCGAGGGAACTGTTAAATGAGTGTTCACTGGCCCACTAGGAGGAATGGAAGCTGTTAGAAGGCATGGGACAGATGTCAGCATTTGCACTCCACCACTAACTGTTGGTTATGGGATAACTACCCCTAAAATTGTGGCATTATTCCCCAAGTGGGTGGAAGAGAGTTGATGGCTCATTAATGACCAGGTTAACCACTAAAAGGCCTAGGCATCCTGGATAAGGCAATTCGAATTGAGCAGGTAGCTCTACATTATTTTCTGTAGAAATAATTCCTCAAGTGTATCAGGTGATCACTGAGAGATTCGAATAGGGAGGCTAAGTGGAAGTGCATTGTGAGGCTGTTGAAAATATTCTGAGAAAAAAAACAGATGTGCTAGTGCAGGTCTCTTTGACTGCTAAGTCTATATGACTGGATGAACTACTTTTTTGCTGCAAGTAGATGACCTAAAGCTTCTACAAATTCTTCTTCCTAGTGGTTCAATGAACAAGCTCGGGGGTCCTAAGGCAACTTATTTGGTTGTCTTCAGGAATAGGTTGGGTGGAACATGCTCCTTGGGTTGTTTGTTTCCCTACATTCACCAGGTTCCACTGTTTTGTCCTGTTCATTTTCAGTTATATGTTTTTCTGCACTTAAAAGTTTAGTATTTACAGTTAATAGTATGCAGAAGTAAATATTTTATCTTCTGACCTAAGCATGACTTTGTATAATGTTGGTTATGTAAGGGAATGATTGATTAAATATCTTCTCTATATTTTTCCCCATGTTGTCTTCTGCATAGTACTCCAGTATAGAGAAGGAGAAATTAAGATAGATGATTTGATAGGATGATTGCCAAATAATTGAAGAGACTAATGTTGTTTTCTTTCACATACTATCTGAAATAAATATTACCTTTATGTATAAAAACCTAGGTTTACACTTAAGTTATTTATTTCTTCCAGATTTCACCTACACTGCATTTTGCTATCATTTTATTCAAGAACATTAAAGTATCATAGGTTCATTTCCTTCCTGCATCGATATTCATGATTTAAACTTAGCATTTCATTTTATAGGAAACTAAATAATTTCCTTTATCTAGAGTTAGGAAATAAGTATCTCATTTCTGCATAGAAATATAGGGTTTATATTATGGAATCATCTACTATATTTCAAAATACTTATGCATGATATTTTATTTATTTCATTCATAAACTGTAAAGAACTATAATCTCAGTTCATTTCTTCATCAAAAATTCAAGGTTTAACCTCAGCATTGTTTCCATTATTTAAAACAATCTGTTCTATTTCCATTTTTACAGAATAGAATTATTTAGGTTTTATTTCTTTAAACTTTCATCATTCTACTAAAGACTAATTTCCTAAATCTTGCAAATTTTGCATTTAATCACTTTTTGTTTAATTATTAAAAACCATAAGACTATGTTACAGTCAGAGCTCAACACTTGAAAACGTAAACATCAATTTATTATATTTAAAAATTACAAAAACCAAAATATTATTATCGTTCAAACTATTACATACACATTAGCTATCTATACAAGACAGAGTTGTAGACAGAGTCATATGATTTTATTTATTAACACATTATCTTAACTAACAAAAATTCAATACCAAAATTGTGTCTTAACACCATTTCAAACTTTTATTATCTTTTAAACATCGTAAAACAGGACCTTTCTTATCCACGCAGAAAAAACATAGTTCACAACTCTAGACTTTCATCAAAACACTGACTTGTTTTCCCAATTATCGATGAAGTAAAACTTATACATTGCACAGAAACTATTTAAATTTTTAATACTATTCCTTCCATTAGAATCAATCGAGGGTTTATCCCCTTGCCATTTACATTTTAAACAAGTTACATTTCAACAAAAATCATAGTAAAACATTGCAACGCAGAATAATAAGACCAGCCGAGGATCTAATCCTCCAGGCCTTGGTCTTCTCGTTCTTAAAACTTTTCACCAACCAAAACTTTGCCAAGAACCATTTACAACCTAACATCTTTTTTTTTTCAAGCATTGACCTCGCCGGGCGAGGAGAACCTACGAGGGAGGAACCATCGAGGCTTACCAAGTAAGTAGAGCAACAGTATTCCACCAAGCTTTCGAACCCTGGAAACTCTTGATGAAGATTGCACCTGTCACAAAAACTAGAGCAAGGTTAAATGAAGTAAAACATAGAGTTTAACTCGGATCAACACAATATTATGGTCATTTATCATTAACTAAAACCTTACCTATGCATCACATTTTCCAGTCCTACGACGCCTTTAGAAAACGACGTGAGAACCATTCACTAGTACAAAATGAGAGATAAGTGACCAAAAAAACGACCAAAATCCACATATAAATGACCACTTTTGAGTTGGTGACCACTGGTAGCAAATTAGTGGCCATATATCACGCGACCAAAAATGTGGTCATATTTAGCTTGGTCATTTATAGCTTATCTTGTGGTCATATATTTGGTTGTATATTTGGTCATTAATTTGGTAATATATTTGTTCATTAATTGTCACAATTAATGACCACATTTTTTGTCACGTGATAAAATGACCGCTAATTTGTTACCAGCGATCGCCAACTCAAAAATGGTCATTTATATGCATAGTTTGGTCATTTCTTGGTCACTTATCTCTCATGTTGTATTGGTGGTCGTTTATATGCAAATTTTGGTCATTTTTTAGTCATTTATCTTTTTTTAGTGGTTTCAGAATATAAATAGGGCACAGTGGAATCGAACCACCAACCTCCTGCCTATAAGGCAGGTGCTCTACCATTGAGCTAGCACCCTTAAATAGAATTCCTTATGGGTCATGCACCTTGCAATTATTAATAATTCTCTATATCGGAATTTAGAGTGGATTTGCAATGAATAATTGGGAAGATTTCTTTGTTTGTTTAAATCAAAAGCACACAAATTCATAGTTATGAGTTATGAGAAGTCTCTACAATGTTTCTTGATAATAAAAATCTGCAAATCTTACAACCAGTGAATTAAGTTGTTGCTTTAGTAGTGCATTTTTTACTAGCATTTAACATGTATCATCACTCAAGTAACACATAAACATGTCTTTATAATCCTATATGACATGTCCAATCAAAACTTTCAAAATTGTTCCTACCATAGCTCAAACTTGATTTTCACTATCATTAACAAGGTGAGTCACCAATGGTAGCAAAATTGTCTTTGCTTGCTCATCTACCACATTACTGGGAAATTTCAGAATAATCACATGTAACATTTCCAGTACACCTTCCCTGCCACTTGTATGCTCATAGCTACAACAAATGCAATTAAAAGTAAATTTAACTTCTGTACATATAGTAATAGAATTGAAATATTGGCAGTAAATTAACAACACCTTACCTAAGATTTCAAACTAAGAAATCTAAGTGTTGTTGCAATCGCTTGGCACCAAGAGGCTAGTCAAGAAGAAACTGTAAAAGAACTTGACTACATCTTTGGTGAATGGGTAGAGCTTGACTAGTTACCATCAAGCATCCAACACTAGTGATCAAATCATACAGATATAGAACTAGTACCTTCCGCCTAACAATTTCCTTCAAAAGTGATAGTGCAATGGTAGTTGAGCTACTCTCTAAATCAATAAAGAGTGGGTATTGGAGAAGCAACTTTAATTGATCATTTGAGATGGTCATATTTGCATGTCTCAAAAGCATAACAAGTAAATGTTACATGTGATTATTCTGAAATTTCATAACCATATTAAAAACTGAGGTAATGTTGCTACTGTGAATATCAATAGATGGAAGGGGAAGTCTCAATAGATGAGAAAGACATTTCACAGAATGTGATATAACTCCTTAATACTTATATTTCAGACAACTCCCTAGTAGTTCTATAAAGGAGTCTAGCATAGCTATTAAATAGTGATCACTCTTATCTACTTTGACTTTTTTTAGATGATTTTCAAGAAGTCTCAGTGCAAACACTATAATGAAGTAGTTGGTAAAGTAACTGCATCAAATAAATTAGCATATTAGTTTTTAATCCACTAAATTTTACTTTGCAACATAGAAAAACATTATGTAATATGTAATCTCATAATGTATAAATCAAAGGTGACAATTTCTAAACATCATTCAAAATGAAGAGTAATGCAAGAAAAATCTCATGTGTTTCTTCATAGATTTGCAGTTCCTACTAAGAATTCAGAACATACCAGTTGTCCTATATACATGAGATTCTAGGTAATGTTACTGCTAATTAAAAAAAGATAAGCTTTAGTCATCTCAAATCTAGCTGTCTATCTCTCTATGTGTTTTCCTGAAGTAAAAGATAGGAAACTGATAGCTAGGAAGAGAATTTTGAGTCCTCGTTACCCATTCATCAACATCATATTGATATGAATTTTCCAAAAGCAATCTTTAAAACTTCTAAGGGTCTGTTAAATTTGACGGATATGTGCAGTGCTGGAAGACTAACTCCTATCCCGTGAAAATTTATATTGGACCTATCATGGATTAGTTGTATGATACATCAAAGTAGGCACGCTGAGTGTGTACAGTTAAGTTTTAGCATTTAGGATAAGATACAGTAATTTTATTAATGTTCTATAAATCACCACAAAAGTAGGTCAATAATACTGAAAAGGACATCCATAAACTAAATATCATTTACTACCCACCAGATCCATGCAAGCTGTCATTTATCATTGTGTTAATTAAGACAACCAGGTTCTCATTGTGAGCATCATCACAACATTTAATTTGGTTAAATCTTAGACATTTCTAGGTAGCTCCATATTTAACAAAATAACATAATTAACAAGATAACATATTTAAAGGTGATGAATCTTGAAGCATGAATACTTTTCCTTGATGGTATTGTCTATTGTTGGAACTTGGAACAACTATTGCTAGAGTTGGTTACTTGATTTTCTAGACACACTTTTAAATCAGCTGTCCAAAAAACTCATTTCTAACCAACTAAAACCCTAGTACATCCATTACCTTTTAGTGCCTAGTCAATTGTCTATGTTATTAACACATGTAAGTAGCTTTCCATTCATTTTAAAAACTGAGGTAATGTTGCTACTATGAAGATCAATAGATGGAAGGGTAAGTCTCAATAGACGAGCAAGATATTTCACAGAATGTGATATAACTCCTTAGTACTTATATTTCAGACAGTGCCCTAGTATTTCTATAAAGGAGTCTAGCATAGCTATTAAATAGTGATCACTCTTATGCATCAAATAAATCAGCACATTAGTTTTTAATCCACTAAATTTTCCTTTGCAACATAGAAAAACATTATGTAATATGTAATCTCATAATGTATAAATCAAAGGTGACAATTTCTAAACATCATTCAAAATGAAGAGTAATTTAAGAAAAATATCATGTGTTTCTTCATAAATTTGCAGTGCCTACTAAAAATTCAGACCATACCAGTTGTCCTATATACATAAGATTCTAGGTAATGTTACTGCTAATGAAAAAAAGATAAGATTTAGTCATCTCAAATCTAGTTGTCTATCTGGCTATGTGTTTTCCTGAAGTAAAAGACATGAAACTGATAGCTAGGAAGAGAATGCTAAATCCTCCTTACCCATTTATCAACATCATATTGATATGAATCATCTAAAAGCAGTCTTTCAAACTTCTAAGGATCTATTAAATTTGATGGATATGTTCAGTGTTGGAAGACTAACTCTTATCCCATGGGCATTTATATTGGACCTATCATGGATTAGTTGTATGATACATCAAAGTAGGCAAGCTCAGTGTGTACAGTTAAGTTTTAGCATTTAGGATAAGATACAGTAATTTTATTAATGTTCTATAAATCTCCACAAAAGTAGGTCAATAAGACTAAAAAGGACATCCAGAAACTAAATATCATTTACTACCGAGCAGATCCATGCAAGCTGTCATTTATCATTGTGTTAATTAAGCCAATTAGGTTCTCATTGTGAGCATCATCACAACATTTAATTTGGTTAAAGCTTAGACATTTCTGGGCAACTCCACCAACCAAATAACTTATTTAAAGGTGATTGATCTTGAAGCATGAATACTTTGCCTTCATGGTATTGTCTATTGTTGGAACTTGGAATAGCTATTGCTGGAGTTGGTTACTTTATTTTCTAGACACAATTTTAAATTAGCTGTCCAAAAAACTCATTTCTAACCAACTAAAACCCTAGTACAACCATTTCCTTTTAGTGCCTAGTCAATTGTCTATGTCAATAACACATTTAAGTAGCTTTCCATTCATTTTAAAAACTGAGGAGGTAATGTTGCTACTGTGAATATCAATAGATGGAAGGGAAAGTCTCAATAGACGAGCAAGACATTTCACAAAATTTGATATAACTCCTTAATACTTATATTTCAGACAGTGCCCTAGTAGTTCTATAAAGGAGTCTATCATAACTATTAAATAGTGATCACTCTTATCTACTTTGACTTTTTTCAGATGATTTTCAAGAAGTCTCAGTGCAAACACTATAATAAAGTATTTGGTACAGTAACTGCATCAAATAAATCAACACATTAGTTTTTAATCCACTAAATTTTCCTTTGCAACATAGAAAAACATTATGTAATATGTAATCTCATAATGTATTAATCAAAGGTGACAATTTCTAAACATCATTCAAAATTAAGAATAATGAAAGAAAAAGCTCGTGTGTTTCTTCATACATTTGCAGTGCCTACTAAGAATTCAGACCATACCAGTTGTCCTATATACATGAGATTCTAGGTAATGTTACTACTAATTAAGAAAAGATAAGCTTTAGTCATCTCAAATCTAGCTATCTATCTGTCTATGTGTTTTCCTAAAGTAAAAGATAGGAAACTGATAACTAGGCAAAGAATGTTGAATCCTCCTTACCCATTCATCAGCGTCATATTGATATGAATCATCTAAAAGCAGTCTTTCAAACTTCTAAGGGTTTGTTAAATTTGATGGATATGTGCAGTGCTGGAAGACTAACTCCTATCCCATGGGCATTTATATTGGACCTATCATGGATTAGCTGTATGATACATCAAAGTATGCAAGGTGAGTGTGTACAGTTAAGGTTTAGCATTTAGGATAAGATACAGTAATTTTATTAATGTTCTATAAATCAGCACAAACATAGGTTAATAGAACTGAAAAGGACATCCAAAAACTAAATATCATTTACTACCCAGCGTATCCATAAAAGCTGTCATTTATCATTGTGTTAATTAAGCCAACCGGGTTCTCATTGTGAACATCATCACAACATTTAATTTGGTTAAAGCTTAGACATTTCTGGGCAGTTCCACCAACAAGATAACTTGTTTAAAGGTTATCGATCTTGAAGCTTGAATACTTTTCCTTCATGGTATTGTCTATTGCTAGAACTTGGAACAACTATTGCTGGAGTTGGTTACTTTATTTTCTAGACACACTTTTAAATTAGCTGTCCAAAAAACTCATTTCTAACCAACTAAAACCCTAATAAAGCCATTTCCTTTTGGTGCCTAGTCAATTGCCGACGTCGTTAACACATTTAAGTAGCTTTCCATTCATTTTAAAAATTGAGGAGGTAATGTTTCTATTGTGAATATCAATAGATGGAAGGGGAAGTCTCAATAAATGAGCAAGACATTTCACAGAATTTGATATAACTCCTTAATACTTATATTTCATACAGTGCCCTAGTAGTTCTATAAAGGAGTCTAGAATAGCTATTAAATAGTGATCACTCTTATCTACTTTGACTTTTTTCAGATGATTTTCAAGAAGTCTCAGTGCAAACACTATAATAAAGTAGTTGGTACAGTAATTGCATCAAATAAATCAACACATTAGTTTTTAATCCACTAAATTTTCCTTTGCAACATAGAAAAACATTATGTAATATGTAATCTCATAATGTATAAATCAAAAGTGACAATTTCTAAACATCATTCAAAATGAAGAGTAATGCAAGAAAAAGATCGTGTGTTTCTTCATAGATTTGCAGTGCCTACTAAGAATTCAGAACATACCAGTTGTCCTATATACATGAGATTCTAGGTAATGTTACTGCTAATTAGAAAAAGAATAAGCTTTAGTCATCTCAAATTTAGTTGTCTATCTGTCTATGTGTTTTCCTGAAGTAAAAGACAGGAAACTAATAGCTGGGCAGAGAATGTTGAATCCTCCTTACCCATTCATCAACATCATATTAATATGAATCATCTAAAAGCAATCTTTCAAACTTCTAAGGGCCTGCTAAATTTGATGGATATGTGCAGTGCTGGAAGACTGACTCTTATCTCGTGGGCATTTATATTGGACCTATCAAAGTAGGCAAGCTGAGTGTGTACAATTAAGTTTTAGCATTTAGGATAAGATACATTAATTTTATTAATGTTCTATAAATCACCACAAAAGTAGGTCAATAGGACTGAAAAGGACATCCAGAAACTAAATATCATTTACTACATAGCAGATCCATGCAAGCTGTCATTTATCATTGTGTTAATTAATCAAACCAGGTTCTCATTGTGAGCATCATCACAACATTTACTTTGGTTAAAGCTTAGACATTTCTGGGCAGCTCCACCAACAAGATAACAACATTAGAAACTCAAACAATCCATCAAAATGGGGAGATGTGACTGTATTTTGTAGAAATGAATAACTCGGCTTGAAATTTAAATAAAAAATGTCGATCTTTTTGCAAGATATTTGAGAAAGTAATTGTTTATTTAATTTTGAAACATATCATCAGTAATTAAATAACTAGCTTTCACATGTATTTTAAGGGTAAGCGAGGGGCTCACAGATGTCGAAAAGCCCCCTAAGCCAACAACAGGTTATTGATCATCTATAAATGTCATGGATACTTTTGGGGTTGCTGTAGTTTCTCATATGCACAGCAGCAAAAATAAACCATAAATTATATAAAACAAGATCATTCTTAATGGAAATCATATACAACATTAGAAACTCAAACAATCCATCAAAATGGGGAAATGTGACTGTATTTTGTAGAAATGAATCACTCGTCTTGAAATTTGAATAAAAAATGTCAAATTTTTTGCAAGATATTTGAGAAAGTAATTATTTATTTAATTTTGAAACATAGCATCAGTAATTAAATAACTGGCTTTCACATGTATTTTAAGGGTAAGCGACCATATAGTCCTGGGCGATGCCGTATCGATTTGGATATAAATCAGCCTATACAATTTAGAATAATAACTTCAGAAAGAGTGATACTTTAACAGAAATGGCGCATAGAAATGCATACCTTCTTCATTTGGACGCTTGACACCGGTCACTCCTCCAGACATGGAACTGCAACGTTCTGCTGCAAGCCATTGTGCCTATTGTAGAGGAGGAGAAACAAGACTTGTTGAATGCCTATTGGAAAAATAAGCACTTGTTGACCCAAAACCCGCTGCATATCCACTCTTGTTGATTTTTATATTATAGAATAGCATAAAAAAGTGACAAAACCCTAAATCTGAAAGAAAGTCCTGCATATCTTCTACGGATAAGCACTATTGATAGCAGTTGCATCTGGCCGAGTTTACCCTAACCTAATATTAAAATCAAGATAAAGTACCATAGCTGCCCATTTAATACTCATTTATACGTAGCTCGCTTTGAGTCCTAAACCTGTTGATCCACCAGATTCAGAGGCGGTTTACCGTGTGAGAGAGGTAGAGCCCATTGGGGATTCACCCATTAATTAAGAACCACCAATGGAAGAGATTACAGGGGTGGGATAAAAGGTATTTGGAGTTTAACCTTAAGCGAAGGAAGCAGATCTAGATGCATTTGACCAAGCATAGGTTTATTCAGGTACATAATTAAAGGAAGGAGCTTCGGTTAAAGTCACAGATTAAGTGGCAGGGTCTCCAGACGCAACGCTAGTTTCCAATCCGTATGTTTCAATTCGAGATCGATTTATTGTTTACTCCAGTGCGACAAAGACAACAGAATAAGCATATGTATCATAGAATTCCATTGGCACATTTACTAGTTCAAGGTAAACCACCTATTAATCTAAAACAAGTCGCTTTGAAACAGGAGCCTAGCAGCAGAAACCCTAAACCCTTAAATCGAACATATTTTGTTACAAACCCTAGTTTTCAAAAAACAGAAGCGAAAATACTTGTAGAAAAAAGAACGGTTGGATGATATCCTTTTTCTAAGCGTGCTTTCCAACTTGTAAAGGTTGACCTCCCCTAAAACCTTATAGGCTCGCTTCACTCAGGAGAAGACATCACTCTTGAAACCTGAGATACTTTATCTCTCTAGTGACCAAAATTATACGAATCATTACTGAAATACTTACTTTTGGTCTGTAGAGTAGGAGATGGAGTCAGCTCGGAGGAGCAGGTATTATCTTACTGATGGACTCATTCCCCAGGGGAATTTTGATTCTCTTTGTTTACTTGTCGCTTTCTCTTTGGCTGGGCTAGTGTAGCCGTTGAGCTGTTCTCTTTGGAGTCTCCAAACTCTTTGTCAAGATCTATGGATATACTGTGCCGCTATTTTTCTTAATTCTCGTGTCTGTCTATGTAATAGGAATATGTTGACTTTTATGGTCCTAATGTCGTTATGCGATCTATATTGTTATCCTTACCTGTCATGTAACTGATACATCTTCTTATTATAATAAAAGATTTTTTTTCGTCTTTAAAAAAAAGTAAGAGACTATGAGAATACTTACCCGGGACTTAATTCAGAAAAGGCAAGTCGAAGAGGCTACTTCAATACCTTTTTAAACGAATTTTAGTATCATGTTAGTAACTAGAGATATAAGCGAGTCTCCATAAACCATAATGAATTTTTTCATATATTATATTTTCTCTTATTATCTCTTTCATTAATTTCCATAAATTAAATTTAATCCTATGCTCTTCAAGAATATATAAGGTTGATAGATCTCCCTTTTTGACCAACCTAATCAATACCTTATCGAATTACTCACAAGGCCTTATTGAAGCGGACCTTATCTTAATGACTTATTTTATGTCTATTGATCTTTACATTATTTTTACATTATTGTATATAATGATCTAATCTAGGCATAGACCCATGTTTCTTCTTATAACAAAGTGACAGAAGTTTATATATAAGGAGTAATTTATATTTATTCTAAGTTTTGGGTATAAAAAAAAAAGTTGGTAAAATCCAAATTTTGAAGTATTTATATTGTGTTTTTTAATCTATAAATAGATTTAGCATCTTCAAATATCTACATGACACCCAAATTATGCAATTTCCATAGCTATATATGTGATTCTAATATTTTCTAAAGATTTCTAACCGGACTTTGCTCGAAAAAGGTTGAAAACGTTGAATATTTAGATTACACCTATACATAATGCCACATATTTCACATGAAGTTGAAAATTATGTTTATATATAATGCCACAAAATATGGAAGGTGAAAATTATGTTTTTATTACGTTGAGAAGGTGCATTTCTATTTCCTAGGTAGAGGAGAAGTGTTTGTATGTGTCATAAAAATAAAAAATAAGCATGCATGCGTCACTGTGATGCAGCACAGATGTGAGAGGGATGTGTAAAAAAAAAGGTGTAAAGAGAACCATGGTGAATGAATGCATATGGAGAATTAATGGAGTTGTGAAATTGAAATTTTTAGCTAACATGACACAAAATACATGAACTTGTCGAAACTTTAATAGACTGTCGAGATGGTCAAACGACGATGGTTTTGTTCAAACAAAATATGAACACAACCAGTACAACAAGCTGAATGGAGTGACACTAACTTCAGTACATGAAAATTCCAAAAGGGAAACACAACAAATATATAAGACTCGACAAAACCACATCTAGAAGAACTCATCCATCACTTGATAGACTATGTGCAAGACATGATGTATTATCTAGATATCAACTCACCACACCCAAGGCACTAATTAGTAGAGAAACCCCTAAATGAGCATCTCAATGATTCTCCTATCATCTAACACAATAGGTATCGGGATGGCTTGAAAGAAATGATCCCTTAGAAGACATGTATGAAAAATAATCCAAGTTGTGTACTATTAATGTTACAATTTACTAAATTTTAACACTGCAGATGAATTTGGAGACCCCCCCTAGAATACACTAAATTTTAACACTGCAGATGGATTCGGAGACCCCCTGGGGGTCTCCGAATCCATCTGCAGTGTTAAAATTTAGTAAATTGTACAAATTCATTATCAAAATTATAATTTTCCATTGTCGGAATGACACTACTAAAAATGACCACATAAATGACCAATTGTTATGTGGTCATTTTTAGTTTAGTTCTTATCTCTTGACCAAATTGGTCATTTATCTTGGTCATTTTTAGTTTAGTTGTTATCCCATGACCAAATTGACCATTTATCTTGGTCACTTTTAGTCAATTCACTTAAAATTTCTCAATTTTGGTCATTTATCCCTTGAAAAAGTTGTGGTGACCAAATGTTTTGGTTGCCTGGTCACTTCTCTCATTTTGTACTAGTGATTTAGCAAACGCAACAGGGAAGAATTTCAGACCCGAGAAACACTTGTTAATTTCTTCATGCAAGAGATTCGATCTGCGGCCAAAACCTCACTCTCAAAGACCAACAGAAACACATTGAAAACTACCTCCTAGAAATACATTGATTGATGCATATTGATTCGGCTCCAAAAACCTGAAAACTAACAAAGTTTGTCTGGCAGGTTGAGGGATCGAGCTCGAGGAAGGAGTCCTCCGAAAACCAACTTCCAAACCCTACATTGTAGTAGGCTATCGACCTCTCTACCCTCCCACTACCAAGGCAAAATGAAGAATGAGAAAACTTCTCGATGCAAGTCATAACAAAATCCAGGGTTTTGCATTTCCAAAGCCCAGTGCATCTGAGATCAACGATGGAGATTATGCCAACCTAGCACGTTGAAGTTTGGGAACCAACTACATTAATACCTTATTAATTATCACAACCATCACGACATCCAAGTCTGTCAACCAAGGTTCATTTTAGTGTACAACTTGACATTTTCACAGCTTTTGGGATCACTTCCATCGTGCACTACAGCCACGATGGCACCAACTATGAAATCCACTCAAGGTTGTAGGAAAGTGACTTTAATGCTTGACTTGATACGAAAACCTACCAACATGCTAAACATTCAATGCCTGTCCCTTATCACATCACAAGAGTAGTTAGGGTTTTCAATATATAATTCTTTGCATTTTCCATGTCTAAAGCCGACATTTGTTTTTATAATACTTTTCAAAGGTTTAATCATAGAATACCAAGTTATTGTGGTTACATAGTTTACTATATGAATTTATAACATTATAGATCACATTCATAAAAGTTTCAACACTTAATGTATAGTTAAGATTCCATATTATACACATCGTAACTTTAGTTCATATTGTTATCTCTAGTTTACAAGGTCCTATAACATTTACAATCTTTAAATAATAAAATAGAAAGGTCTAATTCCCATAGTGTAGCAAGTTCACATTAGTATTATCATAATTTGATGCTAATATTATAATAGACATTGCTATTTTAGCATAGTTCTATATGCACTTATATTGGAGAATTATAGGAGCTACCATCATTATTCTGATAGTTGTGAGTTAAAATCCATGCACTGAAATAATATTGGGATCAAGTTTTTCTCAATGTAAAACAACATATAAGTCGAATTATTCACATAGTGAGTGTGCATGTTATTACCATTTCTTGCATATTGACGAAATGACGACAGGATTCTAATAGCACTAATAAACTTGTAAACTAGCATGTAAACGAGAAGTAGGACAAAGATCCATACCTTCATTAACTTTCATGCACGGAAGTACTTAGAGTTTTTCACAATACATTGACGATGAATTGAAAAACATATTTACTCTTAACACTTGAATTGTCATATTATTCTTACCTGCATTTTTGCACATTGAAACATGTTCAAATGCTTTAGCTAAACATAGCTAAGTAAACCTCAGGGTACCTCATAGGACCCCTTCATCATCATTCAAAAGCAAACTGTCAGTACCTTATCAAAAAAAATATATCGCAAGATAAACTTAACTACAACATGTAGATTTCAAATAAACACAAACAAAACAAATGTTGTTTTTGTTTCAAAGAAGTATGATGTGTTGTTATAGTTAAGCTATTATTTAGTTAATAGGTTTAACAATCATTTTATTTCCGCATTAGCAATTTCAGTATTTATTGCTACTTTAAAAAAATTTAAATTTTTGTGAAATTTTCAGGATGTTACAATCCACTCTTCAAGTCCTTAGTTGCAAGAAGCAAATGTGTGTGTAATCTATCTATGTTGACTATTCTAACAAATAGAACCATTTGTATAGCAACCACTACAACCACTGATTGACCAGACAAGAATATAACATTGTTGGACCTAGCAAGAAAGTAACTAGAAGAAAGGAAAAAACATACATATATGTGCTACTATATAAAAAAATATCACAGTGATTGTAGCATTACTAAGTGCACCAAGAACTACTTCCAAATGTTATATCCAATGTTGTATTAAATTAAGAAGAAAGAAGCCAACCAAAAGAAACTTTTTAGGCATTGATTTGAACTTTTTTAAACTATGTAACAAGAAATGATGCTAACTAGCAATTGTCTCTACAAAGACAAGGAAGTGACCAAACCTTTCCATACTAAGATTCAAATTAACAACTGAAAGACGAAGTCTCTTGTTGACTTTCATTAGCAGTAAACGAATACATTTCCAATGATTTGGTTAATAGGTCTAGGCCTCAATCTGATAGCCATCATGACCCATAGTGATTGTAATGGCCAAA
Source organism: Larix kaempferi (assembly GCA_027924585.1). Taxonomy (NCBI): domain Eukaryota; kingdom Viridiplantae; phylum Streptophyta; class Pinopsida; order Pinales; family Pinaceae; genus Larix; species Larix kaempferi. Next base: position 815,675 of record BSBM01000260.1, on the reverse strand, counting down.
CTAACTAACAAGTATTATAATCACCATGTATTGTAAAATGTGAGTTTTCTTTAAGCTCAAATGGAATTGACATAATGCAACTAGATGTAACTCAATGCCTATATGTATCCCTAAAATACATCAGCCATATTATCTCCAAGGATCTATCCAACCAATGTTAAGTGGTAGACAATGAAATGTCCTTCACCATCATTTGGCATAGAAGTAAACTCAAGGTTTCTCTCATAAGTGCAAATAAACAAAACAGTTTAATTAGATCAAGCATAAATGCATCGCCTCCTCAGTACACAAACCAAAAAGATGAAACAAGAGTAGGATTACAAGAATCTCTAAATGGTTATATCTAAACACTGGTCCCAACGGTTTTTTCACAATCCTATAAAAAAACTATTAAACGAATTTAAAAATCTACTAACTAAGCAATAATCAAACCACAATTTCTTTTGGATGTGTAATTCTATATTGGAAAACATAAAATAATGCCAACAATCCACACTAGTAGCGTATGCAGTGCGAGAAACAACCAAAACCATGGAAAACATGTTTTTTCCTTCCTTCAAGCAAATGCCCAAGCTTTGTAACAACCACAACCATGGAAAACATGTTTTTTCCTTCCTTCAAGCAAATGCCCAAGCTTTGTAACAACCACGTCTAAAGCAAATAAACCCTTTAATAGACTTCTATTTCACATTGTAAAGAAAAGATGACACAATGTCTTTTGCAAGGAAATCCAATCTCCAAACAAATGGTTTGTCCTTCAAACAACTGCTTAAACCCTACATAGAAATCCAATCTCCAAACAGATGGTTTGTCCTTCAAACAACGGCTTAAACCTATTCACTATGTTTATCTAGTGACTCAATCATCCAGCGTACTCAAGGTTTTTTATTTATTTCTCTTTAAAATATCACACAACCAAAACTGTTGTTTTAATTGCCCCTTTCCTATTGAACATAGACCATGTCTATACATACAATATGGGAACAACTCGCAAAGAAGCACGCCCAATTCTCAATCGCTATATGTCTACACTTTGTCCTCTACCATTCAATGCTAAACCCATTTCAAATCCTATAATTTATGCACCCAATATCACTCCCATCCACAATTTCACAAGACAGGGCGGACCGTCACAAATTTTCTCATCAATAAATGCGGTCTAAGAAACTAGGAAACTACCAAAGTCTATAGTCACAACAGGAAATGACTTCGTACAAAATTGAACCACAATATGAAAAATGTTTTCAAGCACCTAAAAAGCTATGGTTTGACCACCCCTTTGCAGTTTCGAAACTCGCTTATTTTCCACCCCAGGTTTTTCTTTCATGGATCCGAAACAAACCCAAAAGCGAAAACATTTGCTCTACATGCAGTGCAATGGCAATGTATTTTAAACAAACAACTTACAGCCAACTAATCAATAAACTATCAACACATTTCATCTACAATGCACGGGTTTTGAAATTGGGTCTTGGAAATCAACACACATAAAGGTGAAAACTACAATCCACAAACCATTGCAAGCCCAAAAGAAAGAGGCTATGCAAAAATACCTATAATACAACTCCTCCCAAGTCGAATGTGATGATGGCTTCGCTAAACTCATCAAAACACCAAAGCAAACAAGCCACACACTAAGCAATTGCACCCAACGAACAACGAAATACTTCCATCCTTGCCAAGCCTAACAAGAATGAAACCAAAATAGGTTAACTCCATCGAGGAGATCAACCAAACCTCGTGACGTAGAGCACAAATGAAGCGAATAGTGACTTAAGTCCACCAACACCAACCAAATAACAAGTAGAACTAGGAAAACACACGATAATCGTGCACAACAATGGACACTTCCAACCTCACGATGTAGAGCAAAAATGAAGCAAATAATGACTTAAGTCCACCAACACCAACCAAATAACAAGCAGAACCAGGAAAAAAAAGACCAACATACTACTGCTCAACACCACTGAAATCACGCAAAACATTGTCCACCGCAACCATAAAATCCCTTACCCTCTAGAATTTGTACCGATCCATCACACCAACGCATCGACATAATGAAAGCTCCTACAATAAACCTCCATGCATTAAACATCACAACAATACGCACTCAAATTGTATTTAAAATGCATTTAAATAAACAAGCTTCCCCGCCCACCAGGCCACTGCCATGCCCCCGACACCAAAGCCCGAGGAAAAACCCAGGGCTAGACAGACCCAATCACACACACGCCAACAAATAACACATAAAAAAAAACACAATTTAAAAAATAATATTTCAGTTCACACATTTATTACCACCAATCAAATTTAAATAATATATATATTTTAAATCAATAAATATTTCATGAACTTTGTGTCCGACTGATTGCCCAAGCACATAATAAAAAAACAAAAGACAATTGTACAATGAATTGTGGTGGGTTTAGTGTACGTTGTATAGGGTTGGGATCTCAAATTTAATTCACTCGCGAAATAAAATTTCACGGACAATTTTATTCAAACGTTTTATACAATTTAATCCCTTTGACAGGTAAATCGCCTCATAACGGTAACGGGGAATTTGCACGTAATATTTTGTCCCTTGAAATGTATATTGATTAGTGACAAGCGCTCAGCGAGAAATTTTATTGAGTCGATATTAGTGATGGAATTTTGACGGGTAAAATGATTGTCATGGGGCATTTTGACCATCATATATAGTTTAAAATTTTAACTAAGTGAAGGGTAATAAAATTTCTAAAAAGTATTTTTGAAGGGCGATACAATTTCTAAACCGCAATTATATTACTACTATTTTTGAAGGACAACAAAATTCCTAAAATATTATTATATTACTAATTTAATAGTAGTATTAATATATTTATGTTATATAAATTATACTTTCTAAATTCCAACTTAAAAAGCATACATTCATTAATTAAATAGAAACATCTATTAAATTAAAATTATTTCCATGTGCAAGTTGAATTGATTTGTTAATCTATACTTTCTAAATTCCAACTTCCAAATAATTCATTTATTAAAAAAATAGTAACAACTATTAAATTATAATTATTTCCATGTCTTTCCATTTGCAAGTTGCATTGATTTTTCCTAAAAACAGGAAACTTCATATTTTTTTTTTATTAGTGCAATGGGTGCTGGTATAGTCTACAAATTTCAGTGCTCAATGCTCATTGATTATATTAGCATGTTGCAACAACTTTGGGAGTTGGAAGTTGGGAGTTGGAGGGCCTTGGAGACAAAGATTGAGAGTTATTTGCATTATAAAGGTAATTCTTGCACTATTTTTTTGCATGTGTATTTCGTCATTTATCCCATAATTTCAATAATCTATATAGATTTGGACTCGAGAAGTATTGGTTAATTCTCCAACTCCCATTGAAATTGAAATGAACATCTCTTATATTTCTCTCATGGTTCAATTTGAGTGAGGAATGCAGAATTTAAATGAAGGCAAGTACTAAATAAGGGGTTGAGAGACATGAAATCTGTGTGCAACATTTGTAATGAAAATTGCATATGCTATATTTTGTAGAGTTTTACATTCATTATTTATAATTTACAGAGGCTTGCATCTATTTAAAAATATGGATTATGATTATATGTGCCATATATTTACAAAGACTCAAGTATCTTTTATAACAATAATGACTAACTTATATATAGCTTTCATATTGATTCAATTCAAATATAATGTAACTCTTACCTCCATTTTATGATAACAATTTTGCAACAAAAATAATTATATGATGTTTGTTTTGTTTTTATATGCATAATTGTGCGAAATTATAAAACCATTTTTGGTTTATTTATGCTTCATTATTTTGGGTATTATGAAGTGCATTTATATTTATTCTTTTTAAGTTATCTTTTTATATAAAATTAATTTAGTACATAAATGGTAAATAAAATGAATGTGAATCAAGTTAATTGATAGTGATACATATTAATAATGATTATTTTAATTTTAATATAAAAAAATTAAGGAAAAAAATATTTCTTAAAAATTTCAACAAAATTAAATTATTGAAGGATATTTTTTTGAGGAAAACTCTATTGTTGAGGAATAAAATTTTAAACAAAACGTTTCCAAAACAGATAATATAAAAACCCAAATCGTCAAGAAAAACTTAATCCCACATGTAAAATGAAAACCAAATTCCAACACTGGTCGACATGAAAGTTGACTCGAACTGCTTTACCAGTCAACGGAATTAGTTGAATGGTTATCAATGAGTTTGCAGTCATCTTTGTCCTTTGGCGGGAGGTTGGAATTGTGGTCACCCCATTCCACCTGCGAATGGACAGGGGCGGCTTGCAAATCTCCTTGTTCGATACCAATCCCCTCCGAAACTGAACATTGAGCATTATTCTCCTTCTCAAGTATGATGGCCTCTTTTATCTCTCCCACTACCTCACTTATACTCGGCCTATCGGACGGACTATCCTCAACACATCTTAGCGCTAGTTTGGCAACGCGAGCTATTGATTTCACGGCGTAGTTTCCAACTAACTTGTCGTCTATGATTTCTTTGCTTATGTCTTCCGCCTCCACATACGGTCTCACCTGTAAATCAGTCCAGATATAATTAATGTTAGTCTCACATATGCTTAGTCATTGGCAGGAAATGCACTTGAATATCATTTTATGTTGTTTGATTACCCATTCAACCAGGTATTCTTCATGATTTTCATTTGTGGCTTTTCTACCGCATATGATCTCGAACAAAACAACTCCAAAACTATATATATCACTCCTGTCAGTCACCTTGCCAGTGCGGCCATACCTGTAAACATCCGCAAACAAAATTTAAATTGCCTCTGTTCTCAATACGTAATCGAAGTCTTTATTCATGAAGAAGAATATTTGAAAGAAAGTCGAAGTTATATGTGTGATATACTCTGGATCGATATATCCAGGCGTTCCCTTTGCCATAGTTGTCGCATGTGAAGCCTCCCCATCAACTGTTATCCTTGAAATACCAAAATCGGCCAGTTTTGCATTCATATTGTCGTCTAGAAGGATGTTGGCGGTCTTAACATCCCTATGAATTATCTTTGGGGTGCAACCCACGTGCAAGAATTCGAGTCCTTTGCACAGAAATGAAGGCGGATTAGATGATGCATATGGTTAGGCATGCTTTGTCCTTTGTAAAAGCGTTTAAATCACAAAAAATAATTGTGCGAAGAGTTACCGCGGGCTGCATCTAATGCTATTTTGAGCCTTGTTTTCCAATTTAGGTTCGAATGTCCGGCTTTAAGACCTGAAAAATAAATTTAAAATTAAATGTAAGTTTTTGTTCTATTCTAGTAATTAATATCAAGAAACTCAATCAAACATCTTGGTCAGCAATATATATTTACCATGAAGACTATCCCATAGGGACCCTCGTGACATGTGCTCATAGATAAGCATAAGACTTGTCGATTCACTACAGTAGCCGAGTAAGGACAGTAAATTCTGATGCTGAGCTCTAGAAAGAACATCAGCCTGTTCATCAAAGAAACCCACCAACATTAATTTTACTGTACCTTTTGTGGGTGCAGTAGATTACTGCCAATATAATTAGACAAGTGCAGAACTTGTATGATGTACCTCATTCAGGAGCGGGTGAAGCGATGAGATCATCTTAACTGCTATATCTTTACCTTCTCGCAGTTTACCAAAGAACACTGATCCAGAGCCCCCTTGTCCAATTTTCTTACTAAAGTTTTCGGTGGTTTCCATAATCTCCTTTAACGTAAAGGCACGGGACATTGTGAGCTTTGTTAGCATCATAGAGTAGTCTGCATCCAGATAAATTTACAAAGTACAATATCAGAGCCCTAGGCAATTACTTATAGGAGACTGATCCCAGGTAAAATTCAAGTTCCTTCCTGACCTTTATTGGGACGCTGTTTTGCCCTTAATTTTCTCCATACAGCAATACCCACCATCGACCCGAAAGCAATTATTAAACATCCACTTATAGTTATTCCAATAATGACATTCTTTGAATTATTTCTTGTTTCCTGAATTTCTTGGATACATTCCCCCGCCTTGTACATACAGAGGTAGTTGTTTCCAGAGAATCTACAACAAATCAAATATAGAGATTTGCGGTCAACTTATGAACTTCATGCAGTGAGCGTATATAGACATTAAACGGTTTAGGTATTGCGTTGCTCGTAAAGAAAATGCTTTAAAAATTCACTACTTCGACAATATATACGAATGGGAATCTATAGTGAATGGAAGAAATAAATAAACTATAAGATATTAGATTACTTCACATTCACCGAAGTCTGGTCCAGAAGTTGCGCAGGAATTACGCCACTGAAATTATTGTTCTGGATAAACCTGTGATAATGGTAAAAAACATAGCTATATGATATTAGAAGTTAAAGTTCCTTTTAATTTTAAAAAGGCGCTGGCAAAAGAAGCTGGATCTAGACATACAACTCTTTAAGATTTTTGAGTTTGAATAACCACTCTGGAAGACTACCGTTCAAGCTGTTGTTTTGTAAATGCCTGCACAACAAGCGAACCAAATAATGCACTTTTCCTTGTAAGCGGCGAACCAAATAAATGCACTTTTCTTTGCAAAATGAAAATCCATATAGGTTAAGAACATAATACTTACAATATATCTTGATCAAGGACAAAAGACCGACATATGGAGGATTTATGTTTAAAATAAAGTACTTACAATCTCTCCAACATGGTTAAACTGGACAAATTTGGCAAGGGTCCGATGAGATGATTATTCTCAAGTAACCTGCTTAGTTTCAAACACAAATGGGTTAATGCCATATTCTAAAGTACATTAAGAGCTATTATAATCGCATTTGCAAAATTAGAATTCTACATACACGTTGACTAATGCTGTCAAGTGTCCAATTTCTTCGGCTACCGATCCTGTAAGATTCCTTCCGGACAAATTTCTGGCAACGGAGGATTATCGTAAGCTATTACTATTTCACTTAGTCATATTATAAATAAACAAACTTACATTTCCGAAATTCTTATGGTCACAGAATTGCTAACACAGCCCAATCCATTCCACGGAATGGAGAAGCAAGGGTCGGAAATCCAGTCTTTTATGCCATACTTACTTTTTATAGCTTCAACAGCTTCAACTGCAGATCAGATTAAGAACTACTTGGTTACACAGTGAATTGTAGTACCAGTGATTTCAGCAGTACAATTATAGTGAGGGCACTTACTATCCTGTGAACTTGTTGCCTGGTGTGTATCATGTATCGTGTAGTACTCATAAGCGTTCATTATAGGACGACTGGTGGAGTCAGCGGCTCTCACAAGGTCAAATATGAACTCGTCTGTTTCATTGGATATGAATGTTAGCTCTAAAGCAGAATAATTTCTCACTAGAGTAATGGTTTCAGACGGGTCTTCGCCTTCTCCAGTGACGTAAAAAGATCTAGATACAGTGAGCCTCTCGATCTCCGCTAAATATAGCAGCAGTAATGATTTGGCCGAAGCGGCTGTTCGTAGCGTGAAACGAGAGTCGTCGACATTCATAACCCACGCCGTTTGCATAACAGCAGTTGGAGGAAGGTTTTTCGTATTGTTGTTAGAAATGGGTTCTTGCGAAATTACATACCGTACACTACTTGAATTATAAAGATTTATATGTGTTTTCCAAATGCGGTCGAAGTTGTCTTGCGGATACCTGTTCATTCACCATAAAAAGCACAATAGTATTGGCCATCAAACTTGGCTTACGCATATGAAACTTATTTTATCACCGATGTCAAAGGTTTCATTAAATCTCATACTATCCTTTTTAACAAGTATAAGTATACCACGAAGGAAAACACAAAAAACAGTTATAAGAAGTCATACAGTTTCATATAGTACAGATTGAACTCTAGGACACCTAGCTGTTTAAGTAGGTAAAACATATAAAGTTCAGAATGCTCACCTGACTATGGAATTTCCAGCAACATCTATCCTTGTTTGTAAATACAACATTGTTCCAGATTTGGCCTGGCTATACATGCCATTTTCGAGTTTTCTCAACTCGATTGCATTGATAAAGGGATCATCCGTGTCCCAGGTTCTGATTAAACAAATATACAGCACTATCCCAGAACTCACGGAGATTCCTTCAATACTAAATGGATCTCCACTAATTTGGATCACCAACTGTATACCAATCAACAAACCCGCTGTCTCAATAGTGAGATTAAAGTTCAGGTCCGAGCCGCCAAATTTACTGTAATTTCCTTTGGAAAACCAAAGTCTTAAGAGATAAGGCACATTGGGCACCACAGGCAACTGATAGCAAGACTTGTTGAGAGGCTTTGGGAAGAATCGTACTCTTTGCAGGTAAGATGGTGAGGTTGCGTTCCCGATTTGTGCTGTCTCACCGACGTCTATGTAATTAGCATCAGTGAACCATTTTATATTTTTCTCATCAGTGTGATTTTGTGTTCCTCCGCAATCAACACTGAGAAATCCTGCTACCCAATAATTTAGTTATTGCAAAGAAAATATTGTCAACCACAGAATAATAGAAACGCCAAATCAGCAATGCAATCTTCGAAAACAAGGTTCAATGATAATTCAAAACGAAACAAAGCAGAAATGGAAGGTAAGGTAAGAGAGTGCTGATGGGGAATCTTAAATCACCTGGTTGAGAAATAACATTATCAGCAAGTAAACTCAACAGCACGGTGATCGCCATCCAAATGGCCCATTTGCCATAGCCCATCTTTTCCATAGTTCCACCAATTTACGTTATACCTACTGGGAATCCTACAGATACCGCTTCCAAGTACTCTTGGAAGTTAAAAATGCATAGAAACAAAAAGCCTCTCAGACGCTGCGATCGTTCACTCGGGATATGATTCCATTCCGGTGATTCCGAGGGTTTAAAAAGGCTGAGCAGCCACAACCCGGTGAACGCTTAAGTTGTCGCCGTAGTTAGATTTTGTTTTCTAATTAATATGTTTAAAATAATTGTATTTATATAAATGCACGTAAGTTATGTAAGTTATTTAAAATGGTTAAGTGTTATGAATTGTAAATAAATAAGAAAATTATTAATTAATTAGTATTATAAATTGTAAATAAGAAATATAAAAATTAATTTTTTACTCGTGGAAAAACTGTATACTCGTAGAGTGAAAGCAAAGTAAGGTGTACTCAAAACCGGGGCTGATGGTCGCCCGAGAGAAGGCAGATGTAACATAGCGTTTTCACGTACCATGCGAATTGAGGACAGAGCGTTTCTCCAAGATAACACGGGATCGACTCCGTCCAAAGTTCGAATCCACTCCACTCCCGACTACTTTTGTGAAGGAATAAGCCAATCAGACAGTGTTAACTTCCGCACATAGACGGCCACATCCGCACTGTGCAGGAGGGTATGGGTGGTAAAAATCTATAAGATTTTTGGATTTCGACTTTCACCTTAAATTTAAATTAAAAGTAAAGAGAATAAATATTATCAATATTTACATTAATGTTAAAAAATGTTATTTTTATAATATTTTAAGTTTTTTATTTTATATATTTTAAAATATATCATAATTTCTCTTCAAATTTAATGGTCATAATGTTTTAATAATAACAGTTTTCATGTTAGAGTATTGTTTTTAAACTAAAAATCATGAAATAATGTTTTCATTTTTCCACATAAATATATAAAAATAAAGTTTTCTTTTTTCCACATAAACATAAATTTATTAGGTTAGAGCTTAAATTTATTAGGTTAGAGCTTAGAACTTAGAGCTTACTCGAGAACAAAATTCTTTTTTCATCCTCCACTTATTCTTTTAATAATATTTAACTCCAATTACCTAAACTTGTGATGAGAGTCCACTCAAAATACTTGTATTAATTAACTTCCTCTAAATTATTATGGCCAAGATAATTAGTTTTTTTAAATTAAATTATCCATAATTACTTGTAACTATCCTAAATAAGTTGTTCTTACACTTATAAAAATTATTCTCCACCACCCTTATTACAACAATGCTAAATCTTCTCATCATTTTTATATATAAAACTTATATCTCACTCTAACCCAAAAATATATAAACCTTGTATCTCACTCTAACCTCCTAACCTCCTTTTGGAGTGAGAGGTCAAGAGTTTTATTATTATTTATATTTCATCATCTATTTTATTTCAATAGAAGATGTAACCTTCCTAAATTTATATTTTTAATTTAAAAATAATAATAAAGTAAAGTAACCAAATTAATTAAAACAAACCTTATTACTTTCTAAATTTTTAGATAAAATATGTGAAATAAAAAAAAATTGTGTTTTGCACAGAGAGCACCGTCCCCACATAGCCTTAATCAAATTGATGTCCCAATTGTCTCTTAAATTTCACTCGTAAGGAAGAATGTAACGTAATCATCATAATTACGTCACTTTTACAAAAGAGATTCCATTCCACGAATTATTGTCGGTTTTATAACAAAGATTCCCTTCCACGTGAATGTGTTTATCGCCAGTAATTTATGTCAAAATAAATAGGACTTCTCTTTTGCGCAAAGAGCAACAGCCCCAAAACGTTGCCGGGTTCATACATGGGCAAGGCATGCGGAGGCTGCAAAATGCCAATCACAATAGAAAGATGGTTAGAATTTTGATCAAAGCATACCATATAAATATTCGCGATAATGGGCTCTTCAGAGTTGAGGTGTTATTCATCTTGATGTTATCTCGGTGATATTAAGCTTCATTTGGGTTATTTAAGTGGGGATGAAAACTTTGATGGTATACAACAAGTGTTTGAGGATAATCTTGTATTCTTTTTTCACAGTTTTATCTTTTCTTCATATTACTTATGATTAAGAAGTGAAGAAAATAAAAAGTGGTATTCGATTACGTTGAGAATTTTAGCGATTTTGTTTAGTGGTTAAATGTTTTGAATTTTATCGAAAAATTTAGACATCCATTCTTCATACATCGCTTGCTTCTCAGCCAAGTTAGACACTATAATCAACTTAAGGTTTCCTTGAAAGAAAAGATGAACACATTAAATTAAACCTCAAAACGTGTAATTTATTTCATTATTTTCCGCTTAGTATAAATTCCATCTTATTATTTAAAAAAAATATAAATTACATTGGATTATTTAAAAAGAAAAACTATTTCATTATTTAAAAGAAAAACTTTTATTTAAATATTGATTTATATAATATAGAATTTCATATGAACATGCAAACTTGTTTAGCTATTCATTTATTTAATATATAGCCTTAATATGAGCGTGCACTTAACATGATTAAACGTGCTCGATCTATGCAATTTTGGGTCTTTCGCAACTTGCCAACATATCTAATTTGGTAAAGGTTTGGAAAAATCCCATTTTTACAATTTAGGCCTTGAACATCTTAAACTTTTAATTCAATATGGAGTCCGTTACATGAATCCATGGACTGTCTGCGAACAAACTATTAAACGTGCTCGACCTATGCAAGTCCGGGTCTTTTGCAACTTGCCAACATATGTAATTTGGTAAAGATTTGAAAAAATCCTATTTTTACCATTTATGCCTTGAACAACATCTTAAACTTTTATTTCAATATGGAGTTCGTTTCATGAACCCATGGATTGTCTCCAAACAGACTATTATTTGTTTGGGCTTTTACTATTGACAAAGTTTACAACACAATGGATCAAAACCATTGTTATATGGATATTATCATATCTTAACATCTTATTTTTATAACCTTACTTTTATAAGTTGGGGTGCGCTCGTGAGGCTCAAAACCCCTATCATAAAGATTGTCTCTAAGTAAACCCCATGAAATTATACCTTTATTCAATACCCTTTATATCCTCTCGAGGTACCTATGCATCAAAACACTTTGATTACATCTATGTACACATTTTCACACGCATTTATTTCTCATTCATTACTTAAAAGTTGGTTTCTTAACCTACCTTCATCATCAGCCGTGGGATGATTTCTTAACGTCTCACTAAGGCTCGGTTTCTCAACCACCCTTCCCTACATTAGGTACGTCAATCTAAAATGTCTACATTGCATACCATGAGGCTTGAATTTATTCATTATTCTCCACATAACAACCACAACCATAACCTTCTATAAATATGTATATTTATATGAATTTAGATAAATTTAATTTTCTTAATAATAAAATTTGATTATTAACCCTCAAACCAAGTTCTACATACATTCCCTATATAGTCTGCAACATACCCCGACATGTATCCATACACTTATTCTTATTAATATTTTCCAACTCATCTAACAAACGTATCTCCTTCTACAACATTAAGACCTCATATGCTTATAGATCATGTTTGTTTCTAACTCCGTGTTAATATGGGTCATTTTATGTCCTTATATATTTAGGGGTTCACTAACCCTCTTCTTAACATTTTCATTCATCCTACTCTTCATGCACATACTACCATATATATATTTGGGTGTGTGCAAGAAGATGAGGGTCACTTCAGATGTAATGTTACTTTTTCAAAACTCGTTTCTGATACATAAAAACATAATGTGTTTATGATATTTAGCACCTGCCATGGTAAGACCCGAGCCTGACATGTCACTGGACATGTAGGATAGGTAACCATAACGCGTACGCATTATAGAACTACAAAACGCGTACGCGTTATGTAGTTACAAAACACGTACACGTTATTGAAATCTAAAATCAATTTAAAAACACAGTCCCGACCACCCCTGATCACCCGTGGCGCTCTTCACGCATCAGAAACGCGAAATAGAGGTTGGATGAGGATGGTTTGTGTTGACTGCTTTTTCTGGGCAGACCCGGGTTTTAATGAAGCGCAGCAACAAAACCCCTTGGCGCACTGGCCCTCTCGGCAACGAGCTGCGCGGCAGCTCGAGGTCTCACCCGAAGTGGCTATGGGGGGGTTAAGGAATCAGGTTTCCTTAACCGGGGTGACGCGGAGATAGCTCTTCCTTGAATGGTTCCTGTGAAATCGGCGGTCGGACCTTCCCGCAGGCCGCTCGGCGCAGCTGCGAGGATTCCTCCCTTGGCAGGTCTACTGCGCAGTTTCTCCTCTCTAACGCAGCAGGTAACTATCCCTTGGGTCGACGCGCTAAACACTTTCTCGCCCTTCACATCCAGCACAGTAACGCAGTCTGCTCTCGCCGCAGCGACCGTGCGTTACTACTTCTTTAGTACTTAAGACACTTATAGTTATCAAGGGATCTTTCCAACTTGCTCAAACAGTCACAAAGATAAGACAGAAGTCTTGCATACACAAATAATGAACTCTAAATAGTTATCACTCACGCAAACATTATAACAAGACGATATAAGTGAAGCTCATCTCCTCGAGGAAAACCACGTCCTCAGGAGTTTTATATTAACCAGAAAATGATAGAGTTATACAATATGCTGCGCACACAGCTGCAGCCTTAGAACTTACAGGAAACTCCACGCACACAGCTGGGAGCCCTTCTCTCAAGCTTGTCTCCTCTCTATGGAGATTACAAAGGCACAGACGTCGACTCAGACTGTCTGGCAACTCAGGGATTAGCTCCTCGGCTATCCGATTTCCTCTCTAGTTCTACACACCGGGTAGAAAATACAGTGAAGGATAATCAACACATGATCTATCCTTTAGACTGGCTCTCTAACAGTCTAGCATCTAACTCTCTAACTCTCCAAAAGGAAGGAACTAGAGGAAGGGAGGAAGAAACCTCTACCCATTACAATGATTCATCTATATAGGTAGCCATGACGGTCACACCTTTACAAAACTGTGGGCCTTTCCCAACAGTGATTCCCAAAAACCCTAACCACGCACATGGCTAGGTGTACTGTAGGCGCCGCTTGCAGTCACGTCGCCGCTTCCTGCAGGCTCCGTGAATTCCGGCGCAGATTGTGGGTATGGGCGATCGTCCTTCGCCTTCAATGCTCTGGTCCGTTGCTCCTCCTTGATCCGAGCAACCATAACTTCTGTACTAAGCCTTTAAATGAGGGTAGCTGAGCCCTCTACTCCATCGCCTTATTTATTATGGTAGCTGAGCCACCTTCATTCTTTGATGACGTGCGCGCGAGCTCCGCAATTTCCGGTCCGTGATCTGCGCTGAGATCATCCATCTGGCACCGTACTGCGCACCGTCTCCTTCTTACCCAAAACTTAGTGCTTGTCCCAAAATTTAGCACTTTCCTTCCATACTCGTGCTTTTTCTCAAAATTCGCAGCTTTTACTATAGCTGCGACCTTGGCCCCAACAGGCCCCCAACACTCACTTGTGGCTCGCCCTCAAGCCACTCGCACTAGCGCGTGGTCTTTGGATTTGCGCATCTGCGTTTGCTTGAATCTCCGCGAATGTTTTCTGCCACTTCGCAATAGCGGAGTCCAATTCCTCAATACACTGATCAGCTGTTTGCACTGTTTCTGCGGTTGTTTCATCTTTAGTGAGTGTATCAATGATCTCTTGAGACTCGGCAATCTCTTTGATTTTTGTCTCAATCTGGCCAACGATTTTAGCATACTCATCCATGAATGGCTGAATGCTGTTGGTGAGCTTCTCATCTTCAGTTCTGAGCTTGTGCAGTTGCTGCTGCATTTTGCGCACTTCGCCCATTTTCTTCATCTTTGGCAAGCCTGTTAAGGACTTAGCTTCTTCATTCAGAACAGTGAGAGACTGTTCTGCAGCTTGCACCTGTTCTGATAGTCCCACTTTAAAAGGGAGGTTCACAAGCTCTGACCATGCTTCCATAGCCTGGTCCATCAGGTTCTTGGCTTCCTGTACTCGACCTTTCATTCGTGTGGAAGCTCTGCTCAATGCTTCAAATTGTACCTGCGCATCATCCGTAAGATGCGCAGCAACGCGAGCTTCTAGCTCAGCAATCTGGGTTTTATGGCCTTCTGCCATAGCAACTATTTCTTGCTCCAGGGTTTTCGCCCTTTCGCCAATAATTTGAACTTTTGCAACCAGAGGGAGGTCTGGTTGAATCTCGCAAGCCGGCAATTCCTGGGCAATCTCTTCTATGCCGGTGTCTTGCGCCTCATAGAGTGCAAGCTTCGCAGAGATATTCTTATGACTTTCCTTCAGCTCTATCTCCTGTGATTGCAGTCGTTGGTTTGCCTGGAAAGTAGAGAGCTCTCTAGCTCTCAACTCAAGAGAAACTTTCTCCTGTACAAGCTGTAGGGTTTCTATAGGAATCATAGACAAATTAATTTCTACAGGTCCAACTGTGCTTACCTGCAGTTCAGCTAGGGGATCTGGAAGTGTCATGCTGGTAGGCGGAATATGCACGACAGTGTGCCTTTCTGTGAGTTCTTCAACTCGCTCATCAGTTGGAATTTCTTGTGGCGCCTGCGAAGTAGATGCTGGCGCATGGGTCTGCGCAATCCTTCCTGCGAGACCTTTCAATTCTACAAACTGTAAGTCTAGAGCACTTCGGATGTGAGCATGCATGTTCCTCATCTCACGAAATTGCTCCTTCAAGTATTTGTCGACCTCCGAGGGAATGGCCTCAGTGGGATGCGACACTTTCTGCTTCTTTGTGGCTGGTTCTGTTGAGCCTTCATCGCTTCTTTGCTCAGGGGCTTCCTTGCCCTTATCTTTTTCTTGCGCAGCGGCGGGTGGCATCGCAGGTGCGATGTCAGGTGCTGCTCTCCATTCGTCCGACCACGACTTAATGGTTTCTTCGACATCTTCTGTGGTCATCCTGTAAAGACCTAGCGCCCAGTCACCTGGAATGTCGCAAGGCCGAAGGTAGAGTTGATGGATGTCGGCAGTAAAAGCCAACTTCCCTTCATACAATGTGGCTGTCTCCGCGCTCAGCCTTGGCATATCTTGTATGGTATCTCGGAGGAGATAGTAGTACTCACAAAAAACAACGCGATTCATCTTGCGCTTCGCGGGATTAGGGGAATCCCAGAGGTTGATGTAGCGCATGCCGGCAACCTCTCCTGCGCGGCGTGGACGGAACTGAGTATTCGGGGGCTCCTTCCACCCGACGAGAGCGCATAGAATTAGAAGCCACGAAAAATGGAATGATTGGCCTGCATTGTCCTGCACATTCAGGCAATCAGCCAAAAAAGAATTCAGCAGGAAGAGAGACCAGTTGTACTGTTCTCCCTCCGCAGCTGCGATAGCGAGCTCTACGACAGCTCCAGTAACTTCTTTTGGTCGGCACTTGGTGAGAAGTCTGCCTGCAAGCAGACTTCCTGTGAAGCGAAGTGCCTCATCTTCAACTGTCGTGAGGTCATAAGCCCGACCTCCTCTTGTCAAGTTATATTTCTGGACCAGCTTTGCAGCTAATTTTCGGTCCTTCTCCTTCCCCACAAAATGGATATTGGGATCCTTACCCGCCTTAGATAGACCGGTGATGCGGTGTATCAGATCAACATTTAGATCAATTGGCCTCCCGAGCCAAAGGTAACCTCCATGAACGCAGGATAGCAGTGTTTTAACGACTGCGTTCACTTCATTGCTACGCCCAAAGTGCGGTAGCTTCAACAAATTCAAGAGTCCAGGGCGCTCAAGATTTGCTGCAAATCCCTTCGGGATAAACTCATCAACGTTTCTGGTGGGATTATGGACGATATCCAGATATCGGTCCAACTGGAACTGAGGATATGTCTTATAGTCTCCAAGGTTAAAATCAGAGAATTTAACCAATGGAATGTTTCCCAATAGTTGGCCTTCTACCCGCACACTAGCCGGTAGTGGCGGTAGCGGAATTGGATATTTTGCATTCTTCGGAATTTGTACATCCGGCGCATCATCTGGACGCGGCGGAATGTAGTTCACCATAGACGCGAGCGGCTCTGGAACAGGTTCCTCCGGCTGCTGCTGAGATGCTCTTGTGCCTGGAGATGTTCTGGGATCAGTAGCACCAGGGTGTACGTAGGTCGACGGCGTCACCGGAGTGGCCATGCCGAAATCTAAGCCTCGGCGTAGAAATTGACGAACAACTTCTTCAGTCGATAAATTCTCCGTTGTGAACCAATGTAAATAACAAAACTCTGGACAGCAAATGGCGGAACTGCGTAGGGTATAGACTCTGAAAACAAGGGATAATAGTCTGCACACTCGGCTCTGAAAACAATAATGCAGATCTTCAAACACACTTGTGCAACTCGAGACAGTAACCCGAAATTGATACAAGTGTGAGGTATTTATGGCCAGCGGGGTTAGTAAATGCGACCAAGTGGGGTAACGTAGCTATAGGCGGCTACAGATGTGTTGACAACACGCTATCCTCCTTGCCGTAGCGGTGCATTTAGTGTGATTGACGGGGTCTGACAGCCTTCCAGGAGAAGCTAATGCTTTCGGCGCCTGGGTTAAATGCAAATCTTTCGAAGATTAAGCCGAATCCGTCAGAACGGGTAGAATTAAATAGCGGCCTTATCCTTCATTTATTCAAACGCGGCTACATAACTGCTGTAATTCAAAATTTCCGGCGGGTCATTTCAACTTAGGAAACCGTGCCTCTATGGGTCCACAACAAAACTCTTTTCAGCGGCAAATTATGAAAGGGGACTTCGCAAGAGCGATAGTCCAATGGTCCACAAAGCAAAACTTCGCCAGAGCGGACTGCTAAGCTTTGCTCAAGCAATTTTTATTCAGGATGCGCGGATATTTCAAGGAACTGCGCAGGAAGCTGGAAACTGAGGGTGTGTCGCAGCTTCCGTGTAGACTAAATGCGATGTCTCTTTCAACTACACTGGGCATCTGCATTCTTGAGTAATATATTATGTCGACATGGCGGAGTGGACGTCGCAATAAAGCTTAAGCCGACTCCCGTTTATCATTGTAGGTAGTAGTTCTCCATTCAGCTTCGCAAGCTGAACTGCGCCTCCATCTGTTATTTTTATTACCTGAAAAGGACCTAACCAATGCACACGAAACTTGCCTGGAAACTTGATGAATTTACTATCGTAAAGGAGTACCAAGTCTCCTTCTTCAAAGTGCTTATGCTTAATGTGCCTGTCATGCCAAGCTTTCTGTCTTGCCTTCTGTACCTGTTGATGAAATCCGGCCAAAAGTCTGTCTTCTTCTAAGGAAAGCAGTTGCGAAAGTCTTTCATTCATAGTGTCAGGATCTGCCATTTCTGTAATTTGCGCAATTCGGAGACTGGGAACAATGTATTCCATGGGCATAACTGCTTCTTGTCCATACACCAAGCTGAAAGGTGTGTGACCTGTTAATTTCTTGCAAGTGGTTCTGTAAGCCCATAATACAGCTGTGACTCTAAGGTCCCAATCATCTCTTTGTTGATTACAGATTTTTGTCAGGGCATTCTCAAGAATCTTATTGAATGCTTCCACCGTACCATTAGCTTGAGGATGGTAGGGTGTACTCTTATGGTGATTAATTTGAAATTCTTCAGTAAGGGCCTCTATAGTCTCATTGAGGAAATGTGTACCTTGATCACTCATAAGGATCACTGGGCATCCAAACCTAGTGATAATGTTCTCGAAAATGAACTGCGCGGCAGTAGCAGCGTCGCAGTTCTTAACTGGCTTCGCCTCAGCCCATCGGGTGAGGTACTCAGTAGCTGTAATGATATATCTTGCGCCAGTTCTTTTTCCTGGTGGGTTAATAGGTCCTACAAAGTCAATGGCCCATTTATCAAAAGCACGCAGTGTGATCTGGGGTCTTAGCGGCATTTCATCTCTCCTTGAGGGTTTTCCTGTGCGCTGGCACACATCGCAACATTTACAGAATTCCTTAGTATCCTTATGCAATGTCGGCCACCAAAGTCCTGCGGCTAATATCTTCTGCGCAGTCGGCTTTCCTGCGAAATGGCCTCCTGCGGTACCTGAATGCGCTTCTGCGATGATAGAGCTCTTTTCATGTGGTAAGATACATCTGCGCAAAATTTCGTCAGGGCCCAACTTATAAAGCTGGCCTGCTATCAAAGTGAAGTCTGCGGCTCTGACAACAAGTTGCTTCTTCTGCTGGATTGTAAACTCAGCCGGCGCTTGTCCGGTAGTGAGAAACTTAAGAATATCAGAATAATATTCGTCCGCTGCTTGGATATAAAACAACTGTGCGTCAGGCAGATTGTCCTCCAGACTCGTAGGTTCCTCTCCTGACTCTATTCTGGATAGATGGTCAGGCCCTGCATTCAATCTGCCTGGCTTTACAATAACCTCAAAATCATACTCTTGAAAGAGCAGTAGCCATCTGCAAATTCTTCCTCCTAAAACTGGTTTATTGACCAAATATTTCAAAGCAGAATGATCAGTATACATTTTAAAGTGAGCTCCTAACAGGTAGTGTCTGAATTTCTGTAGGGCATACACCATAGCTAGTCCTTCCCGTTCTGTAGTGGTATAGTTCTTCTCAGTCGTAGATAGCTTTCTGCTGGAGTAAGCAATTGGGTGGTCAATACTTCCGTCTCCAGACTGTGTAAGCACGATTCCTAATGCTATGGAAGAAGCATCAACATGAACATGAAAAGGTTTTCTCCAATCCGGGAAAACTAGAATAGGCGCTGTGATCATCTTTTCTTTAAGTGTGTCCAAGCTCTGTTGGCATTCCTCTGTCCATTGGAACTTCGAATCCTTCTTCAGCAATCTTTCCATAGGCGCTGTGATCCTTGCATATCCTTTGATGAATTTTCTGTAGTATCCTGTATGTCCCAATGTAGTGCGCAATTGCTTAACTGAGTTGGGCGCAGGTAAATTAGCAATGATGGCAACCTTCGCAGGATCCATCAGGAGTCCTTGTCTGCATACAATATGTCCCAACAAAATACCAAAGGGCGCACAAAATATACATTTTTTCAAGTTAAGGGAAATCTGATGCTGTCTACATTTTTCTAGCATCATGCGCAGATTCGCAATATGGTTCTTTAGTAAACCAAATACAGTCCAGTCATCAAAATAGACTTCTAAAAACTTGTGGATAAATTCTTTAAAAACAGCAACAACAACTCTAGAGAAGATAGCAGGTGCGTTTTTAAGACCAAAGGGCATTACCGTATACTGGAATGAGCCCCATTCAGTTGCAAAAGTAGTCTTGTGGCGGTCGTCCGGATGGATTCTAATCTGATGATATCCCGAAAATCCATCAGTGAAAGAGTAAGCCTCTTGTCCTCCAACATTATCAAGTACTTCATCTGTGAAAGGAGTGGGAAATGGGTCGTGCGCTGATGCATCATTGAGTTTGCGCAAGTCGACACAAATTCTTATTTCACCTTTCGTTTTCTTTTCTTGGACCACCATAGGACTAATCCAATCGCTTTCCTCTACTGGCTCAATAATACCTGCTGCAAGCATCTTATCAATTTCTTCTTTGACTTTTTCTTTGTAGCGCGGGTTCAACCTGTATGGGCGCTGCTTTACTAGCTTGGCGTCTGGTTTCAGAGGTATGCGCATCACTCCTAAGTCTCCTAGGATGCCTTTCATTTCTGTGAACTTGGTAGGAAAGATATCCTGGTAATCACGTAATAAATCTGAAACATGCGCAACGGTTTCATCATCCCAATAATCTCCTATAGAAGCAAACTTTGGGTCAGCTTCTGTACCAATGTTAACTTTCTTGAGCTTGACGTGTTCTGCGATGGCAGGAATATCAAGCTCAGGACCTTCAATATTGCGCGTCCCTTCTGATTCTGGGATATTGATGTTGCGAGGATCGTCCTCCTCATCTTCAGCGGTGAAGTTATAGCATTCCAGGGCATGTTCTATCTGGACAGCCCAATCTGGTTGGGAATATTCTGTTACTAGACCTGGTTCAAATACCTTCTTTTTAATACACTTCAGAGCCTGATCAATGCTTGGATGCTCTGACTCAAAGCTGAATGTAAGTTGAAAACTTTCTATCATAAGAGCCCAAGTAAGAGTGCCTTTGCGCAATTCTATTTCAGTATACCAATTCCTTGGAATTGTATCTAATGTGTGGATGAATTGGTGAACCCATTCATCTTCCGGAATATCTGACCATTGCTGAATACATGCTTCAATGTGTGACCTGGGGTCACTCTGTCCTTCATATTTGCGTAGCGCTTCGGCTGTGGTGTCCTGAAATCTGCGCAGTATCAATCTGCGACAGTCTTTCCATGTATGAATATTCTCCTTGTGCGCAATCCACCATCTTGCGGGTGTAGCGCGCAATGCTATATCCAGTGCCTGGATGCGCTGCGGTTCTGGAAGCTTTTGTTCATATTCCTGTATGAATTTAGTTACTTCAGTTAAGCCATCAAAAGTTGGAGTATCAATTAATTCTGTGCCAATCCATCGGATGGATTTAGTCATCATGGCGCAACGTCTTGCAGAAACCTCATGTAGACGATTCTGCCAGTTTTCCAATCCTGCATCTGAATCTGATGTGCACGAGCTATCACATCGCCAGCTGATATGGCCGTCTGCTGTGGGGTTGACATAGTCACTGTGGTTAGTGGTCATCTGATACAAGCTTTCCATGTGGCGCGCTTCCTCTTCTGCGCGAATGGGTTCTATATATCTTGGTCCTTGAATAGGATCAAGAGGTGCGATGACCCTGATCTGGTCATCCTCAAAGGTCATCTGTCTTTTCTTCAGGTTAATGACAGCCAAATTATCAAGTGCCCAGTCTATTCCTAACAGCGCTGGGTATGGTCTACTATCATCCATAATTTTGATTACTTCAAAATCTGCAGAGCTTCTTACTCCTTCAATATCAATAGGTACATTGGGTAATCTGCCCAATGGAGAGACTCGTTGCTGATTTGCGAGTCTTAGCTGGATAGGGGATCTTGTAAGCTGAGGGCTTCCCATCTGTTCCCATGTCTGCATAGTGAGAACATTGGCTTCTGAGCCCAAATCTAACATGACTTCGTCCATTTCAAATGCTCCAATCTGCGCTGTAAGCCTCATCTCTTTTCCAGTTCTAATGTGACTCCTAATCTGGTGAACAGCACGCTGTGGTGTGTTCGTCGAAGCAGAGTGTTGGCACTGATCCAACAGGTGTTGGAGTTCTAGAGTTGCTTGTTCATTGCGCAACAATTTTAAACATTGTCGCAGGAACGCATGAACACTGCCTAGTGCATGCTCCTTATCGTCATCAGGTCTTCCAGCTGTAGTGGCCTGTTCTTGTACCAGGTTGTCTTGTCTTAGCACTTGCGATCTACTATTGTTCTGCGGAATTGCGGCAGAACTTGAAGCTCTCGGATCTGAGAAATACTCTTGAGCTTGCTTAAATGCTTCTTTTTGCTTCTGCAGGTTAAGTGGGGCTGGTTTAATGTTAGCGCGGCGCACCCATTGCGTCGCTTGCTTTCCCGTTCCCATCTCTTGCGCACCAGTGGTAGCTCCACTGCGTGTCACTATATTAACTGTAGGGTCTGGTTCTCTTTTTTCTGCTCCAATCAACTGAATATTCTGATTTACCTGTGGTGTCTTTGCTTGCATCTTAGCCTGTAACTGAGGACATTCTTCAATGATATGGTCAGAAGATTTACAATATCTGCAGAGGGTTGTAGGATTTTGGCAATCCCTAGCAAAATGACCTTGTTCTCCGCAATTATAACAAGTGATCTGTCCTCTTCCGCGACCAAAGTTTGTTGTGCGTCCACGTCCCCTGTAATTTCCTGCTCGGGCGTCCCGAGTTTGGTCATAAGGTGGACCTGCTGTGGGTCCTTGTGTCTCTGCTTGTACCCTATAGACATCATGCTTTCTTTCTATCATAAGATCATATGCTCTACAATTGTTCTCATCATGACCTACTGATTTACAGAAATTACAATATAGATTCTTTGGAGTTTGTACATATTTCTGAAGTAAGTGGCATTCTTGTGGTCTATGACCTCTAGTTCTGCAGATTTCACACCAAGGCCCTTGTGCCTGTGGTAAAGGATTAGGTGCTCCAGTTGCAATATAGTCTATGAAAACAGGACAATGGTCCTTTGAATGACCTTGGGCTTTACATTTTGTACACCAAATTTCTTCCTTAATCTCCTTGCCTTTCTTAATATCATGCACTTGCAAGGTTAAGTTTGCTAATTGGTTCTGTAAATGCGCAACATCGTTGCTTGTTCCTGCAATTGGCGAAGCTTCTAGTTTCATAGCCATTTCTAGAGCTTGTTCCTGAGTATTGAGATTCTGTTGCATAAGAGGAAGTCTAATGTGTGGGAGCAGCGCAGCAATGAACCATTCTTTATGTTGCTGTGGTGCAAACTCGAAGCTTACTTGATCTATCAAAGCTTTGAACTTCTGGTCAAAGTCCCATACTGATTCTGTAGGTAACTGTTTGATGTCTTTGAGCTCTGTTATACACTGTGATTCTGACTTAGGTTTCTTGAATTCTCTAATCATGGCATTTCTTACCTCAGCAAGCGTCCTATTCTGTGCTGCTGAGTATTTCATGAACCAAGTCAAGGCTCTTTCTCTTAGTGTGGTTGCTAACTGAACCAGTTTAACAGCATCGTCATTAATTTGCTTAATTATCCAAATGGCTTCACATAAGAACCAGTGCTGCTCAGGGTCCTCTATCCCTGTTCCTCTAAAAGTTGGTAGTTTCATGTCATCACCCATCCTTCTTGCACGGGTTTGAGGTGGAGGTACCGTAGCAGTGCCTCTGGGATGGTTAAACAAAGGTGGTACAGAGGTACTAGAAGTAGCGTGTGGGCTACTAGAAGGTGTTACTGTAGGATTATACTGAGCTCCGTCTGGTTTTTGCGGTGTAAAGGGGTAATACGGGATATGAGCACTCCCTTGTCGTTCTATATGGCTTGCTCTAGGGACTTGGCTATCGTTTGGGCTAGACTCAAAAGGATATTGGTCAAGGCCTACTTTATATCGTTTTCCACTACGAGTGCAACCAATAACTTCAGGATCACTATCAGAATCTACGGACATTACTTGACTATGCTATTCATCAGAAGCAATACATAGCTTTCCCTTTTCATACAGAAGCATTTTAATCCATAAGTTCAGAGAATTTAAGAACTTACCTCTGTGTACTTGGAAGAAACTCCTCTCAGCTTCACTGAAACTCTTTCTTGTATCGACTGCAAATTCGGTAATGAAACCTTCCAGTAGACTATTCAACCAAAAGTCTACTGCGCGGGACACAGGATTGTCTATCTGCTTCACAATACTGACTAGCTCAGGCGTCCACGTGACGGGTCGATCAACATGCAGCGTAGGTCTAGAATCTGCTAACTTGGCTATCCAAGCGTGTAACTCCAATGCAAACGTAACAAAGAAAATTTCGTAAAGGTCAGCATAAATATACTTCTGTAACCAATCTTCTGTTTGAAGCGTAGGGCTTCTATTTTCTTGTTCAGCAAACTCTTTAGCCTTTAAATCAAACCAATCTCCAATTTCCTTAGCTGTAGGATTCCAGTAACACATTTGTTAGCTGAGCAAGTCTCAGTGTAACAGGACCTTATGTTGTCTTCAGCAACAGTCTCAGATGTCGCGTGACTAGTAAGTCTTACAGCAACAAGTCGCAAGGCAAAGGAATCATTTGTTGGCTCAATCAACAGGGTTCAAAGCCATGGAAGTAATGTGATCAAAAAGTCATAAGACAACAGAACCATTTGTTGGTCACTAGGCAACGGAACCATTTGTTGACTGCTCTCTCTTGCGCGTCACTGGAATAAGAAGTCTCGCTCACACGGCAACGGAACCATTTGTTGACTGCTCTCTCTCGCGCGTCACTGGAATAAGAAGTCTCGCTCACGCGGCAATGGAACCATTTGTTGACTGCTTTTTCTGGGCAGACCCAGGTTTTAATGAAGCGCAGCAACAAAACCCCTTGGCGCACTGGCCCTCTCGGCAACGAGCTGCGCGGCAGCTCGAGGTCTCACCCGAAGTGGCTATGGGGGGGTTAAGGAATCAGGTTTCCTTAACCGGGGTGACGCGGAGATAGCTCTTCCTTGAATGGTTCCTGTGAAATCGGCGGTCGGACCTTCCCGCAGGCCGCTCGGCGCAGCTGCGAGGATTCCTCCCTTGGCAGGTCTACTGCGCAGTTTCTCCTCTCTAACGCAGCAGGTAACTATCCCTTGGGTCGACGCGCTAAACACTTTCTCGCCCTTCACATCCAGCACAGTAACGCAGTCTGCTCTCGCCGCAGCGACCGTGCGTTACTACTTCTTTAGTACTTAAGACACTTATAGTTATCAAGGGATCTTTCCAACTTGCTCAAACAGTCACAAAGATAAGACAGAAGTCTTGCATACACAAAGAATGAACTCTAAATAGTTATCACTCACGCAAACATTATAACAAGACGATATAAGTGAAGCTCATCTCCTCGAGGAAAACCACGTCCTCAGGAGTTTTATATTAACCAGAAAATGATAGAGTTATACAATATGCTGCGCACACAGCTGCAGCCTTAGAACTTACAGGAAACTCCACGCACACAGCTGGGAGCCCTTCTCTCAAGCTTGTCTCCTCTCTATGGAGATTACAAAGGCACAGACGTCGACTCAGACTGTCTGGCAACTCAGGGATTAGCTCCTCGGCTATCCGATTTCCTCTCTAGTTCTACACACCGGGTAGAAAATACAGTGAAGGATAATCAACACATGATCTATCCTTTAGACTGGCTCTCTAACAGTCTAGCATCTAACTCTCTAACTCTCCAAAAGGAAGGAAGTAGGGGAAGGGAGGAAGAAACCTCTACCCATTACAATGATTCATCTATATAGGTAGCCATGACGGTCACACCTTTACAAAACTGTGGGCCTTTCCCAACAGTGATTCCCAAAAACCCTAACCACGCACATGGCTAGGTGTACTGTAGGCGCCGCTTGCAGTCACGTCGCCGCTTCCTGCAGGCTCCGTGAATTCCGGCGCAGATTGTGGGTATGGGCGATCGTCCTTCGCCTTCAATGCTCTGGTCCGTTGCTCCTCCTTGATCCGAGCAACCATAACTTCTGTACTAAGCCTTTAAATGAGGGTAGCTGAGCCCTCTACTCCATCGCCTTATTTATTATGGTAGCTGAGCCACCTTCATTCTTTGATGACGTGCGCGCGAGCTCCGCAATTTCCGGTCCGTGATCTGCGCTGAGATCATCCATCTGGCACCGTACTGCGCACCGTCTCCTTCTTACCCAAAACTTAGTGCTTGTCCCAAAATTTAGCACTTTCCTTCCATACTCGTGCTTTTTCTCAAAATTCGCAGCTTTTACTATAGCTGCGACCTTGGCCCCAACAGTTTGTGTGCCCTGGAGTATCGGCGGAGCTTGATTTAGCTGGAGGGGAGGCAAATTCACCGGTGGATTGTCATCTAATCAGGTAATTTATTCGCCCATACCATTTTTTTGTCATTTCTTAACCTAAATTACTATTTTTTTATTGTTTAAAACAACCTAGTTTTGTAATATTGATAAAATTGGGAATAACCCAATCTTTAATTAAATTTACATCTCGCTCAACCAAGATGAGTGAATAATTAAAATGAATCCATTTTCAAAAACTCAAAAATTCCTAATCCAACCAAAAATTGAAAAAAATAGAACTCCCCCCTTTCTACAATGTATCCATCTAAGTCACCTGACACGAGGACACGGGACACGAGTGTCCCCACGAGACATGGTGACCCCCGGAATTAGGACACGTA
Organism: Larix kaempferi; assembly: GCA_027924585.1. Classification (NCBI taxonomy): domain Eukaryota; kingdom Viridiplantae; phylum Streptophyta; class Pinopsida; order Pinales; family Pinaceae; genus Larix; species Larix kaempferi. The sequence continues at coordinate 789,173 of BSBM01000260.1, read as the reverse complement.
GGACACGTTTTATATACATATATATATATATTTTTAAAATATATTAAAATTTAAAAATATAGACATATAGATCCAATAAAATTTAACATTTACAATTACAAATATTCAATAGAAATTACATTTACAATTACAAATATGAAATATTCAATAGAAATTAGATCATTCACAAATCACAACACATTTGTCATTCACAATCACAAATCACAACGAGACATTGAGACACATAGATGCATGTCAGAGACTCGGAACCATATTTCTCATTAAGTCATCAAAATCAAAATGTATCTCGGAATGCCACTGGGCACTGGAAAATGCCAAATAGACTAATAGTCTAATAGTCTAATAGTAAATACAAAAAAGGAGTCGATCAAGATGGAAGAATCCCATCTGTCAATGACTCAATAGTCCTCCTCCATGCCTGAATCAACAAACTCATCACTGCCCGAATCCTCCTCCTCCTCCTCCTCTCTGCCAATCTGACTAACTGCATCTGCTGGTGTGGAGGATGACCCCTCCATACGATCACCCTCATCAAAAGTGACCAACTCTAGCATTGTATCATTAAGATCCATGTTGGCTAATGCCAACTCAGTACTATTGTCCAAACCCATCTCACCAGGAAAGACATCCCACATCCGTGTCTTTCCCTTCTCCCACTCCTCCCTCTTCCTGTAAATAAGACGAAGGTTGGAGTGCACATACACCATCATCTCTGCTCTGGACTGCTCAAGCCTGTTCTTCTTCACACTGTACAAGTTCCCATATGTGCTCCAATTCCTCTCACAACAAGAGGATGAAGTAACTTGAGAGAGGACCCTCAAGGATATCTTTTGTAGATGAGGGCATGTTGCCCCATGAGTTGTCCACCAAACAAGGGGTTTCTTAACCCCCATGTCTCTAACCACCTCATATCCTCCAAATATCCCAGTGCCACTAGAAAACTCATAAAATTCCTCCTTCGCCACCTCAAGGTGGTCTCTATCCTGAAGTAGCCGTCTAAATGCTATCTTCCTCCCCTCTGAGATCTCTCCATCCATGTGAGGAGGGACTCTGGATGAGGGCCCCGACCCACCACTGAGCCAATCCTACGCGTAGAACCTGGGGTTCAATGAGTGGACAAAGCAATGCAAAGGTGTGCAATTCTTATCCCACCTGGAGATAAGAATGCCCTGTATGATGGACCATAAGTTCTCTGTCGATGTCTCATACTCAACACACTCATTCTCCATATCAATGGTCCTCATGGACTCAATCATGGAATCCCACCCCTCATAAACATCTCCTAGGATGGGTTGGTCCGTGTTTGCAAACCGCAATAAAGAAATGATTGGCTCCATGATCTTGATGCTAAGGACTACCCTATCCCACCAACCATCATCTAAAACCGTGTCCCACATGACACGGGGACCTTGTTGGACATGTCCGGTTACATAGGTATCCATCCACATGAAACCCAAATTTCCAACCCTCAAAGGCCATTTCCCATGATACTAATTAAATAATTTTCCTTGGTAATGGCCATAACAAGATGAAATGCATGCACAAGCGTGAATAAAAAAATGCAAAAAAAATTAGTAACTTGGTTTCTCAAAATTTCATCACAATCATTTGTCCATGAACATAATCAAAATTTCATCAGAAGTGTATGTAGCTATACATTGCCTCTCAGTTAAGCACCCTTGACTAAATGTCAAAACACATTAACAAAGTGTCTCTCGGGCCTGCCCTATCCACACCCTCGATCAATCTACTCAACACTCAGGGACCGTCGATTCAACTGAAAGACTTCATATATAAAATCACTATGTTTTTTATTTAATTTTTTGAACTTGCCATACAATGTAGAGATCGATTTTGTAGAGAGATGTCTCTGTTTTGAGAAGTTGACATTGTTGTTATTGTCATTCTAGTCATAATCTCTAGTTGATTATTCAACATCTTAATCATTGATAGTCATATCAAGTACATATGTAATCATATTGGCAAGACAAACTCATACATATCCATTTCATTCCATGCCACTATGTCCTCCCCTCCAACCAAAAGGCGTAATATATTGAAATCAATAAATTTAATGTTAGCTTATGAAGTTGATGGAAATATTGTTTTCTGCAATGGACATAAAGGCCAAAACATGTCAAAATAACACTCCTAAATTCTAAGAATTTTAAACCCAAATTTGCATGGAAAAGTCACCAATGAGGGTTAAGAAGTGCCTTAACTTCTAGAAAGAAGTTGAACGAAACTTACTTTTTAATTGTTAAATGTTTAATTTTAAGTTTTAAATGTATGTAAGTGAATGCCATTAAATTGCTTACTTGAGTTTGATTTAATACATTTTCAATTTTGAAGAGACGTCATTATATACCATGTATATGTTTCTAATGATTTTTGTATTGATGTCTTTATTGCAGTTGCGGCTATGGACACCAATGCTGAGATACTGGTTGAGCTTGCCCACTTGAGGGGCTTTAGTGCAGATTTTAGTGGTGGTGACAGGATTCGCCGCTCGCTTGCATCAACCTTGGATGCAATTGTTGACACCATTTCACAGTCTAGCAATGTACTATATGATATTACATCATATAGAGAAAGAGAAAGACAACAATATGCTGATGGGCTAGACTACAATGCAATAAAAAAGTTGAAAATATCCAAAGAGTTCATATTTGCATTGTTTAGGGACCCTCAGAAGGGGGAAATCCCAAATGCAAACAGGCCACATATCTCCATTGAGTGGTGCACGTTTCAACCATTTGTTGATAACTGGATGGACAGATGGTACATGGTTTTTGATATGCCACCACACAACAACAGGGAAATTCCCTTGTATTTCCTTTGAAAGATGTACACAGAGTTCATGTTACATAAACACGTAAACTATTTTGACATCTTGCGGTTTTAGGGGATCGGTGGGGGGATGCCTCAAAACCGACCCAATGCGAGGCTTCAAGACCAGGATCGCCCTATCCCTGCACCTCGCAGGCAGTTGCCTGGGCCAGATGTCCCACCTGCACAACGTATTATTTCACAGACATGGGATGCATTTTTGAGTTTGGCACGGGCGGTTGTTCGCCATGGCACTATGGTTCAGCATATGGGTGAGGAAGGGACATCTGACCCTGGTGTGGTACATACACCAGCTCGTCACCATGCAGGACCATCAACTAGTGCAGGACCATCAAGACCATCCACTAGTGCAGGACCATCGACACATGCCCATCCTAGTACTGATCCTCACGAGTGCACATCATGTGGTTGTCCCTGCTATGGTCTTGCCTCAGATGTTGCCTTCAGTGGGTTTTTGAGAGAGGTATGTTGATGGTTAATTGTAATAAATTCTTCATTTATTTTCGTCTTTGTACACATATATATAGTTTGAGCTAATATATTAATATTGTGAACTTGCAGTTGATGCTTTATGCTGGCAGCGACGCCCCAAAGCCGGATGTTCCAGACTCTACAGGGGGGCATGATGCTACCCATTTGGTAGGCCCATATTATATAGCACCTATTGCCGTATCTCACACCGAGGTAAACATTTTAAAATTTTAGTTTTTTAATACTTGTTAATTTGTTAATTTCCACATACTTTACATTTTAGTTCACTAATGCTATCTACGATCTAATATTTACAATTATTAAACTTGCAAATCGCAGATCCTTCACTGGGGCAAGGTAATGTGGAGGTAGCACCCATGCTCGTACTGTCCCATGAAACATCTGGACTCCAGGTAAACAATTAAAAATGACATTTTTTAAATACATGTTTGTTTGTTGAATCATGCATGTCTAACTACATGAACACTTGCTGACTGTAGGCACCATCCGAGACATCTGTACCATTGCCTGGATTTGTATCTCCCTCCAGGCCATTCGTGAACAAGGGTTGTGTGTATGTGAGGCATTCTACTCCTAGAAAGACTCCAGCTGCCTATTTAAATATTGATTTATATAATATAGAATTTCATATGAACATGCAAACTTGTTTAGCTATTCATTTATTTAATCTATAGCCTCAATATGAGCATGCACTTAACATGATTAAACGTGCTCGACCTATGCAAGTTTGGGTCTTTCACAACTTGCCAACATATGTAATTTGGTAAAGGTTTGGAAAAATCCCATTTTTACAATTTAGCCCTTGAACATCTTAAACTTTTAATTCAATATGGAGTCCGTTACATGAATCCATGGAGTCCAGTACATGAATCCATGGATTGTCTGCGAACAAACTATTAAACGTGCTCGACCTATTCAAGTTCGGTTCTTTTGCAACTTGCCAACATATGTAATTTGGTAAAGATTTGATAAAATCCTATTTTTACCATTTATGCCTTGAACAACATCTTAAACTTTTATTTCAATATGGAGTTCGTTTCATGAACCCATGGATTGTCTCCGAACAGACTATTATTTGTTTGGGCTTTTACTATTGACAAAGTTTACAACAAAATGGATCAAAACCATTGTTATATGGATATTATCATATCTTAACATCTTATTTTTATAACCTTACTTTTTATAAGTTGGGGTGCGCTCGTGAGGCTCAAAACCTCTATCATAAAGATTGTCTCTAAGTAAACCCCATGAAATTATACCTTTATTCACTACCCTTAATATCCTCTCAAGGTACCTATGCATCAAAACACTTTGATTACATCTATGTACACATTTTCACACGCATTTATTTCTCATTCATTACTTAAAAGTTGGTTTCTTAACCTAACTTCGTCATCAGCCATGGGATGATTTCTTAACGTCTCACTAAGGCTCGGTTTCTCAACCACCCTTCCCTACATTAGGTACGTCAATCTAAAATGTCTAGATTGCATACCTTGAATTTATTCATTATTCTCCACATAACAACCACAACCATAACCTTCTATAAATATGTATATTTATATGAATTTAGATAAATTTAATTTTCTTAATAATAAAATTTGATTATTAACCCTCAAACCAAGTTCTACATACATTCCCTATATAGTCTGCAACATACCCCTACATGTATCCATACACTTATGCTTATTAATATTTTCCAACTCATCTAACAAACGTATCTCCTTCTACAACATTAAGACCTCATATGCTTATAGATCATGTTTATTTCTAACTCCGTGTTAATATGGGTCATTTTATGTCTTTATATATTTAGGTGGTCACTAACCCTCTTCTTAACATTTTCATTCATCCTACTCTTCATGCACATACTACCATATATATATTTGGGTGTGTGCAAGAAGATGAGGGTCACTTTAGATGCAATGCTACTTTTTCAAAACTCATTCCTGATACATAAAAACATAATGCATTTCTGATATTTAGCACCTGCCATGGTAAGACCCGAGCCTGACATGTCACTGGACATGTAGGATAGGTAACCATAACGCGTACGCGTTATAGAACTACAAAACACGTACACGTTATGTAGTTACAAAACACGTATGCATTATTGAAATCTAAAATCAATTTAAAAACACAGTCCCGACCAACCCCGACCACCCGCGACGCTCTTCACGCATCAGAAACGTGAAATAAAGGTTGGACGAGGACGGTTTGTGTGTCCTGGAGTATCGGTGGAGCTCAATTTAGCTGGAGGGGAGGCAAATTCACCGGTGGATTGTCATCTAATCAGGTAATTCATTCACCCATACCATTGTTTTGTCATTTCTTAACCTAAATCACTTTTTTTTATTGTTTAAAACAACCTAGTTTTGTAATATTAATAAAATTGGGAATAACCCAATCTCTAATTAAATTCACATCTCCCTCAACCAAGATGAGTGAATAATTAAAATGAATCCCTTTTCAAAAACTCAAAAATTCCTTATCCGACCAAAAATTGAAAAAAATAGAACCCCCCCCTTTCTACAATGTATCCATCTAAGTCACCTGACACAATGTTGGGGCCAAGGTCGCAGCTATAGTAAAAGCTGCGAATTTTGGGAAAAAGCACGAGTATGGAAGGAAAGTGCTAATTTTGGGACAAGCACTAAGTTTTGGGTAAGAAGGAGACGGTGCGCAGTACGGTGCCAGATGGATGATCTCAGTGCAGATCACGGACCAGAAATTGCGGAGCCCGCGCGCACGTCATTGAAGAAGGAAGGTGGCTCAACTACCATAATAAATAAGGCGATGGAGTAGAGGGCTCAGCTACCCTCATTTAAAGGCTTAGTACAGAAGTTATGGTTGCTCGGATCAAGGAGGAGCAACGGACCAGAGCATTGAAAGCGAAGGACGATCGCCCATACCCACAATCTGCGCCGGAATTCACGGAGCCTGCAGGAAGCGGCGACGTGACTGCAAGCGGCGCCTACAGTACACCTAGCCATGTGCGTGGTTAGGGTTTTTGGGAATCACTGTTGGGAAAGGCCCACAGTTTTGTAAAGGTGTGACCGCCATGGCCACCTATATATATGAATAATTGTAATGGATAGAGGTTAGGAAGTTAGATATAGGTTGGAGAGTTAGAGAGTTAGATGTTAGACTGTTAGATAGCCAGTCTAAAGGATAGATCATGTGTTGATTATCCTTCACTGTAATTTTCTACCCAGTGTGTAGAACTAGAGAGGAAATCGGATAGCCGAGGAGCTAATCCCTGAGTTGCCAGACAGTCTGAGTCGACGTCTGTGCCTTTGTAATCTCCATAGAGAGGAGACTAGATTGAGAGAAGGGCTCCCAGCTGTGTGCGTGGAGTTTCCTGGAAAGACCTAAGGCTGCAGCTGTGTGCGCAGCATATTGTATAACTCTATCATTTTCTGGTTAATATAACACTCCCGTGGACGTGGTTTTCCTCGAGGAGAAGAGCTTCAAATATATATTCTTGTTATAATGTTTGCGTGAATGATAACTGTTTAAGATCATTACCTGTGTGTACATCTTTTGCATCATCTTTGTGACTGTTTGAGTGAGTTAGGAAGGTCCTTTATTGTTATAGTCGCCAAGTATAGAAGTAGTGGTGGAATGTTGTCGCTGCAGCGACCGAGCTTCGCGTGGCTGCGATGAGTGCGCAGGACGAGGAGGTATTTTAGCACGTCGACGCAAGGAATAGGCGCCTCCCGCGCCCGGAGGACGAGACCGCGCAGTGGGTCTGCAGGAAGGAAGGCATCCGCGTAGTTGCGTCGCGAGGCCTGCGGGAAAGTCCGACCGCCGATATAGAGGAAGAAGGAGATATATAGAACAATCTCAGCGTCACCACGGTTAAGGAAAGCTGATTCCTTAACCCCCCATAGCCACTTCGGGTGAGACCTCGAGTTGCCGCGCAGCTCGTTGCCGAGAGGGCCAGTGCGCCAAGGGGTTTTGTTGCTGCGCTTCATTAAAACCCGGGTCTGCCCAGAAAAGCAGCCAACACACAAGGACACGGGACACGAGTGTCCCCACGAGACATGGTGACCCCCGAAATTAGGACACGTAGGATACATTTTATATACATATATATATATTTTTAAAATATATTAAAATTTAAAAATATAGATATATAGATCCAATAAAATTTAACATTTACAATTACAAATATTCAATAGAAGTTACATTTACAATTACAAATATGAAATATTCAATAGAAATTAGATCATTCACAAATCACAACACATTTGTCATTCACAATCACAAATCACAACGAGACATTGAGACACATACATGCATGTCAGAGACTCGAAGCCATATTTCTCATTAAGTCATCAAAATCAATATGTAATACATAGATGTCGGAATGCCACTAGGCACTGACAAATGCCAAATAGACTAATAGTCTAATAGTCTAATAGTAAATACAAAAAAGGAGTGGATCAAGATGGAAGAATGCCATCTGTCAATGACTCAATAGTCCTCCTCCATGCCTGAATCAACAAACTCATCACTGCCCTGATCCTCCTCCTCCTCCTCCTTCTCTCTGCCAATCTGACTAACTGCATCTGCTGGTGTGGAGGATGACCCCTCCATACGATCACCCTCATCAAAAGTAACCGGCTCTAGCACTGTATCATTAATATCCATGTTGGCTAATGCCAACTCAATACTGCTGTCCAAACCCATCTCATCAGCAAAGACATCCCACATCCGTGTCTTTCCCTTCTCCCACTCCTCCCTCTTCCTGTAAATAAGACGAAGGTTGGAGTGCACAAACACCATCGTCTCTACCCTAGACTGCTCAAGCCTACTCTTCTTCACACTGTACAAGTTCCCATATGTGCTCCAATTCCTCTCACAACAAGAGGATGAAGTAACTTGAGAGAGGACCCTCAAGGATATCTTTTGTAGAAGAGGGCATGTTGCCCCATGAGTTGTCCACCAAACAAGGGATTTCTTAACCCCCATGTCTCTAACCACCTCATATCCTCCAAATCTCCTAGTGCCACTAGAAAACTCATAAAATTCCTCCTCCACCACCTCAAGGTGGTCTCTATCCTGAAGTAGCCGTCTAAATGTTATCTTTGTCCCCTCTGAGGAGGGACTCTGGATGAGGGTCTCTAGATGAGGGATCTCTCCATCCATGTGAGGAGAGACTCTGGATGAGGGCCCCGACCCACCACTGAGCCAATCCTAAGCGTAGAACCTGGGGTTCACTGAGTGGACCAAGCAATGCAAAGGTGTGCAATTCTTATCCCACCTATAGATAAGAATGCACTGTATGATGGACCATAATTTCTCTGCCGATGTCTCATACTTCAGCACACTCATTCTCCATAACAATGGTCCTCATGGACTCAATCATGGAATCCCACCCCTCATAAACATCTCCTAGGATGGGTCGGTCCGTGTCTGCAAACCGCAACAAAGAAATGATTGGCTCCATGATCTTGATGCTAAGGACTACCCTATCCCACCAACCATCATCTAAAATTGTGTCCCACGCGACACGGGGACACTGTTGGACGTGTCCGGTTGCTTAGGTATCCATCCACATGAAACCCAAATTTCCAACCCTCAAAGGCCATTTCCCATGATACTAATTAAATAATTTTCCTTGGTAATGGCCATAACAAGATGAAATGCGTGCACAAGCGTGAATAAAAAAATGCAAAAAGATTTAGTAACTTGGTTTCTCAAAATTTGATCACAATCATTTGTCCATGAACATAATCAAAATTTCATTCGAAGTGTATGTAGCTATACATTGCCTCTTAGTTAAGCACCCTTGACTAAATGCCAAAACACATTAACAAAGTGTCTCTCGGGCCTGCCCTATCCACACCCTCAATCAATCTACTCAACGCTCAGGGACCGTCGATTCAACTGAAAGACTTCATATAGAAAATCACTATGTTTTTTATTTAATTTTCTGAACTTGCCATACAATGTAGAGATCGATTTTGTAGAAAGAAATTGTCTCTGTTTTGAGAAGTTGACATTGTTGTTATTATCATTCTAGTCACAATCTCTAGTTGATTATTCAACATCTTAATCATTGATAGTCATCTCAAGTACATATGTAATCATATTGGCAAGACAAACTCATACATATCCATTTCATTCCATGCCACTTTGTCCTCCCCTCTAACCACAAGGTGTAATATATTGAAATCAATAAATTTAATGTTAGCTTATGAAGCTGATGGAAATATTATTTTCTGCAATGGACATAAAGGCCAAAACATGTCAAAATAACACTCCTAAATTCTAAGAATTGTAAACCCAAGTTTGCATGGAAAAGTCAACAATGAGGGTTAAGAAGTGCCTTAACTTCTAGAAAGAAGTTGAACAAAACTTACTTTTTAATTGTTAAATGTTTAATTTTAAGTTTTAAATGTATGTAAGTGAATGCCATTAAATTGTTTACTTGAGTTTGATTTAATACATTTTCAATTTTGAAGATACGTCGTTATATACCATGTATATGTTTCTAATAATTTTCGTATTGATGTCTTTATTGCAGTTGCGGCTATGGACACCAATGCTGAGATACTGGTTGAGCTTGCCCACTTGAGAGGCATTAGTGCAGATTTTAGTGGTGGTGACAGGATTCACCGCTCGCTTGCATCAACCTTGGATACAATTGTTGACACCATTTCACAGTCTAGCAATGTACTATATGATATTACATCATATAGAGAAAGAAAAAGACAACAATATGCTGATGGGCTAGCCTACAATGCAATAAAAAAGTTGAAAATATCCAAAGAGCTCATATTTGCAATATTTAGGGACCCTCGGATGGGGGAAATCCCAAATGCAAATAGGCCGCATATCTCCATTGAGTGGTGCACGTTTCAACCATTTGTTGATAACTGGATGGACAGATGGTACATGGTTGTTGATATGCCACCACACAACAACATGGAAATTCCCTTGTATTTCCTTCGAAAGATGTACATAGAGTTCGTGTTACATAAACACGTAAACTATTTTGACATCTTGCAGTTTCAGGGGATCGGTGGGGGGATGCCCCAAAACTGACCCAATGCGAGGCTTCGAGACTAGGATCGCCCTATCCCTACACCTCGTAGGCAGTTGCCTAGGCCAGATGTCCCACCTGCACATCGTATTATTCCACAGACATGGGATGCATTTTTGAGTTTGGCACGAGCGGTTGTTCGCCATGGAACTATGGTTCAGCATATGGGTGAGGAAGGGACATCTGTCCCTGGTGTGGTACATACACTAGCTCGTCACCATGCAGGACCATCAACTAGTACAAGACCATCAGGACCATCCACTAGTGCAAGACCATCCACTAGTGCAGGACCATCGACACATCCCCATCCTAGTACCGATCCTCACAAGTGCACATCATGTGGTCATCTTGCTATGGTCTTGCCTCAGATGTTGCCTTCAGTGGGTTTTTGAGAGAGGTATGTTGATGGTTAATTGTAATAAATTCTTCATTTATTTTCGTCTTTGTATACATATATATAGTTTGAGCTAATATATTAATTTTGTGAACTTGTAGTTGATGCTTTATGTTGGCAACGATGCCCTAGAGTCGGATGTTCCAGACTCTACAGGGGGCATTATGCTACCCATTTGGTAGGTCCATCTTATATAGAACCTATTGCCGTATCTCACACCGAGGTAAAAATTTTAAAATTTTAGTTTTTTAATACTTGTTAATTTGTTAATTTTCACATACTTTACATTTTAGTTCACTAATGCTATCTACGGTCTAATATTTACAATTATTAAACTTGTGAATCGCAGATCCTTCACTGGGGCAAGGTAATGTGGAGGTAGCACCCATGGTCGTACCGTCCCATGAAACATCTGGGCTCCAGGTAAACAATTAAAAATGACATTTTTTAAATACATGTTTGTTTGTTGAATCATGCATGTCAAACTACATGAACACTTGCTGACTGTAAGACCATCCGAGACATCTGGACCATTGCCTGGATTTGTATCTCCCTCCAGGCCATTCGTGAACAAGGGTTGTGTGTATGTGAGGCGTTCTACTCCTAGAAAGACTCCAGTTGCTCACGACCATGGGCTTACTCACACCATGGTAATGTATATCCTTTGATGATATTTGTTGTTTAACTTGAAATCCAGTGCGTAAATTATTTTTGTTAATGTTTGAATTGCATGTTTATTGCATCAAGAACCCGAGTTGTCTACTAAAAACCTTGCATCGATGGTTGATGTAGCAGTCAGTGCCACATCTGCAATGGCAACTGATCACACACAGGTATGTAACTATTTCAACATTATCTTTACATAGTTTATTATTGTTGTCTATTGTTTATTCATGCATTTCTAACTATTTCAACATTTTTTCATTGTAGCCACCACCAACAGGAGCAGTTCCTGGCCCCCCTGGTTCGACCATCCTGGATGTTCAACCAATAGCTCCATCTGCTACACAAGCAACGCAATCTCCTTTGTCAGTTGAGGTGAGATGTCCTTCCGTGACCAAGTGTTTCATGCACTTTCCATGCACCAGTTGATAATTGTTGAGTTAATTGTTGAGCTAATGTATTAGTGTACATAGTTAGTTGAATTTAACAATTGATATTTAATTTGCAGGATCCATAGACGTACACTGATCCTAGAGATGTGCCTAGAGGATCAACGTCGGGAAAGAACAAGAGGAAGCTTGAGTTTTGATGTGTTTTATGGGATATATGTACATTTGGATACATGTAAATGTGGCTTTGATAGTTTTGGATAGTTTTGGACACATGTGCTTTTGGATATTTTTGTATATATATGTACTTTTCAATACATTCACTTTTGGAGACATGTACATTGACTTTATTGTGCATGTACTTTTGGAGACATGTACATTAATTTTATTGGATACATGTACTTTTGGATATACATGTACTTTTGGAGACATGCACTTTTGGATACTTTTGGATATATATGTACTTTTGGATACATGTACTTTTGGAGACATGCACATTGACATTTCACTGATAAATGAATGATACATTTCACTTTGTATTTGTTCTTCGGTTTCCATGTGTTCTTGTGTCAATCTAATGTGTTGATTTGTGTGGATTATCTATTACTCATGAATGCGCTATGTCAAAAGAACAAACTATTATATTTAAAGGTTTCAACAAACTCACTACATGCGTGCACTAATTGGTATCTAATTAAAATTTGTGATTTTGGATGATCATTACAAGTTATGTCAAAGTTCTTGCTTGTGTAATTTAATCAAACTAAATGCAATACAATGCTTTTCAAGGTTTCAATGAACTCACTCATGCACACTAATTGGATAGGTGTAATTAAAATTTGTGAGTTTGGATGATTAAATTACAAGTTAAGTTAATGTTCAAGTGTAATTTAATAAAACTACACATTTCATCAATGCCCAATATTTGATTGTACAATTAGATTCAACATTACATATGAGTAACTACATACAAGTGCTCAAAGAAACATTGGTGAAAGGAACAAACATTACCTCAGGATTCGAGAAATAAAGTGCCTTCTAATGTTCGTTGGGAAGGATATGCTTGGTTATCCTTATGGCTTGGAGGTCATCTTCATGTAGATAAGTACTCTTGTTGTCATGTGTCATTAAGGTTTTTTCATGTGGTAAAACCTTTCAAGGTCAGGGTTTGTTCATGGTTTGATTGTACTTGATTTCTAAACATATGATTTTTCTAAGAAAGGTTGCTAGGTTTTCTTCCCCATGAGGGTTTCCCGGGATAAAATGTTGTGTCTCTTGTCCTTGAACAACATTTTCATGCGACTTACAGCTCGACATAGCCTAGAAACTGGACGTCGAACCAACGAACTGTTGACTCCGTTGGTCCCCTGGCGTGCGATTGCCTCTAGGGGGCCCTCTCCCTCATCTCCCCATGGCTCGTGGCTTCATTGTGCATTCATTTCATAAACTAGGGTTTTGCTCAATTTCATTGCATGCAATCTCGCATTGGTGGGTCAACTCTGCAAAAACCTCCCTCGAGCCAGTGTTGGCAGTGTTCCCACGTCGGCATTGCCCACACACACTTGTAGGAGCCAATGGCATGCAATCTTCCTACTCTGTTTGCTTTTTGGCTCCCGGGCGGAAATTCACCAAGTGTCCCTGAACATCATTTTCATGCGACTTGGAGCTCGACATAACTCGGAAACCGGACGTCGAACCGATGAACCGTCGACTCTGTTGATCTCCTAGTGTGCGATTACCTCTAGGGGGGCCTCTCCCTCGTCTTCCCATGGCCCCGTGGCTTCATTGTGCATTCATTTCATAAACTAGGGTTTTGCTCAATTTCATTGCATGCAATCTCGCATTGGTGGGTCAACTCTGCAAAAAACTCCCCCGAGCCAGTGTTGGTAGTGTTCCCACATCAGCATTGCCCACACACACTTGCAGGAGCCAATGGCACGCAATCTTGTTGCTCTGTTTTTTTTTTGGCTCTCGGGCGGAAATTCACCAAGTGTCCCTGAACGACATTTTCATGTGACTTGCAGATTGACATAACTCGGAAACCGTACGTCAGACCGACGAACCGTCGACTCCGTCGGTCTCCTGGCATGCGATTACCTTTAGGGGGCCCTCTCCCTTGTCTCCCCATGGCCCTATGGCTTCATTGTGCATTCATTTCGTAAACTAGGGTTTTACTAAGTTTTATTGCATGCAATCTTGCATTGGTGGGTCAACTCTGCAAAACCCTCCCCCGAGCCAGTGTTGGCAGTGTTCCCATGTCAACATTGCCCACACACACTTGCAGGAGCCAATGGCACGGAATCTTGCTGCTCCATTTGCTTTTTGGCTCCTGTACGGAAATTCACCAAGTGTCCTTGAACAACATTTTCATGTGACTTGCAACTCGACATAACTAAGAAACCGGACATCGGACCGACGAACCGTCGACTCCATTGGTCTCCTGGCGTGTGATTACCTCTAGGGGGGCCTCTCCCTTGTCTCCCCATGGCCCAGTGGCTTCATTGTGCATTCATTACGTAAACTAGTGTTTTGCTCAGTTTTATTGCATGCAATCTCGCATTGGTGGGTCAACTCTGCAAAACCCTCCCTAGAGCCAGTGTTGGCAGTGTTCCCATGTCGGCATTTCCCACACACACTTAAAGGAGCCAACGACATGCAATCTTGCCGCTCCATTTTCTTTTTGGCTCCCGGACGGAAATTCACTAAGTGTCCCTAAATAGCATTTTCATGCGACTTGCAACTCGACATAACTCGGAAACTGGACGTCGGACCGATGAACCGTCGACTCCATTGATCTCCTGGCATGCAATTACCTCTAGGGGGCCCTCTCCCTCATCTCCCCATGGCCCAGTGGATTCATTGTGAATTCATTTCGTAAAATAGTGTTTTGCTCAGTTTAATGCAATCTCGCATTGGTGGGTCAACTCTGCAAAAACCTCCCTCGATCCAGTGTTGGCAGTGTTCCCATGTCGGAATTGCCCACACACACTTGCAGGAGCTAACAGCATGCGATCTTGTTGCTCCGTTTGCTTTTTGGCTCCTGGACGGAAATTCACCAAGTGTCCCTGAACGACATTTTCATGCGACTTGCAACTCTACATAACTCAGAAACCAGATGTCGGACCAACGAACCGTCAACTCCGTTGGTCTCTTGGCATGTGATTACCTCTAGGGGACCCTCTCCCTCGTCTCCCCATGGCCTACTGGCTTCATTGTGCATTCATTTCATAAACTAGGGTTTTGCTCAGTTTAATTGCATGCAATCTCTCATTGGTGGGTCAACTCTGCAAAAACCTCCCCCGAGCCAGTGTTGGCAGTGTTCCCATGTTGGCATTTCCCACACACAATTGCAGGAGCCAACGGCACGCAATCTTCCTGCTCCGTTTTCTTTTTGGCTCCCGAACGGAAATTCACCAAGTGTCCCTGAACGACATTTTCATGCGACTTGCAACTCGACATAACTTGGAAAATGGACGTTGGATCGATGAACTGTCGACTTCATTGGTCTCCTGGCGTGCGATTACCTTTAGGGGGCCCTCTCCCTCGTCTCCCCATGGCCTAGTGGCTTCATTGTGCATTCATTTCATAAACTAGGGTTTTGCTCAGTGTGGGAGTGTGCAATTTTTGCACACGGGGGTCAACTTTGGAAAATCATCCACCAGATAGGTATGGCTAGTGTTCTCAGCCCAAACTTGCCTAGACACACCTCTAGGACTCCCCGAAACCTGGTTTTGTTGCACAATTGAAGTTCTATGCCCCCGGCAAGTATCGAGCAGGTGTCCCTTAAGGCCTTATGTCAGCGAGACGGGACGAGCCATAGAATGAATACCGTGGCTTGGATCGATGAACCGTCGAATCCGTTGGATTCAGCACACCAGGATAGTGCCAAGGTTGCCCCCTCCCCTCTAGCCCGGTGGCCCATGTGTCACCTTGCAGGTCCATCTTGGAAACTAGGGTTTTGCTTAGTGTGGGAGTGTGCAATTTTTGCACACGGGGGTCAACCTTGGAAAATCATCCACCGAGCAGGTATGGATAGTGTTCCTAGCCTGAACCTGCCTAGACACACCTGCAGGACTCCCCAAAACCCAGTTTTGTTGCACAGTTGGAGTTCTATGCCCCCGGCAGGTATCTAGCAAGTGTCCTTGAAGGCCTTTTGGATGCGAGACAGAACGAGCCATAGAATGACGACTGTGGTTCGGATCGACAAACCGTTGACTCTGTTGGATTCAGCACGCCGGGATAGTGCTAGGGGTGCCCCTCCCCTTTAGCCCAGTCGCCCATGTGTCACCTTGCAGGTCCATCATGTAAACTAGGGTTTTGCTCAGTGTGGAAGTGTGCAATTTTTGCACACGAGGGTCAACTTTGGAAAATCATCCACCGGGCGGGTATGGCTAGTGTTCCCAACCCGAACCTTCCTAGACACACCTGCAGGACTCCCCGAAACCCAGTTTTGTTGCACGGTTGGAGTTCTATGCCCCCGGTAGGTATCCAGCAGGTGTCCCTGAAGGCCTTATAGCAACGAGACAGGACGAGCCATAGAATTAAGACCATAGCTCGGATCGACGAATCGTCAACTCTGTTGTATTCAGCACACCGGGATAGTGCTAGGGGTGCCCCTCCCCTCCGACCCGGTGGCCCATGTGTCACCTTGCAGGTCCATCTTGGAAACTAGGGTTTTGCTTAGTGTGGGAGTGTGCAATTTTTGCACATGGGGGTCAACTTTGGAAAATCATCCACCGGGCGGGTATGGCTAGTACACCCAGCCTGAACCTGCCTAGACACACCTGCAGGACTCCCCGGAACCTAGTTTTGTTGCACGGTTGAAGTTCTATGCCCCTGGTAGGTATCCAGCAAGTGTCCCTGAAGGCCTTTTGGGTTCGAGACGGAACGAGCCATAGAATGACGACCGTGGCTCGGATCGACGAACCGTCGAATCTGTTGGATTCAGCACACTAGGATAGTGCTAGTGGTGCCCCTCCCCTCTGTCCCAGTGGCCCATGTGCCACCTTGCAGGTCCATCTTGGAAACTAGTGTTTTGCAGGTTTATGATGAAGATTTTCATGATGATGATGATGGTGATGATGATGATGGTGATGATGATGAAGATGTTGATGATGATGGCTTGGTCTAAGGTGGTGCTCTCAAATAGTTAATTCATTATGAAATATTTAACAAGACATGAATTAAATTTAATATAAGTGTATTGTTTAATATAGTGAGCATGAATTGAATTAATTTTGTTGGGTGAAGCCAATAACCAACATGATGAACATAATATAATTTTAGGGTTTACTGATCATATGTAAAAGATGGCATATTCATAAACTTGACATACAAGAGAAATTTTGGCATATTTATAAACAACGTAAACATAAATTTGGCATATCAAGAACACAAAATTGACACATTCATATGAAACATACATGTGAAAATTGAGCATATATCAATATTCAATTACAAATAGTATAAATAGTATAGTATTAAAAGTATGTAACGTACCTCATCATGCTAAATTCCACCTATTATCATACAACCAAGCCCTCCGGATCATCTTTTATATTGATGGTCTCCATTAGTCTCTCGTGCTCTGTATCTGGTAAGAAGTAGCGTACCTTCGATGTATTTCGACTAGGCATTGTTCGTATCTGAAGGTTTGTGCCAATGATTAAGTTGGTAAAGTGATACACACTTGCACCTGGTTTGTAATCCCTGTAAACATATCCACCTTTCTTTCTTCCATTGTTGTCCCGTGTCAAGTATTCACCTTTAACAACCATAGACCCAGTTGGAAAGTGGTTGTTTTCATCATCAGTCATGGACATAATGAGGGTTTGCTTTCCATCTATACAACGTACCAACCAGTATTCATCACCCCATTCAATATATTTTGAGGCAACCACTGCATATATGTGCCCTACATTATATGATTGTAGGTATATGATCAAAATATTTTTCGTGCGATACAAGGCCATTAATGTGCATTTGAAGACTACGTAAACAAACAAAAAATGTTAAGGAAATGCATCATACCGGGTTGTACAAGGTCTGATACATGATCAAAATCTGCAGAAATATATGATTGGTCTTCTTCCAA
This sequence comes from Larix kaempferi, assembly GCA_027924585.1. NCBI lineage: Eukaryota > Viridiplantae > Streptophyta > Pinopsida > Pinales > Pinaceae > Larix > Larix kaempferi. The sequence continues at coordinate 771,237 of BSBM01000260.1, read as the reverse complement.
CGGAGTTAACTCAACAATTTCACATTGATCAAGTGGAAGTGATATGTGATCCCATCCATCAACCCAATCCAATGATTCACACCCATCCCAATCACCATCACAACAAGGAGGGAAAAAACAAGCGAGTTTTCTGGTCCAAATTTCAAATACTAGGTTATTAGAGCTTCGAACCGAATGAAAGCCATGAGTCCCAGGCATAGTCTTGCATTCCCATGCATGTGAACGATCTATGTCTACCACCTCCCAAAAAAATCTCTCCACATGTCTCTTTCTTCTGGATTCTACTCGCATAGTTGATTCCTCTCCCATTACTGATGTGCACCACCTGACTGTAGATTGAACATTTAGAATAGTAGATTCTGTAGATACTTTCAATTCCTCTCTTCATAGGGTTGTTTTGACACATGCTCCGGCTCCATCATGCTCTCATTTACCATGCCCAATCTCAAAATAGTTCTACATATGTGGCACTTTGTAGTTTTTAAGCAATGAACACAACCACTAAAATATGTGTGCATTTTTGAACTGACGAGCACACCCATCGGACCAAATCCAGTGTCGATCCATCTATATGTTCCTTCCCTTCAAGTGATCATAGAAAATGATTAAGCAATGACGTACATAGTGGAAGTCATGGCACCTATTATCACTTATGTAGAAGTGATATTCCTTCAGAATTTCTCTTTGCTCTTCAGTGCTATTTGGGCCATGCCTATATGCGATATGGACCATCAAGGAAACCTGCTCATAGTGATAATACTGAATTTAGATCTCATTTTGAGGTTGCAGAGTGTAGTTCTCGGCAAAATCAACAATTGAAAGTATAGTACCAAGGGGAAATGTATCTCTGCATATTCTAAACTTCTCATCCTGCCATCGTGCCACATGGACATGTTGAACATATTGATGTGTCTTTTCAATAAATTCCTTGATGAAGTCACTAACTTGTACCTGATGACACAAAATGATCTCGATGTCATTTTTTTGTTGTAAGTAAGGATTGAAATGTAACTGTTACAACATAATTTTATAGATATAAATGCATACTTGAGATGTCACCAATTGTATTTTTTTGCTTTCTTTCCCTGGGACTATTTCATAGTTGATATATTTGAAACTTTTCATGTCTGTAACCATTTTCCCAAATTCACTGTCTCCATTCTCGTGCATACATTGGCTCAATAATGCCATTCCAGCACAGTTGGAGCATGTTCCATCCAAACAATATTTTGCATAGTATGTTTTTCCCTCGGGCCTATTGCACATGATGCTATGAATGAATTCTCTTGATGAAGTCGGTGGTATTGTCATGGAGCAATCCTGCACATGGTTAGTATGCAACACATGACGAATGTACAAAAATGTTTCATATTAATATTCATATTCTACATGGTATCTACAACAACAAGTGTTATGAAGATTATTTATTCTAACATACCATGGCTTACATTTCTCAAAAAATCTTTGCCCCAAGTTCAATTGTCTATGCTCAATCCTAAATTTCTTGTAAAGTTCTGTCTATGTTATATCAAGAAGATGCTTAGTATGTGGTTCACGATCCTTTGAACCCCTTCTCAATTTTAGTACATCCTTTCGGTTTGAAGAAGGCCTTGTGTGATCATGCCAAAAAATGTGCACTAGTCCCTTTACTGCATCAACTAGCTGCATGTCACGACGTGGCAACTGACCAACAAAGGCCCAAAAATCTGTCTGATCAGTTGTGTCAAGATGTTCTCTTCTAATAGAATACCTATGGAGGGTTTTTACATTCAAATTAAGTAGTTCGGGTGTAGGCCTGAGAATATGAAGGGCCCTGGTGTTCTTATTTGCAATTGCTTGTGACAACACACGACGAGTAGCATTGCGGTCCTTTGAACGTGTGTTCTTACCAATTTTACCAAATGCATCTACTAGGCTTTTAACTATATGAGAACTTGGGGAATAATTCTTTATCATCTTTATCCCTAACTTTTTCCTAACAACATTCATGCTCCTAGATTTTAACAATGATAAAAATAATCTACATTTATCTCCATCACATTTGGAAACAAAATATTTATCAAGTATCTGTTGAGTTTGATAAGCAATACTACGTTTAGATAGCGTACCTTCAATGGAATTGATGAGACTTTCATCAAATTGTATACGCTTCGGATTTCTTCGACGTGTGCTTGCTAATGGAGGTACAAGGGTTGAAATTGTACCATGTAGCGCATCACCAAGATGATTTGGCATTTCAGTAGTAGCTTGGTGTCCTTCATTCTCTTTCTGGTAGTTGGATGGTGGAAGTCCAACATCCTCATAGATGGTTTGTGGAAGTCCAACATCCTCATAGATGGTCTGTGGAAGTCCAACATCCCCTTGTGGAAGTCCAGCATCCTCATCGATGGTGTGGATAACATTCTCTTCTTCAACAATAGGAAAAATGTCCAATGCCTCTCTAACTTCATCGCTTGTATAACCACATCCGGATAGCAAATTGGGTGTTTCTTCGTGAGCTTCATCTTCAGATGGTAACCTATCACTTTGACTTGAAGTGGGAATTGAAACATCCCCTAATGAGCACCTACGTTTTGCTTCTTGATTACTTCCATTGGGTTCTTGTTCAACAACTATTGTGGAAATTGAAGGTCCCTCTTGTCGTGGATTAATAGGATGAACCATGGTATCCTCTACAATTGGATTTGGATTAGTTTCCAAAGAAATCCTCCAATTCATCATGTATATTCTTTTCTTTTCTTTCTCTTCTTCAATAACTTCTTGAGGTCTCTTCTTCCTTGTTGATTTGTTTACTCGGTTACGTGCATTCCCCATCACCACAATGATCAATTCAATATAGTTTGTTTTTGTTGATCCTCAATTACAAGCTCTTCAATAATAAGAAAATGGAAGTTAAATCATAAATTGTTTGGGCTCTTTGATTCTCTTGTACACTTGTGTATATCCATGATCACCATGAAATGGTTTTGAAACTTGATATCTTATCTTGTGTGCTCCTCAAATATAGGAAAAATGAATCTTTCAAAGGCCTTATCTTTGTTGTTATTCAATTGGAGATTCTTCAAGCTTGCTGATTATCTTCTTCAAATATGGCCATATAACCCAACACCACACTGAGCAACCATGAAAGACGTCCTCAATGCTGCACCTGAATAACAAAAATAATGATGGAGTTGGTGTAGAGTGTGAGAATTTCCAATGGTGGGCTCGTGCTGTTCGAAAAATCGCAAGAGTGTTGTTTTGGCTCGGACAGAGTGAAGTTGCTCTCGGATAGGGATAGTCCACTATCTATGAAGTTACAAAATGCGCACGCATTGTATAAAGAAAAAACGCATGCGTGATATGTAGTGCAAAAACGCATACGCGATATTGTCAAGCACAATAAATAGGTTAGGTGCACAACTAGGGCAACGAACAAAATCAAAAGAAAACTAATAATTTATATGGTTACATACAAAACAAATGTTTTTAGTGTGGGGACAAATGTTTTGTATGGTTTAATACCCCCTAGCTCTCTCCCAATAATCCCTAGATACCCCTATCTCTTTCTAAATATCTGTCCCTCATTCTCCCTACATCCCTCCCTACATGTTTCTTTCTCTCCCTTACTCCAGCCATGTCCCTACCACCCCACTCTCCATCTCTCCACCTTCTCTTTATCTTCGTCATTATCCCTCCCTATAGCACTCTCTCCCTTCTTCTCCCTTAATCACTAACCCTCTATGCCTTTATCCCTCTCCCCTGCCCTCTCTGTCTTACCTTGTTCCTAGAGCCCCTCCCCCTTAAAGGCCTTTAGACCCTCTTCTAAACATTAATCCCTAAGTGCATAAGTGCACAAGATGATGATGAGGAGGAGGGTGATGACAATGAAGATGATCATGATGCAGATGAAGATGATAAAGATGATGAGGAGGAGGAGGGTGATGACAATGAAGATGATCATGATGCAGATGAAGATGATCATGATGCAGATGAAGATGATAAAGATGATGAGGAGGAGGAGGGTGATGACAATGAAGATGATCATGATGCAAATGAAGATGATAAAGATGATGATGTTGATGAAGATGATGGTGATGATGATGAAGATGTTGATGATGATGGTGATGGTGATGTTCAGATGATGATGATGATGATGATGATGAAGATGATGGTGACATGATGGAGATGTTGATCTAATGAGGAAGATGATGATGATTATGGTGATGATGATGAAGATGTTGATGATGATGATGATGATGAATAAGATGATGATGATGGAGATGTTGTGTTGATGGGGAACCTAGAGATGACAATGATGATGAAGATGGTGATGGTGATGGTGATGGTGATGACAATGAAGATTTTGATGATGATGCTGATGGTGATGGTGATGGTGATGGTGATGACAATGAAGATTTTGATGATGATGCTGATGGTGATGATGATGAAGATGTTGACGATGATGGTGATGATGATGTTTAGATGATGATCATGATGATGTTCAGAAGATCATGATGGTGATGATGGTGATGATGATGGAGAAGATGACGATGATGGATATGTTGATGAGGAACCTGCAGATGCCAATGATGATGATGATGATGGTGATGAAGATGATGATGATGGAGATGTTGATGAGGAACCAACAGATGCCAATGATGATGGTGATGACGATGAAGATGTTGATGATGATGGTGCTGGTAATGATGATGAAGATGTCGATGATGATGGTGATGGTGATGTTCGGATGATGATGATGATGATGATGAAGAAGATGATGGTGACATGATGGAGATGTTGATCTGATGAGGAAGATGATGATGATGATGGTGATGATGATGAAGATGTTGATGATGATGATGATGGTGATGAAGATGATGATGAAGAAGAAGATGATGATGATGGAGATGTTGTGTTGATGGGGAACCTAGAGATGACAATGATGATGAAGATGGTGATGGTGATGGTGATGGTGATGGTGATGACGATGAAGATTTTGATGATGATGCTGGTGGTGATGATGATGAAGATGTTGACGATGATGGTGATGGTGATGTTTAGATGATGATCATGATGATGTTCAGAAGATCATGATGGTGATGATGGTGATGATGATGGAGAAGATTTCGATGATGGATATGTTGATGAGGAACCTACAGATGCCAATGATGATGATGATGATGGTGATGAAGACGATGATGATGGAGATGTTGATGAGGAACCTACATATGCCAATGATGATGGTGATGACGATGAAGATGTTGATGATGATGGTGCTGGTAATGATGATGATGATGATGATGATGAAGATGATGGTGACATGATGGAGATGTTGATCTGATGAGGAAGATGATGATGATGATGGTTATGATGATGAAGATGTTAATGATGATGATGATGGTGATGAAGATGATGATGATGGAGATGTTGTGTTGATGGGGAACCTAGAGATGACAATGATGATGTAGATGGTGATGGTGATGGTGATGGTGATGATGATGAAGATTTTGATGATGATGCTGATGGTGATGATGATGATGATGATGTTGATGGTGATGATGATGAAGATGTTGACGATGATGGTGATGGTGATGTTCAGATGGTGATGATGATGATGATGATGATGATGATGGAGATGTTGATGAGGAAGGGGGAGATGACAATGATGATGAAGATGTTTATGGTCATGAAGATGATGATGATGGTGATGGTGATGATGATGGAGATGTTGAATATGATGGAGATGGCGATGAAGATGACGATGATGATGATGATGGTGAAGATGATGATGGAGATGATGATGATGGAGATGATGATCTGATGACGATGAAGATGATGATTATTGTGATGATGATGAAGATGCTGATGTTGATGATGATGGTGATGAAGATGATGATGATGGAGAAGATGATGATGATGGAGATGTTGATGAGGAACCTACAAAAGCCAATAATGATGATGATGATGGTGATGACAATGAAGATGTTGATGATGATGGTGATGGTAATGATGATGAAGATGTTGATGATGATGGTGATGGTGATGATGATGAATATGTTGATGATGATGATGATGGTGATGAAGATGATGATGATGAAGAAGATGATGATGATGGAGATGTTGATGTTGATAGGGAACCTAGAGATGACAATGATGATGAAGATGGTGATGGTGATGACGATGAAGATTTTGATGATGATGGTGATGGTGATGATGATGAAGATGTTGATGATGATGGTGATGGTGATGTTTAGATGATGATCATGATGGTGATGTTTAGATGATGATCATGATGATGTTCAGAATATGATGATGATGATGATGGAGATGTTGATTTGATGAGGAATATGATGATGATGATGGTGATGATGATGAAGATGTTGATGATGGTCATGAAGATGATGATGATGAAGAATATGATGCTGATGGAGAATATGATGCTCACAACTCCCTCTAGTCTCTCTCTCCCCAACCATCAATCTCTCTCTCTCTCTCTCTTTCTCTCTCTCAAATACACACACATACACAGACATTATGTTCCTTCCCATTCTCAAACCCATCCCCCCTCCATCGATATCTGTCTCCACCTTTCTCCCTCCATCCCTCACCCTACCTTCTCTCCCTCCCTCTCTCATCGCCTGTCTCTCTCTCACCTTCTATCCCTCCCTCATGTTATCTTTCCCTCAACCTATCCCAATCTCTCCATCACTCCCTCTCTCTCTCACACTTTCTGTCCCTTCCCCCTCCTCTCATATTCTCTCTCTCTCTCTCTCTCTCTCTCTCCCCATCACCACCACTCCTTGCATGTCTCCCACCAACACTTTCTGTCCCTCCCTTCCTATCTCTTTATTTTGTCCTATCCCCATCTATCTCTCACTCCCTCCAAATCCATTCCTCCCCATTATCCCTCTCCCTCCCTCGCTCTATGTCTCCCCCCCCTTGTATTCTTTATTTCTCTCTCACATCCCCCTTGCCTCCATCCATTCCCCCTTGTCACTCAAGTCTCACTTTCAACTTCTAACCCTATACCTCTTCAGAACCTATTCTACTCCTAATAGTGCTCTCAAGCTCCACTTCCCTTCACCCCCTGTATCCCATCATGTTCTCATTCCCTTCATCTCTCCCCACTCAAGCTTCCAATATCCTTCTAAGCCCTTGACCCTTTCCCACCCCTATTAAATATTAACCATAGATTCACTTGACCCTTCCCCACCCCTTCTCAAATATTAAACAAAAATTCCCTTGAGTCTTCCACACCCCCTCTTTCTCAAGTATTAAACATGTATTTTATGATTTGCATAACGCGAGCGCGTTTTTTAACTATATAATGCATATGCGTTATGTAGTTATATAACGCGCACGCATTATGTACTTATATAACGTGAGCGCGTTATGTACATCTAAAAGCGCGGCAATATTTTTGAATTTAAACAGAACGCGTTCTTGTTTTGTAGAGCCTAAACCAGGCCGAGTCACATGCTCACATGTCAACAAAAATCCTATGTGTATGCTTTGGTAATTCCAAACCTGTGCTATGTTAATGAAAAACCAAAGCTAATTGAGTATTTCTTCCAGTTTCTGGAGAAGCCTGTGCTTAGCCACTCATTACAATATGCTACACCGAGTCATTTTTGACGAAATCCTAGACAAAAATAGCATTTTTTCTGCAGATTCCAAATATGTAACTTTTATTTTGAAATATTAATTTTTCCTATTTTCTTTCAATTTCTTTTCTGTCCTACCTCTTTAACTCGTGAAACACACTGTTATTGTTTCTTCCATAACTTTTTCAATTTTCAATCATTTAAAAAAAAAATTGTATGGTGCACAAGAGGATACTAATCTCCACGTTCTATGAAAAACCCATTTCAAGATTTTTGCATTAAGACCTTCAAAGGCTCTACCCATAAAAGAGGTACTATTTTCGAGGTTTGATCACTTCGACAATTATAAAAAAATTATAAAATTACTAATTTAATTTTCGAAAAATAATGGCACACAAGTGCTATGTGTTCTCTACATGCATGCCGATTTTTGTAGCTTGATTCCATCATTTAGGCTCTCAAAGGCTCTACCCACAAAAACATATACCTTATCATTTTCCTGAAAAATAAAAAGTGTTTGTTAGGAAAAATGAAACTTGACATAGCTATGCAAATTTTCAATACATAAAAGTTATATATTCGGAAACGTGATTCAATTTCCTACATTTCATCTTTTTTACTCAATGCAAGATATTTTACGTAAGTAGCTCAAAAAATCCAAGTAAGTTGAGGGATGCCTGCTTTTTCAGTTTTCTATTGCATCTAATGCGCCAAAAGTGATCCTCATTAGCTTGCACTGACCCATTTTGGAGTTCCATATTTAGTTAAAACCTTCACCATGGAGTTTTATATTTAATTAAAACATTCCATGATCATATCAGGAGTAAACATTTTCTTTGCTCGATCAATTTCCTTTTGGAAAATAGTAAGAACACTCAATTCCAGTGCAAATTCAATTTATTAGTCCCCACCTTCAGGTTGGCAGGGACATTGGTCTATCGTTTTTCATTAAAATGGCACGTAAATCAATGTTTCAATTTCTCTTATAGCCTATGGTTTCTATATATTTTTAATATTAATTTAAAATATATTATATTACTAATGACCAATCAAATGATTTGAGGCCTTATTTAGCCTAAAATCGAGGTAACTCTCATTCATGAATGGGTTTGTTATAGTTCAAGAATTGATTTGATATAGTTCAAATTAGAGGAATTCCCAATTTTTAATGCTAAGACTGTAATGTTATCTATTTCTTAACATTAGTTCTAAACAGTTTTCATATAATATGAGCTTGTGTCTATTACATAGTTGTTGGGAACGCAACATGCGTGCCCTCTAAATGCCATACATGTGGTTGTTGGCATGCCACATGCTGGATCAACCACTTTCTTTCATTCTATGTTGTTGTTGTCATGCCATACATCTGTTCAGTTGTTGGCATGCTATTCCATATGCTCGAGCAAGTGAGTTATTTTATGCCATATACTTCGGTGAAATCTTGATAGCGTTAGCATGTGCAATCCCTAGTCGAGGTATATGATTCCAACATAAAAGAAAAAGGCATGCCCCAGATTAATCTCCCAAGCAAGTTTCCTTACCTCACTCTTACACAGCGCAGGTTTGACCTTTTCATACACTTGCTTACCCATATTGGAAAAGGAAGACAGGAGTAGCGCCATTCAACTATCGAACCTGACCCACTACTGCTTGTTGCTCCATTGTTCGTTTGTAAATAACTTTGGTGAGATCATTGATACTCAGCTTTACTCTAGAACATTGCTTACATGTAAAAAAAATTTGGCCACTCTTGTTGGCATATCTATGCCTACATTGCATCCTAGAGGGAAAGTTGAGGTTGATCATATTGGAACACACAATGTTACTTAGGGGGGGTGAATCAGTATCATGCACAATTCGCTACTTTTTACTTATTTAGCATGCCATCAACCATATGTAATTATGCATTCATCATCAATCATGTACTATATGTTCATTAATATGTATGCATCAAGATATACTCTATCATCGAGAGAACACACGAGATATATATGGAAAAATAAAAAGATCACATTGATAAAAATCATAATCTTTTACATCAGGTGGAGACATCAATCTCCAATATCCTCCAGCTTCAACTGAAAGGAAGCTCCATCCCCTTAGATTTTTCATCTCCAACTGACAGGAAGCTTTAAATCCCTCAATTCTCCAGGTCCAACTAGAAGGAGGCTCCAACCCCCTTGAATTTTATTAGCTTCGACTAATGAGATGCTCCAACTATGGGGTTTCACTCAATGAACATCTCACATATCACATGCAATCATGAGATATTAAATAATACCCTTAGTTTCTATACATATTTACTCAAATGCCTTCTGTTGAAACCCCCTCCCAATACTTAAAACCTGTCCCTATCCCTTTTACACCCCAATCCTTATAAACCCCCCTGCCCCCCCACTCTAAACCCTTCACCCCACCAATACTTGAAATATATTGGTCTGATTTTTTACAATTTTAAAACCCACAATATGAACTCACCTTCTAGGATAATGGTCAACAAGTGAAACCCCCATGGCTCCAACACCCCTTTTTTTCCAGCTACAATTGGAAGGAGGTTCTGAACCCCTCGGATAGAATCTACAACTTGTATGAATAATGTTTTTTCTTGAGTTCCAACTCAAGATAACTTTCCATTGTTCACAAAATTATGCCTTCTACTATGTTCTTTTCTCCCCCCTTGCTGCTTCTCTCACTAAAATTCTCTGTATTAGAAGTCTAATAGGAGTACTCAAGTTCAGTATTAAACTTTTATGTTCAATATCTATTATGTTCAAGCAATAGTTCTAATTGTATCACTATCAAAAGCAAGCTTCACAAAATACATACCAACTCTTCAACCTTCCAATATTGTTGTAACAATCCTTTTGTTATATTATTGTAGCTTAGTTATACTTCCAACAGTATTGCCATTACTGTCTTACACATTCTCCACAATCAGATTTGTAACAGTCCAAACTTATTTCCAAAATCAAGGCATACCAAAATAGGCCTAAATCAAACCTGCTAACAAAAGCCATAACAAACAAAGTCCAAAACCTAGGTACAAGATGGACTTACTCATTATCAAGTTGTTACATATCAACCTTGATCCATGCTCTTCATGATCTCCTTCGACCCACGATATTTATCTTCTAAGCATGTACCTTTGCTACTTTCATTATCCTTAGGGTTCACATTCATAGAATTGAAACTTCAGACTTCATCCTCATGACTTGTGTCCTGGCTACTTTCAGATCTATCCTTCAATGTTCCAAATTACCTTATATTCTTCACAATTAAGAATCTACTTGAACTGAGCTGACTTGTCATCTTAGTTGGGGCCGACTTGTACTTAACCTTGTATGTTTGTTCAACTGTTTCTAGTAGCCGACTTGAAATAGTATTTCAAGTTATATTTAATTCAGATCCGACCTGAACGTTATTGCATAAGGCATCACGATACTTCAATACTTGGTCCTTAAAGGCATCACGATATTGAGAAGTACGTTCAAGGCATCCCAAGTTGTTGCCAATAAGATCTCAATGGGAGACTGGAGTTACCGTGACGTTACAGTTACCTCGCACAATATCCGAACATACAGTCGTCAATTTTCACGATAGTGGCGGTCCATTACTTTAAACATTATATAGATTCTTAATTTGACATCCAACGTCAGCCTGTTTCATTTCTCCAAAACAAAAGTCCATTGACATAGCTGTAGCTGGATTCTAATTTGCTATACAACGTCAATCTGCTTCAGTTCTCCATAACAAAAGTCGATCGATCGACATCGCTGTAGCTAGATTTTATGAATTTTATGGAGAAGGTGAGGTAAGATACTTTTTGCACTCTTTGTGGAATATCCTTTGCCCACAAATTATTTTCAAGTATGCAAAAATATTAAATTTTAAAACATTTTTTATTTTTGTTTCAAGGTCTTTTAAAGTCTTCTTCTTTTCTTTCATAAAAGTGTAAGACTTTCTAGACAATTTAACTTACAATTATAACCATTATTTAGTTAATGTTTTTTAAGATTATGCAATTTTTTAATTATATTATAATGTTTTATTCAATATTAAAATGTAATACTAATGTTTTTTTCTTCTTCTTAGCTATAAAATGTAAATAAATGGAATTGTTATTCATGTGTAGGTGATGTGTAGTTGTTAGAGGGGTTAGATTTGTTTTTCTACAATATCAAATATCCTACTCCATTGCTTTATTCAATTATGAAAGAATTAGGGTTTTTGTATATCTCAATTCCTTATTAAGATTGGGGTTTTAGACTCTTTAGAATTTTCTTGAAAGTCCACTAGGATTAAGAGTCTTAGACTCTAAAGAATCTTCTTAAAAATCTTTGAATCCTATAGAATCTTCTTGAAAATCCACAAATAACTCCACATGTTCTAACCTTCCTCTTTTCCTACCGACGTTCATTTTTGCCCCTCAAAAAACAAATGCTAATTAATATTACATTTTCGACCTTTCCAGCCAGATTAACGGATTCACATTTCTTATTCTTATTACGTTGCGATTACATTATTATAATGAAACCCACCACTAGTATGAGGCTCTTTGCCAACCAATATTGGAAAATCAATTGGAGCAAGATAAACCCTATAATTACATCCACCTCTCTACGTTACGCATGATGGTAGCCAATTAAATTGTCGAGGACCTCTTTTGCATGGACGGACACTTGCCCACGTTGTTCATTTTCGGCTACTTTGTTGGTTGGTCATTACAATTAGCTACTATGAAGAATACCTGTAAGTGCCCTTTTAAGGAATATCCTTCGACGATGGAGACAATGGTAGCTATGGCTTATGCTTGAGGGTGAGAGGCTACATTGTGTAGTCACATTATCTTTGTTGCGTCGAGAGGTGCTCCACAGTCTAGTATGGGGGAGATCTTGTAACGGATATTACATGTAACGTTTTTAGAATATAATAAAATGTAAAAATATAGGGGAGATCTTATAACATGTAACGGATGTACATTTTATTACTTTCAAAAACCTTACATGTGACATCGTTACAAGATTTCCCCCTACTATTACTTTTCACATTTTATTACTTTGGAAAACCTTACATGTGACATCCGTTACAAGATCTCCCCATACTATTACTTTTTACATTTTATTATGTTCGACAAATGTTACATGTGACATCCGTTACAAGATTCCTCCATACTGGATTGGCGTAATAAAATGTAAAAAGTAATATGTATTATGATATATTAAATCGACCATTAATATATATTAAAAAAATATAGAAAATATTAATTAAAAAATTAATGTTGGTTCATAAAATAAAATACAGAAATCCATGTTGATTCATAAAATAAAATATTATGAAAACTAATTAAAAAATAGATATTCGTTTATAAAATAAAAACTTAAAACTTAAACCCCGATCTATCAATCAAGAGAGATCAAATTTCTTGAATTTAAATTTAAAAAAAACACCTCATAAAATTCGATCCTTCTCATACTTGATAAATCCAAAATTAAAATAAACTTATAAAAATCAATTCAATATCACTATATATAAAATATAAGAGAAATCCAAATAGCAGTATGTAACAAAATATGTCATTCAAATATGGCCAATTCCACCTTTTACCTATGTTGGAATAGCACAATGGTGTATTTGATTTTTTAAAAGATGTTGTATTTTGTTTGATTCTTTAATAATTGATGTACTGTTGTCATATCATTGTTTTGATATATACATTTTATGTCTAAGTTTAAAGTAGATGTATTACACGCGTTGATATAACGTTGATAATAAGTTGTCTTTTCACATATGTCCAGGCATCTGGTTGTTTTGGACTTTTTTGGACAGTTGATATATGTATTTAGGTTATGACAGCTTGATACATTACTACTATTGGTCTGTTTCCTTTTGGACTTATTGTTGGGGAGGTCTGTCCCAACTGGGAGATACTTTTTTGGGATTTAGCATGGGATGATATGGATGTTGTGATGTTGTTTGGGGCTCATGTGCCAATATGTTTTATGGGGCTCTGGGGACTCGGATGTCCGGATGATATTTACTCTTATGGTTTGAAGACCTGATGTATATTTTCTATTTACTATTTCGTTTTATTAATAGTAAGATATATTTATGTGTGAAAAAAAAATTGTCTTTTCACATTATAAAATAATAATATATTCTAATAGTAATTATTTTAAATTTATTTAATGGAGAGGGAACACACTTTCGACTGGTAAGTATTTTCACAAATTTTTATACTTTCAAAACATTTTCTATATTAAGAAATTTGACACATTAAAAAAATTAACTTAAAACACCGAAAAACTAAAATAATTTTTTAATAAATAATTATTTTATTGTAATTAAATTTTAAAAATAAATTAAGTTATTGTATTATGTGACCATAAACTTATTTTATTGTTTTTAAATTAGAAAATGAATGATTATTTAGATTATAAAAATATACTACATCACATTATCAATTGGAAATAAATTTAAAAGTAAATATAAGTTTTTGAGTAGTTTAACTTATTAAATGGGTCAAGAGGGATATATTTATCACGATCAAGATAAAACTATATGTTTAGAATTACCTTTAAATGATACAGAGGTCTAATGTTAACATGTTTTTTTTCATCTCAACAACATGAAATTTAGAGTGGCCTCAAAACAACAATGCCCACATGAAATTTAGGGTGGCCCCAAAACATCAATGCCCACAATCCACATGATGCTCTACCTTTTATTATACCTGTCGACGCAGTGTATATAACATTTGATATGCGTTGAATTGCTATTAGTTTAGGGTTGACCAAAATTTTTATCATTTTATTCACACTGTTACATGATGTTACAAGAGACATTCAATTGTCTTATTATTCAATAATATTTTAATCTTTATTTTTCTGAAACACCATTGGCTAACAAGTTGGGGGTCTTATTCCTAGGGACGGCGCAATGCATTGAATGAACAATGCATTGTCTATGTGACAATTAATTGTGCACCGACCACACCGCCTCACTGACAAGCTTGCAACCTCTCGCCACGTTGTTTCTTCTGCTACTTCTACTGCCACCTCTTGCCAACTCTTTCTTGGCCTCTTTTTCCACCTCCTACCACCATATTCTACCAATATCTTCTCCTTTCCGACTACCCTTCCATGATCTCATGAGGTTGGGAAAGCATACGTGAGAATCAAACCCACCTGGAGTAGCCTGCTAGCAATACCTAGGAATCAAGCCCACTTGGAGCATTTGTAACATCCCCAAAATTTCACTAAAAATTTAAAATTTTTGAAGTAGCATTAATTACTAAGAATGCTAATTGCGGAAATAAATGTTTGTTAACTACTTAACTAAAAGCAGTTGATCACAGTTGACAAATTGTAATTCTTAAACATAATAAGTCAACAGTTCATTTAAGATAGAATATAATTCTATAAACAATACTCAAATTATCATGAGATACAATTATGGTGATAAGTACTGACAACTATGTTTGAATGTTGATGAAGGGGTTCCTATGGGGTGCCCTGAGGTTTACTTAGCTTGATAGATAAAGCATCAAGTACCTGTTTCTTCGCAGATTTCGCAGGTAAGGTATTAAGTCAATTCAAGATCTTCAAGTAATTTAATATTTGTTTCTGTTAGTCGTCATTGCAATAGGATAGCGAAAGTATTTTATGTACAAGACAGATGTTAAAGGTATGGACCTTCAGTTTGTTCTTTCAGCTTACAAGTGTCATATTAACTGTTTATACCAATTGCAGAAGTCACTGTTATCACTACCTGTTCTGATATATGAACGTTTCCACATTTAATTTGTTTTGCGTCAAAGGAACATAGGTTACTTTGTATTCTGATACCTGCAAGGTTTAGATGAGCTTTTACATTTGAAGTACCAATATTAATGTAAAACTATTTCGACCTGACGCATCTATTATTGAATGATAATTATAATGTGAAATGGTGAAGTTATGTAAATCTAAATTGATTTTTTGATATACTATTTAAGACTTTCAGGAAAGATCATAACATTTCTTATGGCCATTGTAAAGGTCTTAAACCTGTGTATTGAGACCTCTTTCTATATAAGTTTTGACCTAATGTCAAGTAGAATCATAAGCAAACTATATCTATTGATTATGCCTTTGTGAAATATTGTTTCTTCAATTAGTATCACTATAAATTATTTAAACATTGTATTGACAATGTACAGGTTTGGAAATGTCAAAATACTACAATGCCTATTGCATTGGATTCTAATTCTAAAGCACTTACCATATATTGCACATACCATATGTTTCGCAACCATCGTTACCAAAGGTTATTCATATTAATGCTTTGACTAATGTGAAAACCATACATTACTTATAATGTAAACACCATACGACCTATGCAACATAGAAACTACTATATGCATTGTGAACTATGCAATGGTGACGATATGATTTATAATGTATTACAAAATCTTATGTTGTAATACTATGCATTATTTACGATAGCCTTGATAACATGAATGTTAATGTAGTGTGATAGCTGCATTAATGGAGGTGACAAGTCTTTAATGTTCCTACAGTCCTTCGAGATTTGGTATAACGTGTCTGGACTGAACTTTTAATGTTTCCATCCGTTCTTTTGGTGGAATGTCCTGTTGGATCTCCATGTGGAGGATTCCACGTGAATGCTTGTAAGAAAAGGCTGAGTTGTAATTTAGAAATTTGATGAGCTATCTCTGCGTTGGCCCTCGGCGTTAATGGGATTATTAATGAGATTTGTATGTACTGGTGCTTTGAGTTTCATGACATCTAGCTAGCTTGATCTGCTCCATCGATCGGGTGATGTCCTCGGGTTTGGGTTTTTGACCTAACTACTCATGCGATACTTACGCTTCATATCACTCCGTGGCATTCATTTGATGGGTCTGGGCTTGGAGAGAGGCCGACAAGTCGCATAGTTGTAGGGTTTTATCTCTGGTTGCTTGCAAACTTCATGCTAAGGATTTGATGGTCGGATCTCTAGTTATATTATTGTTAGTTTCAGGGTTCTTAATGAAGTTTGAGTGCTGTTAGCCCTGTGGATTTTGCGATGCATTTTGATAGAGGTTTTTCCAGGGTTTTAGATTCAGAAGTCTTGTCTATAAAAAATGTTGAAGTCGTGGAGTTTGAAGGATTTCTCTGTTGCGGCTGTTAAGTGGATTGAAAAATTGATGCGAAAGGTGTTTCAGCTTCGGCTCCTGCAAACAGAGGTAATGTTTCAACTTCATGGCTATTGTTTGCAATAATTACTGTTTGTCTTCGTGCAACGTCTTGTTTTAGAAATGTGTTTAACCTCGTAGTGATTTCTATGGCAGGTTTTGCCTTCGTCTTGGAGGTTATAGTGTTGAAAGCTCAATGGAAGTTAATGGCTCGCTTCACTCAGTAATCCCCGGTGGCACAACCCTTCATAGGTTCTCCTCGCAGAATGGCCATCGTTGATGTTTTTAAGCCATACTTGTGGTTTTTGGAGATGAGTCCAAAGAGGTACTGTGTTGTGTTAAGTGTCTGTAGGATGGTGTGCCTTTCGGCTTACCTTGTTAGTATTTAACAAGGTTTTAGCTATTGTGCCAAAAGTTGACAATGTAATCTCTTTCGACGAGAGTTCTTTCCTCTGTCGAGTTTCAAGAAAATGTTTTGATATCTTCATACATGTAAATTTTCTCGTTTTGGTCTTTTGGGGTTTCGACCTTGGAACGTAACTGTAACTTAAATGTTTAAAGAGTAGAAATAAAACTTGTGTTAGAAAAAATCCGTGTCTATGTTTGATGTAAAAGGTTTACAGTTGTGAGCTAAGGCTTGATAGTTTATTTGTTTTTGTTTTATTCACAGAGCTACGAAATATAAGTTTTACCTAAAAATCGATGTATAGAACTGTAAAATGTATGAAAAAGAAATAGCCCTTGGCTTGACAGTTATTTGATGTTATGTTTGAGTTTGTAATTAAATAGTTCCAGTTCTAAGAAAAATGAATAATTTCTATATCTAATTTCTTTGAATACTCGTGAAGAGATTTCGACGAGAGGGTATTAACCCTTGGTCATTTGACCAGAAAACGAATGTGATTCCAATCTTTTATACTGTTTAAAGAAACAGTTGTTAGCTCTATCAAAATGAAAGTTTGTGAAATGAATGTTTAAAGGTTTAGGGTTTCTGTAGAGTCTTTAAAACTTTTGACGAACTGTTATAGACTATGTTCTGAATGTTAGTAATTATAATTAAAAATGAAATAATTATTGTACAGGAATAAAGTAGAAACTATTTTAAAATTTGAGAAGAAAACATGGAAATATAAAACCATAGTTTAATTTATGTCTATCAGAATAGAAATGTACAGTACTGTTATAAATGGAAACTTAATGATACTATTTCATTTTGTAGCTGTTATAAATTCTTGAATACTGTGTAACATAAATAAATTCAATACTTGGATATGAATACTGTTTATTTTCATGATAAATGTACTTACTAACAGTAAGGAATAACAATACTGTATACTTAGGAAGTAAATGTTTTTATAGCTATTAAATTCAATACATCATGCTGAAAGAAATACAGTGAACCTGAAACATTTAACTAATGAAAAGAATGATAAGAGAAAGACATAGGATTATGTTATTTGATACAGAATATTAATGGTAGGAAATCTAACGAAATATAACAGGGTTGATCTTTTCATTCATCTGGCAATCTGCCTATCATTCTATCTACATTAATTTATTCTCTGTACTAGAGTATGATGCAGATCCATTAGCACGGGGAAAAATGTAGAGAACAATTTATCCAATTCATCATTCAAATTTAGTACTATACAAAATCCTAATTGACTCAGAAACTAAAATAAATGCATTTGTTCAATAATATCTTTGCAAATAGTAAATCACTAGAAAAAGACAGTAGAACCTGTAAATGAAGATAGGGTTGACAAACACCCAAGGAGGCCCGCTCCTCCCAACCTTTTCCAGAAGAAGCAGCCAAAGTGCTGGCTTCCTATGGACCCCTGAGCCTGCTTACTGAACCACTAAGTAGATGGAATCTGTGTAGAAGCAAGGCACTAAGTAAAACTTCTGCTCTCAAAATATGCCTTCTGCACAGACTCACAACAGTAATGGGCAGACTCACAACATGATAAAAAACTTAGCATATCCCCTCATCAAATCTCTTGGGTGCAAACACAACAAAACCCCAAGGTAAATTTCCTCATCAAGAAAAGTGATGAACCTCAGTTCATAATTTGATGGCTATTATATAGACTGCCTAGGTCTTTAGTGGTCAGTTTGGAATAAATGAGCCTCAAGCTCCAGTCCCACCTTCCAGGGCACTATGGTCACATTTCAAGGGAGTTGTCCCATACCAACAACTATTTAGTTGCATCATGATGCTACCACTTGTCCATTTCCTTCTAACCCAGATTCCATTCCACCTAGTGGGTCAGTAACCACTCTTTCAATTGTCCCCTTAGATGTTTGTCTCCTATTTTATTTATTAAATAATAAAATATTGTGCAAATTACAGTCATCCTTGGACACTTGTCCAACATAAAAACTTTACAATAAAAGTTAACATAATGTTTTTCCAACATTAAATGTTCTTCAACAAAAAGGGCATGTTACAGCATCCCACTAGCAATACCTAAGAATCATATCAACTTGGAGCAGCCTGCTAGACCTAGACCCTGCTGTGGTAGCTACTGGATTATGTAGAATTGATTACGCACAATTGAAGCAGATGGGCAAGTGAGTTTTGTAAAGCTTTACAGGATGTTATATATAGAAAATGATTGCATTACAGAAACATAAATATTTCACAAGTAGGCATTAGTCTATGGGGAAGATGGAAAATGTAAAAAATAGCTAATTACATAGCTAAAGAAATAAAACATCTTAAAATCTGACATTCTGCTCCAAGGTATTCCTGACCATGATGCAAAGAACATTTAGGGCTTCCGCGGACACTGGTTTTGCCTTGCTTGCTTTGTCTTCAGTCTGGATGAATATTCTGCAAATAAAAAAAATAAATATCCGATACTTGTCATTGTAGGCACCAAAAACAAACCAGAAAACATACTAACCAAAATAGATATACCCATATACAATTCAATAGACAGTAGTTGCATGAGTGGAAGATGATACACAATTTAATCTATCTAAAAAAAATTCAAGCAATACACATGTATAAAAAGGAATAATTTATGCCTCCCAGGTACGACTCCCTCCATCCATGGCTTTGTAGGTTGTGAAGTAGGATGAGTTGCGTTAATGATAAACTCATTTGTGTGGACCGCGCAACCAACCATCTCGACAACTTCAGTTCTCACAATTCTCTTGTAATAATTTATTTTAATTATTAATTTTTTTTTACAATATAACACATTATAAAAATACAAAAAGACAACACATATATCTATATATCTTGTAAGGCTGACATGGCATAATTGAGTAAGAGAAAACATGTGATCAAATTTAAATCGATATTATATATAAATAGTTATTAGCATGGCCATGAGATCAATTTGTATCATGGTAATATAAAGAATGGTGATCGTTGATTCCAAATTTTATGATTTTACACGCAGAACTAATGAATGAATGGTATATATCATAATTATGTAAATGATTTTTAAAGTTTGTTCGATCAATTTGCAATCGAGAATTAGATTGAAGAGGCCCTGTGCAATTTGAATCAACGAGTGTACAGAGGAAGGTCTTTCGACAGTTTCACGATGTAGACGAGCCTATATATGGGATCCTTTTGCTCATAATTTTATTTATTTATTTTATTTTATTTTTACACTAAAATATATGGGCATATACTACATGAATCAAGTATTTTTGCATTGTACATATGCTACCCTATACTATATATAATTCATATACTATATATAATTAGTGAACTAAATCTGACTAACATATCCCACTTAAACAAGTTATATGCAAAAACTATTTTTGCATTCAAATCTACTTACATATGCTACCATATACTATATATAATTAGTGAACTAAATCCTAGTAACATATCCTCCCAGTTAACAAGGTATATGAATCAACCATTTTTCATTAAAATTTAGGTAAAATCTATGTACATATGCTACCATATATTATATATAAATGTAAATTAGTGAATTAAATCCGAGTAGCATATCCTACCAATCAACACGTTTTATTTACCGTCCCAAGGTATTGCGATGCGCAATGCAACCTTGATTTATGTAACTTTTTTCATGAGTAGGTTGGGGTGGAAAGGCCAAAAGTGTTAACATGCTTGTTTTTCGTGTTTTGGTCTAACATGACTTTTGGAGTTGTCCAAAACATGAAGGTCCACATGATGGAAGATTGAGTCTTAACATGTTACACTCATTTTATGCATTCTTGTGTAACATGGTGTTCGGCGTCACCTCCCAATGCTTTATATTCCATTTGAGTATGTATTGCGTTATATTTTATGTAACTTGGAAGTTGGGTGGGATGGGGTAGTGTGGCAAGTGCAAAAGTCATATGGAATTCGTTGTCTGTAGGTTGTGGAATGGAGGCAATTACTAACATTATGTGTGGTTACATATGTGTTGTATTTAAATAGAATGTTTTATATATTGAGAGAGTTATGTGTGAAATGTCTCTTGAAAATATGTTAGCTTGGATTAATTTTGAAAATGAAATATTTTAATTAAGATTAATTTTAATTTTAGATTTATTAAGTGTTGGTTGATATGAATCAATATCTTCTCCATGCTCACATTTATTAAAGTTAGTTTATTGATTATTTTTAAATTATATATATATATATATATATATATATACTTTTTATATTATTATCTTACTATTTTGTAACACGGTTAAGACATCGACATCAACCCATGTTGTAAAATGAAACTTTCACTGAAATAATGTATAAGTATATATTAATTCCCTTCATAACATGGAATTTTTGTGACATGGTAAAACCTTATAGGAGTGGGCTAAGGGTTTTTTGCAAGTTCCATGGCATGTCTATGAAGTTGGTAAATGGTGGCTTGGAGGATGGGCTAGATAAATTTTAGTTTCTCCGGTCTCACAGAGAAGAATATTGTCTTCATGCTTTGTTAAATAATCGACATTTGTTTTTGAGGTTGTTGATGGTTTTTTCTTTGATAATAATGGCACTTCTATGTCATGTCAAACAAAATGTTTGACCTCTATCTTTTCAGTGATGCCATTTTCTGAGCTAATGTTCCCTGTTGTCAGTGCAAGTCTCGTGATTAGTGGAGGACATTTTACCTTAAGCTACCGGTTTACTCTTTTGTTCATTTCCATGCCTTTAAGTCATTGATGATTCTTTGATGGCTCCTCTTTTCAAGGGCAATAAACAAAGAAAAATGACAGATGTTACGGTGTGCCCCACCTCCAACAATGGTTTTTTTTAATGAAACCCTAGTCCATGATAGGGTTTTTCTTTATTCTTTTTTGAAAGGTCCTCCTATTCCTCCTTGTTTGAAAAAAGGGCCAGCTCCGTTGTGCCAATCAAATATTTTTCGAGTGGGTTTAGGGCATAGTAGGAATAAACAATCGACATTGAATGTATTTGGTCGATCAGATGCAAAAGAAAAGAGTCAAGATGAAATCTTCGGAGCTATCTCTGGATCTTCGAAAATATGTTGACATGAGAGATGTTATCTCTATGTCGTCCATAGCAGTTGTTGGTCACTTCATAAATAAAAGAATGAATATGTCTTCTCTTAGGTAGTGGGAATGCAACATTTGCGGTGATTTCCTAGGGTATGAACCCTTCTACTACACTCTAGCGAAAGGATGGGTCGGTTTTAAGCTCAGAGATGAGGAGCATGTCTCATTCATTCTATCTAAGGTGTGGTATTGGGGAAACTCGACTCTTAAGCTTCGGCCATGGATTCCCTTCTTTGACCCTTTAAAATAAAGGGCATACAAAAAACCTATATGGGTTAAACTTCCAAGGTTGATGCCAAAGTTTTGGACTAAAGAGATTTCAAGCAAGATAGGATCACTCCTTCATACTTTTTGGGAAGATGACCTCAAGTTTCTTTCGATGGGGATAATGACTATGGCTAGGGTTCTTGTGGAGATAGATCTCAAAGATGGTTTATTGGAGGCATTGAACATCAAGGCTGGAGAGATGTCTTTTACACAATCTCTAGTTATTTTGGGATCCCATTCAGATGAAATAGACGCCATTCGACTAGGAATCTGGCGAAAGAATGCAAGTTGAATACAAAGAAAGGACATTGGAGTAGGAATCTTTCATCCAATATCCCTGGAATTTCTTCTGGAGATAAGATAGTTCATCGCCATACTGGTTTGCAGCAGTTGGGATTAAGCACTTCCCAGAAAGACATGAACCCATTTGTGCTTCCACCTCTGGTTACTCTTGAGAATTCCCATAGTGATTCAGCTATTGAGACCATAACGAAGACCTAAAAGTCCACAAGTATCTTGCCCCTCCTCAATACTTTTTTTGTCGGCTCTCTATTTCCGTCTTATAGTTATGACTTGGGTGAGCGTGAACATAACACGATTAATTTTCTATTGAATTTTTTTTAGCCCCATATTCAGGTGGGTTTTCTTGCACCTTGGGTTTCCTTGGTAGATTATTTACTACCCAGTATTAACTCTCTAGGGTTGTCTCCCTCTGTCATGTCTCTTTTCTCTCTTGGTGAGACAATCCCCCCCTGCTTTGGTTGGGAGTGATAGTAGTTCGTCTTTATATTTGCATAGAGAAGATCTACTAGGATTTGCTCTCTTTGAGTCTTTTCTTATACCCCTTGACTATCTTTCATTTCATAGGTTTTCTCCTTTACTTACCCTCTTCCTATCCCCTAGTGTAAACTTGACGAAAGGGTCCGATGATATTCCCAATGGTCCGGTTACTGGTCCACATGCCACTTTTGAGAAGGAAATTTTCTCCATCCATTTCCCCCAAGTTTGAGGTTCTTCGTAGTGTTAGTGATGTTTCCAACAGGCCTTTGGGGGTTGACAGGACAGATAGCCTGAACGATCCTGATCCCATTTTAGAGAATATACACATATCTCTTTCAGATGCAATAGGTCTCACTCAATTTGGATCTTTCATGCCCCAGATATGACCCTTTTTCTCATAACACCTGTTTTAGAGTAGTTTTTGGACTAATCAGAAACCTAGATTCTGGAGCGAATATCTCCAAACTTGTAATGTTTTAGGATTTGAAACTTGGACCACAGTTAGTTCGAAATTTTTTATAGACAGATTTTAGGTATTTCTCTATGAACCATTGTAGAAAAACGTTTATAGTGAAAATTCTAAGAAGACTCCTTTTGAAGAAACCAGTCCCGAGGAAAGGGCTCTAATACCAAATGTTATGCAACAAATTTCCAAAAAGAGTATGAAAAGAGCATAAACAAATCAAAGAGAGTACTCGATGACTCGATTGAAGAAAATAGTTGATTAAGAAGCCTCTTTGAGGGGGAAACCTCCTTATACAATGTACTAAGTACACAAGACAAGACAAGATAAGATACTCCAAATGAAAGGTATCCTTCCTATATATAGGAGACTAAGGGGTAGAATCCCAACTAACTGACCCAAGACGACATAACTAATATAACCATACTAATGACAATTACCACTAATGGACCAAAGCCGACATCGAAACTAATGTAATGAACCACAATATACGGGGAAATGTGCAAATATTCAGGGTTTAACAAATTTCCGTTATGGATTTGCTTATAGAAATTATGTGTAGTTGGAAATGTATTTCCTGACTTTGAATGCAAAACGTTTGTTAAAATTTCTCAAAGAAACCTAAAAACCTTGCATGTGATGCTTGTCAAAATGAGCTATTTACTTTTCTTTAAGAAAATAGAATATAGTTTGGTAAATAGAATTGTAGATATGGAATTAAAGGTTTATTTGGTATGGTTGTAGAATGCTATTACGTTTTAAAATTTATATCTGCGTTATTGGTATTATGCTTGTAGGTAATTAGATTATGTGTTAAATCCATGGCAGTTTAATAGAATTAAAATAAAATGCTCGGAAACTACAAAATCCAAGAAGATTTCTGAGTCTAAATGTAATTACTTTGGGGAAAATCAACTAAAATTCCAAGATGAAAATTGTCTTATGAAAGGTTGCTATCATCAACCATGGTACTAGATAATTATTTTGGTGTCATAACTCGATTTCTTGCAGTACTCATGAAATCATGAATGAATTGACTAATGATATGTTCAGTGGAGTTAAGTAATTCAATAAATTTGCATAAATTTGCTAGTATTGAGTGGTATTTGCAATTTTTGCATACAAATACCATGGCCTGAAATTTGAATGGTATTTGCATATTCATTTGATTGATTGGTCTATGTGTTACAAATACCATGGGCTCGGATTTGCATTTAGCTTATATGCATTACATTGATTGGTATATAGATATATATATGCTTGTGGATTGATGTTGAGATGCATAAGATTATTCGATGAACGACAGAACCCTATTCCTCTTGATTTGAATAGTATCTGAAATTTCAAATACTATTCAAATCAAGAAGAATAGGGTTTTGTCGTTCATCCAATAATCTTATGCATTTCAATATCAATCCACAAGCATATATGTGTGTGTGTGTGTGTGTGTGAGTGCGAGATTAGAATAATGCTTAAAATATTCAACTTGATTAACAACCAAAATAATTAGTATTTCATGACCCTATTTGAAATTGAAGATACTTGAACTCAGGAGTTGATCAAGCGCCAAGAGGGATCAAATCTCCCGAGGTGCTAACCTCTCCTCGAAAAGCTCCCTGAGTGCAATACCCGAGAAGAGGTTTGCACCTCGGGAGATTTGATCCCTCTCGACGCTTGATAGGGCCTAGGATTTGGGTCTAGGCTGGCAATACCTCCATTTTGACTCCTAGATCATATTGGTTTGATAATGTAAATATTGTAAAAATGTAAAGTATGATTCCTAGCATGGAGCTCAAGGCCAAGGTCCCACTAGTGAACACCTAGATTATAAAGGCAAGTATTTCATATATTGTGGACATGTGCAAGTTGACCATGGGAAAAATGTAATTACATGCAAATATTTATAATACAAATAAAAGTCCAAGAGCTATGGAAGCAACTAAAATGAGTGGGTTGTGTTTATCCACTAGGGAGAGGCGAGGGGTGTGTGGGGATCAAATCCTTTGTTTCCAAGTGTCATCTTGAGAACCCCTTGTGCCATAAATGGTGAGTAACTACCTAAGTGGACTTCCATGCTAATATTGATTTATGTTGCAAGAAGGTAGCTGAGAAATTAACTCATGAATTTAATGGAGCATGGGATGACTACATAAATCTGTATGGATGACAATGGGATCAGTTTTGGGTATCTAGAAATCAATCTTCCTCATGGAAATTCGTTTTTTCACTCCCATTCCATTGTTGGGCAACCAGAGAGCAATTCTCAACAAGCTATGCATTCCCAATGTGTTTTTGTTTATGCATCTACACATGCAAATTTAAATATTTATGAATTTCGTAATATGGACGTGGGGTGAAATTTAGAATCCCCAAAAGTCGTTCATGTCCCCTTCGTTAGTCGGATCAATGAATGGGGACGTGACAACCCTACCACTTCTTAGTGGTAATAAGTGGTTCACCAATTGTTTGTGCATTAGGCCCAGTGATAGTGCAGATTTAGAGAGATAGTAACATTGGTATTTCAATATAAAATCATGAACAACAATTTGTTTCAATTTATACCCAAGTTCCTTTGCTATTTTAGTATGTAATTGAATGTAAATTTGGAGCACCATAAATTAATCTTTTCTGTTACTCCACACTAGCCTTAGGATTTTTTTTTGAGGTGCCTTTAACCTCGTGTAGTTGTTTCTTCTTCTTTTATAATCTATCATTACCACTCTCTTGCATCGCTCATTGGATGTAGCAAATCCACCACATCAAAAGAAGACTTGAAGTTCAACAGCTACTATTCGTCTTGCCTCTCTGCATCCCTTCAACGGCTACTGTTCATCTTGCTTCTATGCATCCCTTTGCAGGGACTTACTGGTTTGTAGCCATTCTTGTTTAATTTAGAAAATAAAGGGAACACATTACTTTTTATACAAAGAGATTTTATTTCCGTAGTCTTATCGGGAGTGAGCATTTGAAAAATAGTAGGAACAAATGTTAGAAAAGCTATTTCAATTCGTCCGTCTTATCAAATGATAAGATTTGTTAAGATTTAAGTATAATAATAGAATTGCATTTTCTTTAAGAAAGAGATTCCATTCCATATGAATGTGATTGTAAATTCATCAAAGGTGAAGATTTTAATTTCTTGAAACTTGTTCAACTCCACTTTTTGAATTTCTTTCAAATACAAAGGATTTATCTATTCCGTAAAGAGCGACGGCTCCACATGGTAATGGTTTGCAGGCGCAGCAAAGAGGCCTCCGCGGAGCTTGGAGGGACGATTAGCAGGGCCCGTTATCAGCACCATGATGGGACCTGCAACACTCTCATAGCGTGGGCCGGTTATCAGCGACATAAAAGGAAGCACGTGGGCCTCTTTAACAAGGGCAAGTTGGATTATACATTAATGACATACGAATCCAATGGCAATAATATTGGAATTCAAAAGCTGTTTTGCCCGGATACGGATCCAGATCATTAACAACAAGATACCACTGTCATTAGTCTTCTAGTTGGACGGTGATTTGTTGACCCTATAAAGAGTCTTTGCAGCACCAGATGCGACGTAAAGGGAAGCACGTGGGCCCCTTTCCAATGGCAATAATAGTGGTATTCAAAAGCTCTTATGCACCATTATGATATTTTCCTCATATCTTTTGATTAAGGTGAACAATAAAATATCTATTATGTTATTTTGGAAATCAATGTATAGTATTTGATGTTAAATTTATCACTTTTATAAGGTTGTAAAATTACTATAACCTCTTATATATATATTTTTTTTCACAAAAAAATTTAACTATATAAAACATATTTTTTATAAATTTAAATATATTTACTATAAATTTAAATATATTTTTTATATTTTTATTATAACTATATAAAACATGTCTACAAGTTGATGACACAAACAAATGACACAAGCAAATGGAGCTTATACGTCAATTCAGTCTCGACTCCAATGCGACATGTATATATCCAAACCCATTCTCCAACTTTCGAAGTGCCTTTATCAAAACCTAACTATAAAAAGAACATGCAAAATCCCATAAATCATGGCATCTTGTGACCATAATTTATGGGATTTTGAAAGGTCATGATTATTGAAAAAGGAGATTCCATTCGATGTGAATGCGTTTATGAAAGGTCATGATTATTGAAAAAGGAGATTCCATTCGATGTCAATGCGTTTATGAAAGGTCATGATTTCAATGTCTTGTTCAACTTCACTTTTTGAGTTTTTTTCGAATACAAAGGAATTGTCTTCTATAGCCTTATCAAGAGGGAACATTTTCCCTACCCAGTCAATTTCCCTTTGGAAAACAGTAGGAACAAAGAGGAGCATATTAACGTTAATGACATTTTTAGAAAAGATATTTCAATGCATCCATCTTATCAACCGGTGAGATTTACTTTCTTATCCAATTTCACCTTACCTCTCCCCGGTTATTAATCAAATTAATATTTTAATCGTTTCTTCGATTTCACTTTGAAATATTAAATAATCAAAAAGCAGAGCATAACAATAATAAATACATCTATTTAAAAGGGAGATTCCGTTCCATGTGAATGCTTGTATGAAAGGTGATTGATTTCAATTTCTTATTCAACTTTCACCTTTTGAATTTCTTTCAAAATACAAAGGAATTCTCTTTTGCGTAAAGAGCGACGGCTCCACACGGGAAACGCTTGCGGGCGCAGCAAATAGGCCTCCGCGGGGGGATGACTAGCAGGGCCCATTAGCAGCACCCGGAAGTGGCCTGCAACACGCTGATTGCATGGGCTGGTTATCTGCGACATAAACGGAAGCACGTGGGCAAGTTGGATTATAAAAAAAGAGATAAGAATCCAATGGCAATAATATTGGAATTCAAAAGCTGTTATGCACGGATACGGATCCACATCATTAACATTAATATATCGCTGTCATTAGTCTTTTAGTTGGATGGTGATATGTTGACCCTATTGAAATGAATAAAATGTTTAAGAGCCTTTGCAAAAAGAGACTCCATTCTCTATGAATGTGGTGAATATATCAATTTCATGTCCAACTTTACTTTCGAATCTCTATCAAAAATCAAAATAAATTATGTTTTACACAACTGGTTCTATATGATAGTATTAATTAAATTAATATTTTAATAGTGTCTTCAATAAAGAAGAAAGTGGTATGTCCATTGAATGTAGCTTGGATGGTTGGGAGGATTGATTGCTACCCTCCCACCCAGGTATATTTTAATAGTGTCTTCAATTTCATTGGTAAAGAAGAAAGTGGTATGTCCATTGAATGTAGCTTGGATGGTTGGGAGGATTGATTGTTACCCTCCCACCCAGGTTTAATTCTTGTAAAAAAAAGCATATAAATCTCTTTACAAAAAGCACCTCAATGTGTTTATTAAAAATAAAGATAAGATCAATTTCATGTCCAACGTTACTTCCGAATCTCTATCGAAATTATGTTTTGCACAACTTGCCCCACATAGCGTTAATCAAATTAATATCTCAATTGTCTCTTCAATTTCACTGGTAAGAAGAAAGTGGCATAATCATCATAATTACGTCACTTCTAAAATAGAGATTCCATTTCACGAATTATTCCCACTTTTAAAAAGGAGATTCCATTTCATGTGTTTGTCACCAATGACGATTTCAGTTTCATTTTCGGAATTGCTGTCAAAATCAATAGGAATTCTCTTACTGGGCAAAGAGCGACGGCCCATAAGCCATCTAAAATCAATAAGAGTTTAGATGATATGTGCCATAACCCATATCACAGTTTGCATTTTATGCGTTCTAATTTTAAATTCAAGCTTTGAGTTTTCTAATCTTACTCTTTTTGCTAGAGAGGTTCAAGTGCAATTATTTTTTCATTCAAGCTTTTTCTTAAATCCCCTAATTTCGAGCTCTATTGACTTCATAAAAGTCTTAATAGCCTTAACGTTTTCAGGTTGAGCCTAGTTCGTGCTTTGTTTGTGTCTTTTTTATAGTTAAAGTCTTTAGTCAACTCTCTTAATTTCTTGTCCATCTTCTCTACATCATGGGTAGCCTTCTGATAATACCTAGAAACAATTTCACCCTTCTCATAATACCTAGAAACAATTTCGCCACAGTATTTATAAAAACCCACTTTCTTAATGGTAGTAACTTTATCCCTTTAAAGTTTATGGTAGTGGTTTTATAGTCTTTGGCTTCCATATGTCTTACAATATTAGATTAAGAAGGGAATTCCATGGGTTCAACAAGGGACACTATTTATTGAAAACATATCTTTTTTAGCTTTGCAATTGATGTATTTCAACTTAACACAATTTCATTTAAGATATCTACAACCTTGAACAATATACAAATATGGAAATTTTTTTTACCAGTTTACTTTCTCCTTCAATTAGGGAGAAATTGTTTAAATAAGTAGATACCTTATTTGATGTATGTTCTTTATCTTTTTAGCCTTTCCTCTTTGGGCTACTCCATGCTATCTTCATTTTTTATTTTTATTTTCTGTTGTTTTAGGGGTGTTGTAAGCATCGTTTAAATTTGAACCCTTCCTAGTGCTTCCAAAGGGTTCTAGCCCTTCCTAGAAGTGTAAATTTAAAATTGCCCTTAAAAAAAATTTAAAATCTAAAATTTACCCTTCCAATTAAAAACATAATTTATATCAACATTTCAAAAGAAGGGCAACATTTGAAATTACCCATCCATAAATTTCAATTTCTATGTTGAAATTCCTATGCTAGAAAATTCAACTCTTTAAAATAGTGGAAATATTGTAAATTAAAATCACTTATTCACTCATGTCACACACCCACTGCTCAGTTGTGCAAGATAATAAGTGATGACTGACGACTATGAGGCACTGGCTACCGATATTTGACATAGACTCTCAAGTCACTTCGACCTGAGATCTAAGGTGTGACAATGTGTCAACGTTTATGGTTGTAACAACAGAGAATCACTACTAGTCAACTACTAGGCCCAAAATGAACCCGAAACTTTGTGCCTAATACCTATGTGAAGTTGGCTACCAATGTCCACTAGTTTTTCATCAAAATGAATTTCAAATGGTTGGTTTGATGAGTCCTTCTCTACAAGACTTCATTTCTTGCATGAATGTCACTGACTCATGGAAACTCTAACAACACTCAATGGCATGCAGCTAGGACCACAAACCGTGTAGAGGTCGATTTATGCATTGATATTGAGAAGTGGCACTAGGCACATGATATGGAGAAACAATGAGTTAGAAAAAACATTTGGACCAAAGCACCACAATGGTTATTAATAAAATTTCGAAAAAATGGATTAGGAATAGTCTCAATTTGATGGGTGGAATGATCATGATGTAATCTCCCTTCGTCTTTCCAAATATATGTGGTTTCTTACCACATTTGTCTTCGACGCTTGCCACCAAAATACTTATAAAAATTATATGTCTATATCCTCTTCTCTTTTAATCCTCATCTTATAGTCATAACTAAGGATTATTCTCAACATATTTGTCTTTGGCGCTCACCACCTAAATACGTATAAAAATTACATGTCTTTACATCCTCTTCTCCTTAAATCCTCTTCTCATAGTCAAACTAAGGATTATCATGCATGCACATCCTCACCTTATAATAGCAATTGGGTGAAAGCACAAATACAACCATAAAATATCAAATGTGTCAGGATGCAAAGAGTAAGAGCAACTATAAGTAAGTCTTATATTAAATTTACCATACAAGTATTTAATTGACACTATCAACTAAGATCTGACACATTGGATTGTTGTGATCTTCTTATCACTCCCTATCAATGTGATTCTAAGGCACTCTTTGAAGGTGAAGTCCACAATTTTAAGTCTTCTTCCTCATTCTCATGCCTTTTGGTAAGACAATAAGGAGGGTAGTGGCCTGCATCAACATTGAAAATTGTTTTGACATAGAGGTAGATACATTAATTCTTTTCATTAAATAACTTAAATTTCAAGACAATGACTACGAATTCGTCGAATCATGGATTGGTACAAAACATAATAAATTTTAGAGCTTCGAGCTCTTAATTATTCACATATAGAATTTTCTCAAATCCAACCATTAACGAACTTCTTTTGATTTTTTGGTTCAATTTAAAGCGCAGATTGTCGAGACTCAAACATGCAACGATCTACAAGGATCTAGTTAACTTAGGCTTGATTCCATTTCCCCTCCATCCCATACTTGTATGTTGTCGTGACAAGTGTTGAACAACAAAATTTGATGCCCCAACCCCTGTTATGCTAGCGTTGTTAACTTGCTTGGTGTGGAGGATTTTTTTTAATGTTTTATGAGCTATGTATTATTTTTTCTTAGGTGTCTAATGCCCATGATTCTTACATCTCTCAGGCTTGAATGGATGCCCTCTTTCTAGTTTGAATTAAGTTTTTGGTTGGTTTTATATGTATTTTTTGGTTGTAGGTTTATTATAGCCTCGGTTTGCTTAGTGGCTTCCTTTTGCACATAGTTAAAAGTAAGTAATTTTCTCATGGTTCTAGTTTTATTTCAAGACTATATCTAGTTACAATGTCCTACACTATCCATAAGATCACGCGGATTCCCCAATATGGTTATTGCACAGTCTAAGTAGTTTTTATGTATATTGAAATGTTCTCCAACCCATAAAAATACAACATAATAGTTGTTATTTTAATGAGTTGTAAAATTAATGTTACATATATAACAAATTAATGTGTTTAAATTAGGTTTTATTGAAAAGATATCATTTTCATGTAAATATTAAGGAGCGCTTATTTGTTGATGATAGTAAAAAATTGGATGGGCAATATTTGTTTTATACATTTTTTTGGGGAGAGTTTAGTTAATTTATACTTTTCAATTGAAGTACAATTCTTTATATTTCCCTTCATCTTTGAAGGGTTCCAAGAACAAATGCCCTTCCAATTGAAGTTAAGACCCATCATTCAAATTTTATTATTGGCTGCAAGAGGTGCGAGGCGAATGAATCCTTGGGAAATGGAGAATTTAAAAATATGTCCATATGGGATCCTCCATTATTCGTACGACACTAGAAATAAGAATCTAATCCACAATCCACAATATGTCTAACCCATCCATGATTCGTACGACACTATAAATAAGAATCTAAGCCACAATCTGTCCAGCCTATCCTTGGCAGCCCAAACATAGACAACATCAATGTTAGAACCATAGTAGCATAATTCGGCCGTATTGGTACTTCCTGTACAAAAATTCGGAACAAATTCGAATTCGTCGAATATTCGGTGTAGGTGTAATACGTATACGGATCATTAGTGGACAATTAAATTTTGAAAACCAATTTAAAAACAAAACAATTTTTTTAATTATTTAAACACTATAAAACATAAATACCATTCAATTTCATACTTTCTTATTAAAATAAGTATTAATAAGTAGTTTCCCACTCTTATACTTCCATATCCGAAGTTGTTGAGATTAAATATTTTTGTTTTTTAAATATAGATTAAATTTTACTATATAAATGTCTATGTATATTTTGGTATATTTGTAAATATTTGATTGAAAATATTATATATAAGCAAGCTACTTCCGATTTTTATCCGTACTAGATATTTTCATTACGCATTTTTTCCGTATCGAATCGTATTTGTATCTGTATTCATACTCGAATTATGCTACTATGGTTATAACTCTGAAAATGAACCCCCAAAATGTAGATATATATATATATATATATATATATATATATATATATAGAGAGAGAGAGAGAGAGAGAGAGAGAGAGAGAGAGAGAGAGATAGATATACACACCAAATTATATATATATATATAGATATATAGATATATACACCAAATTATATATATATATATATATATATATATATATATATATAATGTTCCCTAAAATTAGTCAATGAGTTCAAGTTTGCCAACTTGATTTAGAGTCTCGGTATATTCTTTACATGTGGGAGTTAAGATCATGTAATTTCCACCTTTTATTTTAGGGGTTTTGGGCTAACTTAAGTATAAGGTATATAGAACTTTGGTTATATATATTGAAGGTTTAAATAATGAATTACTTGACTGTTTTTTTTTTAATGAGTTAAAGCAATTTGATATGTTCAATATGTTACATCATTGAAAATATTATAATTTATTTAAAGGTATGAAAACAATTTAAAATGTGTAGAGATAAGTAAAATTTTAAATTTTAAAGGATTTCTTTTAAGATTGGTGGATTGTGCTGCGTCAAAATGTTTTAATTAAACTTATCTTAACTTCAAGATATCAAGTCTAAAAAATGAATCCCCACTATACGACAACCATGAAATGAATCTTCATTATACACTTGTTACACTCAAGTTAATCTTGTTGATCCACTCAATGAAGTCCAAAATCTCAGATACTATCTAAACACCTATCGGTATAATTATTGATAATATTAAAATAAAGCATTTTGTGAATATAAGATATGTACAATATAATTGCATGGTAAACACCTAATACACCTAATAAAAATCTTAAATAAAAAAATATGAAGTTAATATCTAATTCTAGTATATTAACATTTTATTTTACCAATTTATAAAAATAGCAAAGACTTCGATTATTATTTATATCAATCAAAATGTTACTTTGTAAGTTTTAAGTTTCCATGAGTAGTCAATGTATAAGATTATATAATAACATCTTAATTTTAGTTAATATTATTAATATATTTGAGATTTTGTTATTATTATTTATAAATGTTATTTTATACTTATCATTAATAAGATATTAATGATAAACATTATCATTAATATTGAAAGATATTAGATATATTGTGATGATGTAATCTAAATATTCTACAAATCTTAGAATCACGTATTTTGGCTATGGAAATTGCATACAAATTTTTAACCTCATCATTCTTTGTAGATTTTGTATCATATTCCTCTTGTCTTGTTTGCATCTTATTCATGTAGAATTGTTTTATTAGTATCAATATAAACCTCATTTCCAAATATAATCACATTAATTTTATCCTTTTTTGAATGGTTCTAACTTTATTGAGAGTATATACCGAGGCTATGTCTTTAGTTAATGTGGGATAAGTGACATCATCCCCTACACCAAATCATTTCACATTTATGAAATCTGTATTGGATTATAAATACCATCTTCATTTATACCTATTCCTCAATGTCCCTTAATTTATAAATTTCACAGTGATTTAATAGCCTGGTCCATATATCTCTTCTTAACATATTTCCTTTTATGTTTATTATTAAGATTTTTAAAATATTTATAGTGATGTTTTTTATGATTCAATATTGAGAATATGTGCAATATGTCTACTCTTCATAGAAAACAATCGCTCACATCATGTACTCCCTCGACCATCCTACTCCAATACACCAAAATATGCAACACTATCCTGCATAAAAATTAAAGCTATCTTGGCACAAGTCAGGTCGGTCGGACCCTCTTGCTTAACTATGGAACACAACAACACACAGGTGCTCACACAGACTGGATGTGAAATAAATTCCAGAAGCCGAATTCTATTAAATTGAATCAAATTACAATGTGAAAATACAAAGCAATCTATCAACTAGTCGGCCTTATCCTGTTACAATATATAGAATGAAACTCTGTCTCTAAGTGTGTTTTCGGCTGTGTGTAATCTCCTCCCTCTCCTGGTTCTCCGCTGAATGATGAGAAATGGATCAGATCCCCCCATTCTGTGCCTTTGCACTGCTCTTCTATTATGCTGTCGCTCTTCTCAAAGCTTACTGCATTACCCAAGACACTCTTCCTCTGTCCGTTGAATCCTCCAGATCCTGAAGACCTGCAGTTGTTAGTGCCCTCTGGTCGTGCTACACAACCTCTTCTTGTGGTGACATCTTTCATGATCCCAACCACCTTCATAACTGCTCATAACTTCCTCAACAACCTCCAACAACTGCTAAGTACTCCTCCTTAATTTTGCATCTCTAACTCTGCTACAGTGGTCGGCCCTATGTCTCGACCATACTACAATTCATCAATTTCAACCTTGTTGGCTTTACTTAACTTCCACGGCTTCCAGTCCTCCACGCTTGGCTTTCGCCGCAATCCGTCGGTGTCGTTGTTTGACAACTCGTCAACCTCCAACCCCTTTCACTGCAATCTTGTCATCTTTCGACTTCGGACTTGTTGACTCTCGACCTTTCTCTCCTATCGACCGCACGTCAACAGCTTCTGCTTGACTGCTTGGCTTCGTCAGTTAGTCTTCCTTCGCGCCAGTGGTTGTTGGCAACCACCCTGGTCGACTTCTCCTGCTAATCAACTTCGACTATTCTGCCTAGGCCTCGATGCTCCTGCATCATATCTCCATTGTCATCAAATACTCAACAACATAAAAATAAATCCTCCATTAGGAATGGTTGTATAGAATACTATTGGCACTAGAAAATCATTCATAATCCGTTGCATTAGATGTTTACTTTCCTTGAGCAAAAAATTCCATCACAACACACTCTTGCTACTTGATCCTGCTGGTGCTGCTGCATTCAATATCCAAGCATCTACTATCCATTCAGCCCTTCATATTCCTATCAAACAATTCCTGCCTTTAGAAGGGAATTCACTTTCTAATCTCAAAGAGGAACTTCACCATATCCACTACATTCTAATTGATGAAATGAGATTCCTACGACCAACCCTTTTCACCCACATTGATGAACATCTCCGAAAAGCATTCCCTCGCCAAAATAACATCTCTTTCGGTGGATGATCAGTTATTCTCATTGGAGACCTCATGAGAGTTTCCTCCCGTTATGGACATTCCTTTGTATGTTGTCTCCTCCCATGGAAATGCACTATGGTGCAGCTTCACCATAATTGTGATCCTTCGAACTGTTTTTTTCCAGCGAGGGAACACACAAGCATAGGTCACCTTCAAAAACATGCCTAAAAACATCATAAATGCAACAAATACTTTGGAGGACTAGAACCTTCTTGTGTCTAGGAAAAACTCCTTCCTTTTTGCAAATGAGTTATCTACTTTTAAAGCTTATATGTACTTATTTTCAACCAACCAGCTCAGACCACTTATACTATGAAACCAGAACTCAACACAGTTCTCGTTTTTCTCTCTCTTAATTTTAGTAGCTATTTTTACCTTCGTTTCAAAGAGGGTTGATACCAGTATCACACATTTTCATTTTGAGGCATTTTTTGGGCCTTTGACACATCTTTGTTGTAAAGTATTTATAATTTCTATTTTCAAGTGTGTTTTTTAGAAATTTAAGAAAAAAACATACATTTAGAACCTAGCTATAATTAAAAATACATACATTTTCAAGTGTGTTTTTTTCTATTTATAATTTCTATTTTCAAGTGTGTTTTTTAGAAATTTAAGAAAAAAACATACATTTAGAACCTAGCTATAATTAAAAATACATACATTTTGGAAATTTATCTTTAAAATTTAATCATAAATAAGATATTTTTATGGATAAAATAGTAAAAAAATCGAGAAAATGAAGACATTTAAACCATTTTTAACACTTTTTTAGACATTTTTTGTATAAACATGACTGCGTCGAGAGGCACTCTACAGCCCATTAGGAGGGAGATCTTGTGAGTTGAGTGTTTGTCGATATTGTCTACCATAAATAACATTTGTATGAGGGAAATATTGTAAGTCCAGTGTTTGTCGATATTGTCAGCCATAAACAAATAAAAAATATTATGTTAATAAACAAATAAAAAATATTTATTAGATCTGAATCACTCCTCGTTAGGTGAGCTCGGACTCGACTCCTTCATCCACTCTCATCTCGCTACTCACTGCATGCTTCGTCCACACTGTTCCACAGCTCGACGCAGCATCCTGCTTGGGCCTCCACTCCACCGACCCCTCTCTTCATCACCCACGTCACTTGCACGCTCGTCCTACCCTCCACGCGCTCTTCTGCACGTATTCTTTCCACTCCCATCATCCATCCCCACTCCCCCGCTACTCCCCCACGACCTCCTCCTACACGCATCCTCCATCAGCCCCCTCCCTCTGCTACCCCACGGCTTCTTCCCCATGGCCTTCCGCTACCTCCATGCCGCCTTCCCCCTCCACACTTCTTTCCCCATCAGCCTCCACACCGTCCTCGCCGACCCTCCCAAGCCGCCTCCGCCTCCACCTCCGCCTGCTCGCAGCCACCAACGCCCTGCAAAACAAGCCAATCAAAAGTTAATAAAACAAAAAAACTATATAATCATAAATT
Source organism: Larix kaempferi (assembly GCA_027924585.1). NCBI lineage: Eukaryota > Viridiplantae > Streptophyta > Pinopsida > Pinales > Pinaceae > Larix > Larix kaempferi. Next base: position 733,252 of record BSBM01000260.1, on the reverse strand, counting down.
TTATTATTATTATATTTATTAACTTTTTAAATAAATAAAAAATATAATAATAATTTTATTATAGATTTTTTTTATTTAACATACAAACAATATGTTAATAAGTCCAAACTAAAGTATTATATACTTTAACAATACTTATTCAACATTTTTTAATAAATAATAACATTATTATTATATTTTAATAATAAATTATTATTATTAAAATTTCCTAATATCCTCCTTAGCCCTACCTTGTTAAACCAAAATATCATTCCCCTATTCACCCCCACACCACATCGAAAACCATGACATAAATGAAGGACCGACTGGAAAAATTAGAAAAAGACCAAATTAGAGCGCCTCTCCACGTCGCCATCCTCCTCCCCCCGCCACGGCCTGCACCATTCGCCTGCACCATCCTCCATCGGCCATCCTCCATCCTCAATCCTTCTGCCGCTTGCACCAATTTAAAATATTGTTAAATTTATATTACATTTTAAATTATATATTAATATAGATTTAGATTTAGATTAAGATTAATATAGATTTATATTGATATAATTTATATATTAATTTAAATTTAAAATTAAATATAATTTATATTTAAAATTACATTTAAATATAATTTGAATTTGAATTTATATTTTAGTTTAAATTTGAATTAAAATATAAATCAATATTTATATTAAATTTCAACTATATTTTAATATTCTTTAATATTTTTATCTCCACAAATGTAGTTGTATAATTAATTACATAATATTTATAAATAATATTATATGCCTTTATGTAAATCTTTACATAGGATGTCTTCATATTTATAGTTACATAGTTTCTCAAATAGTTGTGAGTGAGTAAAAAACTATTGGCCTAGCCTTCCATAAACTATTATATAAAAAATATTTACACTAAAAGATAAAGTAATTTTAAAATGCTATGCCAATCCTCCAAGGTTCAATCCTACTAGATCATCTACTTTTTTATTTTAAAATATAGAATTTCGTAAATATATTGAATTTCATTATCATGTAAAGTGAGTTTTATACTTGCATAGATTTCAGTGTATGGGGTTTTTTATTGCATATTTTTCAGTGTAGATATTATTCCGTGGACGCATTGATTTCAGTGTATGGGCACATAGATTTCAGTGTATGGATTTTTTTTATTGCATATTTTTTAGTGTAGATGTTATTCTGTGGACGCATTGATTTCAGTGTATGGATGCATAGATTTTAGTGTATGGGGTTTTTTTAATGCATAATTTTCAGTGTAGCTGTTATACCATGGATGCATTGATTTTAGTGTAGATTTTCTGGATGCATAAATTTTAGTGTGGATTTCAACGATGCATAAATTTCAGTGTATATGTTAATGTTTGACTCTTTTTATATAGAGTCTAAACTAGAAATGGAAGATCTGCATGCGGAAGATGCTATGAGACAAACTTGCGAAGAACCAAAAATATAGAACGCTGAAGGTCGTAAAACATATCAAGGAAGAAAATATTACGAAATGACAACAGAAGAATGAGAAGAAGACTTGAAACGAAAAAGAAGAAGAACAAAAAGAATTTCAAAAAAGAAAGTTGGACGAAATGATAGCAGAAGAACGAGAAGAACGAAGAAAACAAAATGTAGATCGACACAAAGAATATTGAAAAAGAAAGTTAGGCAGATTGACAGTAGAAGAACGAGATGAACAAAGAAAACGAAATGTTGATCGACAAAGAGTGCATCGAGAGAGAAAGTTGAAGCAGTTGGAAGAACAAAGAAATCAAGTTGCAGAACAACAAATAAATCAAAATGTACGAAATGACAAAATGACAGCAGAAGAAGGAGAAGAACGAACAAAACAAAATGCAGTTCAACAAAAAGAAAATCAAACAAAAAAAGTTAAGCGAATTGACAGCAGAAGAACGGGAAGAACAAATAAAATGAAACGTTGATTAACAAAGAGCGTATCGAGAGAGAAAGTTGAAGCAATTGGAAGAAAAAAAAATCAGTTTGCAGAACAACAAATAAATCAAAATGTACGAAATGACGAAATGAAGGAAGAAGAAGGAGAAGAACAAACAAAACAAAACGCAGATCAACAAAAAGAGAATAAAAAAAAAAGTTAGGCAATTTTTCTCTATTTTCTAGTTTAACAATTTACTCAATCCTAAATACTTATTACTTACATTATGATAATCCTCGTAAATGTATCTATGTTTGCAACTTAACGTGTTCCTTACAATGTTGATAAAACTCTAGTTTTGTGACACTGCCCATGACTGAAACCAGCATAGATCCAAATCGTAGGCTCTATTAAGCGATGGGGGAGGGGAGGAGGGAGTGGGCTGGGGGAGGGAGGGGAAATTTTGTTTTTTTATTTTTATTTTTGTTAATTTTTTTATTTGTTATGTTAGTTTTAATTTTTGTTTTTGTTATTAATTTTAGTTATTTTTTTATTTGTTATGTTATTTTTAATTTTTGTTTTTGTTATTTTTTTTATTTGTTATTCATTTTTCTTTTAAATTTTTTTTACTATACAATATTTCAAAGGGTGGGTTTTAAACTTTGAATTTTTTTTCTTTTGTTAAACTAATGTGTGCACTGAAGAGGGTTTAAGGTAAGGGGTAATGTAGGGGGCTAGGGGGGGCTAGGGGGAAGGTAGGTGGCTAGGGGGTAACACAAGCTTTTTTTATAAATTTTAATTTAATAAAAGAATGTTTGTGTGGGGGGAAGGTAGGTGGGAGGGGGGTTTAATTTTATTATTATTCTATATAATAGTTAGGTTATGGGGTAAAATATAATAGTTAGCTTAGGGGGCGGGGGTAAGTTAGGTAGTGCGGGTAGTTACAAAGAGGTTGGAATTTATTTGTTAAAAAAAACTTTTAAATTTAGGGGTTGATTTTAAGGCTTTCATAAACAACAATATGATATTTTTAGGCCATGGCTATATTTTTAAACCCCCACAAAAAGTGTTGATATTGGTATCAACACTTTTCGATTTGGGGGTTGTTTTTGGTGTTTTTTATTAAAAAATATGAGTTTTTATGGATAGAGTTCTCATTCTTAGTATATAGTTCTCGTTTCATAGTATAAGTGGTTCTCACTGCCCTCCATAATAAAAACATGTTGAAGTGTTTTCAAATTCCAATAGCACTCTCTAGTGTCAAGCACAACAACAACCATGGTCCCTCTATAGTTGAAGATGACCAGTTGGAGCATACAGTATTGCTTTTCCCAGGCCATTGAGTTATGTTAACATCGAACTTGTGGTTTTCGACTGGCCTTGTTAATGGATCGCTTGGACAAGTTGTTATCATATTCTAAAAAAGATAACCACAAACCTCCAAAACTTCCAACATTTGTTGGTTATAACTTCACCAACTATAATGGCCCTCCATGGGATCCCAATAATCCTACTTTTCTGTCAGATCCACCTATACAAAGGTGGGGGGGGGGGGGGCGTATTTAGAGTCCCGCTTAAAATAGAATGGGATTTGACAATACAGAAATCTAAGGAGATGGAATTACCAAAGGCTATGATAAACATTGGTACAATTGAACGTCAGGGTTTGACCTTCACTGCAATTTCTAGAGTCCCTTCCCTCTAGGACCTTCACATCTCCTCGACGTGTAACTTTGATCACTACAAACAAATTTGCAAGAGAATCCACATGTCAATGGAGGGAATCATGTAGAGGCATTTCTATGGTCAATGGATTTCTCATAACTCCTTTGTACATGTACCTACTTCTCTTTTCCTATACTACATTTGTCAATACTTCCACTATACATTTCATGTTTACTAACCCACATTGTTTTTTTCCACACTCATTCAGGTTTATGCTCACTAGATTTTCCCATGTGTGCGACCGTAGATTCCTCAACTACCTTTCTGATTATGCTCATCAAAGATTCTCTTTCTCTATTTCTATTTTTATTGTAAATACTCTACTATCATGACATTATGGAATCAAGTCGAGCATTTATACAATTATATTTGTTATTATACTTCAATTTTTCTTCTTCCATCCCACCTTCTCCTTAACCATTCTTCATTGGCAATAAGGAACTATTTTTTTGCACCCCAAGGATGAAGAGACAACTTAGATATATTCAATGCAAAAACATTACGATGTTCCAGAATGGTTCTATGATCTGAGTCAATTTCCAAATGGATTTATAGACTTCCAAAGGTGTGACAACCTTGTACAATTATTATTACATCTTCTTTATTTGTTACAGGAAGGATACTCGAAATTTCATGAAAATTTCATTCCTTTATAAAAGAAATATTCCCAATGACATATTTACATCCGATACCATTTTAAAATGTGCATGTGGAAATGAAAGCCTTATTGTGCAAAGCAAAGAAAGATTTGGTGTAGTCTAAATATTCTACATTTTCAACCTTTTTCGAGTATATTTTATGTCTTATTTTGTTCTAAGTCCAGTTGGAAATCTATAAAAAATATTAGAATAAAATATATTAATTATGGAAATTGCATAATCTAGGTTCCATGGGGGTATTTGAGGGTGGGCCCTCACGTGAATTTTAGGGACCTTTTAGATGCAATATTAGTTTCGTGTAATGCACGAAAGTTCAGTGAAACCAAAACACTCAAGTGTTTCTTTGAACTAGGCATGGGCGGGCCCAAGCCTGCCATGTCATTTAACACGCAGGATAGGAAACAAAAATGCTTCATCATTATGTATTTCTATAACACTCAAGAGTTATAGAAATACATAATGCTTGAGAATTCTTTTCAATATATTAAAACCCAAAAAGGGGTCGCAACATACATTCATTAGAGGAAATTTCAACTTAAAATGTGTAACGCCCGATATTTTGACTAGGCATGTTTATCAGTCATACATATTGCACTTTATTTGATTATTATCTATTGGGATAATCTAGACCAAGTGAACTATATTTTCGACATGTTAGACCTGATTATATGTCTCTGTTATGTTTATGATGTTACTATGCTTATGCTAATACTAGTATGATTATGATGTTAGGATGTTACTACTCTCATGATGTGATTATTATGCTATGTGGTTATGATGTTGTAGTTATCATGAGGTTCCTTTCTTCATAGTGATAGTGTATATTTAATTATCGTCCTTGAAGAAATGTGATATATATGCGGTGGTACGTGGATACAAACCTATGATGTGATCGATTTATGAGTTTATGTGATGAAATGAAATGATATTAATAATATGGATCAACTGATGATCGAATGGAAACATTTTTTATAAATTTATGGTCGCAAAGTTCTAATCCACAGGGCACAAGGGCTATGTAATAGCCGGATAATGGATACAAAGAGTGGAACAATACCTATTTTGCAGAGAGCCTTGTTTACCAAATTTGATGATATGATGACACATTCCAATAATCTCGATAGCAATAGAGTATGATTTGATAGGGTATAGACCCAATATGTTGAGAGGGATTGGTGTATTTCCCACCCTATGTTACTATGTTACCCAGGGTCGTGGGAAGGCCGTGCTGAGACACACTCCCCAAGTTGTTGTGATGAAGATGGTCAAATACCTGCTAGGAGAGGCTAGGTCCACTAGTTAGCCGACACTACCACTATTAGGTTCTATGTGGTTAGGTTAGTATAGCTGGAATCCACTTTTGTACTAGCAGAGGAAGGATAGGGAGGATGCGGATGCAGGTTAAGATGGGAGGCTATGCTAGTTAGTATTGTTGAGGGTTGTGTATTCCTTGATACCGAGTTAGTGGTAGTAGGTACCCATCTTGTAATTGATTGGTTAAGTTAATAAGAGAACAAAGATAAGGATATCAAATCATGAAAAAGATTAATTATTTAATAACTAGGGCTGTAAGAGTGTATATATGTGTGTGTGTGTGTGTGCTTGTTTTGCATTCTTGGGAGAATTACTATTATTAGTTAGTCGGTATGCATAGGTGGGAAACTAGTTGTTTATAGTACATATCCAATATGTGCATACGCTGGCCACGCATGCACATTTTGTACATGTACGATAGTATTAGTTTACAATGTGCTTATTACGATTGAATAGTGGTATGCGTTTTATTAGATAACTCCCTTAAGAATATATTAATAAAATTTAGTAATGAATGCTTAAGTTGTTAATGAGTAGTTCCAAGTCCATTAGTCATGGTATGTAAACATTGTAATAAGAAATTAAGATAAGTGCCATTGATAAACATTAACTTTGGGAAGTTATACTATTTAACTGTTAATCGTGATTAATTAAACCATTAAAATTACCTTGTTTATTGATAAAAGTGTACTAGATTAATGCTAGGGTACTTAGAAATTAAACAAATAAATATTGATATTGTTATTTACCATCAATTATTATTATTACTATTAATTATGATAATTATTAATTAATATTATTATCATTATTATTATGTTTATTATTAAACTAAAATTACTATAATAATCTGTCCATTTCCAAAAATCATAAGTGAATAGGTTGAATTGTTCAATTACTAAGTTAAATATTATAAAGGTGATTGGTCAAAAACTTTGTTTATGAAGATGTAAAGGTATTATTAATTTATTAAATGTACCGACTAAGTTAAATATAGGACTCATTAAAATATACATTAATAAAGTATTTCCATGCCAAAAAATGATCCAAATTTAGATTTTGAAATTTAATCTAACCACCGCTTCAAATTTGAAAGAGTCAACATGATAACTAATTAATTATTATTTTATTCAACATATTAAATGGAGGATGAGACTAATAATTAATCCACCATCTCATGAAGGTCGTAAATTGAACATTTTGAGAATCATTAAATGATGTACATTAAACCCATTGAATTCAACTTAACTAGTCTTAATACCATTGAACTGCTCGAGAAAAGAAGTACTGAAGAAATAATATTTTATTATGAAATAGCTTGTAAAACAAGCCATCAAAAGGAATGTTTCGGAGGGCGGTGGAGTGTTGGTTCTTTATGGCTTGACTTGGGTTCGACGAAGTATCTTACAGACCCAAAAAAAACCCTTTCACCGGCCCTCTCGGCATCAACCTATGAACATGCTAAAGTCTCACTTGAAGCAAAGATGGGGGGTTACAAAATCAGGTTTCTATAACCGTGGCGATGCGCGGATGTGGTAAAAGACCTCACAATTGGTCTCTTCCTTAACATATACTTAACATGACAATATTAACTTGTGAATTTGCACTTTGCAGTTATCAACAACCCACACATTAGGTTGAATCGCTGCTATCTTTACTCTTATAACTACGCATCCATTATACTTAGTGTTATTTCGCAACATTCATGCACATGTGTTCTGCTTACTTAGCATATGATTTCCATTCACATACACATGAAATCAAATACATAAACATATAACAATATTGTAATAGACCTAATTGGCTATTACAAATTACAAATTATTAATATTTAAAGATTATTAGTATTAGGATGATAAGTTAATGGTCACCTCGAAGAGTTTCCACCCCTATATGCTTATGCATATTTATACATGTAAATTTATACATTGTAAATCATCAATCAAATTATAAAATATATTTATTTATCAAATAAAGATAAATATGTAAGGTAGTTTCCTTACAAGTGGTATCAGAGCTTAGGCTCTAGCGTTCTCTCAAGTCCTTCTGGAACCATCACTCACTTACCCTCTCCTCTTCCATCACTCCCCTTCACCTCCAACAACCATCGCACCCCTTCCTTCACGCATACCTCCTCACACTTCCCACTCACTCACATCCCTCTTTGCCACTCCCTTTTCATACCTGGGCGTCCCCCACAACTCACCCAACATTGCATACTCTCCATCCCCACTCCATATCCATATTTGCACTCCACATCTCTTCCCTATCACTTCCAATCCATTTCCCATACATTGCTCCAATCACCTACATGCCACCGCACGGTTCTCCTAACCCCTTTCTTTCAACTTCATTCCCTTGCCCCTCGCTTCTCTCACTCCAGTACTCCCCATTCACGCCACCCGCCATCTCGCTGCCCAGCCCCTCCTCTCTCTGCACACACTCCTGCCATCCAACTCCACCCCTGCACGCCCCCACACCTTCCATTTCCCTGCACACCCCCATGAATCCCATGCCTTATACTCGTCACCCTCCCCACATGTTTTCCCCTCCTGCTCGCACCCCACTTCTCCACCCTCTTCTATCTCCCACCCTTCCTCCTCCAGCTTCAAGCCTTTATTCACACCTAGCCCCTCCTCCCTGCTGCATTATTTCCCCATGCCCACCCCTCCCTCCTCCGACCACCATCAACCTTCTTCGTTGTGCACTCCAACTGATCATCCCCCTCCCTCTCATCGTCTCCTACCATCTCCCTTCACTCTACCTCGGATTCCTCCTCCTCTTGAACTCCACTCTGCACGAATCCATTCATCCCTCCAATTCTAGGGTTTTCGAAAACCCTAGCCAAAAAAAATATAATATTAAAACTAATATTATTATTATTAATAATCATTGGTTTAATATTAATATTTTTAAATTTGAAAAAAAAAACATTATAATTTTTATATTATTATTATTATTTTAATAATAAATTATTATAATAATAATATATAAATTAAAAAAATATATAATTTTAATAATAATTAATAATTAATAATTATTAATAATGATTATTTTTGTATAAAAATAAAGATTTTTACAACATGGAATCACCATGTTTCCCTCTTTCAACAAGGTCATTATTAGCCCATTCCACAAACCTAAAAGAGATGAAAGAATTGACCTCGAAGATTTAAAAAGGATTGAGGCTAAAGAAATAAAAAGGAACCAACATGAAGAAATAAAAAGCGGATATGAAGACTTTATCAAATTAGTTAAGGAATTGAAGTTGACGATAACACAACGTCAAGAAGATGCTGCAGTGACTCCTGAATTCCCAGGTCAAGAAAATATGGAAACTGCATCTACACCCATGTCAGAAGAAGGGACTCCTATCATAAAGGAACAAGCTATGTTGATTCCCAAGTTCTCAGGTCAAGCATAGTTGGGTTCTATATCAGCACTTGTTATAGCTTAAAATGACACCTCTATGTCCGTGACGACACTTGCATCCCTTGGTCGCATGACAACACTTCTTGAGATCAATTTCAGTCACACAACATGAAATTTGTGGATGGAGGAGTCATTTGGGACACTAAAAATGGTTGAAATTACCTCATTCTTGACCCATTTGATGATTACAACCCTTAGGAACATTTTTCCAGACCAAACCATCTCTTGGAAATGAGCAGAAAAGCTTGTTTTTGGCCATTTTTTCACATGAGCGCTACTCTACCTTAACACACTAGCGTGTGTACCCTACTCTAGTGTACAATAATAGTGCTCAACCCTCTTGAGTGATACTCCACTGTGAAATAGTAGTGTACACCCCTGTTGTGGTCAAAATCTCAAAATTTGAGTAAGTTAAGTTGGTTGGGAAACATCCTGAGCAGCTATAACTTCTTTTCCTCTTCCTCACTGACTATATAAGGAGGGTAGAAGGGCCATGTGAGGGGACCAATCCTATAATAAAGTTATGCTAGAGGAATGGAGACCCTCATCGCCCTCTTTTGTGCCTCAGTTTTGATAAACCCTGGCACAGTTGATTAGAGGCTGGGATCCTTGGAGAACGGAAGTAGGAGATCTTGAATCTAGGTTTTGTGAAGTGCAAAGCTTGAGAGAAGGTATAACTTTATGTACTTGCTTTCATTCATTAATAAAGATCAGACGTTCTTTCCTTTCCAAATATGACCTATTCTTGTGTGTCTCAGATTTGATTACTGTTTTATTGTAGTTTGATGTCTTCTTTCATTATGGATATCAGTATTATATATGTGGTCAAATGTATTTGAGAAAGGTATCAAGTTGTTTTGCAGGTGTGGGCATTGCGACATTGGATAAGCATTGAAGAGCGAGGGAGGCAAAGATAGGATCAACCTTCTAAATAAGGTGCATATAGCTCTAAACCCTAATCTCTTCACTTATTTTTTGTACTTGCAGAATGCTTGTAAGTCTATCTTTATCACGGTAAGTTGGTAGTTTCTCCACTGAACTATAGGTGCATTTTCCCCACAACAGCACTCATGACAGAAGAAGGGACTAAGACCATAAAGGAAGAAGTTATTATAACTTCTGAGTTCTCAGGTCAATAAATGTTGGGATCTACACCCGTGACAGAAGAAGTAACCATGACTCTCGTTTTACCAAGTCAAGAGGAACAAGGGACTACTGCGATTCCTACGTATTCAAGTAGGGATGAATATAAAATCGCTACTACCTCCAGGAAGGAAAGGAAGCCTGGCCGACCGACTCCTTATACCCCCCCTCACAAAAGATCCATACCACCAGACACCAAGTGGGATAATAAAAGACATCCCAACTACAAACCTCAAAATGCGATACTTAGTAAAAAGTATGCATGCCTACTGGAAGTTCGTTGTGGCTTCTTACAAGGTAGTGAAGTAAGGTACATTAACACGCTAGTTGGAAAACCTATAAAATTTTCTATTAAAACTCCATAATAAGGACTTGTTAAGGAAGTCAATGATAAGGACGATAAAACAGAAGACGTAGAAGACAAGGATATGGAAGATCAAGATGATATTGACAATCATAATGTCAATATCAATGAGAATAATGATGTCGTAAAAATCAAGGAAGTCAATAAAATCAATGTTAACAACAATTATGAGAGAATTGAAGTTGTAGAAGAATGCAATGATGAAAATAAAAGTGTCAAAGATGACATTAATCAAGATAACATAAAAGAACGAAACCCAAAAGATGATGCGACAAGTGAAGAGTTGAATATCCTACCAGTGGTCGCAACTCAAGATGTTGTAAAACCTCAATATCAAAAGGTTCCCATGGAACAACTAAAGACAAACTCGTCAGACAAGGAAGTAAGTACATTACTAGTAGTTTCCGCTACAGGTAAGAAAACCATATCAAAGCATGCAAAAATATAAAAAATCTACATCAAACTAGAAGATCAAAAGAACACCATGAGATCAAAAGTTCAAAAGAATACAACATATATTTGTTATGCATTTATATACAAAATCATATGCATGAGAAGATTTGAATGGAAATGGGACCGATTATTTCAAGAACTGCTAAACCGTGGCACCGTTATTCGTGGCAAGAATTCCAGCTACAACACACTCATAGAAGATTCGTGGATGAATATTTTCAGAGCAGGCTGACTTGTAATAGACCTAATTGGCTATTAAAAATTAAAAATTATTAATATTTAAAGATTATTAGTATTAGGATGATAAGTTAATGGTCACCTCGAAGAGTTGCCACCCCTATATGCTTATGCATATTTATACATGTAAATTTATACATTGTAAATCATCAATCAAATTATAAAATATATTTATTTATCAAATAAAGATAAATATGTAAGTCGGTTTCCTTACAAATATGAACTCAAAACATGCCATAAAGTACTCATACATAACACATGGATTTACGTGGTTCAAACCCCAGATGGGATCTACGTCCACGAGAACTGTTCTTATATTACTTGGAAGGGTAACAGTTCCATTCTACGCACTCAACTATAGACCCTTCTCTATAATTAGATATCTACGCACTCATATGTAGAGTATTTTCTCTCTTAGTCCATATCTAACTCTAACATCAACATCCCAACCTATCCGAACCCTTATACAAAAATACTCTTATATATAGATGTGCCCGAAGGTCACATATTACAATAACTATAGGCCAACCCCCATAGTACCCTTAAACCTAAATTACCATGGTTCTCCTATTGACCACACTTTGCCTTAACTTTGTTGTAACTTCTATGTCCTTTTGTGCCGCTTCTTCTGACTCTGACGCTTCCTTTGACAACGTAGGTCTGACAACGCGGCTCTAACTCTAAAGTGGCGCATCCTTTGCACCATTCTGCTTCTTTACTTTATGCTCCTGTAGCTTTTAAGTCGCTGCTTGATCCTTAACTTCTTCAACTACCTCTATTCATCCTTAGTACTTCATCTTTACTAAGGGGACATGTCCTTTCCTGTTAACTGCACTTCTCTCCATACCCTCTGCCCGGGAATTGCAGAGTTGCTTGTTCCTCAAAATTGGTCAATGTTAGGCCTCACCTAAGTGTACTTTTCATTCAAAACTTCCACTACTTGGGATGTTCCCAACAGGACCCTAACACTTACTTGTGGCTCATCCTTGAGCCACTTCCAGTAGGATTCTTTGACTGCGCATCACTTGGGATGTTCATCTTCATAGAAAGTTTCTGAAATGTTGTGCTCAACTTCGAAAAATAATCCTTAGTCTCTTGCTCATATTCTTTCATCATGTCGAGCAACATCGCTGATATTGGTTCTTGCATTTGGTATTTTACCATGCTCTTTGTCATGCGGAGTTCTTCCAACTTTTCCTCGATTTGGTTAGAGAGTGCCAATGCTTCTTCTTTCCTTGGTTGCAATTTTGATGAATTCTTGGCTTTCTTTTTCCTGAGTGCCTTCAGTTCCTTCTGAAGCTCTTTTGTTTATGTGAACTTTTGAATCCTTTTCCTTGGAGGAAAATCCTTCATGGTCATGTTCATAGAGTCAAGGTCCCTCCACTTCTTCTGAACTTCCTCCTGATTTTTCTATAATTCAGGGTCCTCTTGCAGTATATCCCACACCTTAGTGACTTCTTCTAACAAATATTGACACCTCTCAACTTCTGCGGAGATGTTCTATGTTGACGTCTTTAGTTCTTCATCCCTTGGTTCTTTTATTTCTGGTGGAGTGACAAGTTGTTTCCTAGACTCTAAGTCAACAATATTTACTTTGTAGGCAATCTCCAATTCTTCCATTTTTGCTTTGATATTGTCTATTGCAGTACCAATCTTAAGAATGGTTGCTTCTACATCAGGCTCTTCTTTGCACTCTGGGATCTCGGCACAGAATTCAGCTACTGCTTTCTTCAATTTATTCTGCCTCTCATTTGCATTTGCTAGCTCATTGGTCTTCAACGTGCATTCATTCTTCAGCTCTTTATAGTTGTCTTCCAGCTTCAGATTCGTGTTGTATGAGATCATATCTCTATCTCTAATTTCCACCACAACCTGCAAGTGCATATTATGCAATCCTTCAATGGGTAGAATTCCCATGTTAATATCCAAATGTACGAGCTTCTTCACACCTTCAGTTAGTTTATCGGACGTGAATATCACATTCATTGGCTCTATGTAGACTAGTCAGGGTCTCATAGTTAAAGCAGGCACTTTTATTTTTCTTCTACTTGACTCCTTTGGCCTGTCTTCGGAGTCTGATTCTCTTATGAAATCTCTTTCGGATTGTTCTACTTTGGCCATCATACTTTCAGTTCTACAAGGCCCTCTATCATGCTTGATTGGAGTTTCTCTTGCTTCCTATATTTTATTGTGAGTGTCTCTTCAATATGCTCGCAGAATCTAATTGCGATGCAATCATAATCATCACCATGCAGCTTTGCATCGAGCGAAGTCTTACTTGCTTTTTGCTTCTTTCTTTGCGATCCCTCTGGAACGGATGTGTCAGGGTGAATCCTCTTTTATCCTGCTGGAAGATCAACCGTTTGTTGTTATTCTTGTCCTTGATCTTGCTCTTCTTCTTGTTCCCAGGTGTCACTTCCATTGGCGCTTGTAATACCCCTAGAACCTTAGTTAAAGTTTAAATACTTTGTAATGATTTTTTTAATTATTGTGGAACAATTATTTGACCAAATGTGGTCAAAGAACTTGTTTGAGGATATTGTATTATTTTTATTATTTAATAAATAGAAACAAGAGAATCCAATCTGAAGTAGCTGTTGAAAGAGTGTTTGCTGTCCCACAAGGAGGAATGACATGTGTTGGGCGGATTTCCCATAGAGGTGAAAACCACTAATTAATACCTCAATAGGTGCAGGAGGCATCATCCCTATTTTTAAGGTCATAACTCCATATGGAGGTTCTAGAGTAGGAGGCTCATGATAGACCTAAGTCCTAGGAAATGTTGTATTAAGAAATTCCCATCAGATAAGCAAGAGGCTTGGATGGAAGAGGGAAATTATTTTGTTGAAATGAGAATGAGAACTGAGTGATAGTTATGGGTTGCCTCAACTGTCTTTGTCCTTGTGGTCCAACAAACAAGCTTAGGGGTTTCAGAACAAGTAATATTGGTTGTTCTGGAAGATTGGTTGGGAGGAACGACCAACTTTAGATTGGATTCAGTCTATTCTTTCAGTCAGGTTCTATTATTGTTTCAGTAGTATTCTGCACATTTTATTATTATTTGTTAGTAGCAAATGATGAAGTGTATTTTATATTGTTTTAATGTTCTTCTAATTATTTTATTGCTAAGAATTTATATGTATTTAGGTTTACTATGTTAATGTTATCTACATTCTGTTATTCTATTTCATAATGCTACAAATTGGATTAAAGCTTATAAAATTAAAAGTATCCTATTCTGTTCTATTATCAATGCTATTTACAGCTAGGACTTTATTATGATATTGTAGAAGAATAATTTATCTCCGTTATAAATATCTATCAGTAATATGTCAAACAAAACTAGGGTTTGTATAATAATAAGTATTATTATAATCATTATACATAATTAGTTTTATCAGTATTTCATAGTATCCATTGATTCTTCAATAAAACACATGGTATCAAGTTAATACACAAACAAGATAATGTTATTACAGAGTTGTAAGACTCTTAGGGTTTGATTTCAAACATTATTATTATACCATATCAAGTAAAACAAAGTATAGAGCCGAGAGGCTTGACTATATTCCATGGATAAACGACAAATCCATAAGGCACACAAAATATGTTAAATAAACTTTAAACATGTAAAATACTTGGTCATCACCATGTTTCCCTCTTTCAACAATGTCATTATTAGCCCATTCCACAAACCTAAAAGAGATGAAACAATTGACCTCGAAGATTTAAAAAGGATTGAGGCTAAAGAAATAAAAAGGAACCAACATGAAGAAATAAAAAGCGGATATGAAGACATTATCAAATTAGTTAAGGAATTGAAGTTGAAAATAAAACAACGTCAAGAAGATGCTGCAGTGACTCCTGAATTCCCAGGTCAAGAAAAGATGGAAACTGCATCTACACCCATGTCAGAAGAAGGGACTCCTATCATAAAGGAACAAGCTATGTTGATTCCCAAGTTCTCAGGTCAAGTAGAGTTGGGTTCTGCATCGGCCCTCACGACAGAAGAAGGGACTATGACAATAAAGGAAGAAGTTATTATAACTTCTGAGTTCTCAGTTCAAGAAGTGTTGGGATCTACACCCGTGACAGAAGAAGTAACCGTGACTCTCGATTTACCAAGTAAAGAGGAACAAGGGACTACTGCGACTCCTGCGTATTCAAGTAGGGATGAATATAAAATCGCTACTACCTCCAGGAAGGAAAGGAATCCTGGCCGACCGACTCCTTATACACCCCCTCACAAAAGATCCATACCACCAGACACCAAGTGGGATAATAAAAGGCATCCCAACTACAAACCTCAAAATGAAATACTTAGTAAAAAGTATGCACGCCTATTGGAAGTTCGTTGTGGCTTCTTACAAGGTAGGGAAATAAGGTACATTACCATGCCAATTGGAAAATCTATAAAATTGTCTAGTAAAACTCCAGAACAAGGACTTGTTAAGGAAGTCGATGATAAGGACGATAAAATAGAAGACGTAGAAGACAAGGATATGGAAGATCAAGATGATATTGACAATCATAATGTCAATATCAATGAGAATAACGATGTCATAAAAATCAAGGAAGTCAATATAATCATTGTTAACAACAATTATGAGAGAATTTAAGTTGTAGAAGAATGCAATGATGAAAATAAAAGTGTCAAAGATGACATTAAACAAGATAATGTAAAAGAACGAAACCCAAAAGATGATGCGACAAATGAAGAGTTGAATATTCTACTAGTGGTCGCAACTCAAGATGTTGTAAAACCTCAATATCAAAAGGTTCCCATGGAACAAATAAAGACAAACTCGTCAAACAAGGAAGTAAGTACATTATTAGTAGTTGCCGCTACAGGTAAGAAATCCATATCAAAGCATGCAGAAATATAAAAAATGTACATCAAATTAGAAGATCAAAAGAACACCATGAGATCAAAATTTCAAAAGAATACAACATATAGTTTTTATGCGTTTATATACAAAATCATATGCATGAGAAGATTAGAATGGAAATGCGACCGATTATTTCAAGAATTGCTAAACCATGGCACTGTTATTCGTGGCAAGAATTCCAACTACATCACGCTCATAGAAGATTCGTGGACGAATATTTTCAGAGCAGGATGACTTGTAATAGAATTAATTGGCTATTACAAATTACAAATTATTAATATTTAAAGATTATTAGTATTAGGATGATAAGTTAATGGTCACCTCGAACAGTTGCCACCCCTATATGCTTATGCATATTTATACATGTAAATTTATACATTGTAAATCATCAATCAAATTATAAAATATATTTATTTATCAAATAAAGATAAATATGTAAGGCAGTTTCCTTACAAATATGAACTCAAAACATGCCATAAAGTACTCATACATAACACATGGATTTACATGGTTCACCCCCCAGATGGGAGCTACGTCCACGAGAACTGTTCTTATATTACTTGGAAGGGTAACAGTTCTAGTCTACGCACTCAGCTACAGACCCTTCTCTACAATTAGAAATCTAGGCACTCATATGTAGAGTATTTTCTATCTTAGTCCATATCTAACTCTAACATCAACATCCCAACCTATCCGAACCCTTCCTTATACAAAAATACTCTTATATATAGATGTGCCCGAAGGTCACATATTACAATAACTATGGGCCAACCCCCATAGTACCCTTAAACCTAAAATACCATGGTTCTCCTATTGACCACACTTTGCATTAACTTCGTTGTAACTTTGATGTCCTGTTGTGCCGCTTCTTCTGACTCTAACGCTTCCTCTGACAACACAGGTCTTACAGCGTAGCTCTAACTCTACAATGGCGTGTCCTTTGCACCATTCCGCTTCTTTACTTTCTGCTCTTGTAGGTTTCAAGTCGCTGCTTGATCCTTAAATTCTTCAACTACCTCTGGTCGTCCTTAGTACTTCGTCTTTACTAAGGGGACAGGTCCTTTCCTCTTAACTGTGCTTCTCTCCATACACTCTGCCAGGGAATTACGGAGTTGCTTGTTCCTCAAAATTGGTCAATGTTAGGCCTCACCTAAGTGTACTTTTCATTCAAAACTTCCAGTACTCGGGATGTGCCCAACAGGACCCTAACACTTACTTGTGGCTCATCCTTGAGCCACTTCCAGTAGGATTCTTTGACTGCGCATCACTTGGGATGTTCATTTTCGTAGAAAATTTCTGAAATGTTGTGCTCAACTTCGAAAAATACTCCTTAGTCTCTTTCTCATATTCTTTGATTGTGTCGAGCAACATCACTGATATTGGTTCTTGCATTTGGTATTTTACCATGCTCTTTGTTGTGCGGAGTTCTTGCAACTTTTCCTCGATTTGGTCAGAGAGTGCCAATGCTTCTTCTTTCCTTGGTTGCAATTTTGATGAAGTCTCAGTTTCCTTTTTCCTAATTGCCTTCAGTTCCTTCTGAAGCTCTTTCGTTTATGTGAACTTTTGAATCCTTTTCCTTGGAGGAAAATCCTTCATGGTCGTGTTCATAGAGTCAAGGTCCCTTTGCTTCATCTGGACTTCCTCCTGATTTTTCTATAATTCAGGGTCCTCTTGCAGTATATCCCATAATTCACAAATTTCAAATTGTTTGAGACTATGAATTTTGATTGTTTAAATTGAAGTCAATTAATTGTTGAAATTGCTTTTTATCTGAAAAAAAACATGAATTTACCCTAATCTTACTTGTTAAAATTGTGAATTTGTAATTGCCAATTTTGTAATTTCTCTTCAATATATTTATTATTGAATTTATAATTGTCCAAATTGCAATATGCAATTATGAAAATTGTTGAAATTACAATTTTTTGATAGTCAAATTACATTTTCTCATAAAAAATTATAATAGCTTTAATTTTAAATTCTTGATTCATTGTAATTCATGATCATTGAAATTGTAGACTTCAGTTAGTTGTTGAAATTGCACTTTTCTTTTACAAAATATGAATTCTATTCAATTATACTTGCTGAAATTCTCAAAGTTGTAATTATCAAAATGTTGAAATTGCATTTTCCTACAATTGAAATTGTAATTTTAATAATTCTTCAATCGTTGAAATTGTTGTTATAGCGTAATTTTCCACCTTGTGAGCATCAACATTGATTGGCCTTCAGGATCCATTTTATTGACTCACACCCATCATTTTCCCTTCAGGAACGCATATTTCCCTATTTTTGTTCCTGTACGCTAGTTGTTCCACTATAGCCAGCATACACGCAGGATGTTCTACTATAGCTAGTGTAGACCAAGTTTAATGGTAAAAACTAATAGAAAATTACTTTTTACTCCCAAAAACCAATCTTAGGATGACCTTTGGCCCTCCATATACCCCGAAACGACTCGATTCGACCTTTCACTTACCTTTGAAAGGTTATATATTGAGATTTTATGGTGTATGGAAAGGAGGAGAAAGAGATAGAAATATAACTCTACTGGATTTTTGTTGTGACTTGAGTCTACACTCATTGATCCTTGTTGTTGTGAAATCCTTATGTTCACCTACCAACCTCCTTTCATAGTTTGAGTTTTCCATTGCATGGGGGATTGAAGTGGTGGAGGCACAAGTGGAGAGACCCAGTTCTTGGTTCAGATTGGTTTCCAGCAAGAGGTCGTATCATGTACTTCTTGTTATTAATTAATGGAAATACTCATTTTCTCATCCAATTGATATTGTGACTGTTTTTTAAATTACATTGGGTTACATTTGCTTATGATATCATGGATCGTGTTATTGATTATGCTAATGTCTTTCACATGTTATATGCACTTGCTTGTACTTGTTGTTGAGACTAATCTGTAGGTTCAAGTGTAGAAGTTGAAAGCTCAACGGGGATCTACTTTGAACATCCGGTTGAAGGTTGGTCTTTTCTCCATCATCCTAGCATTTTCATTATAATAGCATTGTATTGGGAATTGAGTTATTTTCTGGTAGTTAGCTGTCTATTGTGGTCTGCCCCGAAGCCATAGGAAGTTTTCTCCTTAACAATTGTAATTCTTCATTGATGAAATTGCAATCAACCTTTTTTTGAATGTAAAACAACATCAATTTCTCCTCAATCATATACTTGTTAAAATTGTTAATTTGTATTGTCAAAATTCAATTTTATCGTTGCAATTAATTGCTGAAATTGCAATTTTTGGATGGTCAGATTACAATTTCTCATAAGAAATTGCAACTGAAATATAAATTTTCAATTTTTGGAATTGTTATAATTCAATTTTTGAAATTCCGCTCCATGACATAGGCATGGAGTATTGAGGATATCAATAATATTAGGAGGATTGAGTATTAGGTTTAGATATTGGGCTCCATGACATGGTAAGGGAAGGAAACTTGGTCCTTAGCCTCAAAATGACACTTCTAGATATCAAGGGCCACCACATACGACCTCCCAATGATATACTTGGCCTATAGGTGACAATACTAGAGAAATTGGAGTTGGAGGTGTCTTATGTATTTTATATTTTGGTTTACAAAGTATTTCAGCCATAAAGTCCTACCTAACCTTCATATTAATATAACATACATTTTCTCCTAATATTGGACAACAATATGACTCAAACTGGAGAGTAATTTTTTTTTTCCAAAAGGGTAAAACGAAATTAATGAGTTTTCTTTTGCTTGAACTCCTACCTATCTCATATATTTTTTCAAATAATGATTGAAAGATAGTTTATTTATATCATCTTCTCCAAAGAACATGATACATTGAATTTGAAGTTCATAATCAGATGCAGAATGTATATTTGCATTATCACTCGACTTTGGTCGATTCCAGGAGATTGTTCCGATTCTCTAAAACTTTATCTTAATCATAACATAATATTTATCACTCGAATTTGGCCGGATCGAAGAGATTGATTTGATTCTCTAAACCTTACCTTAATCGTAACATAATTTTTTACCCAATTGCTTACCACAACAGGTCAGACTTGAGCAGCAGGAACGGTCTCCTTGTCAAGTTCACCTTCATCCCATACTTCATAGTGAGTATCAATGATATCTTCAGCACAACCAGGTGATTTTCCACCACTTGAACTTTAAATCTCCTTAGAATTTTAGCTACCACAACCTTCATTTGCATGTACACCATGTTCTTCCCCAAACACACTCTTGCTCCGCCATTGAATGCAACGAATTATTTGTGCCCCTGCAAGTAACGGAAGACCAACGACGGAAAGGGAATCACGTGCCCCTATCTGTGAATATGAGGGGGCATACATCCTTTGAAGCTTGAATAATCATAATTTGAATTCAAATGAGATGGTGGGAAGCGGCAATGTAACTTGTATATGATAAAAAGGCAGACTAGTGAAATTCAAAATTCAAATGGGCGCAAGCAGGCCATACAGTTGCATTAACCCTCGTTTCCATCTTTAATGTCCTTCCACCAAACCGCAATGAATGTCCCATGTTCCGAAGGATTAAAGAGACAAATAACATTAGCCCTCGTCCATATTTCAACAAACTATCACAATCAGAAAGGATCTGACATAATTGGGGATTCAGGCCCCGGACGCTCGGTAGTTATCTCTTGACTATTGCATGTCGACCATCCCTTATGAGTCCAGTTCGATCACACATGATGTTCTACCCTGCACCCTAGGCCTAATTTCATCATTGGTAGGTGACCTTGAACTTAGCAAGTGACGTCTCACCATTGGTCCTTGACTAAGTGGTTTCCCTTGTGTTCGACGGCAAGACATCTATTCACACAGTGGGATTCGTGTTGTGCCTTGGCTTCCATTTGACCCTATAAATGACCTTTCCTTGCTCCTGTCAGTAGTCTTCATCATTGGCTGTTATTCAGGAGGTCTCTTCCGTGCACTACTTGCATCTTGTACACACATAAGAGACGCACCCGGTTCTTTGGTTCGTTCAGCACTGTTTGTCCAAGTTCTTCCAAATGTTAAAGATTAGATGCTACCTCGTGCTCATTGATGGAGGATTCATTAATGCCTTCCTTCGAGCAAATCTCATTCCATCGACTCCAACTCATTTATTCTGGAATCGATATTTTTCCCTCTGTAGAATGATTTTTCCCGAGAAGTTGAAAAAGAAAATACAAAGGTAGATGATCAAATGTTGG
The DNA here is from genome assembly GCA_027924585.1 of Larix kaempferi. Classification (NCBI taxonomy): domain Eukaryota; kingdom Viridiplantae; phylum Streptophyta; class Pinopsida; order Pinales; family Pinaceae; genus Larix; species Larix kaempferi. The sequence goes on along the minus strand of BSBM01000260.1, from coordinate 711,956 downwards.
GGACAACTATGCACTTATGGGATTCGCAAGAAGGAATTGGTGAAGAGGAATCAATGGAGGAGGTTCACATTTATGCAAAATTTTATCACATATATAATTTGACAAGTATGAGCTCCATCCTGACAATTGAACAATGAAAGATCTTTTTCATGTAACAAAAAACAAATTCAATTATAGAAACAACCTCACAACAGAAAACAATTATTGCAAATTGTTCACATATCACTTTAGATTATAATTTTATTGATTATATGAAGAAGAATAAAGTTAACATCTCATTGTATGATTTTTTCTATATACATATACAACAAGATTTGCTCCTAAAACCTCTAGCTACAAGAACAGGTTAAGGTTCTCAATGCTACATCTATCAGTCAACCTAGAGCCATTGAGCAAAAATAGAAGTATGAAACATGAAATCCCAATGAAAGAAGGAAATTTGGACATATAGGAAAGGGAAATATAAACAGAACAATGATCAAGAAGCAATCTAACTGACAAACACCCCCTTTTCTTCTGAATTTCAAGGCTCATTATTATAATGTGCACGATTGCACGGTAAAATTTGGGGCATCATCCAACGTCATGCCATATTCTATATGTATGAAAATAAATGCTACCCTCAGTAAGTGTGCTACTCACATTTTTCAACTTGATAAATTGGATGTAAAATTTGTGGAGGACTCAAAGATGTTTTGATAAGTCTCGCCTCTAACCCTCAAGTCTAACAAATCATCAATATCATTGTTGTTTATATTCCAGAAGCCTACAGTTTACTACTTAGTTGTGATTGGTCTAGAAAAATTTATGGTTACTTTTACATGGGTTGGTCACACCTTTGGACATTACCTTGGAAAGGAAAAAATAGTCATATTAAGATAAATTAGGAATCTCACATGAGATACATAGTAACAAAACTAGATGGGACAGACAAAACCCGTTTTATTCACACAATCCATTTTAGGTAATTACTTCATGGAAATCGACTTTTCGGAATTCATGGCCGAGGAATCATCTCTTAGTACAATGAGACACAATTCGAAATTTCTTGTTGTATACATATAGATGATGGTTTTCATGATATAGTTACCATTAATTCAACTAACGTAGTCCTAGAATCTAACATATGGACTTTGTTTTTTAATGGTTCAAAATCACAGGAAGGTGTAGAAAAAGGTTGCATTTTAATTTATCCTCATAATCTGCATACTCTCATCTTATGTTGGCTTGAATTCAACCAAAAAAAAATACAATTGAATATGAAGCACTCATATAGGGAATTAGGAAATATATTGACCTCAAAATACCTTTCTTAAAAGTCTTTCATGAATTGCATATAATTTTGTGTCAGGTAAGGAACTTCATACACTGTCTCTCCCCTCATGTAATAATTATTAGTCAGAGGCGTGGAATCTAGTAAACCATTTTGATGCTTTTGACATTGAAAATGTTCCTCGAATGCAAAATTAATCTTGTGATAATTTGGCTAATGCAAATTCTAAGCTCAGTCCCTTGGATGATAACCTTCTTAGTAAATTTTACATGGAGATCCTCTTCAAGCCATTAATCCCTAACAATATCATGAACTTTAGAGTTTTTGATGACAATGAGCAAATTATTCAGTTTCTAACTAATGAAGCTACTTTTAAAGGAACCATAATTGATGATAAAGAACTTTCAAAAGCTATGGAGGAATGTTAAGAAGAGATGGAAATTGTACCAAATAATATGATCGCTAAAGGGGTATTTTCATTGGAATTTTTTTACTTACCAAGTAAATTTAGGAGATCAGTGAACACTAAAACTTATAGTTCCTCGATGGAATTCAAATAGATTTACCTATGGACTAAAGAAGACCCTAAAAACAATAATTTAGGCATGTGTTTCTCCCTAGATGGAAGTGAAACATATATCGGTTTGTTTAAATAATACAAGGACATGTTTCCATTGACATATGATGATTTGAAAACCTATGATACAAAACTCATTCAACACATGATTCCTCTCCAAGGTGAATCCAAGACTTTCCCACAAAATATAAGAAAATTCCACCCAACATTAGAGCCACTAATTCAGAAAGATATTAAGAAACTTTTGAATGCAAAAATTATCTTTAGTTTAAGGCACACAACATGAGTGTTCCACCCATGGAACAAATATTATAGCCCATTCTAAGTTTTAAATTTTTTCACTCCACGATGAATTTTCAGGGTATAACCAAGTATTAGTCATTGAGGAAGCTAGATTCAAGACCACTTTTCAGACCAAATGAGGAACTTTTGCATATCATAGAATGCCTTTCGGATTGATAATTGCAGGGGAAACATTTCAACATGATATGGATATAGCTTTCAGAGGTCTAATTTGGAAGTATTATAATATATATTAATGATCTTATTGTCTATTCGAAAGATAGGTCTGGCCCTTTAAAACTCAACACCTTAGATAGATTTTTGATAGATGTAACAAATACATAATTTCTTTTAATAAGAAAAAACAATTTTTGCAACGTCGAAAGGGGAGTTGTTTTTGGTCATATCATATAGAAAATAGGAATTCAAATTGGTCTTGAGAGAACCAAATCCATCATGCAAATTCCCTTTCCCATTAATAAGAAATCAATGCAGCCATTTTTTGGGAAAATAAACTTTGTTTTAGAGGGTTGCCTCTAATTTCGCCGAGATTGTCAAGCCATTATAGACAACGATAAAGAAGGATGCAATCTTTAAATGGAATGATATTGATAAAGAAGATTTTGAAAATATTAAAATTCTTATTGCTTCTACCCCCTAATGTTCTGTAGTCCAAAATTTAAAACAACTTCTTGTTATACACATTTTCTTATAATCAGTCTCTAGCAGCATGCTTAGCTCAAAAGGATGAATAGAATGCTGAATTTCTTATTGCATTTATGAGAAATGGTCTATAGGAATTGGAACTTGGAACTTAACTATCTCGCTATCTATCAACAAGATTACACAATTTTTCTTTTCTTTTTCCAAACAAGAGTGTGTAGGTGGCCAAATAAAACACACACAGAAAGTCAGAAGAAATAAAAATAAAGCAATAAAATTGTAGAATGATTATTCTGCTCGACTATCAACACCTTGACATCTTGCATGGAAATTAATTCATCAATTGCAATTTTTATGGTGGATTCAATAACATTAATGGTATTCATTATTCTATAGCACATAGACTATGAGATCCAATTCGAATGAAACAAAAATGTCTTGCTTCTGTCATGGAACAAGATCTTTCTTAAAAGGAAAATGACAGGGAAATAATTTCATCGATCAACGCCGAAACCCAGGCATGGATTGTTCACGCAGTGTATATATTCATACCCCTGCGTATGTATATTCCCCATAATCTGTGCATGGGTATATTACACTCTCGGTGGAGGCGTTTCCATCTATTATTTGTAAGAGGACCCCATTTCGTGGATGTATCAAAACTCCTCGCAGATCTAAAACACACTACTTGATATGGCACTGGATGATTCTGGAAGAGGTCAGGCCAGTAGAAGCAATCAATAAGGTTGTCGTTAAAGGATGAGTATCCATCTTGTCAAATATCTCCTGCAACTGTGCCATCTCTTGAATGAAAGTTGGTGCACAATTAATGGGTTCCATCAAACGTTGGTGCGTCTTTGATCTCACCTCCACCATTGTACATGGCCCATCGGACAAGGCTGCGGCTGTCATGGGCGTTTATCATGCATGAACTTGATCACATGGCCAATGGCATCCACCATATGAAGGGAATCCATCGGAGCTACAAGAAGAAAATGGATCCGAGGAAAATGTCGTTATTGTAAAAAGGAGATGGAGAGGTGGGACCATGTAGCCACGTCAGCCTGAGAAAGGAATCTGCAATCGGGATAAGGATTGCCTACATTTAGCTTGGGTTATTTAAGTGGAATAAAAAACATTGATGGTATTCAACAAACTTTTGAGGATAATCTTCTATATATTTTTCCATACTATCCGTATGATTAAGAAGTGGAGAGGATAAAATTGATTATTTATATGTAACTAGTCTCAATGTTTAGAAGGTTTAGATGTTGATTCATTAGATGTCGATTCATTAATATTAGTATAACAATATAAATGGCTTCCATTGTAGTATTTAGAAGAAAAATTATACCTGGAGGTGATCCCCTATAGTGGGGGGACACTTGTGGTAGATTGGGTCTTCTACAATGCCATCCCAATAACCTCTCTTATTACCTTCACTCACTTGTACTAGTGGAGAATTCATGCCCCTTCATAGCCTTTTGTTTCGAAGGTTCCCAACGCTGCTTTACACCTTTTGTTGATTTGGGGAGGTGATGACCCTGGTCGATAAAAGGTTTTAAAATGCATCATGCTTATTGACTGCTTGCACTGGTATCTGTTAGGTTAGCAGGTCTTTTTCTTTTTAGGAGTGTTGCTTGTTATCCTATTTGCCACTGTGTTTTGCTCATATGTTGTAACACACGGTTGCAGTGAGCCTTTTTTAGTTGTTGGGTTTTTTCCCTTTGTTGTGCTCCTTTGTTGTATACTTGACTATATTTGGGTTTTCGAGACTTCCATTATACCCGCACAATTTGAAAATATAGTCCAGGCATTGTTTCTCCTATGAGATACTCTCGTAGAATTTAGGGACAATTGCCTTAGTATAGTTTCCTAGACCATACTTGTTGGTCCCTTGGTTGAAATGCTACTGAGGCATCTAAGTTCACTTCAAATTCTGATCATCCAGAATCTCCCAGAAACCCACCTCTTCATATCCCGATGGCTGGCAAAAAAAACCCCTCCTTTATAGGGGGCACTGTTGGTGGTTTCTCTAAAGCCACCACCCCTACCCACAAAGTTAATGGTTCCATTGTGCCCACCATTCATGTTAGTGGAGGCCCCATAACCTCTACTACAACCAACATGGATCCAATACTCTTCCTAGTTGTAGCCACATGCTTATCAGGGTCACATGCCTACCGACACTCCACATGGGTACCCATCACCTATAAGCACATTTCTATAAACATGCAAGCCACATCATTCCCAATCGAGGAGTTCCCATCTAGTAGCTCTAGAATAATAAACTACATGACTATTGCGCTTGCTGCACCTTCTTCTACTTGACTTATATTCTTCCAAAACTCTACCCAAGAGTGCATCGTCCAACTAAGGGTTCCCCTTAGCTAGCGTGCTAAGTGTGCCAACCTTTTCTTCATATGCACACTAAAATTTTTGTACTTTCAATTGATGCTTGCAACCCACATCGGTCTGCTTTATGTGCCACTTGGTCTCTTTGTCAAGCAAGTGCCCTCTTGACGTGGTCCAACCCAAATCCATATATCCTATAGTCATTCATGAGAAGAATATTCATGAGTTCAACTTTTAGAGGAGAAAATAAATTATGTGTCTATATGAATATCCCTCTTGACATGCTCAAACCTGACCCTTGCTGCACTTGTTGACACATTTCTTCTACCTTACTTTCAAACCTAAGGTGTTTGGACCTCCAACCCATCTTCAGTGTGGACATTGTGGTGTGGGTATGTGCTTGACCTTGGCTTGCTATCAATGCACTCCTCCTCGATGCTTTTAGTGAACCCCACACCCTTGGTCACTTGTGCCCACATTTCTTGATGTGCTCGCACAACACCTAAGTCATGTCTGTCGATGATTCAGAATTGGCATAGCCATGTGCGTCATGCTCCCAAGTCAAGATGGTGTCTACATGCCACATGAGCCCCTTAGAAAATTCTCCAAGCAAGTCTAAGCTTGGGTGAGTGAGGAGGCTAACCAGAGCTGTGACTCTAGCCCTCTTAACCTACAAGCTTCACAATTACATGAATATTCTCAACTACAAATCGATCTTGAACACTGTGGGATTCAAAATAAATATCTATCCCATTATTTGAGCACATTGTTAACCCAATATTGATCCTATAAACCCAGAAACAAGAACCAATTACCGCAAAAAAAATTAACAAGGGATATTGTGAAAGGATTACCTTATAATATTGAATTTTAGCATGAAACTAGATGCGATGGCCCAACTACTAGCTAATCCCTATGTTCCATAATCATTCATGAAAATAATCTTCACGAGTTGAACTTTTAAAGGAGCAACTTAATGCGGTGTTTTTGGAGGAATAGCTCTTGCCTCCTTGGATAGGGTCCTTAGAATATGAAGAAATAGGATCTCCTCGAACCCACTAATTTCACATGTTAAGATAGCCATAACCTTATATCCATAACACAGTTAAGATATCCATCACCACACATTGACATTTCATATGTTTGTTGATGTTAATTGTAGGCACGACCAAATAGATAAATATTATATCTATCTTTAGATGGCGATGGTTGTCCTAAACAAACCGGAAAAGATGAAGCATCTAGCAGTACATCAATATCAACTAGAGGTAACAATGTTAGAAGAAAATTTAAAAAATGTATGAAATTCTTTTTGGTTAAAGGATGGTCGTGCTCTTATGACAATGAGTCCGCTGAAGACAAAGAAGTTCCATTGATGTACATACATTCTTTGAAAAATTGGGAAGAAAAACTACTTCTTGAAATACATACAAATTTCAGTATTAATGGAAGAACATATCGAATTTCTCCATCTACTTTGCATGGTCTAGGGCTTTTTACAATTGATGGTGTGAAGGTTCCATATAACAACGAGGTTGAACTAATGTATTATGTTGGCCCAACCTATGATTATGCACATTGTGGTAGACTAACAAGATATCTAACCAGTATTGGCATATATGGAGTTTGTGCAAATTATAATAAAATGAAAGAAAAAAATCAGGACAAAGGATATTCCATATATATCAATGGAAGGCCTAGAGTTTGTTGAAATATTGTTGGGTTTCAATACCCGACCTAGAAACACAAAAAAACTACCCAACTATGTATTTGTTGAATGTTAGGAAAACATAATTGTGGTCATTGAAATAAAGTGAATACCTATCGGGAAGGAGTTGTTGGTCAATTATAATTTGAACAGAATTTAGGAATAATGCAAGTATCCTTACACACTCATGTCCATTATTCACTAAAAGGCGTGCATACTGAATGTTCATTGGTTTTCGTTATATATTTTTAATGTCGTAATGTTGATGAGATTTCACCTAAATTTGGATATATGGTTAACATATATTCGTTTATGTTTTAGGTTGATCTGGGGAAAGGCATCGACCATGGTCAAGTGAGATAACATATGGTGATTTATATTTTTTTTTTGCTTTCCATATTGTTCAATGTTATTCTAGCGCATAGTTCATTATTACATGATTTATCCTTCTTACATGATATGATCATTTGTATACGCCTATTTCAATGCCTAATCCTAATGAGGATGATGTCGATATTTTAGTAGCTGACGACCCTTTGGGAAAAATATTAAAAAAATAGCTTTCGAACTAGCAGAATTGATGGGCAGTGAAGATGCACTAGAAAACGAAAAAAGATGCCAATACTTGATGGCTTGCATTCATAAGTACAACGTATGTTTTTTAAAATCATATTTCATTTCTTCATTTAAAGAATACGCCATATATTTTTAAACAAATTCGATATCCTATCTCTCTTGAATTCCATTTTCGCAAACATTATTGAAAGAAGACGAAACTAGTGTAGGGAGTAGCATACATACCTCTGTGATTGCACCCTCTACTCTTGTTACACATGGTTATGGATCCCCTTCGCCTGGAATTGCTAGGTTTGTCCATGATTCTACACCTAGTGTTGGTGGGGGGAATTCCAGGACACCATATTTATGGATGACCCCCAGTTCTGGTACTCCTACGCCTCATTCATCAGGGGCCGTGATGAACCCCAAGGTGTCAGGCTTAGTCATCAAAAGAATTGGGAAATTACAAGTTTCTTTATAGATGGACCATGATTTGGTTCCGGTAAAGTTTCCAAGACTCCATGGTAATTACATCCAAACCATTGGAATACTTAAATTGTATTGCACGAATAGTATTGTTAGATTCATTGTATCTATCTAATCGGAATATTTTGTTGCAATGTAGGAAATAACCTGTTAAACAATGAGTTACATGAAAAGGAATTTGTTATGTTTGTACCAACGATTAGAACAAGTTATAAATATTAGATAAATGAATTGAAGAAGGATTTGATGAAGCACATGACCACATTGTTTGTCCCGGTATTCAATCAAAATTTGGTGCAAGCCATGGTAGGAAAGTACTTGAAATCTGTGTAGGACAATTATCGCACTAATGTCATTCAATATGCTGGTTATGAGCATCTTGGATTAATTCTAGAATGGGATTTGGTTGCATTAATAGAGGATGCTAAGGAGAAGAAGATGAGAAAAGAAGGAACTTCACCTCCAAGTGCAGTGGAAGCTCCAAGGTAGATAAAGCAGTGTACCAAATCATGAATTTATAATTTGTATATAGAAGTTGACCACAATTTTTTAATCGCATAAACATCTACATTACAATTCAATTCATTTAGTCTCAAGGACACCTTGAAGGATACACAAGCCATACTGGAGAAGCATGGCCAACACAAGCTTGGCCCTAGGACCTACATTAAAGTGAAGGGAAAATATGTAAGTATGTAAATGTCATTGTTGAAATTTCATTTGAGTTTCAAATGCTTTGCTTACCTAAATCATTATGTTACAGTATATCTAGTCCACATACTTTGGCGTCATTCCCACAGATAATGAGATCAAACTTTCCTTTAAGGAAGGTTAAAATTTCCCTAGTTGAGCAGAAAAAGACCAGTGTAACTAGCACTTTACTGTCAATGAGGAGGTATACAAGCTCAATGCATTTTGATTAAATACTTACTTACAAAGTACACATTGACAATGTTCATTCATTCAGAAACTTCAACTCTTATTGCAGGAAACACATGAAGATTTAGGTGCTCCCCACGAGCCAGTTATAGAGACCAAAGTTGGAACTGATCAACCAAAGGTTCCTCCTTCTGCACCTACAATTACAGTCAACTAGTTGAATTATAGAAATTTGTATTTCACTGGTTATTGCTTACGATAGATATGCTGATAAAAAATTGTTTGTTGAAATTGTAGATGGCTTTGAACCTAGTATTAGGGAACGCCCTCTAAGGAGTTGTCTCTTGTAGCTCCAGATCAGCACCTAGCACCACAAGAAACTAGTGGCGAAGAGAATGAGGGATTTGATGCTAAAGATAGACTTGCATGTTTCATTAAAAATAGAAACAAGAAACCAAAGAAGAAGTAGGACAGTAAACATTGGCCATTGTGGATGGCATAGTGATTTTGTTGTATACAATATTGTATTATGTATTTTGTCATAATGTAATTTAATTTAACGTTTGTAATCTAATTTTATTTGTATCTACATGTTATGTTATATAATGTTATGTGTGATTTCATTTAATTGCAATTTGTAATTTATTATTTTTTGTATCAAAATGTTATGTTATATAATGTTCTGTGTGTAGTGTCTATGTTATTTGTATCTACATCTTACGTTACAGTGTGTTATGGTAAATCGATTGGGCATGGGGAAATGAGATTTATGTGGGGAGGGGGGGGATAAGATATTCCACCTTCAAGTGGTTTGCCCTGTTCAATAGAAAATAGATTATTCTTGTAACATAGAGAAGCTCATACAAGTATTTTCCTTTTGGTCTTTTAAAATTATGCTACATGTTGGTTTGCACATTTATTGGTCGTTTCGTTATATATATATATATATATATATATATATATATATATATATGTATGTATGTATGTATGTATGTATGTATGTATGTATGTATGTATGTATGTATGTATGTATGTAAACTTATTATTCAAATTTGATTTCTGTAGGATATTCATGTGCAACATAAACACAACTAACAAATATCATTTTTGTTGGCTTGAGACTTAATGTAAACACTCGGGACATATTCCTCTAGCACACATACCGTAGCATAATGCATGTCTAAAAGTGTTAAAGAATATGTCCCTTTTTATCTAATTTTTTAAACACGAACCTATAGTGTATGAGACTCACACTTGGGTAATCACATATGTGTAAACACTAGAAGATACTTTGTGTGGTCCAAAATTGTTTCATGTTCATGTATGATTTCTCAATTATGAGAGAATACCTCTCAACTACTACCCTAATGTGATGGATCACCATCCTAGAGCCCCGATCATGTTATCCTATATGTGGGACCTCACAAGGATTTCAAGTGCTTACGTGGATTTCTTTTAAACTCATTTTTATCCATTAGTATATGGTCCTTAGTCACTTGTTTGAATCATATTGACCCCTCAACGCTCCCATTAGAGACATAATAATCAAAATCTACTCATTTATATACCATGTAACGGTGACTATATAAAAATGTCACAATCTGCGATACCTATCTGAAGTTCTGAACCAAAATTGAAAATACATAATCAACAGAAATCGTTTCCTATAATGGGATCTTATTCTTCAATAGCACCCAATTCCCCCCTCCTTTAGGCTCTAACCGTTTCCTCTACCTAAAAAATCAAAGTTGATCCTCCAATGACCTTAGTCAGTACCTTACAACTTTGATGAAACTTCCTAATCCAAGCGTTAAATTATTAAGGTAGAAAAACCTTCACGCACTTAATAAGTGTTTTTTCTTGACTGAAGGGTACATTTAGAGGAGTTCAATCAACTTCATCTATCAGGCATCGGTATCACCTGCATCAGGGTAGATAGAGAGTTTGATGTGTCTGAATAAATTCCAATCCCTTAACCGTATACATGATATAATCCATTGCAAACATTGTTACACTTAATAAGTGATTTTGATTGAATGAAGGGTACATTTAGAGGAGTTCAATCAACTTCAGCTTTCAGATCACTACCATCGTGCACTACAGCCACGATTGCACCAACTAGGAAATCCACTCAACGTTGTAGGCAGGTGACTTTAATGCTTGACTTGATACGAAAACCTGCCAACATGCTAAACATTCAATGCCTATCCCTTATCACATCGCATGACTAGTTAGGGTTTGCAATATACTAATTATTTGCATTTTCCATGTCTAAAGTCGACATTTGTTTTTATAATACTTTTCAAAGGTTTAATCATATAATACAAAGTTATTGTGGTTACATAGTTTACTATATGACTTCATAACATTATTGATCGCATTCATAAAAGTTTCAATATTTAATGTATAGTTAAGATTCCATATTATACACATTGTAACTTTAGTTCATATTGTTATCTCTAGTTTACAAGGTCCTATAACATTTACAATCTTTAAATAATAAAATAGAAAGGTCTAATCCTGATAGTGTAGCAAGTTCACATTAGTATTATCATAATATGATGCCAATATTATAATAGACATTGCTATTTTAGCATAGTTCTATATGCACTTATATTGGAGAATTATAGGAGTTACCATCGTTATTCTGATAGTTGCGAGTTAAAATCCATGCACTGAAATAATATTGGGATCAAGTTTTTGTTAATGTAAAAGAGTGTAGAAGTCGAATTATTCACATAAAGAGTGTGCATGTTATTACCATTTCTTGCATATTGACGAAATGACGATAGGATTCTAATAACACTAATAAACTTGTAAACTAGCACGTAAACAAGAAGTAGGACAAAGATCCATACCTTCATTAACTTTCATGCAAGGAAGTACTTAGAGTTTTTCACAATACATTGACAATGAATTGAAAAACATATTTACTCTTAACACTTGAATTGTCGTATTATTCTTACCTGTGTTTCTGCACATTGAAACATGTTCAAATGCTTTAGCTAAACATAGCTAAGTAAACCTTAGGGTACCTCGTAGGACCCCTTCATCATCATTCAAAAGCAAACTCTCAGTACCTTATCAAAAAAAATATATCGCAGGATAAACTTAACTACAACATGTAGATTTCAAATAAACACAAACAAAACTAGTGTTGTTTTTGTTTCAAAGAAGTATGATGTGTTGTTATAGTTAAGTTGTTATTTAGTTAATAGGTTTAACAATCATTTTATTTCTGCATTAGCAATTTCAGTATTTATTGCTACTTTAAAATTTTTTAAATTTTAGTGAAATTTTTGGGATGTTACATGTGGTATCAGAGCTCATGTTCGAACTCTCGGCCTGACAAGGTCCAAAGAACACGCAACATAAAATTTTTATGATGGAAAAATCTTTACTAATTAAATTATTTTGTCATACAGAATTGTTTTTCTAAGTTACAGGTATGGAGGATCAGCTAAACACATGGAGGACAGATTTCGACCGAACAGTCATAGCACTGGACAACATTATGAAGAAGAAGTCCATGGTGAATTGAATGGAAATTCATCAGAATTGTTAAGTGCATTTTAGGAGTTAAAAGCAGAAATAAGATCTGTTAAATAGGACAATGAGAGAATTTTGAAGGCACAAGAGGAACTTAACCAAGTACTGTTCGATCAGTGCCCAACTGATGAATAGGATAGAGGGATTGAAAATACCTCCAAGTTGAAGACCTACCTCATCGAGACAAGGGTAAGAAAGTGAAAACTAATAATAACAGTTCAACATCATCAGGAGCTGCAAATGACATACGTAAAAAGAAACGTAATTATTCAAGTGATAGTAGTGAAGGGGATTACAAACCAAGAAGAAAAATCCATAAACAGTATGAACAGATTTTTGGGGAATTCAATAAAATCAAACCCTCAATCTTCAATGGTGAAAGTAAGAAAGGAGAGACAGCTGAAGCATGGTTGTCCGGCATGAAGAAATACTTTCAAATCTATGATTATTTAGAATCATTGAAAGCAAAGATGGCCATATACAACCTGATAGGGAAAGCAGACATTTGGTGGTAGGACATCAAAAGAGTGAAGGGCATCAAGGACAAAGATGTGAATTGGAGCACTTTTAAATGGTACTTCAAAAAGAAATTCCTATCTGAACAATATTATGAAGAAAAATCCAAGGAATTTTATGATTTAAAATTGGGAAACATGAACATGAAAGAGATGAACAACAAATTTCTGAATTTGCTAAGGTATGTGCCATATCTTGTGGAGGAAAAACCAAAGATTCGGAGATATCTGAGTTGTCTACCTTTCAACATCAAGGACAGAATAGAGTATGACAATCCAAAGACCTTAGAAGAAGCCATGAGGAAAGCAACTTTTTGCTATGATATCAACCGGAAAAGAGAAGGGATATCTAACTGGAAAAATCATAAACCCAGTAACTTTGAGCTGAAAAAGAAGAATTTCAGGTTCAATGGGAATTCTAGTTTTCACAAGAAAAACTTTCCAAATTGGAATTTCCAAGAAAACAGTCCCAGAAATAATCAGCAGCAGAACTTTACAGCTATTAGAAATACACCCAATGCTACTAGAACTAATGACCATAGGATGCCTATAAAATGTTTTGACTTTCAAGGTCCTCATTATGTTTCAGAATGCCCCAAACTGAAACAGACAACCAATAATATTCACTCCATACAAGTTGAATTTAATATGGGATACTTGGCAAGAGATATGCCCATAATTAATGCAGCTCTAGACAATAGGAAAGTGGAGCATCAAGTATCTATGGTAGAGATTGAACGTATGCTACAAAACCACCCAGTTTCTATTTTGATTGATCCAGGTGCTAGACTGAGTTATATATCTCCTGGTATTGTAGAAAATCTTAATTTGAAAACAAAAAAATTTAATAAATCCTGGTTAGTTAGACTAGCAACAGGAACAAAAAGAAAAGTGTCTAATTTTGTTGAAAGTTGTGTTTTATCTATGAATCAGTTGAAGACACAAGCTAAGTTAAATGTTTTACCTTTAAGATCCTATGACATTTTAATTGGAATGGGCTGGTTAGAATCACATCATGTTATTTTGAATTGTTATAAGAAAACTTTTACCTATCTAAATGATGAAGGAGAAACAGTAGAAGTAAAGGGCATTCCAAGAAGGACATCACTTAGACGACTTTAAGCTATGCAAGTAAAAAGAGCAGTTAGAAAAGGATGTAAGATGTTTGCAGTGAATGTAGTACATGATGAGTCAATTACAAAAGAGGACAAACTAAAACTAGAAGATATACCTGTCTTAAAAGAATTCCAGGATGTTTTTTCAGAAGAGATTCCATGGTTACCCCCGAAGAGAGATCTAGATTTTACCATTGAGTTGATACAGGGTGTGGTACCAAACTCCAAAGCTCAATACAGGATGAATATACTGGAATTAAATGAGTTGAAATCACAGTTGAAGGAATTGATTGATAAAAACTATATAAGACCCAGTGTGTCTCCTTCGGGAGCACCTGTTGTATTTGTTAAGAAGAAGGATGGCACTTTAAGACTTTGCATAGATTATCGCCAATTGAATAATATGACAATCAAGAATCGATATCCGTTACCTTGCATAGACGATCTCTTTGATCAGCTGCATGGAGCAACGATATTTTCAAAGATTGATTTGAGGTCAGGATATCATCAAGTTCGTGTGAAGGATGAGGATATTTTTAAAACAACCTTTAGAACTCGATATGGACATTATGAGTTCGTAGTCCTTCCATTTGGGTTGACAAATGCCCTGGCTGTTTTTATGTGTTTAATGAATAATATTCTACACAAGTATTTGGATAAGTTCGCCATTGTGTTCATAGATGACATTCTGGTATATTCTAAAAGTAAGGAAGAACATGACGAACATCTGCGTATTATTTTACAAGTTCTGAGAGATCATCAGTTAAATGCTAAGTTTAGTAAGTGTGACTTTCACAAGGATAAGATTCAGTATTTAGGTCACATAATCTCTAAGGAAGGAATTTCGGTTGATCCTGATAAGATAAAAGCCATTAATGAATGGCCAGTTCCTAAAGATGTGACGACCGTTCGATCATTTATGGGGATTACAGGATATTATAGAAATTTCATAGAAGGTTTTTCAAAAATTTCAAACCCCATAACCTCGTTACAGAAGAAGGGGAAGAAGTTTGTATGGAATCAAAAGTGTGCAAACAATTTTAAGAAGTTGAAAGAATTACTAACTACAGCACCTATTCTAAGAATTGCAGATCCTAATAAAGATTTTATAGTATGTACCGACGCATGTAATGACGGAATCGGTGGAGTCCTAACACAAGAAGGACATACTGTTGCATATGAGTCTAGAAAGCTGAAAATACATGAGAAAAATTACTCTACATATGATCTAGAATTATTAGCAGTAATACACGCGTTAAAAATGTGGCATCACCATCTTATTGGCAGAAAATTTACTTTGATGATAGATAACATGGGGCTAAAGTATTTACTAGATTAGATGAATTTGAATGCTAGATAGGCTAGATGGCTAACCTTTCTAAGTGAATATGATTTTGAAATTCAGCATATAAAGGGTAAAGAGAACAAAGTTGCTGATGCCTTAAGTCATAATTCAAAGTTAAATTTTATTTCAGCCATAAATACATACACAACAAATTTGAAAAATCAGATTTTTGAAGGGATTAAAACAGATGAAGAGTACATAAATTTACATGAAAAGACAGCAGGAAACAATTCTGAAAATTCTATGGCAGATTTCAATTTAACAGAAAATGGATTGTTGTTGTACAAGAACAGATTATATGTGCCAAATGTACCAAAGATAAAAAAAATTCTAATTTTAGATGAGATGCACAAAAGTCATTATGTTGGTCATCCAGGTTATCAAAAAACCATCACTATGTTACGGAAAGAGTATTATTGGCCCAGGATGAAGGATGAAGTAGCAGAATATATAGCTAAATGCTTTGACTGTCAAAAAGTAAAAGTTGAACATCAGCATCCGACTGGACTATTACAGCCATTACCTATACCTAGATGGAAATGGGAGATCATAAGCATAGATTTTATTACCAGACTACCCAAGAATCAAAGACAAAATGATTCCATCATGGTGGTAGTGGATAAACTCAACAAGGCAGCACATTTTATACCAGTAAAAACTACTCATAAGGATCCAAACATTGTAGAAATTTTCATGAAACAGATTTTTCGATTGCATGGAATAACAAAGGTGATAGTTTCAGATTGTGATTCTAAGTTTACTGGAAACTTCTAGAGATCTTTGTTTAAAAGGTTGAATACAACCTTAAACTTCAGCACAACATTTCATCCACAAACGGATGGATAGACAGAAAGAGTGAATCAGATATTGGAAGACATGCTAAGGATGTATGTTAAGGACCATCCTGGTAAGTGGGAGGACTACTTGCATTTAACAGAATTTGCATATAACAACCATTATCATGCATTAGCCAGGTTATCCCTTTTGAAATTCTTTATGGTAGGAAATGTAATACACCAGTTTCTTGGAATGATCCAGTTAATAGAGTTTTTTTAGGACCTGAATTGTTGGTGAGCATGTTTTCATTAATGTAAGACCAAAGAAGAGTTCACTAAAACTAGGAAGCTGTGCCAAGCTGGCACCCAGGTATTGCAGTCCTTTCGAAATTTTGTCAAGGGTTGGACCCGTGGCATATCAACTAGCTTTTCCACCAAATCTAAAAATACATAATGTTTTTCATATTTCAATTTTAAAGAAATATGTACATGATGCTACTCATGTTATAAATCGGAATGATGTACAGGTGGAACAAGATGGCTATTTTCAGGTGGAACCGGACTGTATCCTCAAAAGGAGGGAAACTCTACTCCGGAATCGCACCATTGGGCAGGTAAAGGTGCAATGGAAACACCTTAGCCCAGAAGAGGCAACCTGGGAGTTGGAGAGTAGTATGCGGGAAACATACCCAACTCTGTTTCGGGAACACTTAGAAAACGAATGAACAACATCGAGGACGATGTTGAGACTTAAGGCGGGGTGTATGTCACCTACCCAAATTTTGAGACTATTTATTTTTAATTGCAAAAACATTGTGTTAAATTTTAATTACAAAGTTTTGTAATTATGACCAAATCTGGTCAAGGATAATTGTAATGACTGATTATTATTATTTAATAAATTAAAACAGGAGACAAACACCCGAGGGAACTGTTAAATGAGTGTTCACTGACCCACTAGGAGGAATGGAAGCTGTTAGAAGGCATGGGATAGATGTCAGCATTTGCACTCCACCACTAGCTATTGGTTATGGGACAACTACCCCTAAAATTGTGGCATTATTCCCCAAGTGGGTGGAAGAGAGTTGATGGCTC
Source organism: Larix kaempferi (assembly GCA_027924585.1). NCBI lineage: Eukaryota > Viridiplantae > Streptophyta > Pinopsida > Pinales > Pinaceae > Larix > Larix kaempferi. The sequence goes on along the minus strand of BSBM01000260.1, from coordinate 694,780 downwards.
ATTAATGACCAGGTTAACCACTAAAAGGCCTAGGCATCCTGGATAAGGCAATTCGAATTGAGCAGGTAGCTCTACATTATTTTCTATAGAAATAATTCCTCAAGTGTATCAGGTGATCACTGAGAGATTCGAATAGGGAGGCTAAGTTGAAGTGCATTGTGAGGTTGTTGAAAATATTCTGAGAAAAAAACCAGAGGTACTAGTGCAGGTCTCTTTGACTGCTAAGTCTATATGACTGGATGAACTACTTTTTTGCTGCAAGTAGATGACCTAAAGCTTCTACAGATTCTTCTTCCTAGTGGTTCAATGAACAAGCTCGGGGGTCCTAAGGCAAGTGATTTGGTTGTCTTCAGGAATAGGTTGGGTGGAACAGGCTCCTTGGGTTGTTTGTTTCCCTACATTCACCAGGTTCCACTGTTTTGTCCTATTCATTTTCAATTATATGTTTTTCTGTACTTATAAGTTTAGTATTTACAGTTAATAGTATGCAGAAGTAAATATTTTATCTTCTGACCTAAGCATGACTTTGTATAATGTTGGTTATGTAAGGGAATGGTTGATTAAATATCTTCTCTATATTTTTCCCCATGCTGTCTTCTGCATAGTACTCTAGTATAGAGAAGGAGAAATTAAGATAGATGATTTGATAGGCTGATTGCCAAATAATTGAAGAGACTAATGTTGTTTTCTTTCACATACTATCTGAAAGAAATATTACCTTTCTGTATAAAAACCTAGGTTTACACTTAAGTTATTTATTTCTTCCAGATTTCACCTACACTGCATTTTGCTATCATTTTATTCAAGAACATTAAAGTATCATAGGTTCATTTCCTTCCTGCATCGATATTCGTGATTTAAACTTAGCATTTCATTTTATAGGAAACTAAATAATTTCCTTTATCTAGAGTTGGGAAATAAGTGTCTCATTTCTGCATAGAAATATAGGGTTTATATTTTGGAATCATCTACTATATTTCAAAATACTTATGCATGATATTTTCTTTATTTCATTCATAAACTGTAAAGAACTATAATCTCAGTTCATTTCTTCATAAAAAATTCAAGGTTTAACCTCAACATTGTTTCCATTATTTAAAACAATCTGTTCTATTTCCATTTTTACAGAATAGAATTATTTAGGTTTTATTTCTTTAAACTTTCATCATTCTACTAAAGACTAATTTCCTAAATATTGCAAATTTTGCATTTAATCACTTTTTGTTTAATTATTAAAAACCATAAGACTATGTTACAGTCAGAGCTCAACACTTGAAAACGCAAACATCAATTTATTACATTTAAAAATTGCAAAAACCAAAATATTATTATCGTTCAAACTATTACATACACATTAGCTATCTATACAAGACAGAGTTGTAGACAAAGTCATATGATTTTCTTTATTAACACATTATCTTAACTAACAAAGATTCAATACCAAAATTGTGTCTTAACACCATTTCAGACTTTTATTATCTTTTAAACATCGTAAAACAGGACCTTTCTTATCCACGCAGAAAAAACATAGTTCACGACTCTAGACTTTCATCAAAACACTGACTTGTTTTCCCAATTATCAACGAAGTAAAACTTATACATTGCACGGAAACTATTTAAATTTTTAATACTATTCCTTCCATTAGAATTGATCGATGGTTTATCCCCTTGCCATTTACATTTTAAACAAGTTACATTTCAACAAAAATCACAGTAAAACACTGCAACACAAAATAACAAGACTAGTCGAGGATCTAATCCTCCAGGCCTTGGTCTTCTCGTTCTTAAAACTTTTCACCAACCAAAACTTTGCCAAGAACCATTTACAACCTAACATCTTTTTTTTTTCAAGCATTGACCTCGCCGGGCGAGGAGAACCTACGAGGGAGGAACCACCGAGGCTTACCAATTAAATAGAGCAACAGTATTCCACCAAGCTTTCGAACCATGGAAACTCTTGATGAAGATTGCACCTGTCACAAAAACTAGAGAAAGGTTAAATGAAGTAAAACGTAGAGTTTAACTCGGATCAACACAATATTATGGTCATTTATCATTAACTGAAACCTTACCTATGCATCACATTTTCCAGTCCTACGACGCCTTTAGCAAATGACGTGAGAACCATTCACTAGTACAAAATGAGAGATAAGTGACCAAAAAAAGGACCAAAATCCACATATAAATGACCACTTTTGAGTTGGTGACCATTGGTAGCAAATTAGTGGCCATATATCACGCGACCAAAAATGTGGTCATATTTAGCTTGGTCATTTATAGCTTATCTTGTGGTCATATATTTGGTCTTATATTTGGTCATTAATTTGGTAATATATTTGGTCATTAGTTGTCACAATTAATGACCACATTTTTTGTCACGTGATAAATGACCGCTAATTTGCTACCAGCGATCACCAACTCAAAAATGGTCATTTATATGCATAGTTTGGTCATTTCTTGGTCACTTATTTCTCATGTTGTATTGGTGGTCATTTATATGCAAATTTTGGTCATTTTTTAGTCATTTATCTCTTTTTAGTGGTTTCAGAATATAAATAGGGCACAGTGGAATCGAACCACCAACCTCTTGCCTATAAGGCAGGTGCTCTACCATTGAGCTAGCACCCTTAAATAGAATTCCTTATGGGTCATGCACCTTGCAGTTTTTTTTTTTTTTTTTTTTCAATGTGGTTCACGTACCGGTCCCACCGACCGACATCGCTACATCCACGGAATAATAGCTGGCGGATCCACCCGAAGGGACCTCACACCTCCGGCATATTTTGCGTACCTAACCCCAAGAGTGTCGAGGAGAATGGATCCCGCGACCTCACATGCTGAGAGGCCTAACTACGAGTGCTCGACCGATTGAGCTACCTCTTGGGGCTGCACCTTGCAGTTATTAAGAATGCTCTATATCGAAATTTAGAGTGGATTTGGAATGAATAATTGGGAAGCTTTCTTTGTTTGTTTAAATCAAAAGCACGCAAATTCATAGTTATGAGTTATGAGAAGTCTCTACAATGTTTCTTGATAATAAACATCTGCAAATGTTACAACCAGTGAATTAAGTTGTGTCTTTAGTAGTGCATTTTTTACTAGCATTTAACATGTATCATCACTCAAGTAACACATAAAGATGTCTTTATAATCCTATATGACACGTCCAATCAAAACTTTCAAAATTGTTCCTACCATAGCTCAAACTTGATTGTCACTATCATTAACAAGGTGAGTCACCAATGGTAGGAAAATTATCTTTGCCTACTCATCTACCACATTACTGGGAAATTTCGAATAATCACATGTAACATTTCCAGTACACCTTCCCTGCCACTTGTATGCTCATAGCTACAACAAATGCAATTAAAAGTAAATTTAACTTCTGTACATATAGTAATAGAACTAAAATATTGGCAGTAAATTAACAACACCTTACCTAAGATTTGCAACTAAGAAATCTAAGTGTTGTTGCAATCACTTGGCACCAAGAGGCTAGTCAAGAAGAAACTGTAAAAGAACTTGACTACATCGTTGGCGAATGGGTAGAGCTTGACTAGTTACCATCAAGCATCCAACACTAGTGATCAAATCATACAGATATAGAACCAGTACCTTCCGCCTAACAATTTCCTTCAAAAGTGATAGTGCAATGGTAGTTGAGCTACTCTCTAAATCAATAAAGAGTGGGTATTGGAGAAGCAACTTTAATTGATCATTTGAGATGGTCATATTTGCATGTCTCAAAAGCATAACAAGTAAATGTTACATGTGATTATTCTCAAAATTTCATAACCGTATTAAAAACTAGGGTAATGTTGCTACTGTGAATATCAATAGATGGAAGGGGAAGTCTCAATAGATGAGAAAGACATTTCACAGAATGTGATATAAATCCTTAATACTTATATTTCAGATAACTCCCTAGTAGTTCTATAAAGGAGTCTAGCATAGCTATTAAATAGTGATCACTCTTATCTACTTTGACTTTTTCCAGATGATTTTCAAGCAGTCTCAGTGCAAACACTATAATGAAGTAGTTGGTAAAGTAACTGCATCAAATAAATCAGCACATTAGTTTTTAATCCACTAAATTTTCCTTTGCAACATAGAAAAACATTATGTAATATGTAATCTCATAATGTATAAATCAAAGGTGACAATTTCTAAACATCATTCAAAATGAAGAGTAATGCAAGAAAAATCTCGTGTGTTTCTTCATAGATTTGCAGTGCCTACTAAGAATTCGGAACATACCAGTTGTCCTATATACATGAGATTCTAGGTAATGTTACTACTAATTAAAAAAAGATAAGCTTTAGTCATCTCAAATCTAGCTGTCTATCTGTCTATGTGTTTTCATGAAGTAAAAGACAGGAAACTGATAGCTAGGAAGAGAATGTTGAGTCCTCGTTACCCATTCATCAACATCATATTGATATGAATTATCTAAAAGCAATCTTTAAAACTTCTAAGGGTCTGTTAAATTTGACGGATATGTGCAGTGCTGGAAGACTAACTCCTATCCCATGAAAATTTATATTGGACCTATCATGGATTAGTTGTATGATACATCAAAGTAGGCAAGCTGAGTGTGTATAGTTAAGTTTTAGCATTTAGGATAAGATACAGTAATTTTATTAATGTTCTATAAATCACCACAAAAGTAGGTCAATAAGACTGAAAAGGACATCCATAAACTAAATATCATTTACTACCCAACGGATCCATGCAAGCTGTCATTTATCATTGTGTTAATTAAGACAACCAGGTTCTCATTGTGATCATCATCACAACATTTAATTTGGTTAAAGCTTAGACATTTCTAGGTAGCTCCACCAACAAGATAACCTATTTAAAGGTGATGAATCTTGAAGCATGAATACTTTTCCTTCATGGTATTGTCTATTGTTGGAACTTGGAACAACTATTGTTGGAGTTGGTTACTTTATTTTCTAGACACACTTTTAAATCAGCTGTCCAAAAAGCTCATTTCTAACCAACTAAAACCCTAGTACAGCCATTTCCTTTTAGTGCCTAGTCAATTGTCTACGTTATTAACACATTTAAGTAGCTTTCCATTCATTTTAAAAACTGAGGTAATGTTGCTACTATGAATATCAATAGATGGAAGGGTAAGCCTCAATAGATGAGCAAGATATTTCACAGAATGTGATATAACTCCTTAATACTTATATTTTAGACAGTTCCCTAGTAGTTCTATAAAGGAGTCTAGCATAGCTATTAAATAGTGATCACTCTTATGCATCAAATAAATCAGCGCATTAGTTTTTAATCCACTAAATTTTCCTTTGCAACATAGAAAAACATTATGTAATATGTAATCTCATAATGTATAAATCAAAGGTGACAATTTCTAAACGTCATTCAAAATGAAGAGTAATGCAAGAAAAATATCATGTGTTTCTTCATAAATTTGCAGTGCCTACTAAGAATTCAGACCATACCAGTTGTCCTATATACATAAGATTCTAGGTAATGTTACTGCTAATGAAAAAATGATAAGCTTTAGTCATCTCAAATCTAGTTGTCTATCTGGCTATGTGTTTTCCTGAAGTAAAAGACAGGAAACTGATAGCTAGGAAGAGAATGCTAAATCCTCCTTACCCATTCATCAACATCATATTGATATGAATCATCTAAAAGCAGTCTTTCAAACTTCTAAGGATCTGTTAAATTTGATGGATATGTGCAGTGCTGGAAGACTAACTCTTATCCCATGGGCATTTATATTGGACCTATCATGGATTAGTTGTATGATACATCAAAGTAGGCAAGCTGAGTGTGTATAGTTAAGTTTTAGCATTTAGGATAAGATACAGTAATTTTATTAATGTTCTATAAATCTCCACAAAAGTAGGTCAATAAGATTGAAAAGGACATCCGGAAACTAAATATCATTTACTACCGAGCAGATCCATGCAAGCTGTCATTTATCATTGTGTTAATTAAGCCAATCAGGTTCTCATTGTGAGCATCATCACAACATTTAATTTGGTTAAAGCTTAGATATTTCTGGGTAGCTCCACCAACCAAATAACTTGTTTAAAGGTGATCGATCTTGAAGCATGAATACTTTTCCTTCATGGTATTGTCTATTGTTGGAACTTGGAATAGCTATTGATGGAGTTGGTTACTTTATTTTCTAGACACACTTTTAAATTAATTGTCCAAAAAATTCATTTCTAACCAACTAAAACCCTAGTACAGCCATTTCCTTTTAGTGCCTAGTCAATTGTCTATGTCAATAACACATTTAAGTAGCTTTCCATTCATTTTAAAAACTGAGGAGGTAATGTTGCTACTGTGAATATCAATAGATGGAAGGGGAAGTCTCAATAGATGAGCAAGACATTTCACAAAATTTGATATAACTCATTAATACTTATATTTCAGACAGTGCCCTAGTAGTTCTATAAAGGAGTCTATCATAACTATTAAATAGTGATCACTATTATCTACTTTGACTTTTTTCATATGATTTTCAAGAAGTCTCAGTGCAAACGCTATAATAAAGTAGTTGGTACAGTAACTGCATCAAATAAATCAGCACATTAGTTTTTAATCCACTAAATTTTCCTTTGCAACATCGAAAAACATTATGTAATATGTAATCTCATAATGTATAAATCAAAGGTGACAATTTCTAAACATCATTCAAAATGAAGAGTAATGCAAGAAAAAGCTCGTGTGTTTCTTCATAGATTTGCAGTGCCTACTAAGAATTCAGACCATACCAGTTGTCCTATATACATGCGATTCTAGGTAATGTTACTACTAATTAAAAAAAGATAAGCTTTAGTCATCTCAAATCTAGCTGTCTATCTGTCTATGTGTTTTCCTAAAGTAAAAGATAGGAAACTGATAGCTAGGTAAAGAATGCTGAATCCTCCTTACCCATTCATCAACATCATATTGATATGAATCATCTAAAAGCAGTCTTTCAAACTTCTAAGGGTTTGTTAAATTTGATGGATATGTGCAGTGCTGGAAGACTAACTCCTATCCCATGGGCATTTATATTGGACCTATCATGGATTAGTTGTATGATACATCAAAGTAGGCAAGATCAGTGTGTATAGTTAAGGTTTAACATTTAGGATAAGATACAGTAATTTTATTAATGTTCTATAAATCACCACAAAAATAGGTTAATAGAACTGAAAAGGACATCCAAAAACTAAATATCATTTACTACCCAGCGTATCCATAAAAGCTATCATTTATCATTGTGTTAATTAAGCCAACCAGGTTCTCATTGTGAACATCATCACAACATTTAATTTGGTTAAAGCTTAGACATTTCTGGGCAGTTCCACCAACAAGATAACTTGTTTAAAGGTTATCGATCTTGAAGCTTGAATACTTTTCCTTCATGGTATTGTCTATTGTTGGAACTTGGAACAACTATTGTTGGAGTTGGTTACTTTATTTTCTAGACACACTTTTAAATCAGCTGTCCAAAAATCTCATTTCTAACCAACTAAAACCCTAATACAGCCATTTCCTTTTGGTGCCTAGTCAATTGTCTACGTCGTTAACACATTTAAGTAGCTTTCCATTCATTTTAAAAATTGAGGAGGTAATGTTGCTACTGTGAATATCAATAGATGGAAGGGGAAGTCTCAATAAATGAGTAAGACATTTCGCAGAATTTGATATAACTCCTTAATACTTATATTTCAGATAGTGCCCTAGTAGTTCTATAAAGGAGTCTAGCATAGCTATTAAATAGTGATCACTCTTATCTACTTTGAATTTTTTCAGATGATTTTCAAGAAGTCTCAGTGCAAACACTATAATAAAGTAGTTGGTACAGTAACAACATCAAATAAATTAGCACATTAGTTTTTAATCCACTAAATTTTCCTTTGCAACATAGAAAAACATTATGTAACATGTAATCTCATAATGTATAAATAAAAAGTGACAATTTCTAAACATCATTCAAAATGAAGAGTAATGCAAGAAAAAGATCGTGTGTTTCTTCATAGATTTGCAGTGCCTACTAAGAATTCAGGCCATACTAGTTGTCCTATATACATGAGATTCTAGGTAATGTTACTGCTAAATAGAAAAAGAATAAGCTTTAGTCATCTCAAATTTAGTTGTCTATCTGTCTATGTGTTTTCCTGAAGTAAAAGACAGGAAACTGATAGCTAGGCAGAGAATGTTGAATCCTCCTTACCCATTCATCAACATCATATTAATATGAATCATCTAAAAGCAGTCTTTCAAACTTCTAAGGGTCTGTAAAATTTGATGGATATGTGCAGTGCTGGAAGACTGACTCTTATCTCGTGGGCATTTATATTGGACCTATCATGGATTAGTTGTATGATACATCAAAGTAGGCAAGCTGAGTGTGTACAATTATGTTTTAGCATTTAGGATAAGATATAGTAATTTTATTAATGTTCTATAAATCACCACAAAAGTAGGTCAATAGGACTAAAAAGGACATCCAAAAACTAAATATCATTTACTACCTAGAGGATCCATGCAAGCTGTCATTTATCATTGTGTTAATTAATCCAACCAGGTTCTCATTGTGAGCATCATCACAACATTTAATTTGGTTAAAGCTTAGACATTTCTGGGAAGCTCCACCAACAAGATAACAACATTAGAAACTCAAACAATCCATCAAAATGGGGAGATGTGACTGTATTTTGTAGAAATGAATAACTCGGCTTGAAATTTAAATAAAAAATGTCGATTTTTTTGCAAGATATTTGAGAAAGTAATTATTTATTTAATTTTGAAACATATCATTAGTAATTAAAAAACTAGCTTTCACATGTATTTTAAGGGTAAGCGAGGGGCTCACAGATGTCGAAAAGCCCCCTGAGCCAACAACAGGTTATTGATCATCTATAAATGTCATGGATACTTTTGGGGTTGCTGTAGTTTCTCAGATGCACAGCAACAAAAATAAACCAGAAATTATATAAAACAAGATCATTCTTAATGGAAATCATATACAACATTAGAAACTCAAACAATCCATCAAAATGGGGAGATGTGACTGTATTTTGTAGAAATGAATCACTCATCTTGAAATTTGAATAAAAAATGTCAATTTTTTTGCAAGATATTTGAGAAAGTAATTATTTATTTAATTTTGAAACATAGCATCAGTAATTAAATAACTGGCTTTCACATGTATTTAAGGGTAAGCGACCATATAGTCCTGGGCGATGCCGTCTCGATTTGGATATAAATCAGCCTATACAATTTAGAATAATAACTTCATAAAGAGTGATACTTTAATAGAAATGGTGCATAGAAATGCATACCTTCTTCATTTGGACGCTTGACACCAGTCACTCCTCCAAACATGGAACTGCAACGTTCTGCTGCAAGCCATTGTGCCGATTGTAGAGGAGGAGAAACAAGACTTGTTGAATGCATATTGGAAAAATAAGCACTTGTCGACCTGAAACCCACTGCATATCCACTCTTGTTGATTTTTATATTATAGAATAGCATAAAAAAGTGACAAAACCCTAAATATGAAAGAAAGTCCTGCATATCTTCTACGGATAAGCACTATTGATAGCAGTTGCATTTGGCCGAGTTTACCCTAACCTAATATTAAAATCAAGATAAAGTACCATATCTGCCCATTTAATACTCATTTATACGTAGCTCGCTTTGAGTCCTAAACCTGTTGATCCACCAGATTCAGAGGCGGTTTACCGTGTGAGAGAGGCAGAGCCCATTGGGGATTCACCCATTAATTAAGAACCACCAATGGAAGAGATTACAGGGGCGGGATAAAAGGTATTTGGAGTTTAACCTTAAGCGAAGGAAGCAGATCCAGATGCATTTGACCAAGCATAGGTTTATTTAGGTACATAATTAAAGGAAGGAGCTTCGGTTAAAGTCACATATTAAGTGGCAGGGTCTCCAGACGCAATGCTAGTTTCCAATCCGTATGTTTCAATTCGAGATCGATTTATTGTTTACTATGGTGCGACAAAGACAACAGAATAAGCATATGTATCATATAATTCCAGTGGCACATTTACTGGTTCAAGGTAAACCACCTATTAATCTAAAACAAGTCGCTTTGAAATAGGAGCCTAGCAGCGGAAAACCTAAACCCTTAAGTTGAACATATTTTGTTACAAACCCTAGTTTTCAAAAAACAGAAGCGAAAATACTTGTAGACAAAAGAACGGTTGGATGATATCCTTTTTCTAAGCGTGCTTTCCATTGTAAAGGTTGACCTCCCCTAAAACCTTATAGGCTCGCTTCACTCAAGAGAAGACATCACTCTTGAAACCTAAGATACTTTATCTCTCTAGTGACCAAAATTATACGAATCATTACTGAAATACTTACTTTTGGTCTATAGAGTAAGAGATGGAGTCAGCTCAGAGGAGCAGGTATTATCTTACTGATGGACTCATTCCCTAGGCGAATTTTGATTCTCTTTGTTTACTTGTCGCTTTCTCTTTGGCTGGGCTAGTGTAGCCGTTGAGCTGTTCTCTTTGGAGTCTCCAAACTCTTTGTCGAGATCTATGGATATACTGTGCCGTTATTTTTCTTAATTCTCGTGTCTGTCTATGTAATAGGAATATGTCGACTTTTATGGTCCTACTGTCATTATGCAATCTATATTTTTATCCTTACCTGTCATGTAACTGATACATCTTCTTATTATAATAAAAGATTTTTTTTCGTCTTTAAAAAAAAGTAAGAGACTATGAAAATACTTACCCGGGACTTAATTCAGAAAAGGCAAGTCGAAGAGGCTACTTCAATACCTTTTTAAATGAATTTTAGTATCATGTTAGTAACTAGAGATATAAGCGAGTCTCCATAAACCATAATGAATTTTTTCATATATTATATTTTCTCTTATTATCTCTTTCATTAATTTCCATAAATTAAATGTAATCCAATGCTCTTCAAGAATATATAAGGTTGATAGATCTCCCTTTTTGACCAACCTAATCAATGCCTTATCGACTTACTCACAAGGCCTTATTGAAGCGGACCTTATCTTAATGACTTATTTTAATGTCTATTGATCTTTACATTATTTTTACATTATTGTATATAATGATCTAATCTAGGCATAGACCCATGTTTCTTCTTATAACAAAGTGACAGAAGTTTATATATAAGGAGTAATTTATATTTATTCTAAGTTTTGGGTATAAAAAAAAAGTTGGTAAAATCCAAATTTTGAAGTATTTATATTGTGTTTTTTAATCTATAAATAGATTTAGCATCTTCAAATATCTACATGACACCCAAATTATGCAATTTCCATAGCTATATATGTGATTCTAATATTTTCTAAAGATTTCTAACCGGACTTTGCTTGAAAAAGGTTGAAAACGTTGAATATTTTGATTACTCCTATACATAATGCCACATATTTCACATGAAGTTGAAAATTATGTTTATATATAATGCCACAAAATATGGAAGGTGAAAATTATGTTTTTATTACATCGAGAAGGTGCATTTCTATTTCCTGGGTAGAGGAGAAGTGTTTGTATGTGTCATAAAAATAAAAAATAAGCATGCATGCGTCACTGTGATGTAGCACAGATGTGAGAGGGATGTGTAAAAAAAAAGGTGTAAAGAGAACCATGGTGAATGAATGCATATGGATAATTAATGGAGTTTGTGAAATTGAAATTTTTAGCTAACATGACACAAAATACATGAACTTGTCGAAACTTTAATAGAATGTCGAGATGGTCAAACGAAGATGATTTTGTTCAAAAAAAAATATGAACATAACCAGTACAACAAGCTGAATGGAGTGACACTAACTTCAGTACATGAAAATTCCAAAAGGGAAACACAGCAAATATATAAGACTCGACTCAACCACATATAGAAGAACTCATCCATCACTTGATAGCTATCTACAAGACATGATGTATTATCTAGATATCAACTCACCACACCCAAGGCACTAATTAGTAGAGAAACCCCTAAATGAGCATCTCAATGATTCTCCTATCATCTAACACAATAGGTATCGGGATGGCCTCAAAGAAATGATCCCTTAGAAGACATGTATTGAAAAATAATCCAAGTTGTGTACTATTAATGTTACAATTTACTAAATTTTAACACTGCAGATGGATTCGGAGACCCCCCCTAGAATTTACTAAATTTTAACACTGCAGATGGATTCGGAGACCCCCCGGGGGTCTCCGAATCCATCTGCAGTGTTAAAATTTAGTAAATTGTACAAATTCATTATCAAAATTATAATTTTCCATTGCCGGAATGACACTACTAAAAATGACCACATAAATGACCAATTGTTATGTGGTCATTTTTAGTTTAGTTCTTATCTCCTGACCAAATTGGTCATTTATCTTGGTCATTTTTAGTTTAGTTGTTATCCCATGACCAAATTGGTCATTTATCTTGGTCACTTTTAGTAAATTCACTTAAAATTTCTCAATTTTGGTCATTTATCCCTTGAAAAAGTTGTGGTGACCAAATGTTTTGGTCGCCTGGTCACTTCTCTCATTTTGTACTAGTGATTTAGCAAACAACACATATTTCATTAAATTTGGAATTATACAAGGGATCTAGAATTTAGAACTTCAACAAGATTGAGTTTTCGAAAAATGAAAAACCAAAAAATTACTTAATTCACTCATTTCAATCTTTATATTCACCATTTTTTTATAATATTATCAATATAAGCTATATAAAATCAAATTTATATAAAGTTGAAGCATATCTTCCGAATATTAATCTTAGATTCCTTACATTATTTTATTATTATAATTTTTTAATTTGTATTAATATTTGAGTTGATCAAGGTTTACCTCATCTCATGAACAATAGATGTTGCAAGAAATTTCTTACCTATTAAGTTATCTAATGGCATTATTTGTATGTTGAAATTATTAACCATTTTATTTATAATTTGATAAAGCATATATTGTGCATGTGTTGAATTACCATATTAGTAAGAGATTGTCTCCATTTTAGAGTGACCTACAAAGTTATTTAATGATATAGCAGTCAATGTGTTTGTTACTATAACAAATTTATGTATTGGCATAGTAACTTATTAATTCCCAATCTTGATAATGGGTGGCTAGAACATGGGGATTTTTTCTCAACTTCAAGAAACAACAAGAACTGGAAATGCCTAGGAATTGGCTGAAACCTCTAATACCATGAAAAATTATTAGTTCATATAGTCACTGTAATAGTGAACCTGTGGATGAGGACACTACCCCTAATCATATTTAGAATATTGACTAGAAAAACAATTAGTAACATATACACAAGCAACAACATGGAAAACTAGGTCATACTCTATTTTATTTTCTTCCCTTTATATGTATTGTCGAGTACGGATCTGGAATTTAGAACTTCAACAAGATTGAGTTTTCAAAAAATGAAAAACCAAAAAATTACTTAATTCACTCATTTCAATCTATATATTCACCATTTTTTTTACAATATTATCATTATAAGCTATATAAAATCAAATTTATATTAATTTGAAGCATATCTTCCTATGCTTAAACTTAGATTCTTTACATTATTTTATTATTATAATTTGTAATTTGTATTAATATTTATTTCCTATTAATTTATCTAATGGCATTATTTGTATGTTGAAAGTATTAACCATTTTATTTATAATTTGATAAAGCATATATTGTGCATGTGTTGAATTACCATATTAGTAAGAGATTGTTGCCATTTTAAAGTGACCTAGAAAGCTATTTAATGACATAACAATCAATGTGTTTGTTACTATAACAAATTTATGTATTGGCATAATAACTTAGTAATTCTCAATCTTGATAATGGGTGGCTAGAACATGGGGGGTTTTGCTCAACTTCAAGAGACAACGAGAACTGGAAATGTCTAGGAATTAGGTGAAACCTCTAATACCATGAAGACATATTAGCTCCTATAGTCATTGTAATATTGTACTTGTGGATGATGACACTACCCCTAATAATCTTTAGAATATTGACTAGAAAAAAATCAATAACATATCTACGAGCAACAACATGGAAAATTAGGTCATACTCTATTTTATTTTCTTCCCTTTATATGTATTGTCTATTGTATGCCTTAGGACATTTTTGTCAAGTATATAGCACAATAGATACTTAGGCACTTCACTTTTTCCCTTCATTTTATGGGATTATTATGAGCCCACAAGTTTCTACATGTTTTGGACATTGTTAACTATCAATTATTACTTTGGATTATGTTGATTGGTTAAGCCTAGATTCCTTTTTATAATATAAATATAATCATCTAACATTTAAAGAAATATTCATTATTCAATACTATATATTATGATATGTGGTTGGCACTATTTTAGAGCCAACAAGAGAAAATATTGTATTGGATAAAGTCTAAGTATACCAATTAAGGTCAAAAAAAATTATTAATTAGAATATAAATTTTATGGTACAATTGGTTTTTTTTCAAATACATGAAGAAAGAGGGAAAACCCATTCTAGTTATTGCAAGTGTCCAGTGTTTATTTTTGAAATGTTTGAACATATTACATTGAAAAAACATTAACTAGCTACTCCCATAGTAAATTTTTTATAGACAAAGTCTATAATATGTTGTATGTCCAGTATTTATTTTTGAAATGTTTGAACATATTACATTAAAAAACATTAATTAGCTATTCCCATAATAAAGTTTTTATAGACAGTCTATAATATGTTGCTTGTAAGTGCTTTACTGGACTCCATTAACCAAGTTTGATGGATCTAGAAGTGTGGTACATTTGAAGTCAATGAATTAGAATAGAAACATTGAAGTACATTTTTGTTTCTTACAAATACAAAAGTGAAAACCCACTAAACTTATTAAAAGTGCATTTAACAATCAATTTTTTTTATAAGTATCTGTGTGTCATTTAACAATCAAAATCAAATTATTATGAACTTTTATTGGTAATTTTTATTGGAAACATTTTACAGATGTCAAAAGAAAATATTTTATAAGTCTAGGCGTGTTTTTTAATGATCAAAATAAATAATTTTGCTATGAATTGGAATAGAAACAAACTAGTACAGTTTAATTTATTTTATTATAATATATATTCATGAAGTGTTTGAATGTATTATATTGAAAAGAATATGAATTAGCTAGCCCAACATTATCGTTTTAATAGATCGTATCTAGAAGATGATGCTTTTAAATGTATTATTGAACTTGATTATCCAAGTTTGATGGAGTGAGAAGTTATGTCGATCTAGACAAAGCATTGGAATTTGTAATTTCCATGTTAGATATTGTTTGGTGTTTGAACGTATTACATTGAAAACAATGCTAATTAACTCCAATATAGTTTTAATATGCCAAATTAACTCCAGTATAGTTTTAATAGGCCAAAACTAGAAGATATTGATTTTAAGTGCATTATTGGACTTGATTATCCAAGTTATGGGAGAAGTTATGTTAATATAAACAAATCATTGAAAGTTTAATATTTCATGGTGTCATGTAATTTGCATGATGTATCGTCACATGAATACATTGCAATTTAAACAAAATTTTCATATTTGTACCAAATAATATAAAACTCCCCAAATAAATTTGAAGAAAATATTAAATATACAAGAAAAATTGAAAAATGTTTCTTCATGTATTAATTGGTCCTCCAAAGAACAAAATTACATCCATGAATCATATCCACCTAATCTCATGTTATTCGTTCAAGTAGGTCAAGGACATCATGTACACCATGTTTATTTATCTTGGCCTTCTTACAATGTTATTTCTTAGCCATCCATGCCCAAACTATGGTATCAATTGGAATAGATCCAAGCTCTATGTCATCAGGATTTGGTACCCAATATTCCTCTAATACTTTTCCATTGTATTTCCCTGAACCGGGCTTCCACCAATCAACTTTAACATGAAGAGTATCACTTTCATCATCTTGAAATATATTTGAGGTGGATTTTGCCATCCAAATCATCTCCCCTTCTTCCTCGTTTCCTGATCTAACTAGCAACATCTTTCCTTTCTCAACATCATTAATAGGGTTGAATGTTGTCTTTGGCTTATTGCACTTGGGGTTCACCTGTCATAGTATCAAAATCCCCATCCATAATATTTGAGATTGCATGAAGCGCATTATGACCAACATCTGGAGTTTGCCTTGTCTTGGGCCAGAAATCCTCAGAAGATGAATCATGATCATTGTAATCTTCATATAAAGTATCAAGAACTCTTTCCCAATACTCTACCTTATTTTTCCATTCTGGTGTAACAATTGGCAATTCCTCACCACCCATTGTGTCTTTCCACATTTTTATGTATGATGTTATTCCTTCTTTTAGTTCTTTTAAATAGATTTCATTCTCTTTGGGATGTAAGAAAGATGGCTTCCCTATGGGCAGTTTAGATCGACCTTCATCGTCTGTATTCCATAACTCAACTGGTTCTGACCACTCAACATCTCTTATGGATTATTTATACCTTAATACCGGAACATCATTGAGTACAAGAAATTGGAAGTACTGAACATTAAGATGTCCAACTAGTGCATTTTTTCCTTCCTTGATGTATCCATTAAGGAAGCTTTTGAAGTCATACACCTTATCAATCAGTTTAGGTGGAAACACTCTTTTTTCTTCAATTTTGCGATATGTATCCATCATCTCAGGTAGAGAATATATATCTTTACTTTTCAAGCTGGAAGACATTCTCCCATAGGTCCCGTCTATGTCTTCATGGGTGTGTCCCACGAGCAAGAACCCAACCTCAATAGTGATGAAGACACCAAGTGCAGTGAGAAGTGATAGAAACATGAAAAGATAATGGTTTTTATTATCACTTGCTGCATTATCCAATTGTAACAATAAATGTGGAGGAAGAGGTTTAAAATCGATATCTTGATTTTCTAATCTTCCATGAGATAAAAATTCATCCTTGTACACTCTACATTTTGAGTAAATAGAGGTGTCAAGTAATGCATTTGAAAGTGGGTTTCTTGAACTTCCACTCTCATAAAGAAGATCACCATACATATCAAGATGTGGGTCTTCAAGGTCCCTAAAGCACTTATCAAGTGATGTAATGGTAAATTTTGATCCCATATGTACAAATGGTAGGGAGAAATGACCAAAACCTCCTGTCTTATGCCCATGTGTTAGCATACCTGTCAATGACAAACCCAAGTTTATTCCTACAATAGATTTTGATTTGACGCGTAGCCTTGGAATTGAAGTCTTTGTTTTATCCATTTTATCATGGATAATACTCAAATATTGCTTTGGAAACCTCTCTGACATGATTCTGTGGGCATAGTAGCAATGTCTTCCGCACATAACGATCTTGTTATGTTTGTTCAATCTAGCGCGTGCCGTTTCTTCCAACTCTTTTGTAGTTGCTGACTTCATTTGTGCTTTCAACACAATACATTCACCACATTTACTGAAGTTGGTGTTCTTTGAGAATGCCATGTCTCGAAAATGAGTGTTCCAAATCTTGCTCATTGTTGGTTGTGATATTAATGGACAATTGAGCTTTTCCAAACCCACATTGATCTCTTTTAACAAAGAGCTTTGTGTGTAAGTCGAAGGCAACTGTAGAACCCCTCCTTTAGGGTCCCCTTGAACTGAACCTAAAACTCTAAAAACTTCATACAAACAAATTAGCCATCATAGTTATTGGAAAAATAAAATGAAAAGCGTGAATAACTTAACAAAAATAAGCAAAACTTTAACCTGTCAACCCGATCCGGTTGGTCCATTGTCGCCTTCGTCTTCCGTAGGATCCCTCCAGCAAAGCTCGTTTAACCATTGGCGAAGCAACCGTTAGCTTCGCCACCCAACCATAGGCTCATGCTTTCAGTCGCATGGCCTCCCCCGAGCTTTGGGTCGTAGAGCTCACACAAGTAGTTCAGAAATTCAGCTTGGGCTTCCCTTCCCACCAGGATTTCTAAGCCAAACCCTTAGATAGCAGCAAGTCTTTGAGGTATTCGAAAATTACGACAATCGTCCAAATTATGGGCCCTTTACCCATTCCCCAAGTCTTCCTTATAAAGGAAAATCTCATGCGACACATGTCGCTTCATGCATAATTAAATATTTTTAATTAATTATTTAATTAAAACACTCACCCATCCAAGTGTCATTTTCTCTAGGAAGTGCACCAACACCCCTAAGTTTGCTCCAGTTTGTCCCCCAGATATTTTAATTAACTCCTAGCTTTTAGTTGACTAGGTGTCTAATCTTAGGATTCTATTTTGCTCCTAAATAATGATTTCTATTATTTTAAATGCTCAACAAAAATAACTATTCATGTGCAAATGCCTAAATTATTTTTATGCATTTGCTAAGTAATGATCTAGAGTTATTCTCATAAGTTTTTATGCAGTTAAATTTAACAATCAAACTCACTAGGATCACGGTGCCGCGCCGTTGGGCTCCTAGTTCCTTAATTTTAATTCCTTGACATGGCACCACTCCGTCGGGTCCAGTCATCCATTCTTTCCGTTCTCGACAGGGTACCGCATCATCGGGCCCTTCTGCCACCATCTTTCCGTTTTGACTTGCGGGAACTCTTGTAGGGATTTTAGGAATCATTACCATCCATCCTCCGTCTACATGCTATCTAGGGGACTAATGGCGCTGAGGAGTGAGTCCGTTCTCACTGCGCGCCCCTCAACTCGTACGTGACCAACTCCGTCGTGGCCCACCTCGTACGTCCTCACGCATTCCTCTTGAGAAAGCGGATCAATGCTTATCTGCTCATGCGTGGTATTCTTGTCGAAAGTTGACATCGTCGTCGCTTCCCCTGTGTGTGATTTACCCGTACTCTACGACCCTCCATGTTCCTTTGTGTGTCCGTTGGTGAACCGTCTCACTTGTTTCTACACACACTTCTCGCAACAAATTATTAGTAGCACTGTTCTCAACAATCATCATCTGGTTTCTAACTCTAGCATTGTTAAACATTTATGATTTATTCAAACTGCTCATTCATCTTTATCAAATATACATTTCGTCGCCAAATACATAATCACCATACAGCTAGTCGTTAAGCATTATCCATCAACATAATTTTCCATAGTCATAGCTAATCGTTTAACATATGCAATTATTCATTTACCTCAACAGTTCAGATACACATACTCAAAAAAATAAGGTCAAAAGGTTATTTAATTAATGTTTCAATCAGCCGGGTCACCCAGCAGGTGCCCTCAATGTCTACACAAGTCTAGGGGCACTACATACACCCCTACTTAATTAGAACTTCGTCCCGAAGTTCAGAATAAAAAAAAAAAAATGGAAAGCTACGACGCATCTCAGTTGCGTCCTCCCAAGTCGCAGAGCTAGGACTGTAATTGTCCTACTGCACTTTGACTTGATCAATCAGGGCTAATCATAAATCAAGATGTAATCAATCAATTATCCCTCTCCACACATAGAATTTAATTCCTTAATTCATTTATCAATTATTGTCGTCATTTACATCTTCAGGTTGTCCTCAATCATTTAAGGCATAAGAAGGCTCAAGAGACCATTATATTGAAGTTGTTCAGTCGGGTCACTCGAAAGGTTCCCTTAAGCTCCACAGTCATTCTAGGGGCATTACATCCACCCCATCTTATTAAAATTTCGTCCCAAATTTTATCTTCCATGTGCTTCCATGGTGAGTTTTATCTTTCTTTCTACATTCATTTCTTCAACATAACCACAATTGATAGTAAAATTTCGTTTCCTCTTTTCTACCATCATATAAGTATACATCTCATATTTGACAATATAACTAAATCGTACCTTTCATAGTGTAGCAATCCCCACAGTCGTCCTCTACTGGCTCATTAATTGCAATCGAATTTGAAATCGTCCATAACAAATTCCTTTCATTCAACAAAACTATATCATCTATGTAAATCCTTTAGGCACTAACACATTTCCACATAAGGAATAAAATCTTCAAGCCCAATTTCTTCATTTTCTATGGCTACGTATAACTATCATATATTTTAAACAATCTCTGAATTTCAAAATAAGAATTAACCCTTCTGAATTCTGTTCTTCAATACATACCTTATCCATTCCTAAACTAATCTTACACGCAACCTCTCTCTTCTCATAATCCAAAATGTGATTAAATACTAGCGTGTCGTTTACTTAGTATAGTTAAAAGTATAATCTCAAATTTTATAAACAAAGTTTATGTGAAGTTTTCTTCTCCTCCTAGCTCAAGTATAGCTAAAATTCTATAGTTCAAGTAAGTTTAACTTCTTCTTTTTTTACAATTCAAAGCACGATTACAAGCTAGTAGTGCATACTTGCGAAGCCATTGCCTTGATTTCAAAAAAATAAGCATTTACAACCAATTAATAAAATTCTTGACGCAAGGCCCTTCATCAAAGTATATGAACCTTGAATATCATTCAAACTTTTATACTAGAAAATTTAGTGAAGAATAATTCTAACCTGTTTGAGAAGCTTGGAAAAATAAAATGAAAAGCGTGAATAACTTAACAAAAATAAGCAAAACTTTAACCTGTCAACCCGATCCGGTTGGTCCATTGTCGCCTTCGTCTTCCGTAGGATCCCTCCAGCAAAGCTCGTTTAACCATTGGCGAAGCAACCGTTAGCTTCGCCACCCAACCATAGGCTCATGCTTTCAGTTGCATGGCCTCCCCCGAGCTTTGGGTCGTAGAGCTCACACAAGTAGTTCAGAAATTCAGCTTGGGCTTCCCTTCCCACCAGGATTTCTAAGCCAAACCCTTAGATAGCAGCAAGTCTTTGAGGTATTCGAAAATTACGACAATCATCCAAATTATGGGCCCTTTACCCATTCCCCAAGTCTTCCTTATAAAGGAAAATCTCATGCGACACATGTCGCTTCATGCATAATTAAATATTTTTAATTAATTATTTAATTAAAACACTCACCCATCCAAGTGTCATTTTCTCTAGGAAGTGCACCAACACCCCTAAGTTTGCTCCAGTTTGTCCCCCAGATATTTTAATTAACTCCTAGCTTTTAGTTGACTAGGTGTCTAATCTTAGGATTCTATTTTGCTCCTAAATAATGATTTCTATTATTTTAAATGCTCAACAAAAATAACTATTCATGTGCAAATGCCTAAATTATTTTTATGCATTTGCTAAGTAATGATCTAGAGTTATTCTCATAAGTTTTTATGCAGTTAAATTTAACAATCAAACTCACTAGGATCACGGTGCCCGCGTCGTTGGGCTCCTAGTTCCTTAATTTTAATTCCTTGACATGGCACCACTCCGTCGGGTCCAGTCATCCATTCTTTCCGTTCTCGACAGGGTACCGCATCGTCGGGCCCTTCTGCCACCATCTTTCCGTTTTGACTTGCGGGAACTCTTGTAGGGATTTTAGGAATCGTTACCATCCATCCTCCGTCTACATGCTATCTAGGGACTAATGGCGCTGAGGAGTGAGTCCGTTCTCACTGCGCGCCCCTCAACTCGTACGTGACCAACTCCGTCGTGGCCCACCTCGTACGTCCTCACGCATTCCTCTTGAGCAAGCGGATCAATGCTTATCTGCTCATGCGTGGTATTCTTGTCGGAAGTTGACATCGTCGTCGCTTCCCCTGTGTGTGATTTACCCGTACTCTACGACCCTCCATGTTCCTTTGTGTGTCCGTTGGTGAACCGTCTCACTTGTTTCTACACACACTTCTCGCAACAAATTATTAGTAGCACTGTTCTCAACAATCATCATCTGGTTTCTAACTCTAGCATTGTTAAACATTTATGATTTATTCAATCTGCTCATTCATCTTTATCAAATATACATTTCGTCGCCAAATACATAATCACCATACAGCTAGTCGTTAAGCATTATCCATCAACATAATTTTCCATAGTCATAGCTAATCGTTTAACATATGCAATTATTCATTTACCTCAACAGTTCAGATACACATACTCAAAAAAATAAGGTCAAAAGGT
Source organism: Larix kaempferi (assembly GCA_027924585.1). Lineage (NCBI taxonomy): Eukaryota > Viridiplantae > Streptophyta > Pinopsida > Pinales > Pinaceae > Larix > Larix kaempferi. The sequence continues at coordinate 672,811 of BSBM01000260.1, read as the reverse complement.
TATTTAATTAATGTTTCAATCAGCCGGGTCACCCAGCAGGTGCCCTCAATGTCTACACAAGTCTAGGGGCACTACAGTAACAATATTAGAGGAGAAGAAGTTCCATTTGCTTCGACTTGACGTGTTTGGTTTGGCGAAAAATCTGAATTGTCCATTACAATTTTATGCAGTATATCTATGGCCGCCACAGTTTGTGCACGTGCTTTACATGTATTGGTGTTACCATGAATGGATTCCATATGTCCTTGTTCAAAATTATGTTGGTAGCTATAGAAGGTGCTTTGAGGAATCTTATGTATCTTGTACCATGCTTTCTTACAAATAACATTACCATCAAATCTCATGTCCTTTACTTTTCTAATAATAGGAGGTAGGCCATGGCCATGGCTCATTGACATGATAGTGTTTGAAACAAGTGAATTCAATACAAATTCCCTGATACCATTTTTGTCTTTGCATTCCATATCCCTTCTAGCATTTGCAATGGCATTCCTATCCACATGTTGAAGACAATCTTGTTTACAACATTCATCTGCAGCCAAAAGTCAGACTTCTTTCTCTTTATCTATCTTGGTTTGACGTTTTTCAACTTTTTCTCTTGTCATAGCTCGTTTAATCTTTTTATATGGCCTCGATGCATTAAGAACATTGACATCTTTATCTTTTTGATTATAAAGATCCCCATCCCATTGGTATAAAGGACTTGTATCCTCTATAACATCCCATATCAGCATTTCCATGGGTGGCTCTTTGTACTTTGTCTTGACCCTTAACATCTCACCTATGTTGTCCACCAATTTATGTATTGGCCATCTAACCAATCCATGTATAGACTTATCCCCAATCTTGCATCTTTCACAATACCCATGTATCTTTTCCACAAAAACACCAAAGTTATCTTCACCTAGTGTTTCACCCACAACCATGTCATCCTCATGGACATTAACTATCATTCCTTTTGCAATTCACATAATTGTTCCTATGCATCCATGTGTAAGAGAAACCCTTGCACATGTGAATGCAGCCCTATCTTGTGGAATATTTATGGGTTGATCTTCACAATGAGGTTTCAAATCTATTTCTGGCCAAATCTCATAAGATTCTATTGCACCCCCTAGTGTTTCCTCAAATCCAGTTGGATGTGGTAAAGGAGCATCATTTTTTAACACCTTCTCAATTCTAACCACTATGCATCCTTTCTTTACAATCTTTCCATGAACCTTATTCCCAAGCTCTGTATTGAATATGGAGCCCTCACCCACCTTCACTCCATGTTGTAAAAGATCTACTTTGTCTCCAATAGAAAATGTTGAACAAACATTTGCACCTGTACACCAAACATAACAAACTTAGTATTTTCTCAAAAAAACATTCAATAAACTATGAATGATTCTTAACACATGCTTTGGTATTTGATTTACCTATGGTGTGCCTCAAATCTGTAGTTCTCCATGGATGTGTGTCCCCTTCATCAACATATTCCACAATCAAATGTGTTTGAGTGACATCAATTATCAAAACCATAACATAACCTGCAACAACCCTTCCTCCACCATAATAAGTTCCAACTACTGTAGATTCAACCTTTCCTAGCCCAATAACTTGACCATTAACCAGGAGGTCAACATAGTCCCCTTTTGTGAAAATTATACTTGCAGCCCTATCTTGTGGAATATTTATGGGTTGATCTTCACAATGAGGTTTCAAATCTATTTCTGGCCAAATCTCATAAGATTCTATTGCACCCCCTAGTGTTTCCTCAAATCCAGTTGGATGTGGTAAAGGAGCATCATTTTTTAACACCTTCTCAATTCTAACCACTATGCATCCTTTCTTTACAATCTTTCCATGAACCTTATTCCCAAGCTCTGTATTGAATATGGAGCCCTCACCCACCTTCACTCCATGTTGTAAAAGATCTACTTTGTCTCCAATAGAAAATGTTGAACAAACATTTGCACCTGTACACCAAACATAACAAACTTAGTATTTTCTCAAAAAAACATTCAATAAACTATGAATAATTCTTAACACATGCTTTGATATTTGATTACCTATGGTGTGCCTCAAATCTGTAGTCCTCCATGGATGTGTGTCCCCTTCAACATATTCCACAATCAAATGTGGTTGAGTGACATCAATTATCAAAACCATAACATAACCTGCAACAACCCTTCCTCCACCATAATAAGTTCCAACTTCTGTAGATTCAACCTTTCCTAGCCCAATAACTTGACCATTAACCAAGAGGTCAACATAGTCCCCTTTTGTGAAAATTATACTTGCAGCCCTATCTTGTGGAATATTTATGGGTTGATCTTCACAATGAGGTTTCAAATCTATTTCTGTCCAAATCTCATAAGATTCTATTGCACCCCCTAGTGTTTCCTCAAATCCAGTTGGATGTGGTAAAGGAGCATCATTTTTTAACACCTTCTCAATTCTAACCACTATGCATCCTTTCTTTACAATCTTTCCATGAACCTTATTCCCAAGCTCTGTATTGAATATGGAGCCCTCACCCACCTTCACTCCATGTTGTAAAAGATCTACTTTGTCTCCAATAGAAAATGTTGAACAAACATTTGCACCTGTACACCAAACATAACAAACTTAGTATTTTCTCAAAAAAACATTCAATAAACTATGAATAATTCTTAACACATGCTTTGGTGTTTGATTTACCTATGGTGTGCCTCAAATCTGTAGTCCTCCATGGATGTGTGTCCCCTTCATCAACATATTCCACAATCAAATGTGGTTGAGTGACATCAATTATCAAAACCATAACATAACCTGCAACAACCCTTCCTCCACCATAATAAGTTCCAACTTCTGTAGATTCAACATTTCCTAGCCCAATAACTTGACCATTAACCAGGACGTCAACATAGTCCCCTTTTGTGAAAATTATACTTTCCATTGTCGCTCCTACAAATTCTGTAACACACAATTGAATTATAATTTGTAGTTAAGGTTAAACCATGTAAAGTGTGCTCTTATATTTTAGGGAAAACACAATCTACAAAAAAATAATGTACTTGTAATAGCTAAAAAGGGTATAGCATCATTTTGTTGTGCAAATTAAACCTTGTTCCCCACCATTTAGTCCCCACCGCCAAAAGGGACTTTACATATAAATTATGATGGAGCTACAAAGCGTAATCAAAACAAGATTGGTTATCAATGTATATAATCTTAATACAAACACAAAACTATTCTTAGAAAAACTTGTAAAAATGTCTAAAAATTTTCCATACTTAAGAACTTGTAATAGTATTGAAGGTAGTTATTAAGTAGGTTGGAATCCAGCCATGATCGATCATGCAAGTTTGTATAATCATGGAACTTGTAATAGTATTGAAGGTTGTTATTAAGTAGGTTGGAATCCAACCATGATTGATCATGCAAGTTTGTATAATCATGTCTCACTGAGATTTATTTTTTGTATCAATTGTTCAAAGTAAATTCAAATATCCTTGATTGGAGTCATCCCTATTTTAAGTACTCCCGAAAATAGTTATTTGGTGTCATCTAAACCTATATTGTAGATTAGTGAAGAATAACATCTATATGGAACTAGAGTCATACAAAATCCCAAGCAATGCTACTTGATGCCACTATTAGTATACTAATACATAGTAGAAGTTTTTTGAATTATAAGCGACTCCTAGCTTAGCGACTACTAATACATAGCAACTACTAGCTTTCCTTCTAGCATAAGCACACATGCTTATGCTAGAAGAAAATCTAGCACTCATTAGCTTTCTAGAAGAAAAACCCTAGGCATGGTGATTGGTGGTTGCTAAGTTATACCTTGGTCTTGTGCCATGTACTCTATTTTGAAATAAGCACATGACACAAAATCAAGAAATGCTAGTGACTCCTAGCTTTCGTTCTAGCCTAAGCATTTCCTTATAGCATAAGCACACATATTTATGCTAAAATGAAAGCTAGTAGTCGCTAGCTTTCTAATAGATAAACCCTGGGCATGGTGATTGGTGGTTGCTAGCTTATACTTTGAGCTTTCCTTCTTGCATAAGCATGTGTTTATGATAGAAGGAAATTCTTATGCTACAAGGAAAGCTAGCAGTCGCCAGCTTTCTTTGATCTGTTGCCATGTTCTTATTTCAAAATAGAGCACATGACACAAGCTCAAAGTATAATCTAGCAACCACCAATCACCATGGATAGGATTTTTGTATTGAAAAGCTAGCGACTGCTAGCTTTCCTTCTAGCATAAGTATGTGTTATTATCCTAGAAGGAAATGCTTATGCTGGGAGGAAAGCTAGCAGTAGCTAGCTTTCCTTGATCTTGTGCCATGTGTTTATTTCAAAATAGAGCACATGGCGCAAGCTGAAGGTATAAGCTAGCAACCACCAATCACCATGGACAGTGTTATCAATTGGAAAGCTAACGACTGCTAGCTTCCCTTCACGGCTAAAGTTTTTCTATTAGAAAGCTAGCAATCGTTATCTTTCCTTCTAGCATAAGCACATGTGTGCTTATGCTTATGCTAGAAGGAAATGCTCAGGCTAGAAAGAAAGCTACCAGTCGCTAGCTTTCCTTTATCTTGTGCTATGTGCTTCTTTCAAAATAGAGCACATGGCACAAGTTCAAGGTATAAGCTAGCAACCACCAATCACCATGGCTAGGGTTTTTTTATTGGAAAGCTAGCGACTGATAATTTTCCTTCTAGCATAAGAATGTGTGGCTATGCCAGAAGGAAATGCTTATGCTAGCTTTCCTTGATCTTGTTCCGTGTTCTTCTTTCAAAATAGAGCACATGGCACAAGATAAAGGAAAGATAGCGACTGCTAGCTTTCTTTCTAGCATAAGAATTTCCTTCTAGCATAAGCACACATGTGCTTAGAAGGAAAGATAACAATTGCTAGCTTTCTAATAGAAAAACTAGCCATGAAGGAAAGCTAGCAGTCGTTAGCTTTCCAATTGATAACATTGTCCGTGGTGATTGGTGGTTGCTAGCTTATACCTTCAGCTTGCGCCATGTGCTCTATTTTGAAATAAACACATGGCACAAGATCAAGGAAAGCTAGTGACTGCTAGGCGACTGCTAGCTTTCCTCCTAGCATAAGCATTTCCTTCTAGGATAATAACACATACTTATGCTAGAAGGAAAGCTAGCAGTCGCTAGATTTCCAATACAAAAACCCTGTCCATGGTGATTGGTGGTTGCTAGATTATACTTTGAGCTTGTGTCATGTTCTCTATTTTGAAATAAGAACATGGCAACAGATCAAAGAAAGCTGGAGACTGCTAGATTTCCTTGTAGCATAAGAATTTCCTTCTATCATAAACACACATGCTTATGCAAGAAGGAAAGCTAACAGTCGCTAGCTTTCCAATACAAAAACCCGGTCCATGGTGATTGGTGGTTGTTAGCTTATACCTTGAGCTTGTTCCATGTACTCTATTTTTAACGAATGCTACCTTTCCTTCTAGCAAATGCATTTCTTTTTAGCATGACACACATGCTTATGTTAGAAGGAAAGCTAGCAGTCGCTAGCTTTCCAATAGAAAAACCCTGGTCTTGGTGATTGGTGGTTGCTAGCTTATACTTTGAACTTGTATCATGTACTCTATCTTCAAATAAGCACATGGCACAAGATCAAGGAAATATAGCGACTGCTAGCTTTCCTTCTAGCATAAGCATTTCCTTCTAGGATAATAACACATACTTATGCTAGAAAGAAAGCAAGCAGTCGCTAGCTTTCCAATAGAAAAATATTGTCCATGGTGATTGGTGGTTGCTAGCTTATACCTTGAGCTTGTGCCATGCACTCTATTTTCAAATAAGCACATGGCACAAGATCAAGGAAAGATAGCGACTGATAGCTTTCCTTCTAGCATAAGCATTTTCTTCTAGGATAAGAACACATATTTATGCTAGAAGGAAAGCTAATAGTCCAATAGAAAAATAATAAGAATCTCTTTAAGTTCACATTTCCTAAAGATTCATAATAGCCTATCCCATAGAGACCATCATTTAACTCGTTAGATGAATAACTTTTGGACATGTCAACATGAGAATAAGGTTCATGGAAAGATTGTAAAGAAAGGATGCATAGTGGTTAGAATTTAAAGCTTGTCATTTATAAACACTTATAAACACTATGCTCTGTATTGAATATGGAGCCCTCACCCACCTTCACTCCATGTTGTAAAATATCTACTTTGTCTCCAATAGAAAATGTTGAACAAACATTTGCACCTGTACACCAAACATAACAAACTTAGTATTTTCTCAAAAAAACATTCAATAAACTATGAATAATTCTTAACACATGCTTTGGTATTTGATTTACCTATGGTGTGCCTCAAATATGTAGTCCTCCATGGATGTGTGTCCCCTTCATCAACATATTCCACAATCAAATGTGGTTGAGTGACATCAATTATCAAAACCATAACATAACCTGCAACAACCCTTCCTCCACCATAATAAGTTCCAACTTTTCTCCATTGTCAACTTTGGAGAAAATAGTGAATATTTAAATGATATAAAACGAGGCATAACCAGTATGAATCTCAAGTTATTTCAGACATTCATTTAAATATAGAAGAAAAACATAATGGAAGATATAACAAAGGAAGTGAACATGCACATATAAAGATAAAGAAAAAACGGACTGTAAAGCTGATCAACACATGAATCTTTGGTCTCAAAAGATGGGTATTTTCACTGTACTGCTTTTATTTATCAAAAAATAGATCTCCAAACATACACTGTCTCTCAAAAAATTTCCAACCCCCTCAACAATGACTCTCATTGTTCTTATACAAAATTTGGAAGAAGCTTGACATTACTGCTTCTTTTAACTAATAACTGAAAATATTTTAACTTAAAAGATAACTGTCTTTGAGCAATAGATAACTGTCTCCAAATAATATTACAAATTTAAAATAAAAGTATCTTTTTGCCACTTGGCAAAAATTTTGAATATCATCTTTTCGCCACTTGGCGAGAGTTTTGAAAGCCTTTATGAATGGACAGAATATCTTTTCCTTCCATATTTTTCCACATAAGTCCACTGGTCGGCCACGGGTAAGTCATAGTTGGTCATTTCCTTCACCAAGACTTGCATTTCAACATGACCTGCATAAGAAACAGGAAGAAGGTTTCCACAGGTTGAGATTACCATATTTAAAATTTCAAAATCCTCTGATATTTTCTCCATTAAAATTTTCCCTGTAAGCATATGATCCAGCTGGTGGAACTTTCTATGATCCATCCTTATATCAAACAACAATCTCTTATAATCATTCAGAGGAATTAATTCATTTTTTTCATTCCAAAAAGCAGGGAACCCTTTGTTCACTAATTTTTCAAATTGCTTTTTGAACTTTACTAGTTCTTCTCGTATTTCTCCAACTTTAGCTTCAACATTCTCAACATGCGAGTATTTACCCAAGATCCTTCTGGCCCATGTGATGACTGAAATTCTGTTTGTTATATTCATGGCTATCAGGTCTGTTTCAGTTAGACTGTTTAAAAATGTTATTGCTTTCTGGGCTACGTCTTTTGGCTTTTTATTTAAGCTTTCCCTGACGGCTCTGCAACTTTCAAAGGCATCTTTGACCACCTTTTCTTTGACTCTTATGTAATCCAGATATGGTCTTAGTTTCTCAACTTATTTTATAATTTGGTCCCACACCAGGTGTTTACAACCTTGCATAGCAGCTTGCCCTGTCACATGAGCTGCTAATCCTTTATTATTATTACTTAATTCCTGATTCTTTGTTTGCAAGGTTTTTATTTCTTTATTTTTGATTTCATTCTCTTCTATCAGCTTCTGTATTTCAACCTTCAATTCTTTGATTTCATTTTCCCTTAAGCTTACCTGGGACATAGCCTGTAAAATATCATCTACTCCTGTTTTATCTTCCTGTGTGTCCATTTGTACTGGTTGCTGACCACTTCCTGCTAATCTTTTCCTCGCTTCTGCCAACTGTTCTTCTAAAATTATTTTCTCTTTTTCCCACCGATCTTTTTCATCAGAAAGCTTTAACATTTTAGCAGTAACATCATTGACTTCATTAGATAATTCTTCTTTTTCTTTTTCCAATATTGTCAATTCTGCTCCTTGGATGAGTACAGTGTCTGGAATTTTTAATTTTCGTCTCAACATCTGGATCGTATCGTCTTTCTCTTTGAGCACTTTGGTTGCTGCATCTCCTTCTTTATTTATCAAATCTGCTTGCAATTTTTTAATCTGTTGCTGTCGAGACTTATTGTCTGCCTTCTCCTGTCTCAATTGATTGTTCAATTTATCCACTGAACTTTTCAACTTGTCTGCTCTTAATATGGCTCCCAAATAGTCTGAATATATGACTTCTCCAGTTTGTCTATGCAATAAAATTTTATTCGGGGCATTTATTTTAGACAAATCTAAATTCATTTTTGAAATCTTATTTTTTGTGACAACTGAAAATTTCAAGGTATTTTCCCTGATATTTCTGCTAGTAAATAAGCTTACATCAGTATTAGATATACTTCTAACCTTCGGAAACAATTGACTGGTTTGTTTCGCGGACTCCTGTTTATTTCAACTATGCTCATCAAACACATCCATGATGTTCTGGGGTCTATTTACATCACCCTCTACAGGGGTTTCTTCAATGTTGTACTCTTTAACTGTAACCTCTGGTATTTCTTTTTCAGCTGTTTTAGCCTCTTCTGAAATTGTTGTTAACTCTTGTGGTTCATTCATTTTCAATCTTTTTCCTCTTTCTGTTTCTTCATCTTCAATGATCATTATGTCCTGTATGGGTCTTTTAGATCCAACCAATGCACTATCTATTTCGCTTTCTGTCCCTGTTGTTGTGTCAATCAATGCCATTTCTTTGTCGCATGCATCCGGAATGATTTCTTCTTTATATTCTAGACAATTGGCTCTGTCTGACATTCCTTCAACAATCTGATGGTTCAAGGCCTTGATACGATGCTCCGTTCTTCTTTTTGATATGATTTTTAACGGGTCATACTCCATAGCCGTATCTGACTCAAAATTCATATCCTTCAACAACTTCTCTATATACACTACAACATTCTTATTCTTTACTGTGAACGGACCAAATGTGAATGGGTATTTAATGTCTGTAGCTTGTCTGTGAACCAAAAAATTGTTATCTTCCACAATCAACTTTTGTCTTAAGAATTCCAAGGCAAAAACCCTTAAAGTAAGAAAAGCTGGTAACACATAGGGTTTATGTCTGAACCCATATAATCTGATTACTGTACTGTCTTTCGACAAAAACCAATCTCCTGTTGCATATTCTGTACTCAATTGCATGGATGCCTGCATTTCCGGTAGTACTCTAGGCAGATTTTTTCCAAAAATCATTCTATAAATCTCTGAAAGCATGTAATTGGTGTACTTGAACATGTTATTTTCTAGTAAAGTCGTGAAAATGATTTCTGGGAACTACAACCCATCTTGACTGGCTGTCATAATCATTTTCATCAAAAAGGCCTGAAACCTTAAATGTCTGAGAGTGGGAAAATTGACCATCTGGTCATGAATCTTTTCTGTTAAAAATGCTTCAAAATTAAGTCGAGGGATTTGATTTTCACCAATCCCTGACTGGACTGTACTCATTTTGTACAATAAACTCAATTGAAACTCGGTTACATACAAATCCGTATCCAAACCTAGAACTACGGCCAATAATGTCAAAACTAACTGGGTATTTTCATTAAAAAGATTGATATCTATAGGGTATGGGACCTCCGAAATGCTGGTCTCTGGCTTGAGACACGATGACAAAAACATTTCCCTATCATTTTGAGAAACATGATGATAATTTTCAATAACGGAGACTTCAGAGAAAACCTCAGGGTCAAGGGTTTGGGAACAATCTACTTCTAGGGCTTTAATTAACTCTGCTGGCTTTAATTCGCAAATGACTTGGGTTTTTTGGCTGTTTAGAACGACTTTCTCTTCCCGGGAGTAATTTTCGACACACCATGATACGAATTCTGGGAAAGAAGGGATTTGGTCGGGGCAAAAGTCTATCAAAGATGACTGGTGAACTCTGTGGGGGTCTGTCCCTTCCTTTAACAATTCACACAACCTAATTTTTATATCAGATATTGGAAACCTAATTAGGGTATCGTAGACGTCTTCGTCTCTATCCTCTAGGGCTTTTTTTGATTTAAAAACATCTATATCATGCACAGTCTCCATTTAAACGTTTCTTTAAACAAAATTCTGTTTAAAAAAGTAGGACAGGTAACCCGACCCTACCTGTATGTACCCGCCTTTCGCGTTCTGTCACAATCGTAGACCTCCACCAGTCTTCAGAGCTCTTCTGGATAGTGACACATGCAGAATGCCGTTATGTGGAGCCTCTTTTGTTTTATATAAGACTTTTGAATTAACTTCCCTGCACCTTTATGAATGCGGTTCATATCTGACCATTGATCTCGAGACTTTGTTTTGGACCGTCAGATCTCGCCTCCCTTTATTCCATCTGGTGGTATCCGCGATCAAAAAGCTATTTTCTTTTCCGGTTTATTCTCTGCGCGGATCAGCCACCTGCTGACACCTATTCGAGTGGTTTATTCTCCGCGACCGCTCTTCCTCATATCCAGTGTGCACCTTCCTAGATGCGGATGAAACAATGGCCGTTGATTTGACTAAGGTTTATATCGGCCCTCCGATTGCTACAAAGTATACGCCATTTGATATGACCCCGCCACGCTTGCTCTATTTACCACGTATCAGGTCCCACCCTGCCACGTGTACTGACCCCACCGCGCTTCCATATTTGGTGGTTCCGCCTGGCGCTATGGTGGTTTCCTTTACCGCTATATTACATATGCGGAAGGATGAGGTTTGGACACGTGTCCTGGCGGTATTGAGTCCGCTATCGCCCACATCTATTTGCCGCCGATCACTTTGGCGATGCGGGAAGCAATATCGGCCGTTGATCGGGATTGTTGACATCTCCGCCACCGAAACTTGATCGGGGTTTAATCTTTTCACAAATTTGCTTTCGGACTTTGCATAAGTGGATTTTTTCCTCTTGTTTTTGAATTTTCAACCTTTTCTTCAACCTCCTTTGTGATAATTTCTTCCTTTTTTGGACATTTTAGCAAACTTTTTGGATTTAATCATTCTCAAACCTTAGTGTCAACACATAGAATGCCAATCTTTTCTCTTTACATGAGAATTAGCACCCATCTGCATTTCATAGTTCAATACATCTTCCATCCTCTCAAATTCCTGGTGTATTTTCTCTATATCTAAAAAAATTGGATTTCTCTTTTATGATGGTCTACCTCTATACCAAGCCGGTAGATGTTGCAAGTTTGTTGAATTGTAGCAACAAGGGAATGCAAATTGTAATTAATCTATACATTAGTCTAATTAATTTTTGTCCAATAATTATGCTTTGATCATTACACCACTCTCAACTTTTGTACCTATTTTTGGCATTTCAAACTCCAAGCATTCCAATATCCAACTAAGTATGACATGTCAGTTTCCTCGGTATGCACTTGTCACATTGTCGTAAATGTTATCAGGACTTCAAACCTCATTACTTGTTCAAGGTAGTGGGTTGGTGAATTAAAATTGGCATCTTGCCTCTCCCTGTTCATTCTTCCGTTGTGGAAGCCCATCCCCTGCATTTGCTTCTCAACCAAACATCTCACCCTTCTACAGCGAGACCCCTGCATCTGCTACTCGAGCAGGTTCTATTCTACTCCATGTTCTGTTCTACTTTTGTTTTATAGTTGCATAGCATTTCCAATGCAAGGCAAAGAACTACAAGTTACACACCAAATTGGCGATCAATCCTAAATCTCTCTATAAACTTAATAGGTAGGACTAAACTATTATGACCCAACACTAAACTTTTCCATCTAGTTCGATTGATCCATAATGTAACGTCCAGAGGGATCTCATGGTCAGTGAACCATAGATTTTAAATGGCTAATGTCCCATATATTTTAAACGGTTAATGTCGCATAGGTTTTATATGGGATTTCCATGAGAGGAAATAAAAATATTCTACTCTAAATGCCATCTTTTTGCAACTTATAATGTGTTAAACCATATCTTTATGGTTAATGCCTCATAGATTTAAAATCATATCTCAATAGATATCAGTGATTTTACTATCCCCTTCTAAATATATTTTGACCATTAAATAATTGAAAAGAGAGATAAATTAATATTAAGTTAATTTTAAAATTACAGTCAAGTTAAGCATCAAATCAATTGGATATATAAAATTATATACATCAAAACCTTCAACTTAAGAAATGTGATTTTCTTTACAATCTTTCATTAAATGGATATTTCCTACCAATTTCATTGAATTTAGGATAGTTTTGGAATGCCCTAAAATAAAGTGGAGAGGGTTTTATGGGGAAAGGAAATTATTAAAAGAAATTTGAAAACCTAAAATGCAAGATAAGCACCAATTCTCATATTTCATAATATTAAGAATCACTTTCAAGTGAGGATAGATGGAAGTGGATACATTATGGAAGTTATCTTAATGTAGACAAGTAAGCAATGTGCTATATCGTCTAATGAATGATCTTATGAAGTGGAAGAACCATATAAACTGAAAAAGGCCATTAATAACACTAATCACTAGACTTTGTAATATTTGTAGGTTCATATTGACCTTCAACAATTAAGACACTAGAAATGGATGGAATGTTTGCAAAACTTTATCTCATAATCATTTATAAAAATGGAAATATAACACATAGGAAGACATCCTATTGATTCTATGTGCATTGAAGATCATATCTTTAGCTAATTTGGTGCACATGGATCCTTTCACTCATGATTCATACAAAGAGGAAAGAACATAAGATTACAATTTCATGAAGATATTTCATGGATACAAGGCCAAAGTCATGAAGAATCAATTAAAGTGACAGCAAGATTTAGTATCATCTCCAAGATGCATTTCTCAACAAGATATATAAGTGTTATACACCTATATAGGTGAGAGGAAAAAACTAATAACAGAGGCCCATAACTCTGATGTTGGAGGCCATTTTGGTTTTGAGAAAACAAATAATAACTTGTAGATATGTGTCTTGTGCCAAATTCAGGAAGATGTAGATTGGTTCATTAGAGGATGCATACGCCATTGCACTAGTAAGACCAACAATGGGAAGGAAGGTTTATATCAACATATACATATAAGTACTAGACCATGGGAGAACAATGCATTTCGTGGGAGGTTTTTCAAGAAGCATGTTACGGATTTTGTAAATAAAATAGCTTAATAAAATAGTGTATAAACCAATGTACACCAAATATGAGCGTGAAACATAAATCCTAAAGTTATAATAGAGATGAATTAAATAATAAATCCTTATATTTATTCTCCATTATTTCTGGATTCATTGTGTTAAGGAGGGGTTTATCGATGTTTCATACCTACGATACGCAATCCATATTCTTACCTATCATGAAGATGGACTACATATCATAGGTCCGAAACGTCGATAAACCCCTCCTTAACACAATGAATCCAAAAATCATGGAGAATAAACGAGCACACTGTGAAATCCTGAGAGAGAAAAATCATTATATTCATTAAGAGAATCCTTAATTATAATAATTGTAACTACATCTCTCTATATAATATTCCCTATCTCTCCATATAATATCCCCAATTGTACTTGTGGGTCCCCTATTAGGGTTATCCCTATTAAATATTCATGTAACCACATTACCTATATATTCAACCCCATATATACATCCCATGGAGTTATAACATATCACCCCATAAAAAGGATTTGTCATCAAATGTTTGTAGCTAAGGCTTTTATATGTGATGAAACCTAATAATAATAATGGTTATTTATATTTGTTCTCTCTTGCTATTACTATTGATTATCCATCCATCTATATATTTTTTTTTTTTTGTCAATTCTTCATGGCTTCCTTTCCTTTGAATGCATGTGCATTATTATAGCTTCTCCAATTTGTTATAGTTTTTGTTCTTTGATAACATCACATTAAATAATGGTCCCTTTTTGCCTCATTATATGAACCATTGATTATTTCATTTTCATCCTTTGTAATGTTGACACTTATTGTATTTTTTCCGATATTTCATTGTAAAGAGGTATCAATATGGTTCCACCATTAATGGTGCTTCGTAAATTTTGATGCCCTTATCACCCCCTCTCCTTTTTGGTACAATGACATGCTCCAACTATTATAATTATTGACATTCAATTGCTTCTACTTTTGAGATAATAAGATCATATTTTTCCTTCATATTCTGAAGATGATGTTCAAATTCAACAATTATTTTATGGTGACCTTCTTATACCTTCTCATCCTTCTCCTTTTGTACTAAATGGTTGATGTTATCCATCATTCTATCCTTCTTCGATTATAAATTGAACTTTTAATTTGACATATATTCAAAATTTAGGGTTTCTTCAACCTTCTTGCCAACATAATATTCAAGTGTTTAGGTAGTTTATTCATCTATAATCTTTCAAAATACTAACTAATGACATAGACCATATCCTTAGTCATATTATATGATTCCTAAGAGTGATCTCCCCGCAAAGTGATATTCTTAGCACGTACTATAGCAATGTAAGATAATCGAAGAGTTTATGGAAGCATGGGTATAGGAGAAAATAAGGGACTTCCTATATACCCAAAGGTACATGGAAGATTAAATCTCTAAGCATATTTTATGTAATGTGGTACTAATTGCTAGATACCAACATAGGTTCACTAGGGATCCCAACCAAGTGACTCAAATTTCCTACATGTATGTTTCCTAGTACTGTTTTTTTCCTAGTAAATATCATATATTTGTGTTTAAAGATGCTTGAACATGTTTCTAGCTTTAAAAAAATATGTAAAAATTGGACATGTGCTAGCATTGGAAATGTAACAACCCAAACAAAAGGAATGCAGAAATTTTAAAACTTTTATTTCCTTTTCTTCAACACGAGTTTGGCATAGGAGACAAGGGTGACAACTAAACCCTTAAAGTACATATGGACTCTAAGATTCAACAAGAAAATGTGAGAGGCAGGCGTCGAGCAGAAAAGAGTTGTCACATAAATGAGCGATCGCTCAAGGGAGTTAACCAAACTGTTTTTCTCCGCTAGGGTCAACCTTCAAATATTATGAAGATTATTATGAAGATTCTACCACAAGATCTACGATCGAGAACCGAGGGGGTATTAATTCCCAATTATATCGCACCATCACCATAATAGAATGATTGTTTTCTGCCCAAAACACATCACTCAACTGCTGCATCACAACCCAAAAATAATGGGCGGATCTCACAAGGAAGAACATGAAAACGCCGAGTTGACAAGTAGGGAAACATTCCAAAAAGTTATTGAGGGTTCTTGTCTTTCACTTAACAGTAAGTTCACAAAATTTAACAGTTATTTGCAGACCATGACCATCTGCACATCGCATGCACTCCACAAACGTATTACACAGGCCTTAATACCACAATTCACTTGGTACTTAACACACAATCACTTCAAATATATAAAATAATTGACTTAACCCTCCAACCTTTAAATCGAGGTCCCTGACACATTTCACAATCTTTTGATAGATCGGTCTAGGGCTCGCTTCCTGCATTTCACATACTTAGTTTCTTGAATATACAGACAGGGAGGCGAACGAAAGGATTGAACACAGATAACAATTCTTGATTGTAACCATATCCGAGAACATTAACATGATCATACACAAAGAATTACACTAAATAATAAAATTTGAATGAATTCATGTGCTATCTAGAGTTAATATATAAGGGAAAGCAGGATGGCAAAGTGTGCAGGTATTTCCCATGAGATGTTGCAGTTGTTTCTATGAACATTCCACGCACTAAACCCGACTAGAACAGAAATTATATAGTATTTGGTTTAGGGAATGAAATTTTGTTAAGAAAATGCCAGAGAATTTGATGAGACAAGAATGCCTTGTAGCACTAGGAGATAGGATGACATGGCAGAGAGATGTACCTAGAACTAATGTGGTGCTGTCAGGATGATTCATGGAGATGGATGAAACACCGAATGAAATGCTGCTGGCCACCCATGCTCATGAAGGTTATTTCGGCCTGCCAACTCCTGTAAAAAATTCATTACACATATCTTGAGAGCTGGAGATACCAACAGAAGCAATTTATGGAAATAACAACAAATAATGCATACGCTGAGGCTATTTAGTTTATATACCAGTTGGTGCAAGGAGTAAATGTGCCCTAAGCAGGCATAGACTGGATCTCGTAGTTGAGCATGTGCCTTGTAGGATGTGTGACAACTGTTTGGCAGCGCTAGATTATGAGAATATATAGCAAATATTTCCAGACAATGCTCGCCCCAAAAATCTTATGAACTGTTGCAAAATGCTCACCGCCTTCATCATAGCCTTAGTATGGAGAGAACAACATCCTTTCACCCATTTCCTTCTAGGAAACTTGCAAGCCCTGAAGGTGCTCCTCCAATGCACAAGATTTGAACTACCAAGTCCCGACGGTGAGTTTTCTGAGGTATCCTTGATGGATCTTCTGCCATGGCGAAGAATGGAGGAAATTGGTGAGGAACCTTCCTTTGGTAACTTTCGTGGAGCGTGGGCATTTGAGATTTGAAATTCAAATTCGCTTTTTTGAACACCGTGTCTGAACATTGAAGGGACAGGATATATATATTATGCATTATATGCATGGACTTGGTATATGACATACATTAGATTCTTAATAAATTTGTGGTCAAAATAGGTTATTTTGATATAAGATTATTTTATTTTTTATATATTTATTTCTTCTTCGAATATAGGATCAAAATAAGATTGAGTTACAAAATTTTTAATTGAACTAGCTCAGACTTTAGAGTGCTAACAATATATTAAATGAACTAAATCTGTGAAGTTGGTTATTATTACAGCAAACTAAAGAGTTGATGGGCATAATTCTATGAAATCATATTTATGCAGACTAAGTACAATGCTTCGAAAGATATAAGTTGAAAATAGAAAAGCACTACAAACATAAAAGTTGAAACAATTTTAGAGGGCATACAAAACCAAATTATAATAAGGGAATTTCTCTACTCATTTTCATTACTCAAACATAACAATATATATACACATTTACAACATTTGCCTTACCACTATGTTTGAGGTCCATGGTAGACTCTCTCAATTGCCATGTCTCAAGACCATCTAGCTAACCCCTCTCAAATGACTACTCGTGGTGCAGCTTCCCCTACGATTCATCCATCTTCAACTACTCTTTAACTTCCATATGACTACTTCAGCACATCTTTGTCGCTTCAACTTCCACATTGATATTTCATCTTCCCTTAGTGCACTTCATATGTCATGCACAGTTACCCCATGCTCATCATGTGCACTCATTGTCATGCACATTTTTGCTCACATGCACTTGACTCATAGTTGGAATAACTAACTTGCATCCTCCTTGGATGCACATTCCACTTGAGCACACCCCTCAAAGTATCGCATGTTTTTTTTTGTTAATCCATGCATGATCGACATTATGTTATTTTCTCTTGCCGTACCACATTATATCTTCTATGTTTTCTTTTGTATCAAACTTGCTTGTGTAACACTAGCATGTACCAAGTACTGGTACATGCTAAGTACTGTACTTCCTTGAAGCCTGTACCAAGTCGCTTAAGTAGTCCTAGTCTCCTTGTTGTTACAACTATGTTTGAAATTCATGCAGGCAAGCATTCTTTGACATTGGTGTTCGTGGAAACAAAAAAGGGATCTGATTCATTGGAATATTGGTTGTGTTCCAATAGGTTTCCACTGTTCCAGCAACCAGTATTCATGGAGACAGAAGCCAAAGGAGCATGAGAAAACGAATTCAAGCATACAGCTATTGACTCATCAACCGTGCGAGCTCCATCGACCATTCAACCAATGTTACATAACGATGTGCGGGCTCCATCGACCATTCAACCAATGTTACATAACAATGTGCGGGCTCCATCGACCATTCAACCAAAAGTTGTTTGATAGTGCACAGAGTCACATTGTATCATTTTGTGCGAGCTAACGTTTATGATTGGAGACTAGTCCTTGGAGGGTGCACAAAATGGTACGTTGTGCAGCCCCTCCGCAATGCCAAGAGTCAAGACCATGATCTGTGCACAAAACTAAACTTGTTGTCCCATGTGCAAGCTCGACTCTACATGCGATGATACACATTTGATGGTTGCACCATGGTATTGCGGGCTCATCATATACACATTGGCCAATGCAAAGGCGATTTGTGCGAGCTCACCATCATAATATGTGACTGGTCTTAAGAGGGTGCACAAACTTTGCTTCGTACTTTGTGCAAGCTCTCGTCACATGATGTTGCAAATAATATTGGACGCACAAAACGTATGATATACCATATGATATAACCCATGTAACATTTCATCATTTTTCACCGCTTTTCATATGCCATTTCCGATATGTTACATGGGTGTATAAAGCTATTTTTCCAAGGACGCTTCTTCGAAAAAACTAAGTCTTTTCTTATTTTTCTTTTAGGTTCACTCTTTGGATGGTTTAGGGGTGAAACAAACTGAGGGTTTTCATCAAGTGGAATTTAAGCTTATGGAATCAGGGATAGTTTTCTCACTCATATTTTGTCAAACTTTTCAAGGATGAATTGCTTGTACAGAAAGAATAAGCAGTAAGGGTAGGGGGGGTTTACTATATCCAAGTGTATGGCATGATAATAAAAAAACCTGTAAAGGAGAAATATTAGACATGGTATGATAAAACCTACCTTATAAGGACTCCGTCCAAATTGTAGTTGTATAGACATCATTAAAGAGTAACAACACTTGGATCAGTGGCCTTTAGCTCAAAATTTCAGGTGGGGCCCCACATCACATAACTTGGGGAGTTGTTGAGGGATCAATAGATTATTACATACACCAAAGGAGAAGCTCGAACTAGGCATAAAATTACTTGTGGAAGGTATTCCAAGACTAGGAAAATGTAGGGTTGGAATGTGTTTGCTAATAGATGGCATTATGAATGAAGAGACATTGGGAACATGTGGCATATGGGTAGAAGAAATGATTTTGATAACTAAATATACATAAGAAGCATTCATGTTTCCTCAAAAGACACTAGGTGTAGTGGAAGTACATCCCATGCTTGTTAGATTAACCATAATTTGGTTCTAGACATATTATGTTGTACATTTTGAACAAATTTAAAGGGATCTATGGGAAAAGGTACATCTAGTTGTATCAAGACATGATCGTCAGGTTGGGTCAAGGGAGGATTATAATGGGTCAGTGTCTAAATGTCAATAACTTCAATTTTAGGTGTCCCTAAATATTCGGTTAAGTTTGTATTTGTATCAGGTGGATACACAGTATGATCAGGTGGATCATGTATGATGATATGTATCAGGTAGATACTTGGTATGCATCAGGTAGATGCATTGTATGAATTGTGAAGTATGTTGAACTTGTGATATTCATTGACATTGATTGGTATATTGAATTACGCCTTTTATATTACTTATTTTCCTTTATTATCCATTGTTGACTCCATGCAAGGCACTAATATTATCCATAATGATTGTAGAATGGTATTTCCAGGTGTGTTGGTGCTTACAGGTGTTATTCCTCTATTAGGGACTCTCCCATGGGTTTAGGACTTAACCAAAGAAGATGAGGAGTTAGTTTATGGTGACATTGGACCTATGTCCTCCCCACTTACTGTAACTAGCCCCTTGGTCCACACAGACTAGGTGTTCTAGGGATGATAGTTTGTATAATAACATGGAGGAGGAGAGGGGTTAAAGAGAGAGAGGGAGAGAGTGTGGGAGTTATAAAGGAGGGGGGTTAAAGATAATCGGAGAGAGAGATGGGGTTAGAGAGAGAGTGGGGGGGTGGGGTAGAGAGGTGGTTTGTTATGGAAAAGGGGATAGAAAGGGGGATGAGATGGAGGGAGGTAGCATGGGAGGTATAGATTAGCAAAGGGATAGATCTAATGAGTATGTGGGAAGTATGGAGGAGGGGATTTTTGGAGGGATCGTGAGGTTAAACCGGGCATCTAGCCCCCATATCCATTCATTAAACAAGCATTCAAATGAAAATGAAAATATATATATACAAGTATATGTTTATACAATGGAAACACAATGGAAGTTAACTAAATGCTGTTGATATCTATCATACATTCAAGACTCTATAACAGCCAATTAAAGACCTTTGCATATTTATAAAAGATCATATGGAATTGCATAAACTCGTAAAAACACAGCGGAAGTAAATTCATTTACACCATCACCCTACATTCAGATATCCATCAATTAAATCTTTGCAAGAATATACAGGAGAATACTTATCTCAATAAGGCAGTCCCAAGCAACTGGCTATGCAACTGTAACGTTCCACCCAACCATAGGCCAGTGTGCTCCTCAATCTCTCAGCACCACTGCCACCCCTGAGCTAGGCATGATCTCTACAAGGAGCCAAGGAACAGCAGACTCACACATAGCCAAGCATACACCAAGATGAGCCAAGCCAATCTGCAATTGGGTTTATCAGGCTGCTAGGACATGGGAGGGAAGATTTGCTAAGCTAGTGAGCTCCAGCACAGAGCCAGGGATAACCTTGCAAGATCTATCTAGCTTGGCACCCATAATACCTACACACCCAGCACAAGGAAGTATTATCTTCACTGCTGTACAGTCCCTCAAGCCATACGCAGTAGATCGACGATGTGATAATTTGCCATAACATTCTCCAATGATTGTTTATGTTTAGATATATGCAAATGCCTAAAGTACTCAAATGCATTTCTAAGTAATGCTCTAGGTGCAAACTTATATGTTTTTATGCAGTTAAGTTTAACAAGCATTTTCACTAGGAGCAAGCGGATCAGTGCTTATCTGCTCAAGCGTGGTATTCCGTCAGAAGTCGACTCATCGTCGCTCTCCCTGTGTGTGATTTACCCGTACTCTACGACCCTTCATATTCCTTTGTGTGTCCGTCGGTGAACCGTTTCACCTGTCGCTACACACATTTCTCACAAACGTAAATTAGTAGCAATGTCCTCAATAATCACAATTTGATTTATAAATCTGTTGCTTCATTAAGCATCTATAGTTTACTCAATCGTTACTCATTCGTCTAATCACATAATCAATTGCACAACTAGTCGTTAAGCACCATTCATATGTACAGTTTTCATATCAAAGTTAATTGTTAAACAACATGAAATCGTCCATTCACAATAACTACCCAAATGCACATATATCAATCAATCGTAATCATAAATATACTCAAAATAAAATCATAGGGTTATTTTATTAATGTTTCAAACAGTCAGGTCACTCAGCAGGTGCCCTCAATGTCTACAGTAGTCTAGGGGCACTACATACACCCCTACTTATTTAGAACTTCGTCCCGAAGTTCAGAATAAATGCGGAAATCTATGATGCATCTCAGCTGCGTCCTCCCAAGTCGCACAGCTAGGACTATAAATGTCCCACTACACTTGACTTGATCAATCCGTGCTAATCATTAAGCAAGATGTAATCAATCAATTATCCCACCCCACACAATATAATTTAATTCCTTAATTCATTTATCAATTATTATCGTCATTCACATCTTCAGGTTTTCCTCAATCATTTAAGACATAACAAGGCTCAAGAGACCACCATATCGAAGTTGTTCAGTCGGGTCACTTGACAGGTGCCCTTAAGGTCCACAGTCATTCTAGGGGCATTACATACACCCCCTCTTAAATAGAACTTCATCCTGAAGTTAATTTTTGTTCTTGTACTTTTGACACTAAACTTTATCTTAATTTCCTATTATCATCTTCTTTCCATTCCCTTCTATTTTTCTCCAACAATCATGGCCATGATAAGCACAAGTGGTTCTAATCATTATTATTATTTTTTTTTTCCAACATGGTTCCAATACATTCTCAGGAACTCAATCATAATTGTGTATAATATCAATTCGATAGTACATTCAATAACTGTCGGTCCCAACTAGATTTTCGATATCACTTATTCTTGTCATTAGTATCATCATGTTCAGCTCCATGAGCTTATCATGTATTTCCCTTATCTCTTTGTTTATGTTATCATAGGACCACTTCGACAGATTCATCAAGTCGCACAAAGTGTCTTCTTAACCCCATCAAGTTCCATCTCGAGGGCTAGTTGTCATTTTATCATGTTTCATTATGACCTAAGGTTAGCTTCATTGCGTTCTATTTATTATGCTAATCGTCTCCATACTTCTTTTTACGAAACATTGCCTTCATTTGACCATTTCGATACCATGGTTAAATTTCAAGTTCGTAGTCATGAGTTTTCATAAATGGTTTTGTCGTAATGCAAAATGCATGTCGTTGAGTTCAGCTCATCATACCAATCACATTGATATCTCGTTTTCAAATTTTAAGTTGGTTTCTCTTCCTCGACAATCCGTCAAAGTCTCGTCAATCTGAGCATCTTGGTGTCTTATCATTTAAAATTGATCAATTTTTCGTCATTCAGCAAATCCACCGATTATATCCGTCCACTTGTTTTCTCATCATGGCTATGTAGAAAAAGGTTTAAAATATCGTTGGTCTTTGTTCCAAGTTTCTCCGAGTAGATTTTTCTTAAAATACAATTTTATGTTATTGATACCATCTCTATTCGACAATTTAATGCTCGTAGTTAGTGAACGATTTTTTTTTTTCTTCTTCTTCTTCTTTTTGTTTTTTTTATACTATAAGTGTCTACTCCTAAGTTATAGTTCTTTGGCTTTCCAAAGCATTTGTTCTGGAACAATTATTCCATATGTGAATTGGCAAGGATCTCTATCATAGTTGAAATATATCTTAAATAAGTAACACTTGCAAACGGAAACCCTAAGGGTACAATTTGACAAAAAGGAAGGCTATGTCTTTAATCTTACAACCTACAATCCCCTAAGTGAACTGTGAAATATAGGCATGTGTTAACTTTTCATCTAGTTCATTTTATAACATCAAGAAATATCATAACAGTATCTTATCTTTCAACCAGTTCATATTATCATATAAACGTAGTATAAATATAATAATACATTAGCCTTTCATAGTATCCCATAAAATAATTATGAACTATAAACAAGGCATTAACCTTTCCTTTACATCTTGCTATCCCATTAACGAAATATGAAATATGGTGATGCATTATCCTAAATTTACCTAATTCATTTCATCACATAAACGTAATATAAAATATAATATAATAATACATTTAACTTTTCAAATTACATAAGAAAGTACAAAATATAGACAAAATATTAATCTTTCTTCTACTTCCAGTTATCCCCCAAAAAAAATGTAATATCACACTACTTTATACTATCATGCATAAATAAAAAATATTACAATATCTTTCAACTAAATCTTATAATTATAATAAGGTATTATAAAATATAATAATACATTAACTTTTCATCCATGCCATAAAGAAATATGAAATAAGAACATGCCATAAAGGAATATGAAATAAGAACATACCATACATTATCATCCATTTCATGTCATTGCATAAATGAGAAATATTGCAATATCATTCAACTAGTTTTTATAATTATAATAATGTATTATAATTATTGACGTAGTACCACACGAAGCGCCATACAGTCCCATCGAAAACGTGCAGCTTGATCATGAGCTAGCTGCAGCCATATCCTGGAGATCTCATCGTACACAGTCTCGCTCCCCGCCATATTCTCAAGGTTCAACGCCCACCTACCTGCATTCAACGCCCATCTACCTGCATTCAAGGCAGTGCCGTCCATTGCAAAATGCCAAGAGACCTGGTCCTCATTCTCGTCGTGCAAATTCCTATAGCTGGAGCTGCTGAAACATTGTTCTTGTCCTCTGCAAATTAGAACCTGAATCCTATTGCGAGCAGCTGGAGCGGCTGAATCGTCCTCCTGTAAATTAGAACTTCAGGTACTCCTCGTCCTACAAATTTCTATCATTCTCGTCCATTTAGTTTAGTATCTGGATTTTGTACAAGGCCCATGGGGTATGGGTATTTTTGTGCCTTCTTCAAGTTATAAGAGGTTGCATATTTCAGTTACTGGAGATATCTGCGAGTCTGTTGTATGCTTGAAAATCTTGATCTGAACATTCCCATATAAGTTTCGTAGCAACGTTAAAATTTGTAGTTTGTATGTTCTTATTTCAAACTTTATCAGTTTTTAGAGGTTTGTACTGGTTCTTATACTTTGTAGTGCAACTTATACCGTAGCATGGATTTATATTTAGTGTACCTGACTATTTCTCAAGGGACGCTCCCTCCAGTCACTCATCCTAGTACTTTTGTTTAAAGCACTTCCCAGCACAGTCTTTGCAAGGTCGGAAAGTCCGCCTGGAACAGATGGAAAAACCTTTTGAAGGTCTAATTTAGGCACTTCACAGTAGCGAAAACACTCCAGCTCTCCATAGGAATCAGAAAGACGCTTCAGGTCAGAGTGCAAAGCATACCCTAACTTCAAAATGCTAGTTGAATGAAATACAGCTTTAAGGCACAAGTCCAGTGCACCTGGTTCTTTGTTAAATAAATTCACCATCTCAAATATAAAAACCTTTTTTGCAGTAGCAATCTCTGATATTGAAACCTACAGAATTGAAGGTAATTCAAGGTTCCAAAAAAATAAAAGACAAATCATCCTTGGTTAATTGAGACGATGGAAGGGATGATTTTCCATAACTCGATTGCAATTATCTTTTTGAGGATCTTGTATTAAACATTGTAGAGGGAGATGGGCCTAAATATATCTACAGATGTCTATATTAACGTCGTTTTCCATGAAACCGTTTTCTTGTATCGCCCATTTGAATTTTGAATTTTGAAATTTTTTGTTCCGCCTTACTACCAGATACAAGTGACATTGCCGCTTCCCGCCCTCGTTTGAGTTCGAACATATTCATAGATAGGAGCACACGATATTTTTTTGTCACTGGCCTGGTGAATCTTTACCGCCAACCTTTACAGGTTTTGTAAATGGGAGTAAAATGGTACTAGTGTAGTGTTCTTCCGTAAAAATATATTAAGAAAGGGTTCACTCAGGTGTAGAACTATAGACTTTTGATTATTCTGCCAACTCAATGCAAGTTTTGGTTACAAGTCTTTTGACATTAACATGGTTGGAAACTTTTAATGTCAAAAATAAAAATGTATTTTATTTTTAGATAATTTATTTTTTATTTATCAAATTCAAAAAATGTAGATGTTATAAATTGTGAAAACTTCAATTTTATAATACCATGAATCTGGGTTTTTGACAAATGGTACTGACATGATAACATGATAGTAATTTCACAATTGCATTTAATATAGGCCGTTATTAGGTTTTCTTAATATAGGCCGTTATTAGGTTTTCATATTAAGCATAACCTCTTCTCAATTGAAATATATACTTATTGTTGTGCTCCAAACTAACTTTATATGAGTCGATTGAATTGTAAAAGTTTGTAACTTCATATGAGTAGGCTGATTTGTAAAAGAAATATATACTTATTCTTGTGTTCCAAACTAACGGCATATGACTGGGTTGAATTGTAAAAGTTTGTAACTCCATATGAGTAGGCTGAATTGTAAAAGTTTGTAACTCCATATGAAAGTGTCTATTGTTTGGATTTTTTTAGTATTTTTTAAATTATTAATGATATTTTAATGGAATTTAATATTTATGTTAATTACTTTTAAACCATTCACATTATCACATTATCATTGATGTTTATCTTAATTAAATTTTTTTTATCTAAATTATCAACACATTTTATGATTTTGGTTTGGATTGTTTATTTTATGCGATTGTTTAAAAAATAAATATTTGTCATTAGAATTATCAAAATATTTTATGATTATGTTTTTGAAAAAACATTTAATGATTTTGTTGACTTGAATTACATTACATCATTTAATGATTTTGTTTTTCCACTACCCTTGATCAATGCATTGATTGCATTATATCATCTCAATTATTGGCATGGAAGTGTTCCCCTTGTCATCCCTAAGCAAATGGAATAGTTGAGTGATTTAATAAAAAATTTGTAAAAGGATTTAATAACAATCCACTAGTGTTTGGTCTTGGAACCCTCTCTTATTCTTGAGGTTTTGGAATCCTTAATTTTCTTTAAAATATAGATAAATTTCTAGGAAATAGTTTACATTGTTCAAATAGAGCCATTAGGTGTTTTTCTATTTTCGAAAGATTGATTTTAAAAGTATACCATTAGTTAAAATTGATTTAAAATTTTCTATTGGATATATTTAAAAAATAATAATAAATCCATAAATAATGAATGTTTTTTTGCAATAAAATTGAGTTTACATTTATTAAGCTTAATAGAGTAGTAAACCTTTTTCTAATTTACTTACATTCAAAACATGAAATGAAGCATCCAATAGTTCATATTACCCCATCTTTGAAAAACCCAAAATTCCATGATGATGAACTTCTTTTCATCTTCAATATAATTTGCTATTTGTTATTTCATCTTGGTATTGTTTAACACAAGCCATTCAACTTTCAATTCACCTAATTAACTTTCAATTAAATATGGGCATCTAGGCCATAACATGGTTAAGAGAGGTAAAGAATTATTAAAATTGCAATTTCAACTTTAGAATTATTATGTAGGAAAATGCAATTTCGCCATTTTGATAATTACAAGTTTTAGAATTTCAATAAGTATAATTGAGAATAACTCACATTCTGTAAAATGAAAATGCAATTTCAACGATCATGAAATGCAATGAACCAAGAATTGAAAAATTAAAGATATTGTAATTTTTTAATGAGAAATTGTAATGTGACCATCCAAAAATTGCAATTGTAATTTTTTTTTATCATTATATAATTACACCTACATATTTTTTGAATTTTTTGAATTTAATTTTATGTAGGATGTTAAATATAATAAATACTAAGACAATTTGATTAAATACATGGATTTATAAAACCCTAGATCTTCACCAAACCACTCTTTATTATTTATTTATATATATATATTTATTTATTTCTTTTCCAAAATTTTAAATATTTATATATATTAAATTTAAATATTTTAAATTTCTCCCTTAAATATAAATTATAATTTAAATTTTATCTATGCTAATTTAAATATAACTTCACCAACCACTTCAACCTTACTATAATTGACCTTAAAACTTTAAATCTATGAAGAACTTTTAAATTGAAAGTTCGTGAGTAGCTTTATATTTTCAAATATTAACTTTTAATTTTTTAAGAAACCTAGGTTATAACATTATATGGAATCTAATTAAATTTAAATAAAATAATACTAGCGCTATATAATTATACACGAAATTTAAATAAAAATATATACGAAATTTAATTAAATATAAATAAAATAACACTACCATTATACAATTATATAAGAAATTTTGCCGAAACCCCTTTTATTTTGACATGGTATTTTTTATTTATTTTTAATTCTTATCAACAACTAAATTAAATTAAATTAAATAGTAATTAATAAAATTAAATAAAAAAATTAAATTAAATTGAATTAATTAAAAAAAAATTAAATTGAATTAATTAAATTAAATTAATTAATTAAATGACATTAAATTAAATTAATTAAATCAAATTAAATTAAAAGTCATTAAATTAAATTAATTAAATTAATAAAATTAATTTAATTTGATTAATAATTAAATTAATATTTAAAAAACATTAATTTTAAATAATAATAAAAAAAATTAAAACAATATAAAACGCAAAAAAAAACATTTTCTTTTACATGGTATATATTTATTTTTTTAATTCTTATCAACAACTAAATTAAATTAAATTAAATAATAATTAATAAAACAAAATAAAAAAAATTAAATTAAATTGAATTAATTAAAAAAATTTAAATTGAATTAATTAAAAAAATTTAAATTGAATTAATTAAATTAAATTAATTAATTAAATGACATTAAATTAAATTAATTAAATCAAATTAAATTAAAAGTCATTAAATTAATTTAATTAAATTAAATTAAATGAATGTTTTTTAAATATTAAATTAATAAAATTAAATTAATATTTAAAAAACATTAATTTAAAATAATAATAAAAAAAATTAAATTATATATAAAAAAAATTAAAACAATATAAAACGCAAAAAAAAAACCTCTTCTTTTTCGCATGGGGATTGACGCCAAGGCAGGATCGACGGCTCTCCTTATTCCGCGTCGGCAACATGCACGCATGGTAAGGGTGGTTGGTGGTCGCGGAAAGGAAACCACCATCCCATGTGTTCATTCCTTACTCGTCCGCATTCCAATAAAGCGGTATAGTAAACCGCTCATGGGCAACGCGGAAACCGTCTCACGTGCCGTCAAAAGTATGCCTATTTAAGGAGGAAATAAGGTTTTATTTGGCATTGTAGGGTGGCAGATTCAAGACCCGAGGGCTAGGGCTTGTAATTTCACTGCAATTTTCAACTTTGGACACTCGAATTATGACATAGGCGGCCTTGTGGCAGGCGTGAGGCTGCATTCTCTCCTTCCCAGCCAGGAAAAACACACTTGGAGATACTACGAATCTGGGGAGAGCTTGGTTATCGATTTTTTTTTTTATGTACCTGGACGTTTTATATCTTGTTGGGTAATTTCTTGATGTAAAGATTTGAAAGTCTAGACTGACTGTTTGTTAATGAATGAATTACAGACGAGGCAATGAATCCAACATTATTGAGCTAGTATTTGAAATTGGTGGGATCTAACTTTAAACATGGATCAAACTTTGCATGCGTTGCTTCTACCATTAATCCAACCGCCACCACTTTCCCTTTGTTTGTTGAAGTAAATCATTTTAATAGATTCAGAGCTGAGGCTATGGATATATTTTCCCAAGGTAAATTTTTCATTTCTATTGTCATTTTTCGTCAGCATAGGTTTATCTATTTGACTGGTTTTTTAGTCTCTCATTTAACACAGTTAGTGTAGTTAGTATGGGGAATTAATCAAGCCCTCAAATTAAACTAATTTTTTGGAAATCTATATCTAAAAAATGGATAAATTTTGTAAAAAGAAAATTGCATCTAAACTGCAAAATTGTCTTAATTGAGCATAAATATATTTCTATTTCCTTTAAATTATTAAATTCGGAATCTTACTTTCAATATATTTTAATTTTTTATGAAAATTACAATTTTATTTAGAGTCTAAACTGTAAATGTTGGTTAAGAGGTTACCTTTATTTTTGATAGGCCCACCCGGCGGCTATTGTCAACCTCCCACAGCCGAATGTATTTGACAAGGACCTTTACTCCATGGACATGAGCTAGAACGATATCTCACACTCCTTCAGTTCCAATATCAGAGAGAACCAAATAAATACCATGGCCACTCCCCATATTATTAACAAATTAACATCTTAACTTAAGGTTACTACGGTTTTCTTCGCCAATGGAATCTTATAATTATAGCTTTAGCTAATGGACATTTGTAATGTTACTATTTTGCAAAATTGGTACCATCAAGGGGGTTGAAGTTTCATGGTTCACAATAAGGTACCTACCTCTGAGAAGGATGTTTGCCCCAAGAGCCCGAACCCTTGCATTCGCAGCGATTTATTGGAACTTGATGCGGATGCCTATGGGATGTAGCGAGAGTCTCCCTTAAGCATAAAGTGCGATCAGCCGGAGTACCTGATCCAAAACCCTTGATGGTCCAATTTGGTTCCAAAAGATCCGGTCCCCCGGGGCATGGTTGTTTCAGTGCAAATGATGTTTGACTGCCATAGCTTATTGGATAGCTCAATACCCTGGAGATAAAGTCTGCAAAAATTTTAATCTGCAACTGGAAAATGTGTGCCCAATGCCATGAATCACGATGGAAGAAGCCGGGAAATGGCATTGGAAACACATTAATTATGGTGTTCATTCAAAATTTATTATCTGTACGATGGACAGATATGATGTGAGAACCAAAGATTGCACAGCAGTGTATTAGGTGAAATTAATTAATTATAGCTTTAAAAAGGAGCATGGTTGAGAGACACTACATTAAATTAATAAAATTAAATTAATATTTAAAAAACATTAATTTAAAATAATAATAATAAAAAATTAAAACAACATAAAACGCAAAAAAAAACCTTTTCTTTTTCGCATGGGGATTGACGCCAAGGCAGGATCGACGGCTCTCCTTATTCCGCGTCGGCAACATGCACGCATGGTAAGGGTGGTTGGTGGTCGCGGAAAGGAAACCACCATCCCATGTGTTCATTCCTTACTCGTCCGCATTCCAATAAAGCGGTATAGTAAACCGCTCATGGGCAACGCGGAAACCGTCTCACGTGCCGTCAAAAGTATGCCTATTTAAGGAGGAAATAAGGTTTTATTTGGCATTGTAGAGTGGCAGATTCAAGACCCGAGGGCTGGGGCTTGTAATTTCACTGCAATTTTCAACTTTGGACACTCGAATTATGACATAGGCGGCCTTGTGGCAGGCGTGAGGCTGCATTCTCTCCTTCCCAGCCAGGAAAAACACACTTGGAGATACTACGAATCTGGGGAGAGCTTGGTTATCGATTTTTTTTTTATGTACCTGGACGTTTTATATCTTGTTGGGTAATTTCTTGATGTAAAGATTTGAAAGTCTAGACTGACTCTTTGTTAATGAATGAATTACAGACGAGGCAATGAATCCAACATTATTGAGCTAGTATTTGAAATTGGTGGGATCTAACTTTAAACATGGATCAAACTTTGCATGCGTTGCTTCTACCATTAATCCAACCGCCACCACTTTCCCTTTGTTTGTTGAAGTAAATCATTTTAATAGATTCAGAGCTGAGGCTATGGATATATTTTCCCAAGGTAAATTTTTCATTTCTATTGTCATTTTTCGTCAGCATAGGTTTATCTATTTGACTGGTTTTTTAGTCTCTCATTTAACACAGTTAGTGTAGTTAGTATGGGGAATTAATCAAGCCCTCAAATTAAACTAATTTTTTGGAAATCTATATCTAAAAAATGGATAAATTTTGTAGAAAGAAAATTGCATCTAAACTGCAAAATTGTCTTAATTGAGCATAAATATATTTCTATTTCCTTTAAATTATTAAATTCGGAATCTTACTTTCAATATATTTTAATTTTTTATGAAAATTACAATTTTATTTAGAGTCTAAACTGTAAATGTTGGTTAAGAGGTTACCTTTATTTTTGATAGGCCCACCCGGCGGCTATTGTCAACCTCCCACAGCCGAATGTATTTGACAAGGACCTTTACTCCATGGACATGAGCTAGAACGATATCTCACACTCCTTCAGTTCCAATATCAGAGAGAACCAAATAAATACCCTGGCCATTCCCCATATTATTAACAAATTAACATCTTAACTTAAGGTTACTACGGTTTTCTTCGCCAATGGAATCTTATAATTATAGCTTTAGCTAATGGACATTTGTAATGTTACTATTTTGCAAAATTGGTACCATCAAGGGGGTTGAAGTTTCATGGTTCACAATAAGGTACCTACCTCTGAGAAGGATGTTTGCCCCAAGAGCCCGAACCCTTGCATTCGCAGCGATTTATTGGAACTTGATGCGGATGCCTATGGGATGTAGCGAGAGTCTCCCTTAAGCATAAAGTGCGATCAGCCGGAGTACCTGATCCAAAACCCTTGATGGTCCAATTTG
Source organism: Larix kaempferi (assembly GCA_027924585.1). Taxonomy (NCBI): domain Eukaryota; kingdom Viridiplantae; phylum Streptophyta; class Pinopsida; order Pinales; family Pinaceae; genus Larix; species Larix kaempferi. Next base: position 641,088 of record BSBM01000260.1, on the reverse strand, counting down.
GTTCCAAAAGATCTGGTCCCCCGGGGCATGGTTGTTTCAGTGCAAATGATGTTTGACTGCCATAGCTTATTGGATAGCTCAATACCCTGGAGATAAAGTCTGCCAAAATTTTAATCTGCAACTGGAAAATGTGTGCCCAATGCCATGAATCACGATGGAAGAAGCCGGGAAATGGCATTGGAAACACATTAATTATGGTGTTCATTCAAAATTTATTATCTGTACGATGGACAGATATGATGTGAGAACCAAAGATTGCACAGCAGTGTATTAGGTGAAATTAATTAATTATAGCTTTAAAAAGGGGCATGGTTGAGAGACACTACATTAAATTAATAAAATTAAATTAATATTTAAAAAACATTAATTTAAAATAATAATAATAAAAAATTAAAACAATATAAAACGCAAAAAAAAACCTTTTCTTTTTCGCATGGGGATTGACGCCAAGGCAGGATCGACGGCTCTCCTTATTCCGCGTCGGCAACATGTACGCATGGTAAGGGTGGTTGGTGGTCGCGGAAAGGAAACCACCATCCCACGTGTTCATTCTTTACTCGTCCGCATTCCAATAAAGCGGTATAGTAAACCGCTCATGGGCAACACGAAAACCGTCTCACGTGCCGTCAAAAGTATGCCTATTTAAGGAGGAAATAAGGTTTTATTTGGCATTGTAGGGCTGCTTCGACTTGGCTCTTGGTTTCATGTAAGAGCCTCGGTGCTGGGCAGATATGTGGGTAATCTCATGGACGATGGGAGATATGATATACATGGGACTCGCCTGGCTTGGCATTCGGTTCCCTAATGAGTCCTCGGCGTTGAGCACAATGCATCTTTTATATATTCCCGTCCTCTTATGTGAACTCAGTGCATGGGATTCGATGGTGGGCATTGATGTGTTAAGTGCGTGGGCCAATTGGCTCTAGTTGTTGAGTTTGGGCTGGGCACAAAGGAAAGAAGAAAAACGCTTGGAGGACAATTGATGTGGCGTTGGGCTCCGGGCGCTTGGTACACCTGGCTTGAGCGCTAAGGTTTCAAAGGAAGCAACATTTTGTATGAAATTCGTTTCGGACAAAACAAGCAGCAACAATGGAGAGCAGTATGGAAATCGTTTCATGCATTTTCCATGCTTGTAAATCTTCTTAGTTATCGGTCAAAATGGATCATATCGAGCTCAAATGAAACGATTTCTACGTCGAAATTGCTGCGATGCTTGTATTATAAACAATATTGCAGGCAACAATATTATTTGAATATTTGTTTTATGCCACATTTATTGAAATGAATGTTTAAAACAAAATGTTACAGGCAAGAAGGCAGATCTGCATTAAAATAATAGGAAATGAAAACTGATCACTTTGGCTGCAGGTTTGAAATTTGGAGAACCCTCTGTAAATCCTGTGCGAGACTCATTGTTTCGTATTTATTATGAATACAATTTCTTTATATAAATGCAATGAAGTGTTTTTTTTTGTTAGTATTAAATTTTAGATCTAAATATTATAACGGTAATATATATAGTGTTGTAACTTGGTTTATATGTATTTATTTATTTGTTTAAAAACATTGTTTATCCCAAATGCTTTAGCATTGGATTAATATTAGGGTTTGAATATTAAAAGAGTGTATATAGAAATGTTGTTGTTTTTCTGGAAAGGTTTGTTTAATGGGGTCTAGACTGAGCCCTAAATAAGCAGTTATGTATATATATCATTCAAATTCTGTTTCTGTTACGCCTTACGAATAAATGGGAAAAGGCTCTTCAAATTATCTTTTTGCAGCCATCATATTGGTTTGTTATTTTCTAGTAAATTTCACTAAAGTTCCAGGTGTAGTTAGGCCCTAAGGTCTCAGTGTCTGAGCCTTGCGCTCTGATACCAACTGTAGTGCCCTATCTAGGCATTGGGTCTATTCCGGGTTATCAAGTTATACCTAGTTTTTTCCTTAATTATTGTTAGAAGAAAACAAGAGATTCAACCATCTATATTTCTATTTCTGTAAATGTTTAACTATCTGTTTTCTATATGTTTACATGTCTCTGTAGTTAAATAAACATAATCCTAAAACTTTCCATTTAATTCTGTTCGTTTGACATGCATAACTTGGAAATAAAAGAAAATACATTCTAATTAAGATGGTTCAGAAAAATACCTGAAACCGTCGATTGCAGTAAGATAAGAAGATTTATGGAATGGATTCTGTAAGTTACCTTAACAACCCCAAAATGATGTGTCCACCCTGCCGATCAGCTATTATCGTGCTAACCCTAGGAAATCAACGGATTTCCTAGCCCCCGAGCCCACAGACCGATAATCCCGACAGCCACTTTCCATGGTAATTATTAATGCATCCCCTTTTGAGGTAATAAGGTGGATTATATATTATTTTATATCATCCCAATTTCTCTCTAGTAATGGAATTATTCAATAATTTATTCAAACATATCCTTTTAATTTACTTGGGATGATTCCGGCCGTTAATTAAATTAATAATTTATTTAATAAATTCATTATTATTCAACCCACTATACTATATAAAAGGGATTATTATCATTATTATTATTAATTAAATAATATTAATAAGCAGGTATAACACAAGAAGTAGGTATTGAGCTTGACCCCAAAACAGAATACAATTGATGCAGTGAACATATATCGGGTAAGCTTTAAATTTTTGGAATCATTCTGTCCATTATTGTAAGAAGGAGTCTGGGTTATGATTTTATGTCTGGTCTTGTGTTGTAATTTTTCTTTAAACTTTATTTGTAGTCTTCATTTAAGAAACCTCATGAATTTATAATATACTTGCTCTGCTACTAGATGCATGTATCACATAGAGCCTTTGATTTGTATTTTTGACATTCCCCATCTCACTAAAATGGCCAATGATAGTGTCAATGAAATTAAGAAGATCCTCAAACAAATGACTTGCTAGCTTGTGGGAATGAAACATGCATAGAATACTTAAGTATTCACATCGAAAAACATGAATCCAAGAAGGAAAACATGAAATCTAAATTCCAAGAACTAAATATTGATTATGATAAAATTGCATCAAACTCATAGATGCATTACAATATCATATTGGGTTTTGCAAGAGGTTCTCGACCAGATACATGATTTCCTAGTGTTTCAATTGCTTCAACGATGGGGCATATTATTAATGAAGACATTCCAACAAACAACTTTAGCACTCAATGAGAACAACATGAATCAAAAAGATCAAGGGAAAATTAAAGCAGGACAACAAATGGAAGAAGGCCTCAATGGAAATTATCTTGGCTCTTAAACTTCTCATATATGCATTTTACTTGTCTTGTTTATTAGTAATTATGTAAAGCAGTATAGCACTAAATTTGAAATTCATAAGGTAGGTATTGTAAGAAAGAAAAAGCATCATGACCAATTAACATATTTGTTGAAAATATTTATACAAGAATACTATAATGTTTTTTGAAATTTTTGTACTTTTTATGTTATTTGGTTTGTCAACAACCTTTTTATAAATATATAACTACCTCTTTTTTGTGATATATATATATATATATATATATATTTCCTATGGGATAGAAGAGGGCATCTTTTAACACATTGGTGACCCATTCTAAGTTTTCCGGTTTTCCCCAAGTACTGAACCGGTAATATTGGTGACCTAAATAACTATTTTAAATAATTACCAATCATTTATTTGAATGTTGTATTTCTAAATTTCATTTTGTAAACCTCCATGGTATAATCAACTCTATGAATGTATGTAGGATATAATATATGGCATTACTTGTACATAAAAATAGCTATCAACTCTATGAATGTATATAAGTAGATGGCATTACTTGTACATAAAAATAGTTATCAACTCTATGAATGTATATAAGATGTAATATATAGCATTACTTGTATATAAAAATAGCTAAATAGCTAGTGTTTTTTATATTTAATTATTTGATATAAGTTTGTAACTTACAGATAGTTTCAATATATTGTACAGTTTCCATTCAAGTATTCTTGGCTTCATAGCTTCTAGATTATTGTCTATCAAAGAAGCAAGACCAACTAAGATGAAGATGAAGTTATGGGAAAAAATGGCATTGGCATTGGCATTAGCTTCAGTCTTAGCCAAACAAAAAGTAAAGAAGAAGACTGGATTAAAAAGAGGTTGAAAATCTTGGTAAGTCTATAGATTTTTTTTTACTTTTACAATTTTGTTTATAGATTTTTTTTTATTTTTACAATTTATTTTATTTAGTTTTTTTTATATGGTTTACATGGTTTATTTAGTTGTTTTTCTATTAGGTTGAGTTGCATTATTTTCATTTTAAAAGAAAAGCCTTTTCATTTATATGCAATATCTCATGTGCGCTCAAAACCGTCACTTTCTTTGATGCACACACACACACACAAGAAACTCTCTCGTCACTCACTAAGTTCAAAAATAGCTTAAATCTACTCACTTAATACTTCCATAGGAGGGCACAAAAGAATCTTGTAGTTTAGGTAGGATTTTTGGGCTAGGCATCCAAAAGCATAGTTGTTGTCCTTAGGGTGCTTTATAAATCCTTCTAAATCAAGTGGTCGTGTATAGCCACATGGGGCATGTGAAAGAGCGACGCCGCGCCATAGGAGGTCAAACCCAAGGTTGCGGGTGTATGTTCTCTCAAGTGGGCTCACCACCACTTGTTGAAAAGGAGACGACCCAATACCGTTCGAGGGATAACTGCTCTTTCTCCACTTCACGAAGGTACTTAGTGACCAACTTACGATGTCATTCCTTATAGGTGACTGTCGTGGAAGCCGACAGTACCTGAGACAGATTTTGTCACAAGATCAAGGAAAGCACACGTCACAAGATCAAGGAAAGCACACGTCACAAGATCACATACTTATGATAAGAAGAAAAGCTAATAGTCAGTAGCTTTCCAATAGAAAAATCATGTCCATGGTGATTGGTGGTTTCTAGCTTATACCTTGAGCTTGTTCCATGTGATGTATTTTGAAATAAGCACATGTCAAAAGATCAAGGAAAGCTAGCGACTGCTAGCTTTCCTTCTAGCATAAGCATTTTCTTCTAGTATAAACACACATGCTTATGCTAGAAGGAAAGCTAACAGTTGCTAGCTTTCCAATAAAAAACCATGTCCATGGTGATTGGTGGTTGCTAGCTTATACCTTGAGCTTGTGCCATGTGCTCTATTTTGAACGAATGCTAGCTTTCCTTCTAGCATAACACACATGCTTATGTTAGAAGGAAAGCTAGCAGTTGCTAGATTTCCAATAGAAAAACCTTGGGCATGGTGATTGGTGGTTGCTAGCTTATACCTTGAGCTTGTGCCATGCACTCTATTTTCAAATAAGCACATGGCACAAGATCAAGGAAACCTAGCGACTGCTAGCTTTCCTTCTAGCATAAGCATTTTCTTCTAGGATAAGAACACATATTTATGCTAGAAGGAAAGCTAACAGTCGCTAGCTTTCCAATAGAAAAATCATGTCCATAGTGATTGGTGGTTGCTAGCTTATACCTTGAGCTTGTGCCATTTGATCTATTTTGAAATAAGCACATGGCAAAAGATCAAGGAAAGCTAGCGACTGCTAGCTTTCCTTCTAGCATAAGCATTTCCTTTTAAAATAAACACACATGCTTATACTAGAAGGAAAGCTAACAGTCGCTAGCTTTCAATTAGAAAAACCCTGTCCATGGTGATTGATGGTTGCTATCTTATGCTAGAAGGAAAGCTAACAGTCGCTAGCTTTTCAATAGAAAAATCATGTCCATAGTGATTGGTGGTTGCTAGCTTATATCTTGAGCTTGTGCCATTTGCTCTATTTTGAAATAAGCACATGGCAAAAGATCAAGGAAAGCTAGCGACTGCTAGCTTTCCTTCTAGCATAAGCATTTCCTTTTAAAATAAACACACATGCTTATACTAGAAGGAAAGCTAACAGTCGCTAGCTTTCAATTAGAAAAACCCTGTCCATGGTGATTGATGGTTGCTATCTTATACCTTCAGCTTGTGCCATGTGCTCTATTTTAAACGAATGCTAGCTCTCCTTCTAGCATAAGCATTTCCGTCTAGCATAACACACATTCTTATGCTAGAAGAAAAGCTAACAGTCGCTAGCTTTCCAATAGAAAAATCATGTCCATGGTGATTGGTGGTTGCTAGCTTATACCTTGAGCTTGTTCCATGTGATGTATTTTGAAATAAGCACATGGCAAAAGATCAAGGAAAGCTAGCGACTGCTAGCTTTCCTTCTAGCATAAGCATTTCCTTCTAGTATAAACACACATGCTTATGCTAGAAGGAAAACTAACATTCGCTAGCTTTCCAATAAAACACCTTGTCCATGGTGATTAGTGGTTGCCAGCTTATACCTTCAGCTTGTGCCATGTGCTCTATTTTGAACGAATGCTAGCTTTCCTTCTAGCATAACACACATGCTTATGTTAGAAGGAAAGCTAGCAGTCGCTAGCTTTCCAATAGAAAAACCTTGGGCATGGTGATTGGCGGTTGCTAGCTTATACCTTGAGCTTGTGCCATGCACTCTATTTTCAAATTAGCACATGGCACAAGATCAAGGAAAGCTAGCAACTGCTAGCTTTCCTTCTAACATAAGCATTTTCTTCTAGGATGAGAACACATATTTATGCTAGAAGGAAATCTAACAATCGCTAGCTTTCCAATAGAAAAATCATGTCCATAGTGATTGGTGGTTGCTAGCTTATACCTTGAGCTTGTGCCATTTGCTCTATTTTGAAATAAACACATGGCAAAAGATCAAGGAAAGCTAGCGACTGCTAGCTTTCCTTCTAGCATAAGCATTTCCTTCTAAAATAAACACACATGCTTATACTAGAAGGAAAGCTAACAGTCGCTAGCTTTCCTATACAAAAACCCTGTCCATGGTGATTGATGGTTGCTATCTTATACCTTCAGCTTGTGCCATGTGCTCTATTTTAAATGAATAGCTCTCCTTCTAGCATAAGCATTTCCTTCTAGTATAACACACATGTTTATGCTAGAAGAAAAGCTAGCAGTCGCTAGCTTTCTAATAGAAAAATCATGTCCATGGTGATTGGTGGTTGCTAGCTTATACCTTGAGCTTGTTCCATGTGATGTATTTTGAAATAAGCACATGGAAAAAGATCAAGGAAAGCTAGCGACTGCTAGCTTTCCTTCTAGCATAAGCATTTCCTTCTAGTATAAACACACATGCTTATGCTAGAAGGAAAGCTAACATTCGCTAGCTTTCCAATAAAAAACCATGTCCATGGTGATTGGTGGTTTCCAGCTTATACCTTGAGCTTGTGCCATGTGCTCTATTTTGAACAAATGCTAGCTTTCCTTCTAGCATAACACACATGCTTATGTTAGAAGGAAAGCTAGCAGTTGTTAGCTTTCCAATAGAAAAACCTTGGGCATGGTGATTGGTGGTTGCTAGCTTATACCTTGAGCTTGTGCCATGCACTCTATTTTCAAATAAGCACATGGCACAAGATCAAGTAAAGCTAGCGACTGATAGCTTTCTTTCTAGCATAAGCATTTCCTTCTAGGATAAGAACACATACTTATGCTAGAAGGAAAGCTAGCAGTCGCTAGCTTTCCAATAGAAAAATCATTTCCATAGTGATTGGTGGTTGCTAGCTTATACTTTGAGCTTGTGCCATTTACTCTATTTTGAAATAAGCACATGGCAAAATATCAAGGAAAGCTAGCGACTGCTAGCTTTCCTTCTAGCATAAGCATTTCTTTCTAAAATAAACACACATGCTTATACTAGAAAGAAAGCTAACAGTCGCTAGCTTTCAATTAGAAAAACCCTGTCCATGGTGATTGATGGTTGCTAGCTTATACCTTCAGCTTGTGCCATGTGCTCTATTTTGAACGAATGTTAGCTCTCCTTCTAGCATAAGCATTTCCTTCTAGCATAACACATGACCCTTATTATACATCATTTGTGCAGATCATGGTCTGGATGGATAGATTTCTTCTTGGATACCTTCTGTCCAAGAACAGATCACATGGCAAAAGATCAAGGAAAGCTAACGACTTCTAGCTTTCTTTCTAGCATAAGCATTTCCTTCTAGCATTTTTGAGAAGGAAGACTTTTCTTTTTAATGAGTCTCTACTTGTGCTAGATGCAATGGATTTTTATTTATCTTTAAGTATTTAATATGTTTCCAGGACACATGACCCTTATGTTGTTTAATGAGTTAACAAAATGTAATGATAAAAGAACTACTTGGTTAATGACATAAAAATATGATGATTTAAAGGTCTTCTCTGACGGACAAGGGGGTTCGGTGCTCCATCAGGAACTGTTAGTGCTCAGTTGCATCCTTAATTGATCAGTGCGTGAGGGTTCGTGTAGTAATTTAACTGCTGATTCTTTGCTCAGGCAGTTTGACTGTCTTGTTATTTCCTCTGCTTTTGGCAGAATGGCTCAGCCAGGGGACAATACCGGCATCCAGGAAATCAAGAAAAGTTTGGGGCAGCTGTATGAGATAGTATCCATAGGATTTATGGATAACAGGGAGATAGCCTGCGTTATAAAAAAGATGGAGGACACTGTGAGCTACACTTCCCTTCAAATCAGCAACCATGACTCCAGGATCGATGATAATGAAAGCTCCTTGCGCGAGATGATGGGGAAGGTGGACATGATCCAGGAGGACCTTGCGCGACTCATTTCCATGAACCAGGGCAGCAGGAACAATGCAGTAACTGTTGAAGGGGAGCGTCATATGGAGGAAGAATCAGTGGTGCAGCCAGTCCACTTCAGGGGCCACCTGTAATCTGGTTTTTAAGGATATATGTTTTTTTGTCTTTTATTATGTAAGCAATATATAAGGGTATATACTGCCCATTCTGTTAGTCATCATGGAAGAACTCTGTATATAGTTTTTTGGACCCTTTGCAGGCTTAGTCTACAATGCTCTATCTCTGCTCTGCAGGACTATTCTTCCTCTCTTTTTGCTATGTACTGAATGGCTGTGCACAACCCCTTTATAATATACTCCTTTTTAGTTTCTGTTCAAAAAAAATATATGATGATTTATAGTCTGTCATTTATATGGGTTCAATTTATTTATTTTTTTGTTCACAGGTCTTTAAGTAAACCAATAAACTTAATTTGGTATAAAAGCTATAATGAAGGAGGTCTTCTTTATGTATATTTTACTATGTTTATGTCTATTTTCGCACTAGAGGTAGTGTCTTTGTATAATTTACTTGTTATTAGCAATAGAAATTATCTCAAAAATTATATTCTTGGTGTAGCCTCCAAGCTTCACATGAGGTCACAAAACATAAATTAGTTAGGTAAGGAAAGGCTTGAACTTGTGCCATGTACTCTATTTTCAAATAAGCACATGGCATAAGATCAAGGAAAGCTAGTGACTGCTAGCTTTCCTTTTAGCATAAGCATTTACTTATAGGATAATAACATATACCTATGCTAGAAAGAAAGCTAGCAATCGCTAGCTTTCCAATAAAAAAATCCTGTCCATGGTGATTGGTGGTTGCTAGCTTATACCTTGAGCTTGTGCCATGTGCTCTATTTTGAAATAAGCACATGGCAAAAGATCAATGAAAACTAGCGACTGCTAGCTTTCTTTCTAGCATAAGCATTTCCTTCTAGCATTTTTGAGAAGGAAAACTTTTCTTTTTAATGAGTCCCTACTTGTACTAGATGCAATGGATTTTTATTTATCTCTAAGTATTTAATATGTTTCCATAACACATGACCCTTATTATTCTTGTGCATGTGAATAAAAGACATGTAATAGAATATTCTTTGATAATGCTCATTATTTCATGTATTTTTAAAACAATTTAAACTTATAGCCGACTATTTATTATTGTTTTTAGAAGCTATGGACTCTGGTGCAATGACAATTCCAAGGAATAATTTGAAGAAAAAACGAATTGCAAGTGACACACAAACAATGTCTCCCCCATGTGGTATCGTGGTTTTAAATATTATTCTCTCATTTCTAAATGGTTAGACTAGAAGACTATATGGTAATATTTGTGATTTTGATTTCATTTTATTTATAGTAATAATTGCTTATTATTGTTTTTTGAAGCTGTCGTCTCCAAAGCAAGTAAAATGCCACAATCAGCATTCAAAAAACAAAAGCTTCATTCAACTCAGATTATAAATTCAACAATGGGTTCTAATTTTGAAATGATTAAAAAGTTCAAAACATCTGCTGCATTTGAGTATGTCGAAGATTGGTATGTTGAGATTGAAAGTCCCATGAATATGTTTCCAGATATGTATCTATTTGGATCCATGGATGGAAATGATATACAAAGGCTAGGGATAATTTTTAATTGCTATGCTCTCAATCATAGTCAGATCGATTTTCAAATGGAGGTAATTGAAGAAAATGACGTGAAATTATTTTCTTGCCAAGTTGATTACACAAAATTTAGACCAGATTTGATTGATACTAATACAGAATTTCCAGAGTCAATAAAAAAGTCACAGTTTAAGTTGGACAGTTTTGAGAGCTTCAATGAATCTGGTCTAAAGAGTTGTGATGATCTTGTACAACGTATTACCAACGTTATGAAATATCGCTATGTGAGATGTAAGAAAACATCATCCGTGTTTCTTTATTTGCAACAAAGAGGTAAACTACTTGATAAAATACCAGATGATAAACTCGAGGCTCAAATGCTTGCTTTGAGAAGGGTATATTTAGCTGAGCTAGAACAGAGCATTAAAGAAAGTGAGTTCATGCCTACTACAGAGTTTGTAAAATCCCAAAAAGAAGACTCTCAGATAGAGAAGCTTGCTGACCAATGCGATGAAATCCATGAAAATTTTAAGGACAGTTATTTATTTTCAAGCTCTTTTACCATGAAGGTGGATGTTCGAAGATGTGTAGAAGCACCCAAGTTATATAAATTGAGATCACGGGATGATTTAAATGTTCGAGTATTAGTAAAATCGTTCCTACAGAAATTTCAAGCATCATTGCCTGATGCTCTTCTGATTCCATTTGACACAAAAGAGTCTGATCCGATTGGAAACCCTGTGAAAATCATGAATGAAATGGATATAAATGCCAAGAACATCAATTTTTGGATAGTTGATGGGCAACACACCATTCAAGCAGCAAAATAAATATTATCAAATCCTAAATTCAGTCTATCTGGGGAGGTAAAACAGAAGTACAAAGAACGTAATGCTCGATTCTTAGATCCATTAGTTGCTCCCAGTGTGGTGATTCGTATTTGCTGCCAGTTAAATTCTGCAAACACAGTGTTCTTCAAAACTCCATTCATTGATTCTGTGCGATCTGCAAGACAATTCCTAATTGCCACAAATAAATTAAAGAAACAAAAATGTGGGAATTCTAAGACGGCTAAAGACAAGGTATGCAATTTTTTTTTTTTGCACTTAGTTTATATTGTTATAACTAAATTCATGGCTATTTTATTTTTGATATCACATTCTTACTAATTTATATTTGTTATTTTTTAACAGGTTGATGATGAAATGTTGTGCTCTTTCTTCAATTGTCCACTAACAAACTTTGCTGAAAAAAAAGTCTTGTTATATCTTGATGATACTATTTGGGATAAATGGGAAGTTGTTTTTAATTGTTACAAACTAGGGACATTAATGTGTTCTCCAAACCAACCTAAGGATCCAAACTATAAGACAAATAGTCTGAACAGTTTGGTATCAAGTTCTTTCCATCCCCTTCAGGGACTAACCGCTGAAGAAATGTGTTCTGTAGCAGATAAACTATTGGATGGAACTGTCTGGTTTTCTATTCCAGTGAACCATCCAACCAATGCCATAAAAATGAAAGATTATTGTTCACAATTGAAAACCAAAAGAACAATTTTGGAGGCAATGGTAACATATTGCAAAAGTCATGATAAGAATCTGAATGATAAGATTCTTACAATATCCAATATTCTTGAGCATTATGGAATTACTGATATCATATTTGCCAACTTCTGTAAGACAATGGAAGGGTGTAAATATGTAAAAGGATCACGAAATACAAAAATAGAGTCCCTTTCTCCACAAGCATGTGTGGTCCTTGATAGAATAATTGATGCATCGACATATATACAGGAAATTGAGAACAGTTTTGAATTCGGTTGTCATTATGGGGGTCCTAGCCTCTTGTCAACACTTTTGCACTCTTTTCCTTGTCTGTTTCAACCAATGTTATACACTGACTTTGTTGTGTTGGATACATTGGCTTTGAAAGATGAATCATTCCTTAAGGATCACTATATTGAATTGTTTTTATTTTTAATCGAAAAAAATGGGTTGAAAGATTTTACTATGATTATCTTAGTAGAAATTTGGTCTTGTAAGGATGTACGCCAAGCTCTGGAGATTGTTTTCAAGGAATCAAATGTCAACTATAAAATGGCTACCGGTCTTTATGAATATAAAGAACAAAATAACTATAGTTATGAGATAGTTTTAACTATACATTTCTATAGTGAAGAGTCAAAAAGTTTACAGGCCTCAATATACTCTCACAGTTTTAGAGACATATCTGATGAAAATGAGAGAGATTTTGAATTCTGGGAAGAATTATTGCAAATGCATCAACAACATAGTGATCTAAATTTGATTATTTCTCTTTATGCGGGGAAAAATTTACAGCAGGCTTGCTGTACATATGGAAGAAGAATGGCATGTGTCGTAGAAAACGAGTTACAAAGGACTACCATGCTGACTAATCAAGAATCCTTCCAATTGCAAAAACCAATGTCTAATATATTGTTGTTGGAATATCCAGGTATTGTACTTGTTTTGTTCTTTCTCTAGTGATTCGTTGGATTCTATGCTATTTATAAATCTTGATTAACAAGATGTTTACTATAACTACTAATGGCGGAAATTGTAAAGAAAACAACGACACTTTGCAACAAAGCAATAATCAACATAGTGTGCACAATGTCGAAGAAGTTTTCGAGATGCAAATACAAGACGAAGAAAATACCATACCAGGTACATAATTTATTTTGTTTCTTTTGTTGTATTGTACTTGTTTTGTTCTTTCTCTAGTGATTCTTTGGATTCTATGCCTATTTATTTAATGAATTTCATTCGTTGATACATTTTATAACATTTCATATGTTTATTACAGTAGCAAATGAGGAGAAAAAAGATAGTGATCAAGGGAATGTGACAGAAAGCCATAGTCAAGAACATGATATCATATCAGGTACTTCACATGTCTCTTATTTTCAGAAACATTACAAGCTAAATTTTTGTTTACATGGACTGCTTCAGATTGCAAACAACAAAAGGGAAAAAATGACATTGATAATTCAACACAAGTTATATACAAAAAACATCTGAAAAAAGTGTGGAGAATGTATTCTCAATATGATGCTACTAACACTATTCTAGTGGATTGTTCAATGGAGACAAAGAAAGAAAATCCCAAAGAAAATGTGATTATTGCCCCTTCATTTGATGGAAAGAATGAGGATAAATGGTTGATAGCTGATCTGTGGAGCTTATTGAATAAATTCTACAAGGCACCCAATGTTCGAGATATTTTGAAGAATCTTCAATGACTTTTAATAGTACATTAAGATGACTGTTATTCATTTCATCTATAAACAAAATCTTGAAGTTTATGATATAAATTCTTGGTCATTGTACATTTGATGACTTAATTCTACATGTGATGTGTTATTACTGTGTTTTATTTTATTATCAATTTAATGTCAATATTATTTCATAATACCGATATAAGGATTGTTGTTGTGTCATTATTATAAATTAACATATTATTATTTTGTTTATTTATATTGAGATATTGAGTTATAAAAAGTTAGTGATTTGAATAATAGTCTTATGTGTTTGCATAAAAATGTAGTATTCCATATTAATTAAATAATTGTATTAGGTTGTATGTATAAATTAACGTACAATTACTATATACAAAAAACATCTGAAAAAAGTGTGGAGAATGTATTCTCAATATGATGCTACTAACACTATTCTAGTGGATTGTTCAATGGAGACAAAGAAAGAAAATCCCAAAGAAAATGTGATTATTGCCCCTTCGTTTGATGGAAAGAATGAGGATAAATGGTTGATCGTTGATATGTGGAGCTTATTGAATAAATTCTACAAGGCACCCAATGTTCGAGATATTTTGAAGAATCTTCAATGACTTTTAATAGTACATTAAGATGACTGTTATTCATTTCCTCTATAAACAAAATCTTGAAGTTTATGATATAAATTCTTGGTCATTGTACATTTGATGACTTAATTCTACATGTGATGTGTTATTACTGTGTTTTATTTTATTATCAATTTAATGTCAATATTATTTCATAATACCCATATAAGGATTGTTGTTGTGTCATTATTATAAATTAACATATTATTATTTTGTTTATTTATATTGAGATATTGAGTTATAAAAAGTTAGTGATTTGAATAATAGTCTTATGTGTTTGCATAAAAATGTAGTATTCCATATTAATTAAATAATTGTATTAGGTTGTATGTATAAATTAACGTACAATTACTATGTTTGAGCAATTGTAGTTTATTTATCAATTGCGTCTTAATTGATCATTATAACTCTTACAAATCAGTGATTTGAATGTTAGTTCAATGTTATCATATGAAATTTTCTTATTTCTTAGAAATTAAAAAAATGGAAAATCATATCAGGTTGTATGTAAAAATTACCTATAATTAGCTTGTTTAATTGAAATTTAAAAAATTGTAAATCTAGGTGGTGGGTATAAATTAACATATAATTGGTTTGACTTGGACCATTGTAACTATATTTTTAAATTGTGATTTGAATTTCATTGCAATGTGCTTATATGAATTTTTCTTATAATTTCTTGAAAATTAAAATATCGTATGAGGTTGTATGTAAAAATGAACATATAAATAGTTTGCTTGATTTGAATTTAAAAACTGTAAATTTAGGTAGTATGTAGATATTAACATATAATTAGTTCAAATGAATTCGACCATTGTAATTATATTTTTAAATTGTAGTTTATCTCATTACTATTCTTAAAAATTAGTGATTTGAGTAGTAGTTGAGTGTGTTTGTATAAAAAAACTATTCCACTGAAATTACTTTTATTTTTTTCATTAAGTTGTTTGTTTGGGAGTGGAAATAAATTGGATATGTTTTGATGCCATTAAGCAATGAAGTTTTGAAGTGAAAATATGTTAATGTTATATATGTGGCAGCAATGCAGATGGGAGTTAATATCAGTCGGAAGATCTTGTTGATCTTTGAAATGGAAGGAGTATTCTTCTCATTGTATTCCAAAGATGATACGAGTTGTCAAATTCAAAGAAAACCAGATTGGGAGCTTGGTGATAAATCCTGCTTTTGTAGGCCTTTTCAATTAGAAGTATTAAAATACTGCCTAAAACATTATGATGTTGCGATATGGACATCAAATGTTACTAACAAGTACATTCGACAAGTACTTGAAAAATCAAATATTGATACAAGTGACTTTGAATTCATATGGGATAGGTCCCATTGTCACTTGCAAACAAAATTCAAATAATGTAGTATGATACAGTTTTATGAGAAAAGGCTAAGCGACGTGTGGTCCCAATATGGAAATAAGTACACAGAATCAAATGTATTGCTAATAGATACATCAAAGCCTACTTCTCAATTCCTCGGATATCGGTCAAACTGTATCTTAATAAAAGCTTATATAGGACATGAACACGATACTTGGCTTGTGCAAGTTCTATTCCCCTTTTTAAAGACACTTCATCGCATCAAATAGAAACGCAACTACATTCGAATGTTCAATAGAACATTGAGTTCTTTGTATTAAGTGAAGATATTATTTTATGGAAATTTGTTGACGATTACATTGCAATATTTCAATACAAGTTGGACACATTTTTTAGTGAATTAATTTGTATGATTTTATAACTTTTATAGATAGATGATAATTGACAATGATATACAAATACAATTATTAGTATTATTTATGATTGCTTTTAGATTGACAAGTTTTTGCATCATACAACACTTGATTTCCCCATTCAAAATATTTTCTAAATTTGTGCTCTTAAATCAACTATTTGTAATTTAAATCATCTCATAAAAGCCAACAAGGCATGCAAGAAACTCTCTTTAGTTTTATTTATCTATATGTATTAATACAAGTGCATTACAACACTTCATTTCTCTATTCAAAATATTTTTTAAATTACATACTCTTAAATCAATTATTTGTAATTTAAATCATCTCACAAAAGCCAACAAGGAATGAAGTTCTCTTTAGTTTTATTGATCTATATCGATTAATACAAGTGACACACAAATTTTGAATTAAACCTCCATCTATATAAAAGCACATTTCTTACAAAAAATATTACTTCAATGATAATGAGTGCTAAGTGTTTAGATTGAAGCATGATGAGTCATAGATGAATGATTTTGAAAGGTATAGGCATTTGATTTCCCAATCTATAACTTATTGTAAATGTGTATTCTTAAGTTAATAGTTTATAATTGCAATAATCTCATATAAGCCAACTGGACATGAAATAAATTATTGACTGTTATTAGCCTATATTCATTAATATGAGGAGTTTATCAATGCAATATGTAATTTTTGAAATAAAACCCCATATAATTGAAGTTGCAATTGTTTTAAAACACAAAATTAATTGCTAATGAGTGCTAAGTGGTATTAAGGGTAGTACGAGATTGGTCATAAGTGAGTGACATTGAACTATAAGAAATTTGATTTCTCATTTCATTTTTTTGTAAGTTTGTATTATTAACTCAATTACGATTAATTGAAATAATCTCATAATAGCCAACAAAGCATGAGATACGCTCTATCTTTTATCTTCTTGTATGCATTAAATGAATGTATAAATGTGATGTATTTTTTGGAATAAAATACAATGTAAAAACATTCCACAAGTAGTTGAAAAATCAAATATTGATACAAGTGACTTTGAATTCATATGGGACAGCTCTCATTGTCACTTGGAAACAAAATTCAAATAATGTAGTGTGATACAATTTTATGAGAAAATGTTAAGTGATGTGTGGTCCAAATATGGAAATATGTACGAAAAATCAAATATATTGCTAATAGATACATCAAAGCTTACTTCTCAATTCCCCGGATACCGGTCAAATTGTATCTTAACAAAGGCTTATATAGGACATGAACCTGATACTTGGCTTGTCCAAATTCTATTCCCCCTTTTTAAGACACTTCATCGTATCAAAGAGAAACGCAACTACATTAGAATGTTCAATAGAACATTGAGTTCTTTATAGTAGGTGAAGATGTTAATTTTTAGAAATTTGTTAACGCGTACATTGCAATATTTCAATACAAGTTGGACACATTTTTTGATGAATTAATTTGTATGTTTTTAAAACTTTTATAGATAGATGAGAATTAACAATAATATTTAAATACAATTATTAATATTATTTATGATTGCCTTTAGTTTGACATTTTTTTGCATTACACCACTTGATTTCCCCATTCAAAATATTTTTTTAATTTGCGTTCTTAAATCAAATATTTGTAATTAAAATCATCTCATAAAAGCCAACAAGGCACGCACAAAGTTTTGTAAATGTGTATTCTTAAGTTAATAGTTTATAATTGCAATAATCTCATATAAGCCAACAAGGCATGAAATAAATTATTGACTTTTATTTGCATATATTCATTAATAAGAGGAGTTTATCAATGCAGTATGTAATTTTTATTGCTAATGAGTGCTAAGTGGTATTAAGCGTAGTACGTGATTGGTCATAAGTGAGTGACATTGAACTATAATAAATTTGATTTCTCAATTCATTTTTTTGTAAGTTTGTATTACTAACTCAATTATGATTAACTGAAATAATCTCTTACAGGCCAACAAAGCACGAGATATGTTCTATCTTTTATCTTCTTATATGCATTAAATGAATGTATAAATGTAGTATGTAATTTTTGGAATAAAATACAATGTAAAACCATATAATTAATTGATAATGAGTACTAAGTGGACTATTTAGACTCATTCGATATGTGCCATAAATAAATTCAAAAGAGCATGGGGTCATATATAAAGTTCAACTAAAAGATTTGAAAAATATGTTTCAACATCTATTTCTTCGACATTTAAAAATCTTATCATTTTCTTTGCCTTTT
This sequence comes from Larix kaempferi, assembly GCA_027924585.1. NCBI lineage: Eukaryota > Viridiplantae > Streptophyta > Pinopsida > Pinales > Pinaceae > Larix > Larix kaempferi. Next base: position 622,904 of record BSBM01000260.1, on the reverse strand, counting down.
GGTGAAAGTAATTCTCGGCCATGATTTCTTAATTCGATTTCTTCACACTTTCATTGTGTATGTATAATGTTGTACCTAACAACTATCACAATTTTGACGAATTTATAGTTATTATTTGGTTCGACATCAATACATTTCTTATAATTTATTTTATTTTAATTTAATATTGTGATTTCCTTCCAATCATGCTATATTATAATATGTTATTTAACAATAAAAATATTTAATATGATACTTTGTTCACTTCAAATATAGATAGAGATCTTATTGTAATAAAACATGCAATTATGTGTGCAACTTAACTTCATTAATCCTACATTTTATATCTTCATGAATATTTTTTCTCACGATTCAACAAATTACAGATTTTCATATACTCCTCCTAATTTATGGCATACCGAACTAGTTATAAATGATACAACATTTCATTTTTTATGATTGTATATTAAAAACACTTGGAGTAAATAAAATTTGTGATCAATAAAAACATTCTTTCTAGGATTAGTTTTTCCAATTTTAATGGAATATTTCTTTAATGCATAATTTTTACAAATTAAATGAAATAAATAAAATGTTTACAAAAAAATTCAATGTCATAGAAGTCCTTGTAATAGAATTTTTATAGATTTATTGAAATAGGTGTTAAATGCAACAAGGAAGAATTTCAGACCCGAGAAACACTTGTTAATTTCTTCATGCAAGAGATTCGATCTGCGGCCAAAACCTCACTCTCAAAGACCAGCAGAAACACACTGAAAACTACCTCCTAGAAATACATTGATTGATGCATATTGATTCGGCTCCAAAAACCTGAAAACTAACAAAGTTTGTCTGGCAGGTCGAGGGATCAAGCTCGAGGAAGGAGTCCTCTGAAAACCAACTTCCAAACCCTACATTGTAGCAGGCTATCGACCTCTCTACCCTCCCACTACCAAGGCAAAACAAAGAATGAGAAAACTTCTCGATGCAAGTCATAACCAAATCTAGGGTTTTGCATTTCCAAAGCCCAGTGCATCTGAGATCAACGATGGAGATTATGCCAACCCAGCACGTTGAAGTTTGGGAACCAACTACATTAATACCTTATTAATTATCACAACCATCACGACATCCAAATCTGTCAACCAAGGTTCATTTTAGTGTACAAATTGACATTTTGACAGCGTTTGGGATCACTTCCATCGTGCACTATAGCCACGATGGCACCAACTAGGAAATCCACTCAAGGTTGTAGGCAGGTGACTTTAATGCTTAACTTGATACGAAAACCTGCCAACATGCTAAACATTCAATGCCTGTCCCTTATCACATCGCAGCAGTAGTTAGGGTTTTCAATATATAATTCTTTGCATTTTCCATGTCTAAAGTCGACATTTGTTTTTATAATACTTTTCAAAGGTTTAATCATAGAATACCAAGTTATTGTGGTTACATAGTTTACTATATGACTTCATAACATTATAGATCACATTCATAAAAGTTTCAATACTTAATGTATAGTTAAGATTCCATATTATACACATCGTAACTTTAGTTCATATTGTTATCTCTAGTTTACAAGGTCCTATAACATTTACAATCGTTAAATAATAAAATAGAAAGGTCTAATTCCCATAGTGTAGCAAGTTCACATTAGTATTATCATAATTTGATGCTAATATTATAATAGACATTGCTATTTTAGCATAGTTCTATATGCACTTATATTGGAGAATTATAGGAGCTACCATCATTATTCTGATAGTTGTGAGTTAAAATCCATGCACTGAAATAATATTGGGATCAAGTTTTTCTCAATGTAAAACATCATATAAGTCGAATTATTCACATAGTGAGTGTGCATGTTATTACCATTTCTTGCATATTGACGAAATGACGACAGGATTCTAATAGCACTAATAAACTTGTAAACTAGCATGTAAACGAGAAGTAGGACAAAGATCCATACCTTCATTAACTTTCATGCACGGAAGTACTTAGAGTTTTTCACAATACATTGACGATGAATTGAAAAACATATTTACTCTTAACACTTGAATTGTCATATTATTCTTACCTGCATTTCTGCACATTGAAGCATGTTCAAATGCTTTAGCTAAACATAGCTAAGTAAACCTCAGGGTACCTCGTGGGACCCCTTCATCATCATTCAAAAGAAAACTATCAGTACCTTATAAAAAAAAAATATCGCAGGATAAACTTAACTACAACATGTAGATTTCAAATAAACACAAACAAAACTAATGTTGTTTTTGTTTCAAAGAAGTATGATGTGTTGTTATAGTTAAGCTGTTATTTAGTTAATAGGTTTAACAATCATTTTATTTCCGCATTAGCAATTTCAGTATTTATTGCTACTTTAAAAAAATTTAAATTTTTGTGAAATTTTCGGGATGTTACAATCCACTCTTCAAGTCCTTAGTTGCAAGAAGCAAATGTGTGTGTAATCTATCTATGTTGACTATTCTAACAAATAGAACCATTTATATAGCAACCACTACAACCACTGATTGACCAGACGTGAATATAACATTGTTGGACCTAGCAAGAAAGTAACTAGAAGAAAGGAAAAAACACACATATATGTGCTACTATATAAAAAAAATATCACAGTGATTGTAGCATTACTAAGTGCACCAAGAACTACTTCCAAATGTTATATCCAATGTTGTATTAAATTAAGAAGAAAGAAGCCAACCAAAAGAAATTTTTTAGGCATTGATTTGAACTTTTTTAAACTATGTAACAAGAAATGATGCTAACTAGCAATTGTCTCTACAAAGACAAGGAAGTGACCAAACCTTTCCATACTAAGATTCAAATTAACAACTGAAAGACGAAGTCTCTTGTTGACTTTCATTAGCAGTAAACAAATACATTTCCAATGATTTGGTGAATAGGTCCCTCAATCTGATAGCCATCATGACCCATAGTGATTGTAATGGCCAAACTAACTAACAAGTATTACAATCACCATGTATTGTAAAATGTGAGTTTTCTTTAAGCTCAAATGGAATTGACATAATGCAACTAGATGTAACTCAATGCCTATATGTATCCCTAAAATACATCAGTCATATTATCTCCAAGGATCTATCCAACCAATGTTACGTGGTAGACAATGAAATGCCCTTCACCATCATTTGGCATAGAAGTAAACTCAAGGTTTCTCTCAAAAGTGCAAATAAACAAAATAGTTTAATTAGATCAAGCATAAATGCATCGCCTCCTCAGTACACAAACCAAAAGGATGAAACAAGAGTAGGATTACAAGAATCTCTAAATGGTTGTATCTAAACACTTGTCCCAACGGTTTTTTCACAATCCTATAAAAAAACTATTAAACGAATTTAAAAATCTACTAACTAAGCAATAATCAAACCAAAATTTCTTTTGGATGTGTAATTCTACATTGGAAAACATAAAATAACGCCAACAATCCACACTAGTAGCGTATGCAGTGCGAGAAACAACCAAAACCATGGAAAACATGTTTTTTCCTTCCTTCAAGCAAATGCCCAAGCTTTGTAACAACCACAACCATGGAAAACATGTTTTTTCCTTCCTTCAAGCAAATGCCCAAGCTTTGTAACAACCACGTCTAAAGCAAATAAACCCTCTAATAGACTTCTATTTCACATTGTAAAGAAAAGATGACACAATTTCTTTTGCAAATAAAAGCGTCTAAACCCTACATAGAAATCCAATCTCCAAACAGATGGTTTGTCCTTCAAACAACTGCTTAAACCTATTCACTATGTTTATGTAGTGACTCAATCATCCAACGTACTCAAGGTTTTTTATTTATTTCTCTTTAAAATATCACACAGCCAAAACTGTTGTTTTAATTGCCCCTTTCCTATTGAACATAGACCATGTCTATACATACAATATGGGAACAACTCGCAAAGAACCATGCCCAATTCTCAATCGCTATATGTCTACACTTTGTCCTCTAGCATTCAATGCTAAACTCATTTCAAATCCTACAATTTCTGCACCCAAATATCACTCCCATCCACAACTTCACAAGACAGGGCGGACTGTCACAAATTTTCTCATCAATAAATGCGGTCTAAGAAACTAAGAAACTACCAAAGTCTATAGTCACAACAGGAAATGACTTCGTACAAAATTGAACCACAATATGAAAAATGTTTTCAAGCACCTAAAAAGCGATGGTTTGACCACCCCTTTGCAGTTTCGAAACCCGCTTATTTTCCACCCTAGGTTTTTCTTTCATGGAGCCGAAACAAACCCAAAAGTGAAAACATTTGCTCTACATGCAGTGCAATGGCAATGTATTTTAAACAAACAACTTACAACCAACTAATCAATAAACTATCAACACATTTCATCTACAATGCACGGGTTTTGAAATTGGGTCTTGGAAATCAACACACATAAAGGTGAAAACTACAATCCACAAACCATTGCAATCCCAAAAGAAAGAGGCTATGCAAAAATACCTATAATACAACTCCTCCCAAGTCGAATGTGATGATGGATGCGCTAAACTCATCAAAACACCAAAGCAAACAAGCCACACACTAAGAAATGGCACCCAACGAACAACGAAATACTTCCATCCTTGCCAAGCCTAACAAGAATGAAACCAAAATAGGTTAACTCCATCGAGGAGATCAACCAAACCTCGTGACGTAGAGCACAAATGAAGCGAATAACGACTTAAGTCCACCAACACCAACCAAATAACAAGTAGAACTAGGAAAACACACGGTAATCGTGCACAACAACGGACACTTCCAACCTCACGACGTAGAGCAAAAATGAAGCAAATAATGACTTAAGTCCACCAACACCAACCAAATAACAAGCAGAACCAGGAAAAAAAAACCAACATACTACTGCTCAACACCACTGAAAAAACACTGAAATCACGCAAAACACTGTCCACCGCAGCCACATAAAACCCCTTTCCCTCTAGAATTTGTACCGATCCATCACACCAACGAATCGACATAATGGAAGCTCCTACAATAACCCTCCATGCATTAAACATCACAACAATACGCACTCAAATTGTATTTAAAATGCATTTAAATAAACAAGCTTCCCCGCCCACCAGGCCATTGCCATGCCCCCGACACCAAATCCCGAGGAAAAACCCAGGGCTAGACAGACCCAATCACACACACGCCAACAAATAACACATAAAAAAAACACACAATTTAAAAAATAATATTTCAGTTCACACATTTATTACCACCAATCAAATTGAAATAATATATATATTTTAAATCAATAAATATTTCATGAACTTTGTGTCTGACTAATTGCCCAAGCACATAATAAAAAAACAAAAGACAATTGTACAATGAATTGTGGTGGGTTTAGTGTACGTTGTATAGGGTTGGGATCTCAAATTTAATTCACTCACGAAATAAAATTTCACGGACAATTTTATTCAAACGTTTTATACAATTTAATCCCTTTGACAGGTAAATCGCCTCGTAACGGTACGGGGAATTTGCACGTAAAATTCTGTCCCTTGAAATGTATATTGATTAATGACAAGCGCTCTCAGCGAGAAATTTTATTCGAGTCGATATCAGTGATGGAATTTTGACGAGTAAAATGATTGTCATGGGGCATTTTGACTGTCAAATATAGTTTAAAATTTTAACTAAGTGAAGGGTAATAAAATTTCTAAAAAGTGTCTTTGAAGGGCAATACAATTTCTAAACCACCATTATATTACTACTATTTTTGAAGTACAACAAAATTCCTAAAATGTTATTATATTACTAATTTAATAGTAGTATTAATATATTTATGTTATATAAATTATACTTTCTCAATTCCAACTCAAAAAGCATACATTCATTAAATAAATAGAAACATCTATTAAATTAAAATTATTTCCATGTGCAAGTTGAATTGATTTGTTAACCTATCCTTTCTATATTCCAACTTCCAAAGAATTCATTTATTAAAAAAATAGTAACATCTATTAAATTATAATTATTTCCATGTCTTTCCATTTGCAAGTTGCATTGATTTTTCCTAAAAACAGGAAACTTCATATTTTTTTTTTTTATTAGTGCAATGGGCGCATGTAGTCTACAAATTTCAGTGCTCAATGCTCATTGATTATATTAGCATGTTGAAACAACTTTCGGAGTTGGAAGTTGGGAGTTGGAGGGCCTTGGAGACAAAGATTGAGAGTTATTTGCATTATAAAGGTAATTCTTGCACTATTTTTTTGCATGTGTATTTCGTCATTTATCCCATAATTTCAATAATCTATATAGATTTGGACTCGAAGAGTATTGATTAATTCTCCAACTCCCATTGAAATTGAAATGAACATCTCTTATATTTCTCTCATGGTTCAATTTGAGTGAGGAATGCAGAATTTAAATGAAGGCAAGTACTAAATAAGGGGTTGAGAGACATGAAATCTGTGTGCAACATTTGTAATGAAAATTGCATATGCTATATTTTGTAGAGTTTTACATTCATTATTTATAATTTATAGAGGCTTGCATCTATTTAAAAATATGGATTTAGATTATATGTGTCATATATTTACAAAGACTCAGGTATCTTTTATAACAATAATGAAGTCTAGCTTATATATAGCTTTCATATTGATTCAATTCAAATATAATGTAACTCTTACCTCTATTTTATGATAACAATTTTCCAACAAAAATAATTATGTGATATTTGTTTTGTTTTTATATGTATAATTGTGCGAAATTATAAAATCATTTTTGGTTTATTTATGCTTCATTATTTTGGGTATTATGAAGTACATTCATATTTATTCTTTTTAAGTTATCTTTTTATATAAAATTAATTTAGTACATAAATGGTAAATAAAATGAATGTGAATCAAGTTAATTGATAGTGATACATATTAATAATAATTATTTTAATTTTAATATAAAAAAAATTAAGGAAAAAAATATTTCTCAACAAAATTAAATTATTGAAGGATATTTTTTTTAGGAAAACTCTATTGTTGAAGAGTAAAATTTTAAACAAAACGTTTCCAAAAAGGATAATATAAAAACCCAAATCGTCAAAAAAGACTTAATCCCACATGTAAAATGAAAACCAAATTCCAACACTGGTCGACATGAAAGTTGACTCGAACTGCTTTACCAGTCAACGTAATTCATTGAATGGTTATCGATGAGTTTGCAGTCATCTTTGTCCTTTGGCGGGAGCTTGGAATTGTGGTCACCCCATTCCACCTGCGAACGGACAGGGCCGGTTTGCAAATCTCCTTGTTCGATACCAATCCCCTCCGAAACTGAACATTGAGCATTATTCTCTTTCTCAAGTATGATGGCCTCTTTTATCTCTCCCACTATCTCACTTATGCTCGGCCTATCGGACGGACTATCCTCAACACATCTTAGCGCTAGTTTGGCAACGCGAGCTATTGATTTCACGGCGTAGTTTCGAACCAACTTGTCGTCTATGATTTCTTTGCTTATGTCTTCCGCCTCCACATAAGGTCTCACATACGGTCTCACCTGTAAATACGTCCAGATATAATTAATGTTAGTCTCACATATGCTTAGTCATTGGCAGGAAATGCACTTGAATTCTTACATTTCCGAAATTCTTATGGTCACAGAATTGCTAACACAGCCCAATCCATTCCACGGAATGGAGAAGCAAGGGTCGGAAATCCAGTCTTTTATGCCATACTTACTTTTTATAGCTTCAACAGCTTCAACTGCAGATCAGATTAAGAACTACTTGGTTACACAGTGAATTGTCGTACTAGTGATTTCAGCAGTACAATTATAGTGAGGGCACTTACTATCCTGTGAACTTGTTGCCGGGTGTGTATCATGTATCGTGTAGTACTCATAAGCGTTCATTATAGGAGGACTGGTGGAGTCAGCGGCTCTCACAAGGTCAAATATGAACTCGTATGTTTCATTGGATATGAATGTTAGCTCTAAAGCAGAATAATTTCTCACTAGAGTAATGGTTTCAGACGGGTCTTCGCCTTCTCTAGTGACGTAAAAAGATCTAGATACAGTGAGCCTCTCGATCTCCGCTAAATATAGCAGCAGTAATGATTTGGCCCAAGCGGCTGTTGGTAGCGTGAGAGGAAGGTGGTCGACATTCATAACCCACGCCGTTTGCATAACAGCAGTTGGAGGAAGGTTTTTCGTATTGTTGTTAGAAATGGGTTCTTGCGAAATTACATACCGTACACTACTTGAATTATAAAGATTTATATGTGTTTTCCAAATGCGGTCGAAGTTGTCTCGCGGATACCTGTTGATTCACCATAAAAAGCACAATAGTATTGGCCATCAAACTTGGCTTACGCATATGAAACTTATTTTATCACCGATGTCAAAGGTTTCATTAAATCTCATACTATCCTTTTTAACAAGTATAAGTATACCACGAAGGAAAACACAAAAAACAGTTATAAGAAGTCATACAGTTTCATATAGTACAGATTGAACTCTAGGACACCTAGCTGTTTAAGTAGGTAAAACATATAAAGTTCAGAATGCTCACCTGACTATGGAATTTCCAGCAACATCTATCCTTGTTTGTAAATACAACATTGTTCCAGATTTGGCCTGGCTATACATGCCATTTTCGAGTTTTCTCAACTCGATTGCATTGATAAAGGGATCATCCGTGTCCCAGGTTCTGATTAAACAAATATACAACACTATCCCAGAACTCACGTAGATTCCTTCACTACTAAATGGATCTTCATTAATTTGGATCACCAATGGTGTACGAATAAAAGAACCCGCTGTCTCAATAGTGAAATCAAAGTTCAGGTGTGAGCCGGCAAATTTACTGTAATTTCCAAGGGAAAACCAAAGTCTTAAGAGATAAGGCACATTGGGCACCACAGGCAACTGATAGCAAAACTTGTTGAGAGGCTTTGGGAAGAATCGTACTCTTTGCAGGTAAGATGGTGAGGTTGCGTTCCCGATTTGTGCTGTCTCACCGACGTCTATGTAATTAGCATCAGTGAACCATGCTATATTTTTCTCATCAGTGTGATTTTGTGTTCCTCCGCAATCAACACTGAGAAATCCTGCTACCCAATAATTTAGTTATTGCAAAGAAAATAATAGAAACGCCAAATCAGCAATGCAATCTTCGAAAACAAGGTTCAATGATAATTGAAAACGAAACAAAGCAGAAATGGAAGGTAAGGTAAGAGAGTGCTGATGGGGAGTCTTAAATCACCTGGTTGAGCAATAACATTATCAGCCAGTAAACTCAACAGCATGGTGATCGCCATCCAAATGGCCCATTTGCCATAGCCCATCTTTTCCATAGTTCCACCAATTTACCTTCTTCTTATATCCAAGGGAATGCAATGCAAGTAGGACTGGGAATCCTACATATACCGCTTCCAATTACTCTTGGAAGTTAAAAATGCATAGAAACAAAAAGTCTCTCAGACGCTGCGATTGTTCACTCGGGATATGAATCCATTCCGGTGATTCCGAGGGTTTAAAAGGCTGAGCAGCCGAAGTTAGATTTTGTTTTCTAATTAATATGTTTAAAATAATTGTATTTATATAAATGCACGTAAGTTATCTAAGTTATTTAAAATGGTTAAGTGTTATGAATTGTAAATAAACCAGAGAAATAGCTGCAAAGCAGCTAGTTCCTGCTTTAAAATTAAGTTTATATTTTGTTTAATTGATAAAGAAATAAAATATTTATTAAAAAAATCATATATAACTATTATGATAGTTGTTGATATAAAATAGAACAAAATTAAAATGTCATAAAAAATATATTAACTTTTTTAAAATGAAAATGAACTCATCCAACTAATTATCTTTAAACTATATATTTAGCTTAAAGAAAATATTAACTTTTGTAGAATAAAAATAAACTTGTTCAATTAGTTAATTTTTCTTTATTTTTTCCATTTTGTTACAAAATGTAAAAACAAATGATTTGAATTGTTTATTAAATTTTATTCTAATTCAATTAAAAAAAAAACTCAGCTATATAAAAAATTGAATCTAAATGATCCCCCAAAAGTGGATGATATGAGGAATGTGAGGCACAATAATATACTCGGTTGTTTGAATTCTATTACAATAATACGAATTCTCTCATTTGTTTATGAGCTCATGCCCGAAAGTAGCCTAGTCCACAAATATCATGCTAGACTCTCACATGGAGGTCATGCTAGAATGTCACATGGAGGCTCGACTCAAATATCAAACAACATATGAGAAATGACATTTTTAATGTAGATGTTGGACGACGACGATGATAATGATGATGGTTAACATCCACTGAGACCAACATTGGCCTATTGGACCTTAAGAAATTACTTGATTTGTTGTAACAATTTATTCCTATGCTCAAAAAGCTTAGAGAGAAGTGTACCGAGGTCACCATAATTTTGACTAGTTAAAATATTAGAGGTTAGAATTATGATAAATATTTTGGAACTGCGATCTAATGTGGATGTACATAGGGCACTCTAAGAGGAAGTGGAATTTATCATCGACATTCTTAGACTCACAGAGATGGAAAATCCCTTCCTCCAATTGAATTTTAGGAATTGTCCAACGCCCTATTTCACTTCTAAGCTCATGAGAGTTTGTTCTTATTTTGGTTATGTTAGTTTTCTTCTTTGAGCTGGTTAGAATATAGAGATTATTTTGGTCTTCCAGATTAGGGTTAATGACCTCCTTGTAGTATCTTAACTTCCTTTTAACCTGTTGGCACCCCAACAACCCCTTAAAAATTTTGCAAACTTGAAGGGAGCCGCATTTTTAATCTTGTAAATATTTTGCTTTCACATGGTTTTAATCTATTTTGCTTGATTCTCGAGAGTGGCTCTTTGACTTGGTTTTCATTTCAATGCTAATTCATCTTTCCCTTATCAATTCTTTGGGCTTATTTTTTCGAGATTTTGTAGATTTCAATTATTTGAGTAATTGATTATTTTGATCTTTTCAATTTATTTCTTGAAAAATGACACATTAAAAAATGCAATCATGCTCTTATCCCTCATTTCAAATAATGAACCAAATTTTATCAACATTAAATTTTCATTAAAATACTTATTAACTTACGTTTATCTTGTGTTTTTAAAGAGTTTATGTTAAAATTTGAAGATAAACTATCTAATTATTTTATAAAACTTTTATTTAGGTGTTTTCTCAATTTAAACTTGTGGTTTTATTTTGATTCATTTTCAAATACATAATCATATCAATATTATTATGAATCAAAAAACTTATTTTAATAATAAAACAACTTTATTACATAATATATTTATATATATAAAAATTATTTAATAATTAATTTTTTTCTAAAACGTTTTAGCACTTGTAAGTTTATTCAAAGCAATTATATTCTAAAAACAGATCTCTTAAGTTTAGATTGAGCCCCGATGGTTATGGAATTCTATGAATATTTTAATTTGTAAAAAACAAGAGGGAGTGCATGATTGACACTTCTAGTTCTAGTTTTAGTTTTACACATGACATATTAAAAAAATACTTCTTTTGAAGTTTCTTTATCTTTTGGTTAAATATATTGTCATTCTTCATTATTGTTGTAATTAAGTGGTGATGAAGACTTTCTTTATATCATGAAGTTATTATGTGGTTAAATATTGCCATTATTCATGATTGTTGTAATTAAGTTGTGATAAAGACTTTCTTTATATCATGAAATTATTATGTTTTATTAATTCAGTGCGTGGGATCCTGCATAACATGTACCTTGGATACAACATTAAATGCAGATATACAAGGATGTGGGACCTCAAAATAATAGTCACCAAAAATTAGTAGCTTCTTAATTACCTGAGCATTTTTGGGTCAATGATTATACTTAATTAGCTTTTGAGAAATTATTTAATGATTTCATATTAAAGTATTTTAATTTCTAAGTCAAGTAAGTAATCTTCATTAGCAAGTCATTAAAGATTATAATATTTAACTTTGATTTAAATACTTTGTATGACTTCTCTTATATTGAATTATTTCTTTATTTTAAAGCTTAATTCTCCAAATCTTCGGACTCGCAATTTTAATATCGGATTCTAAATGAATACCTTATAGAATTTTGATCTTTTTTAAAAGGTTTATATGATGGTGTTTGATTATAAAACTTTTTACAAACATTGATTATAATCTAATTTATGGTAGGTACATTTAAACTTGTCACACGCCATAGCTCAAGACAATTATGAACCTTGGCCTGCGGTAAGCTCATTATGAGGCTCTTGTGAAAAAAAAGCTTATTATGAGGTTGTTGCATAATTATTAAAGAAGGATTCAACAGATTAGGTAGCTGCCACAGACGTCGCCGAGTATCTTGAACTATCACGTGGTAACTCAAGCAACAAACTTCAAGGGAATGCTGGCACACTGCCAGATAACAGACTAGAAGATTGATTAAGAATATTTTTCTATTTTATTTTTATTCTTTCAAGGTTTTACTAATTTACAATTGGCGCGGGATCAAATGCGTCAATACAAGGATATGTCTAAAATGGTGTAGAAGAAGGATTACGCCGTCATTCTTAATGGGAATGGCCTCATTGAAATGATTGATATCCACATGTCAATTTTAAAAAATTTAAATTTATTTTAATTTTAAAATGGTGTAGAAAAGGATTACGTGGTCATTCTTAATGGAATGGCCGTCATTGAAATGATTGATATCCACATGTCAATTTTAAAAATTTTAAACTGACAATTTCTTTTTCACACCAGGGATATATTGTCAAATCAATCTTTTTAACCAATGATAAAAGAGAAATTTCAAATTTCAATAAATTTCTAAATCTTTTTAATTTCCAAAAAATTAAATTTAATATTTATATTTTTAGAAACTTTATAAAACTTTTGATAAAAAAAGTTGTTAATGTAAAGTCAATACATAAAGATGACCAAACGATTGCTAAAATCCCTGCTACGCATGGACTAATAAAGAAAAGAATATGTGTAATTTGTAATATTGATAACTTAGATCAGTAGATAAATAGAACTAGAACTAGAGATGAGATCATTAGCTTAGCTTCTATTTCTGTTTTGCATATTTACAAGATTTTTAATAATGAAGTGGATACTCTCTCAAAGCTAGCTATAGCTATTGGAGATATGGATGGCTTAATTAATATAAAGACCTGCTTGTGTTATTTAGTTGTAAGGTTTTGAGAACCTATCAGATAGTATGTTTTTTCTATGTTTGAAAGAGTGTATTTGATTTTGTAGAGCTGCAGTAGTACTTTTTTTGTTAAACTTTCACTTGGTGGAAGGAGAATATAACTTTGATTCACTTATGAATAACATGTTACTTTTTTTGTCTTAAAAAAAGTATAATTAATATTATTGAGTTGAGTATAATCTATTTTAAAGTGTGTAGAAAAAAGAGTAGACAAGTATCTTATGAAAGGTTAACCAATAAATTAATAATCTCTTGGATGTTTAGTGGGTTAGTTAAGAGTATAATTTCTAACTTTTATAGTATATTAATAATTGTATAAGTAACTTTTAAAAAAATTGTACAACTAATAAGTTACATAAGTTAATTCATATACATATGGTTCAAATGAGTGCGTTTCAACATTAATTTATCTTTGTTAAAAGAAATTTAGCATTTTGAAATGTTTTTAAATTTTGACAAAGGATAATTGCAATATATTTGTCACTCCTAAAATAAAAAATAAAAAATTTCAATTTCAAATCCATAAACAAAGTATTAACCATTGTTAACTATATAAATTAAACAACACAATACATGTTTAAGTATTTAAAAACCTATTATATTTAAAATATTATTAAATTTTGACACTACTCTATTTTCATGACTCGCTAGTTCACCCCGCTATTAAGCTTTAAATTTAAGACTTGAATGCCATTTGGAAGTGGAATCAACCAATTACAATATTAATTCAATGAAATTCCAACTCCGAGTAATTAACCGTAATAAAATATTGTTATACATATATATAGGAGATTTGAAATATTCAAACATTTGAGGTCGAATTTAGTCGCAATCAATACGGTTGAGTATCCACTTGCAAAAAAAATATGATGAGATATGCCCCATGATTATATTATTATGAGATACAATTAAATACTATACAAACCATTGCTACCAGCTATCCACATGGCCGTCATTGAAATGATTGATATCCACATGTCAATTTTAAAAATTTTAAATTTATTTTAATTTTAAATTATTTTTAATATCTGACACTTTCTTTTTCACATCAGGGATATATTGTCAAATCAATCTTTTTAACCAATGATAAAAGAGAAATTTCGAATTTCAATAAATTTATAAATCTTTTTAATTTCCAAAATATTAAATTTAATATTTATATTTTTAAAAACTTTATAAAATTTTTGATAAAAAAAACTATTAATGTAAAGTCAACACATAAAGATGACCAAACGATTGCTAAAATCCCTGCTACGCAGGCACTGATAAATAAATTATTAATCAATTAGTATTATAAAATGTAAATAAGAAATATAAAAATTAATCTTTACTCGTGGAAAAACTGTATACTCGTAGAGTGAAAGCAAAGTAAGGTACACAACCTTTGATGGTCGCCCGAGAGAAGGCAGATGTAACATAGCGTTTTCACGTACACCATGCGAATTGAGGACAGACCGTTTCTCTAAGATAACACGGGATCGACTCCGTCCAAAGTTCGAATCCACTCCACTCCCGACTACTTTTGTGAAGGAATAAGCCAATCAGACAGGGTTAACTTCCGCGCATAGACGGCCACATCCGCACTGTGCAAGAGGGTATGGGTGGTAAAAATCTCTAAGATTTTTGGACTTCACGTTTCACCTTCAATTAAAATTAAAAGTAAAGAGAATAAATATTTTCAATATTTACATTAATGTTAAAAAAATATTATTTTTATAATATTTTAAGTTTTTTATTTTATATATTTTAAAATATATCATAATTTCTCTTCAAATTTAATGGTCATAATGTTTTAATAATAACAGTTTTCATGTATGTTAGAGTATTGTTTTTAAACTAAAAATCAATTAATAATGTTTTCATTTTTTCACATAAATATATAAAAATAAAGTTTTATTTTTTCTATATAAACATAAATTTATTGAGAACAAAATTCTCTTTTCATCCTCCACTAATTTTTTTAATAATACTTAACTCCAATTACCTAAACTTGTGATGAGAGTCCACTCAAAATACTTGTATTAATTAACTTCTTCTAAATTATTATTGCCATACAACAATTAAGATAATTAGTTTTCTTAAATTAAATTATCCATAGTTACTTGTAACTATCTTAAACAATTATACATAATAAGTTGTTTTTGAACTTATAAAAATTATTCTCCACCACCCTTATTACAACAATGCTAAATCTTTTAATAATTTTTATATATAAACCTTGTATCTCACTCTAACCCAAAAATATATAAACCTTGTATCTCACTCTAAACTCCTTTTGGAGTGAGAGGGCAAGACTTTTATTATTATTTATATTTCATCATCTATTTTATTTCAATAGAAGATGTTTAACCATCTTAAATTTATATTTTTAATTTAAAAATAATAATAAACTAAAGTAACCAAATTAATTAAAAAAAAGCCTTATTACTTTCTAAGTTTTAAGATAAAATATGTTAAATAAAAAGAAATTGTGTTTTGCACAGAGAGCACCATCCCCACATAGCGTTAATCAGAGAGCACCATCCCCACAGAGTGTTAGTCAAATTGATATCCCAATTGTCTCTTAAATTTCACTCGTAAGGAAGAATGTAACATAATCATCATAATTACGTCACTTTTACAAAAGAGATTCCATTCCACGAATTATCGTCGGTTTTATAACAAAGATTCCCTTCCACGTGAATGTGTTTATCGCCGGTAAAGATTTAAGTTTCATGCTTAACTTGATAATTGTTGGCGTTGGTATTTCCAACACTGCCAGCTATTGTTGCCAACTTGTGTGAGGTAAGCTCACCTAGGAACTCAACAACCCTAGTTATTCTTAGCTATTTGTTGGGCTTATTTCAGATGTATAAATACATTTCATTCTTAGTAATTTAATCAAGTTATTTTGATACTTCTTCATGGTATCAGAGCGAGCTCTGCAAACCTCTTCTCTTTTGTATGGAAGTGGTTTTGCAGAGTTATTGTTCTTAGTTGTTCATCATCAGATCTTTAGGTGGTTAGAATTGGATCTATGAGAGATTCGATCTTGATCTAACTGATATCTATCCTATGAATTTCAGATCTCCCCACGACAATCTGTATTTTCAAGATCGTAGCAATTGTCTTTTTATTGTGAGCAAAGATTCAAATCCAGAGCGAGTTTTCTGAAGCCTATGTTTTTCACATGGTGAGCAGAGATTCAAATCCAGAGCGAGTTTTCTGAAGCCTGTGTTTTTCACATGGTGAGTAGAGATTCAAATACAGAGCGAGTTTTCTGAAGCCTGTGAGCTAAAGCCTGTGAGATCTCCATCACTTCTGGGTAATGCATGATATGGTGAATGACAGTTATGTCATGTGCAATCCATCTTTATGAAGAATGATCGTTCAAATTTCTCTCTCCAGCATGGTGTCTCCTCTTTGAGAGACATTTCTAAAAGTTCATGCATTTGATAAATGAGATTCATAGAGTGCTGGTGGGGACGTTTTTTTAAGAAAAATTGTCTGCAGCTTCACCATTTAAATTTCTCTCCAAAGCTTTGGGATTGGATCATCACAGGTGATTCAGTGGGAAAATATCTCATTGTTTTTTTTAGCTACTGTCTAATTTCACGAAAATTAAGATCTGCAAATTCGATCTTAAGCGATTCATGTGCAATTGCTACAATTGCAAGATGCGATGCTCATTGGATGGGTGAGTGGACAGCGCAGTGAGCCCCTTCGTCTTGTGCATGAGACTGGACACTCGACTTTCATGTGATCCAAGGCAGCTTGCACCTTTTGGCTGGGATCTGAACAATTTGTTGCAGCATTGTCCCCCGGGCTTCTAAACCCATGCGGTCTTCTTGAGCATAGTTGATCGCACATTCATCAAAGATCTACCTCCCAATGCTTATGGTTTGCACTTGCATGTTTCAACTACTACATCTTTTGCACAGATCTGGTATGTAGGGCAGGTTGTGCTCTTGTTTTATTTGTCTGGAAATTATGTAATGATCCAACAGTGCTAACAGCAGGCTAGGTGGTAAGGGAACCAATGATTCCATCAACTTGGTGTCCCTTATGTGGTTTCGTGGGATCGTTAACGTCCCGGGGTGCGTCAGGAAAAATATTGAACAGAGTGCTAGACTAAGTGTAAACTAAGTCGAGCAAGTGGGCACTCGCGATGGCTTGTTCTTTGGTGACAGCACCTCGCATGGCAACATCTTTTGCTATGACAGGAAGGAGTGACTTTGTAAACCAGTCTGCTAGGTGCTGATATGGAATGGGAGCTTTAATGAGACGTCGTCTCCTTCACCACTCGTGGATGTGATCCGAAATGTGGCGGTATTCTGAAGGAGCGAGGTTAAAAGCTCAGTACGAGTCTCATACCGTATAGGCAGCTGGAAATGCGTCAAAAAGTTCATAGCAAGAGAGCCAAAATTAGGAAAAGAGTGTGGTGGCAACTCAATGTACCACTTGGCAGCCGAACCGGTGAGAGTCCTTTGGAACAATCTAAGACGAATTGAATTGTCCATTAAGGAATTAGATGAACACCATAGGTGGTATGTCATCACGTGGTTCTTGGGGTCTTCACCCGGCTTGCCATCAAACTTGGGGATATCAGCCAGAAGTTTCACCAGAATCAGTGGCCAATTAGATCCATGGTAAATAGGATTGTTGGTTAAACGAGAGAGGTCAGGTAGGTCCAAAGTAGCCAAAAAGGGCAGCTGTGGATTAGGCTGCGCGTATTGATAATACGGATATGGTGTGTAAGGACTAAACTAACCATAAGGTGTACCAGGATGAAACTGACTGTACGGGGGTGTGCCACCCGAACCGTAAGGAGGTTCTCCACCATAAGGTGGTCCATTCCAATAGGGTGGGGGTCCACCTCCACCTCTGGGAGGGCGTGGAGGTCCGCCTCCACCACCGGGAGGAGGTGGGGGTCCATAACCGTAATAAGGTGGCCCGCCACCGGCTCCGCCTGGAGGGGGTGGTGGACCACTTTCCCTGCCTAATGGGTGGGGGCCTCCACCACCTCCACTACCAGAAGGATGAGGGTTTCCACCACTTCCGCCACCACCAAGGTAATTAGGTCCTCCACCACCTCCGCCTGGAGGGGGTGGTGGACCACCGCCGCCACCCGAAGGGAAATGTCCTCCTCCACCATGATAAGGTGGTCCGTCGCCGCCTCTGCCTGGGGGAGGGGGGGACCATTGCCGCCACCACCGGAGGGGTGACGGGCATTGTAGGTTAAATGAGGTGGGCCTCCACCAACGTTAGGTAAGGGTCCGTCGCCTCCAACAGGAGGTGGGGGAGGGCTGATCGGGGGTGGTGGTACTTGAGGGATAGTCGATTGGGGTCCGCGTTGCAACACAGGTTGTTGCCCCCATAGAGTGTAAGGATTCCCGGGATAAGGTATCTATTACGACGCGTTTCCGGGATTAGGTTGGCCCAACACAGGGTTAACAGAACTTGGATACGCTTGACTCCATGAGGATTGGGTTACATTTGACAGCCCTCCAACATGAGATATTCCCGTGGTGGATAGTCTAGCGGGTTGGGAAGGTCCAACGGATGGCCTGTTGGGGACTCCACCAACGTTCTGGTTAGGAAACGGGGGGTGCCCGCCAGCCACAACAATTTGACCACTAGTTAAAGGTTGAACCAACGTGGGTTGCTGACTAGCTACCATGGTAATAACATTACCAATAAGATAATCCGTAGGAATGGAGTACCTTCCCCTCGAATTTTGAGGTGGGGGAGGAACTGGTAAAGTAACCGTGGTAGTGACAGGTGTGTTGGACCGTTGTCCTTCCACTAGTTGGTTCACTTGAGGTGTACGACTGGACTCCTACGAGGGTTTACTAGTCTCATTAGTGGTCACGTGGTGGGCTGCTTCAGGTGATCCGAAAGATATCGACTGAACTAGGATGGGTCCGTCATCAAGTCTTATTTGGAAATGACGATTGTGGAACTCTTCAGAGTGTTGCTCTAGACTTTGTCTTCGAAGCTCATGTCCTTTAACACGCAAATGTTCCAAATGTTCATGGATTGGGCCGAAAGTATCGGCAAGGTCAGGCCTATAATAAGGCCTAGTGAACTCAGGAGTAGTCTAGTTAGGTGGGGATGAGATGGAAAAATGAGCCACTTGATGGTCCGTAGAAGATGTCCAATAAGCTGCTGAAGGACCAATAGCTACTGTAGGGTCATCCTGGGGTTGGTTTATCCATTCCAATGATCCAAGTTCTCCCGGGATGACGGGAGGAAGGTTTTGAGAAGTGGGGGTGTGAGCTTCCTCATCTTGCGTGGGATGAGAGGCAGGTGAATCTGGTGGAAACAAATGTCCGCCAATATTCAAGGTGGGGTTCCCTACATCAGTAATTACAACCGCGTGACGCTGATCCATTCCTACCCTCGAAATAACCTCCCGATTAAGGGAAAATTTGGCTGGCAAGTTCAAGATCCTACGGGACCTTCTCCAGGGAAAATCCCCCAGAGTATCAGAAAAATCAGCCAAAAAAGGTTGAAACAGCTTTTCTCCTAAAGGTATACTAAAAGAAAAGCAATCCAAGAAAACCTACTCAAACTAAGGCAACAAGCAAACTTATGTGACAAAGTGGATTCAAAAGTCTGGAACCTCATGGGATTATCAAGGCATCGCAAACCGCAATATATTGCAAGGTCCAATAGTATAATGCGACAAAGAAGATTGGGACCGTACCCTTTCCTGCATATCCGACTACCTGGACAGGACGTGCATGCTAATCTCCCCGAGTGATGTTCTCGGTGTATTGCTTTGCCAAGACAGCCAAATGGTTAACTCGGTTGGTTTCAGGAATCCTAATGGTGTCTCCCGATATACGCAAGGTACATGGGAGCTCAAATCTGTAGTGATGCCATCTAATGCACAGCCGTTAGCACGAGACCTTCCGATATACATGTGGAGTACGTGATACACCCTTCGATATAAGCCAAGTACGGATTATGGTACTTGGTGGGTACGGGAAGGAGCTCGATATACCGATGTATGTGGAAGACTACAATACCCCTGGACTATAGTGCTGGCAAGTAATGACAGATGCCACGCTTAATGAAGCCGGAACACGTCTCTAACTTACACACAAGTTACAAAAATTTTTACCTAGTTCTACTCTTAATTTTATCTTGGACGGTTAGGTGAATGCATGAGGTGAGTACATAATCAGAAACAGAATGCAAGTCCTAGCTACATGCATGAAATATTCTTTTCTTTCGATGAATTCTACCTATGGTAAGCAAAAAGCTTTTTACAATGGTATTGCCAAAATAAACTCAATGCAACACAATTCCCAATGCAAGCAAATTTGACAATGAAAGTACTCTTTTCTTTTTCAATGAAACATACACAACACTACTATCCAAATCAAAATACTTTTTTCTTTTCTTTTCTTTTTCAAATCAAAACAACGCTAAGTAATGAAAAGAGAGGATTCTGAAATGGAAATGCAAGTTTTTCACTTTCTCTTTTCAATGATCTAAAGACAACAAAAAATAAAAAATGCACCTATCTTTCCCTAGCATGGAAACAACTTTTTGAAAAAAAAATGAAATGTACTAGCGCTTTTCAAGAAGATGAATAATTCATAATTCAAGAAAAGCACAATCAATCATATTTCCATTCATCTTTTCCAAAACATTCCAATGCACAATGATCTTTTTTCAATAATTTTTTTAGAAATAATGGGAGAGAAGCACTTTTAATCTTTCAATGGATGTATCAAAGCAATAAACTTGAAGACAACTTTGCTTTCAGATCTAAATGACTGAAAATAAAATGTTACTCGCGGCACTCATACACTCAGAAAACTCAAGAAAAGATATGCACTCAACCAAGCAGAAATGACACTCTTAACTCAAAATCAAGCAACAAGCAAAGCTCAAAGAAAAAATAGATGAGGTCTGGAAGGTGATCCAATGCAATGATCAGATCAGGGATGGAAGGAAGGGAATGCAAGAGTGAATGGATGAAGGTGGGGGAGACAAACGTATCCGCCACTACCAACTTCAAACTTGTCCAATGCGGAACCCAAAATCAATCCAAATGGAACCAAACTCTCAACAGACAAATCAAAATGGGATCTCTGGCTGAATGTTGTAGCACAGAGGGAGTTCATACATTAAAACAAAACTCAGATTGTCAAACAAGAAGATGGATTCCTGTAAGCTAAGTATCGACAGATCGACGCACTCCGGCTTTGCAGACAATGCAACGTCGCAGTTTACCTACATGAGAGATGCGACGATGTCGCAGTCTACTAATACACAGGACGCGACGAGGAAGCAACAGTCAAAGAAGAAAGACCCAGAAAAACACAGCGTCGCTCTGTTTTCACTGCCCAGGCGTGACAGGCGAGTTCTAGATTCAAAAATGAATCAGATCTCCTGATAATGAACCACCAACAGATTTGAAACTGAGTAGTATAAACTCAAAGGAAGAATATCAAGATCTTCAATGTGAAGATCTGACAATGGAATCAATCCTAGGAATGAAAAATGGAAAAAAATGACAACAAGGCTTGTGACAAGTAATCAACTGAAAATGACTCAGATTAACAATCACTAAATAAGAATACTCCCTAGTATGGTCGCCAGAT
Source organism: Larix kaempferi (assembly GCA_027924585.1). Taxonomy (NCBI): domain Eukaryota; kingdom Viridiplantae; phylum Streptophyta; class Pinopsida; order Pinales; family Pinaceae; genus Larix; species Larix kaempferi. The sequence continues at coordinate 601,119 of BSBM01000260.1, read as the reverse complement.
TTGTTACTGGACAATCCACTCGACCAGAGACGAGCCGGATCTCCCTAGCTCAATGCAAGTCTAGAACAAATAGAATATACTACAAACACGTTTCCTAGATCTACTTAAGGATCAAGTGCTAGGTGTCTTACCTCTTTGATTTCGCTATCCTTTCTCCCGAATGTTGCTCCATGTCCCACTGTCGTCAGATCCAAGCTGCAAGACCTGTTAAGACATAGAAAAGAGAAACGAGTAAAGAGAATCTATACAATAAGAGATCTATGTAAACAGTTAAGCAGGTAAACAACACAACATCATTACACATTAAGAACGATATTGGTGGAAAACATTTGCATTACTGCAAATAGAGGAGTACATGATAGAGATATAGAACTACAACCAATGACTTAACAGAGCATCCCTTCTCCACACAAGCCAATTTCCAAGCCCTTCCAAGGAAGCATGAATTCTCCAAGAGGTGAGTGAAGGTGTCGAAGAGAGATTTCACCAGCATGTAGATACCATAGTCTTCCCCCCTTTGGTATGGGAGTGAGCCTCGTATATATAGGACTAAGTGGATGGGGTTATGGATAGGATAGGATGAGAGATGGTAAGAGAGAGATATGGGATCCTCCCAATGAGTTAGGGGTCGAGTACCAGCTCTCCAAGAGATCAGGGATAAGCCCCCAAATGGGAAAGCTTCGAGAAAGATCTCGAAATGGCTATTTTTTTCCATTAACAGACCTCGTCGCACCTTGCTATGGAGCAACCTGTGACATCGCATGTTGCTAGTGTGCAACCTGCGATGACCTCTCAAAAGGTTGTACAAACTGAGTACAAATCCTCCCAAATGAGTACTTGGCCCAGATGACTTCAGGGATGTATACACTAAATCATGATGATGGGTAGATTTTAGGTGGAACACTCGCTAACCCCCCACCTAGTCCCTTACCCCTAACGAACCCCCCCTCTATCTCTCTCTCTCCTACTCCTCCCCCTCTCTCTCCTGATCCCCCTTCCCCTACCACTAACCACCACCCATCTCTAACCCCCAATCCCCTTGACCTCTTAGCCCCTAACACCAAATCCTTATTTAACCTCCTAACCCATAGAACATGAAGCCCAAAACCTTTCAAGATAAGTAGGGATCTAGGAAAATAAAGGAAAATTATTTTCTTGGGAAGAAACTATTAAATAAGGTTTTGATGAAAATGCAAATTGTGTATATTACCATAATGCTAGCGCATTTTTGGATACATAACACACGAGCGTTATAGGGATTCATAACGTGCGCGCATTATGAATTTCTATAACGCTTGTGTGTTACTGAATTCATAACACTCGTGCGTTATTTAATTCATAATGCTCGCGCATTATTTAATTCATAACGCTCGTGCGATATGATTTCATATATTGCATGTTAAGTTACATGGAAAGCTCGTGCTCGCCCATGCCTAGTTCAAAGCAACACTCGCCACTGGTGTATGAAGAGGTGCATGTATAACGTATGCATTAAACCCCATAAAAGGAAAAATAATCAAAATTAAATTTCAATGGTCAATATTTGCGCAAGATCAACGGTGAAATCCACAACGCTCCGTTGATGAGGTGATGCCATTCAAGAAAGATTGGGATGTGCTATTGCTATAGAAAAGAATTTAATTAAATTCTGCATCCATGAAATTATTTTCAATCCAGACTTGTTGAGCACACATTGAGATAGAGTTCAATTATTTTTGGGTTTGTAAAAAGTGGTAAAATTCTAGCAAGTTAAGAGTGCACTATGTTATGAGCCCATTAAAGCACAAGTATGTTGGTAAATCATTGTAAAAACAGTCATTTTTCATGTGTAGGTTTTTTCACGAATCATAATCAAGATTTACGAAATCCCTAAACAATTTACAGATCATTAAAGTAAATCCAAATATTAAACTCAATTAAAGGGTGAAAGCCGTCATTTATTCGTAAAGAAAAGGGAATCTTTTTGAGGAGCAACATTTTTTTCCTTAAAAGAGGGAAAAGGACAATTTTTTTATTAAATTAAAAGTATTAAAAGGAGTGAGTCCTATAAAAGTTAAAAGGGATCCAAGACAAAAGGAAGCGGTTTCATTTGGAAAAGAAGAGATTAAGAAAAACACAAAGGAGAAAATTTGAAAGAAATTATATTTTCTTTTCAAAGAAAAAGTGATTTAAGAAAGGAGGAAGGAAAGAATATTGTAGGCTTGTAAATTTAGACTGCATTTTAAAAATTAAAAAAAATGGAATCCAACACCAACTTGGGTCAATCTCTTGGAATCAACACTGCTTCACTCTGTGTCTGTTTTGTGGAGAAGGTAAAAATATGAAAGCTGAATTGATGGCGCTTTGGGTTGTGGTAAGAGTGGCCAATATTTTTGGTCTTAGTAACCTCAAATGTTTTGGTGACTCAAGAGTCACCATCAAATGGGCCCATGGTGATTATTCTCTGAAAATATCAATTCTAATGCACTGGTGCACAAGAATCAGGACATAAATCCTACAATGCAAAATATTTCATTTGAGCATGTCTATAGATATCATAACTCACAGGCTGACAAACTCTCAAAGCTAGCGATGACTGGAAAGAAGGCATCATTGTGTGGGAGGAGTTTCGGGATTCTCAAATCATTAACTCTGGCTTGTTTGATATATTTGATATTTAAATCTTAGAGCATTTTTTCACAAGCTCTAATTTTTTATATTATATGCCATGGAGTGGTTATGTTAAATAGCCCTTTTGTTTTTTGAGATGTTAAGGTTCATTGTTAAATTTTTGGACTGGTATTTTATACCGAAAGGTCTATATAGACACGTCTGAGTTCCATGTACTATTCAATTCTATTTTTGAATATCAATAGTATGAATTTTTCGCTAGAAAAATGTTCTAATAGGAAAAAATTACGAGTTTTGGTCAATCGGAATGAAACCATTCCCGATATCACAACAATGTTGGGAAATTGTTGAAGTTGGGTTCACAAAACCAGATCAAGCAACAATTTAGACCATGACCAATTCATGAAGAGCACGATTAAATGAATAGAGGAAGAGATAATCCATACCAATGTGGTTAATTTAGTAGGGTACAGATGACAAATTTTCTAAAATAACAAATTCTAAAGCTACAAAGGAAGCATCTCGGGATATTTTGGAGAAATCCTATTAAGGCATAGACTAAATGAAAAATGTAAAATTGCATAACCTCTGAACATAATTTGAAAGTATGAAGATGAAAGAATATGAGACAGTGGACCAATTTATGACCAAGATAATGGTAGTGGTCAATCAGCTAAGAATTTAGATAGAAGACATAACATATGAGAATGTTGTGCAAACGATTTTGAGATATATTACTAAGAAATTTGGTATGGTAGTAGTTTCCATTGAAGAATCTAAGGACTTTTCATCATACTAGGTAGATGAGCTAGCCGGATTATTATTTTCTTATGAATCAAGAATCAATATGGAAGAAGAATCACTTGAAGATGCCTTCAAGACACAAGCGTCTGTCAGTAGAACTAGGGGAATAAATAACAGAGGTAGGGGTAGATATGATAACTTCAGCTCAGAGAGAGAGAGAACAAGCAAAGTATGGAACAAGAATACAAGCCACAACAGCACCCTCTTATCTCAAGGGGGAGAGGCAGAGGTTATTAACAAGATAGAAGGTATGACAATTCTAAAACTCAATGTTATTATTGCAAAAGATTTGGTTATTTAGTTAATGAATGTAGGAAAAAGAAGGCAAAACTAAACAAAAACAGAGCTAATTTTCTAATACATTTGAAAGTACCTGAGCGGCCATGTTCTTAAGCTGTCATGAAGATCAAGAATGTAATAAGGACCTTTAGTTGTTATACAATGGCCATAGTAACCATATGAAAAGAAATAAAAGTTTTTTTGTGAATCTAGACAACTCAGTCAAGTTTGATGTCATATTAGGAGATGATAAAGTTGTCAATGTAGTTGGTAAGGGGACAGTTAGTTTTCTTACCAAGCAATCTGAGAAGAAGAATATGTATGATGCCTATATAGAGTCCTTGGTCTAAAGCACAATTTAATGAGCATTGGTAAAATCACTAAGCATGGTTAGAAATTCATCTTTACAAATAATTCCTATACAATCCTAGACAAATTCTCAAGTAGGAAACTCATTGCTAAAATTAGAATGACCAAGAATAGGATGTTTCCTTTAACTCTAAGGAATTTCAATCAGTTAACTTCATGTGTAAAAAATGTCACAACTCTAGATGAGTCTTGGTTATGGCATTTGATATTTGGCCATTTTCACTTTGGTGGACTAAATTTATTGCAACAAAAGCAAATGGCTAAAGGGTTTCTAGTAATACATGAACCAACAAGTTCTTGTGAGAGTTGGATACTGGGAAAACAACACATGGATAGTTTTCCATCTATTACATACTACAAAGAAAGAGCCCCATTGGAGTTGGTGCATACTGATTTATGTGGTACCATGCTTACACATTCCTTAGGAGGACACTTTTACTTGCTAACTTTTATTGATGATTTTAGTCGGAAGACTTGGATATATTTTCTAAAGCACAAATATGAAACTTTTGACAAGTTCAAGGAGTTTAAAGCTTTAGTATAAAAACAAAGTGGCCTATACATCAAAGCTTTGAGGTGAGTATGACTCCAAATACTTTGAAAATTATTGCAAATATCATGGCATTAAAAGACAATTTACAGCCAAATATACTCCTCAACAAAATGGGATAACATAAAGGAAAAATACAATCATAATGAATATGGATAGAACTATGCTCACAGAAAAACAACTTCAAAATGAATTTTGGGGTGAAGTTGTTGTATGTTCAATATATATATTGAATGGATCACCTACAAAAAGTGTCAAAATAAACATACCTCAAGAAGCATAGAGTGGAACAAAATCAAGTGTTTCACATTTTAGAGTATTTGGTTGTGTCACTTATGCACATGTTCCTAAATAATTGAGAAGAAAGTTGGATGATAGAATTGGAAAATGTATTTTTATAGGGTAGAGTGAGCACTCAAAATCCTATAGGCTATACAATCTAGTCACAAAGAAATTTATAGTAAGTAGAGATGTGGAATTCAAAGAAGGAGAAGCTTGGCACAATGAAGGTGAATAGTCAACTACAGATGGAAATTCAATGCCTTTATTAGCAATAGAAAATCAAGTGGAACCAACAAGACAACAAGGATATCCATCCATAATACCAAGGTTACAAGTTCAAGGTGAAACCTCAAGACATGGAGAACAACAAGTTCACATTCGTCACTCTATTAGTGATTCAAATCCCACATTAGATTCTTTGAGAAATAAAAAGGGTAGAACCCGAAGGGAAATTTATAATCAAGATGATGTAATATATATGCAAGCACATTTTGCATTATTTTCATGTGAGCCTATGCATTTTGAAGAGGCCATCAAAGAAGATAAATGGATTCAAGCAATGAATGAAGAAATTGATGCAATTGAAAAGAATAACACTTGGGATCCTGTAGATCTACCAGAAGGTAAGCAAAACATTGGAGTGAAATGGATTTATAAAACTAAATTCAAAGAAAAAGGAGTAGTGGAGAAGCACAAGGAAAGGCTTGTTTCAAAAGTATTTGTGCAACAACCTGGTATTGATTATGGAGAAAACTTTACTCCAGTGGCAAGGTTAAACACCATTAGAATAGTGATGGCATTAGCAACTACAAACAAATGGAAAGTATATTAGTAAGATGCCAAATCAATATTCCTAAATGGAATTTTGGAAGAAGAAGTGTACATCAATCAATCACCTGTGTATGAAGTCAAGAATCAAGAGCATAAACTCTACGAATTGAAAAAGGCACTATATGGTTTGAAACAAGCGCCAAGAGCTTGGTATGGAAAAAGTGATTCATATTTAATTAGTAATGGCTTTGTAGAAGAAAATGTGAACCCACTTTGTACACCAAAATAGATTAGCAAAAAAAAATTATGATTGTATGTCTTTATGTGGATGAGATGATCTTCAAATGAAATTTAATGGTGGAAAATTTCAAAATAGTCATGAAAACAAAGTTTGAGATGACAGATCTTGGATTACTAAAGTATTTTCTTGGCATTGAAGTTGAACAATAAGATAAAGACATATTTATATGTCAACAAAAGTATGCTAAAGATGTTTTGAACAAATTTAGAATAATAAATTGCAAGCCAGCAGACACTCTAGTAGTCACAGGAACAAAATTAAGCAAGCAAGATCAAGGAACAACAATGGATCCCATCTTGTATAAGAGATTAGTTGATGTTAATTTTTGAGCATTAATTCAATATACTCTAGGATCTTTACTGAGAGAATAACAAGTACAGCATATCAATCATATCAATCACAACAAGCAATCACATGAGACAATAGACACACAGAGTTTCCTTGGGGAAAACCATAAAGGTGAAAAACCCCAATAACTTCCTTAGAGATAGATAGAGCAATAATACACAACCCAAGCATAAGAGATAGTCTCCTCGCAGCAACTTCTCCTCCTCCACTAGTGCGCCCCTCTCCAATGAGTGTGAGAGTGAGAAAGTGAATAATCAAATAGAGTGCCTCCCGCAGTCTATTTATAATTGAATTGACTTGCCTAGTAACCTTTACTAGGTCGGTATCAATTTAATCACATAACATAATGCTGATAGGGCCGACCCCCAATAGGGTGGTCTAACAACCCTTTAACCCACATGACTTGTACAGGGCCGACCCCATCAAGGTGGTCTAATAACCCATCGAGTATAAGTTACAACACTTAAAATATAAATGATGAAACTTCTGTATAGAGGAATAATACTAGCTCTATAGGAGTACAATATACATAAGTGAAATACATTCCGAAGTTACAAATACATCAACACTCCCTCTTAACTAGGAAGGTATTTCTCGACACAGATCTGCTAGCACAAGTCTTCTTCTCTGGATCATCGTCACTAGATCATCGTCATCAAATCATCATCATCGTCACTACTGCTGCTATCTCAATCAATCTCTAATCTACTCGTCATAGGATGTTCTATAGAGCCAATCCTTTTTCATGCTGGATGTAGGCCCACCACCTGCAAGTATTCATCATCACTGGCCATACTGTGGAATCCTCAGGACTTATGACGTGCATCACAATGCCTCGAAATAGTATCCTAGGACCATTTATGTGCCGAAGCACGACCGAAAATATCTCCTAGGTCCACTTACATGTGATTGTCACAAAACCTTAAAAGAGTGTCTTGACTAGCAAGAACTCTAAAGAGCATCTGAGGCCTTTTACGTGACTAGCACAAGCTGTATGGATCTTCAAGACGTATTACATGTGATGCCCACCACAATGCCTCGGAAGAGCATCCCAGGACTGATTACGAGCATACTACTCAACCTATCGGATCTCCCAAGTCTACTTACATGTGGTCATGGAAATGCCTCAAAATAGAATCCCAGGACTTATTACGGGCACACAGCGCAACCTATCAGATCTCCCAGGTCTACTTATATGCCATAGGACAATGCCTCGAAAGATAATCCCAGGACTTATTACAGGCACACAGCCCAACCTATCGGTTTTCCTAGGTCTACTTATATGTCCTCCTAGAGCAATGCCTTGAAAGAGAATCCCAGGACTTATTACAGGCACACGGCCCAACCTATCGAATCTCCCAGGTCTACCTATATGCTCATCTGCACAACCTGTTCCACGGCCACAGAGTATCAACTTGATACTCACCATACATCATCCTGATGTACATCAACACATGATCATACTGATCATCATAGCATCATGCTGATACATATCATCTGGAGCAACATCCTGAAGCTCATCATCCATGATCATCCTAATCATACAATGCATCCACCTGATGCATACCAAGTATCTACCTGATGCATATCATCATACATGATCTACCTGATCATACAATGTATCTACCTGATACATATACAAATACATGATCCAACTGATCATACAATGTATCCACCTGATACATATACAAATACATGAACCACCTGATCATACAATGTATCCACTTGATACATATACAAATACATGATCCAACTGATCATATCCAACATCCAACATGATACATATACATATACATGATCCAACTGATCATAACAAACATCCAACATGATTCATATACAAATACATGATCCAACTGATCAAAACAAGCATCCAACATGATGCATATGCAAATACATGATCCAACTGATCATAACAAGCATCAAACATGATGCATATACAAATATATGATCCAAATGATCATACAAAGAATCTAATTGATGCATATACAGAGCAGTAACTGGAGCATCGTCCTCATGCTCATCGCACAACTCTTATATCAACAACCATGGGAAGGATCCTCCTCTCACCATGCTTGGAATGGCTCCTACAAATGTGTCCATCACTTCTTCCTCAAAGTGTTGTCAATCTGAAGAACACCAAGCCTCTCTCTGAAATACTCAAACTTCACTTTGGCTAGTGGTTTCGTCAGCACATACACAACCTGCTCACCCGTCGCAACATACAGGAGCTTCACTGCTCCTCTCTGCACCATATCCCTGATATAGTGATACTTGATCTCAATGTGCTTCGACTTGTTGTGGAACACTGGGTTCTCAGACAACTTCACACAACTCTGGTTGTCACAAAAGATACCAGTAGCCTCCAAGAGGAGATCAAATAAATCAGACAGTAGCTTCCGAAGTCATACTACCTCACAACTAGCCGAACAAGCTGCAACATACTCTACCTCGGCTGTACTCAATGCTACGTAGGACTGCTTCTTTCTAAACCAAGAGATCACACCAAAATCCTATAGGATATAAAATCTAGTCACAAAGAAATTTATAGTAAGTAGAGATGTGGAATTCAAAGAAGGAGAAGCTTGGCACAATGAAGGTGAATAGTCAACTACAGATGGAAATTCAACAGCTTTATTACCAATAGAAAATCAAGTGGAACCAACAAGACAACAAGGATATCCATCCATAATACCAAGGTTACAAGTTCAAGGTGAAACCTCAAGACATGGAGAACAACAAGCTCACATTCCTCACTCTATTAGTGATTCAAATCCCACATTAGATTCTTTGAGAAATAAAAAGGGTAGAACCCTAAGGGAAATTTATAATCAAGATGATGTAATAGATATGCAAGCACATTTTGCATTATTTTCATGTGAGCCTATGCATTTTGAAGAGGCCATCAAAGAAGATAAATGGATTCAAGCAATGAATGAAGAAATTGATGCAATTGAAAAGAATAACACTTGGGATCTTGTAGATCTACCAGAAGGTAAGCAAAACATTGGAGTGAAATGGATTTATAAAACTAAATTCAAAGAAAAAGGAGTAGTCAAGAAGCACAAGGAAAGGCTTGTTTCAAAAGGATTTGTGCAACAACCTGGTATTGATTATGGAGAAAACTTTACTCCAGTGGCAAGGTTAAACACCATTAGAATAGTGATGGCATTAGCAACTCAAAACAAATGGAAAGTATATCAGTTAGATGGAAAATCAATATTCCTAAATGGAGTTTTGGAAGAAGAAGTGTACATCAATCAATCACCTGGGTATGAAGTCAAGAATCAAAAGCATAAACTCTACGAGCTGAAAAAGGCACTATATGGTTTGAAACAAGCGCCAAGAGCTTGGTATGGAAAAATTGATTCACATTTAATTAGTAATGGCTTTTGTAGAAGAAAATGTGAACCCACTTTGTACACCAAAATAGATTAGCAAAAAAAAATTCTTATTGTATGTCTTTATGCGGATGACATGATCTTCACATGAAATTTAATGGTGGAAAATTTCAAAATAGTCATGAAAACAAAGTTTGAGATGATAGATCTTGGATTACTAAAGTATTTTCTTGGCATTGAAGTTGAACAATCAGATAAAGACATATTTATATGTCAACAAAAGTATGCTAAAAATGTTTTGAACAAATTTAGAATAATAAATTGCAAGCCAGCAGACACTCCAGTAGTCACAGGAACAAAATTAAGCAAGCAGGATCAAGGAACAACAATGGATCCCATCTTGTATAATAGATTAGTTGGTGTTAATTTTTGAGCATTAATTCAATATACTCTAGGATCTTTACTGAGAGAATAACAAGTACAACATATCAATCATATCAATCACAACAAGCAATCACATGAGACAATAGACACACAGAGTTTCCTTGGGGAAAACCATAAAGGTGAAAAACCCCAATAACTTCCTTAGAGATAGATAGAGCAATAATACACAACCCAAGCATAAGAGAGTCTCCTAGCAGCAGCTTCTCCTCCTCCACTAGTGCGCCACTCTCCAATGAGTGTGAGAGTGAGAAAGTGAATGATCAAATAGAGTGCCTCCCGCACTCTATTTATAATTGAATCGACTTGCCTAATAACCTTTACTAGGTCGGTCTCAACCTAATCACATGACATAATGCTGACAGGGCCGACCCCTAATAGGGCGGTCTAACAACCCTTTAACCCACATGACTTGTACAGGGCCGACCCCATCAAGGTGGTCTAATAACCCATCAAGTATAAGTTACAACACTTACAATATAAATGATGAAACTTCCGTATAGAGGAATAATATTAGCTCTATAGGACTAGAATATACATAAGTGAAATACATTCTGAAGTTACAAATACATCAACACTCCCTCTTAACTAGGAAGGTATTTCTCGACACAGATCTGCTAGCACAAGTCTTCTTCTCTGGATCATCATCACTAGATCATCATCATCAAATCATCATCATCATCACTACTGCTGCTATCTCAATCAATCTCTAATATACTCGTCATAGGATGTTCTACAGAGCCAATCCTTTTTCATGCTGGATGTAGGCCCACCACCTGCAAGTATTCATCATCACTGGCCATACTGTGGAATCCTCAGGACTTATGACGTGTGTCACAATGCCTCGAAATAGTATCCCAGGACCATTTATGTGCCGAAGCACGACTGAAAATATCTCCCAGGTCCACTTACATGTGACTGTCACAAAACCTTAAAAGAGTGTCTTGACTAGCAAGAACTCTAAAGAGCATCTGAGGCCTTTTACGTGACTAGCACAACCTGTATGGATCTCTAGGACGTATTACATGTGACCCCCACCACAATGCCTCGAAAGAACATCCCAGAACTGATTACGAGCGTACTACTCAACCTATCAGATCTCCCAGGTCTACTTACATGTGGTCATGGCAATGCCTTGAAAGAGAATCCCAGGACTTATTACGGGCACACAGCCCAACCTATCGGATCTCCCAGGTCTACTTATATCCATAGGACAATGCCTCAAAAGATAATCCCATGACTTATTACGGGCACACAGTCCAACCTATCAGGTCTCCCAGGTCTACTTATATGTCCTCCCAGAGCAATGCCTCAAAAGAAAATCCTAGGACTTATTACGGGCACACAGCCCAACCTATCAGATCTCCCATGTCTACCTATATGCTCATCTGCACAACCTGTTCCACGGCCACAGAGTATCAACCTGATACTCACCATACATCATCCTGGTGTACATCATCACATGATCATACTGATAATCATAGCATCATCCTTATACATATAATATCGAGCAACATCCTAAAGCTCATCATCCATGATCATCCTAATCATACAATGCATCCACCTGATGCATACCAAGTATCTACTTGATGCATATCATCATACATGATCTACCTGATCATACAATGCATCTACCTAATACATATACAAACACATGATCCAACTAATCATACAATGTATCCACCTGATACATATACAAATACATGATCCACCTGATCATACAATGTATCCACTTGATACATATACAAATACATGATCCAACTGATCATATCCAGCATCCAACATGATGCATATACATATACATGATCCAACTGATCATAACAAACATCCAACATGATGCATAAACAAATACATGATCCAACTGCTCATAACAAGCATCCAACATGATTCATATGCAAATAAATGATATAACTAATCATAACAAGTATCAAACATGATGCATATACAAATATATGATCCAACTAATCATACAAAGAATCTAACTGATGCATATACAGAGCAGTAACTGGAGCATCGTCCTCATGTTGATCGCACAATGCTTATATCCACAACCATGGGAAGGATCCTCCTCTCACCATGCTTGGAATGGCTCCTGCAAATGTGTCCATCACTTCTCCTCGAAGTGTTGTCAATCTAAAGAACACCAAGCCTCTCTCTGAAGTACTCAAACTTCACTCTGGCTAGTGGTTTCATCAACACATCTGCAACCTGCTCATCCATCGCAACATACAAGAGCTTCACTACTCCTCTCTGCACCATATCCATGATATAGTGATACTTGATCTCGATGTGCTTCGACTTGTTGTGGAACACGGGGTTCTCAGACAGCTTCACACAACTCTGGTTGTCACAAAAGATACCAGTAGCCTCCAACAGGAGATCAAATAAATCAGATAGTAGCTTCTGAAGCCATACTGCCTCACAACTAGCCGAAGAGGCTACAACATACTCTACCTCGGTTGTACACAGTGCTATGCAGGACTGCTTCCTGCTAAACCAAGAGATCACACCTGATCCCATATTTGAAGCAGCACCCAGAAGTGCTCTTCCTATCTGCAGTGCTCCCTGCCCAGTCCGAATCAACATAACCCTGTAGGTTAAACTTTTGATTCGCGTCATACTTGAGCCCATAGTTAATTGTACCCTTCAGGTACCTCAAAATATGCTTTACATCAACCAGGTGAACACTTGTCAGATATGTTAGGAACTGGCTCAATGTGTTCACCGCAAAGAAGATATCTGGTCTCGTGTTCGTCATGTACATCAAGGACCCAATCATCTGACGATACCCAGTGACATCAACCGGATTAGATGAAGCATCACATAGAAGCTTCATGTTCAATTCCATAGGTGTTTCCATGGCCTTGCAGTCCATCATCCTGAACCTCTTTAGGATCTCTACTGCATAGTTCCCTTGTCCAAGGAAGGTTCCATCTGTACTCTGCCACACCTCCATGCCTAGACAATAGTGCATCATCCCCAAGTACTTCATCTCGAACTTGGCAGCAAGCTTCCTCTTCGTATCGGTAATCAAACTATCCTCTCCTGTTACAAACAGGTCATCCACATACAATAAGAGTATCAAAAGATTGCCTTCCTCAACCTTGTAGTACAGGTTGGAATCTGGTTTACTCTTGGTAAAGCCCAAACTGGATAGAAGTTGTCTATCCTACCATACCGAGTCCTAGGAGCTTGCTTCAAGCCATACAAGGCTTTCTTCAACCTGCACACATATGACTCCCTGTCATGTATCTCAAAACCAAGTGGCTGCTCCACATACACTTCCTCTTCGACTACACCATTCAAGAAAGCTATCTTGATATCCATCTGGTGTATCTTCCATTTCATCACTGCAACCAGAGCAAGTACTGATCTAATGGAAGTGTACCTAGCTACAGGAGCAAAAGTCTCTTCATAATTAATCCCCTCTTTCTAGGAGAAGCCACGAGCTACAAACCTTGCTTTATATTTCTCTATGCTACCATCTGCAGCATGCTTGATCTTATAGATCTACTTGGATGTCACAATAGACTTACCATCTGGTCTTGGGACCACATCCCAAACATCATTCTTCATGATCGACTGGTATTCCTCGATCATGGCATTCTTCCATCCTAGGAACTTCAGATTCTTCAATATCTTTAATAGATAGTTTTATTGAACTTCGTTGCTGGAACAAATGTTGTAGTCCTTCTTTTGTAGGTGATTGCACACGATGTTTCCTACAAGTCAAATTTAATTGCCTGATTAGAACCTTCTCATAGTTTTCAAAACAAAAAATTACATATAAAGAAATATGTCATACAGTCATGCAATTATTTTAGCCAATGCTTCAATACAACATTTATCCATATTCCGTAACTTTTTAGATGCCTTCCAATCTCTACCAGAACATTGTTAAGAGTGTGCACAACTCCCAACATGTCAACAAAGAGGTTTCATTCTAGATAAATAGAAATGGAATGTTGTACAGTGCCATAGGCCACTTACCCATCACATGCATATTAGTAGTATACTGTTCATTAATGCAATTATTCTTATATGCATAATGCACAACCTAAGTCTAGGAACATAAGCATATACATTATTGAACAACAATAAGAAATGACACTTTAAATACTTCTTTGTTTGTTTGTTGGGTGGACTCCCTCTTGATCTTTGCTTCCTGGATTACATGTCCTTGAAATTATATTCATCCTGGACCACTATGCATGCTTAAGTGTGCACTAGTGTCATGATTATGCTATTCTCAAGATCTCATACATGATCATACATTCATTAGTATAATCTCAAACAAGATAATCTTAAACATGTATAGTCATGATCATTTCAAACACAGATAATAAGCATTAGTATTCAAGGTTTTAGAGAAGACTTCTCTTACTCATGCATATTCATATTTGACCATAGAACTCTTCTGGTTAGTCATATCATCAATCAAGGTAAGAGACATAATATGCATAAACCCTTGATTACTTAAATTTCTAACTTCATGAATAATCATATACAACAGTATAAGATCTTAACATAGGGTAGTGTTAAATTTTGAGCATTAATTCACAATACTCTAGGATCTTTACTCAGAGAATAACATGTACAGTATATCAATGCATAACAATCATAATAAGCGTGACAAGCATCACAAGAATCAAAAGCATGAGAGACAAGAGACAGAGCTTCCGTGGGGAAAACCCTAAGGTGAAAAACCCCACAACTTCCTGAGAGATAGACAGAGCAATGGCTCAACCAAAGTACAACCAAAATACACTGAGATAGTCTCCTAGTAGCAGATGATCCTCCTCCTCACTAGTGCGCCACTTTCTGAGTGAGAGAAGTGTGAGTTTCCGAGTGATCAAATAGAGATCTCCTGATCTCTATTTATACTTAACATGTTTTCCCAGTGACCTTATGGGGCCGACTTGTCTAGCTAGGTACATCCACAATATAATATATATTTCAGGGCCGACCCCACACATGGTGGTCTAATAACATCGGCAAGTACACACACTTGCGACACTTGTCAATACACATGATTACACTTCCTTATAGAGGAATAACACATCTCTTATAAGGGTACAATAAATATATATGAAATACATAGATGAAATACATTCCAAAGTTACATATACATCAACACTCCCTCTTAACTAGGAAGGTATTTCTCAACACGGATCTGCTAGACAAGTCTTCTTCTCGGGATCATCGTCATCATCACCATCACTACTGCTGCTATCTCAACCAATCTCTGAATCTAATCTTCATAGGAAGTTCTATAGAGCTAGTCCTTTTTCATACTGGATGTAGGCCCACCACCTGCAGGTCTTCATCACTGGCCATACTGTGGAATCCTCAGGACTTATTACTTGCATCAGAAAACCTCAAAAGAGCATCCCAAGATGTTACGGGTACACAACTCCGACCTGTAGGATCTCCCAGGGCCATATTATATGTGACCTCACCATAAAACCTCGCAAGAGAATCCCAGGATGTTACGAGCACACAGCTCTACCTATAGGATCTCCCAAGGACAGATTACATGTGGTCACCACAAAAACTCGCAAGAACATCCTAGGCTGTTATGAGCACATAGCTCTACCTATAGGATCTCCCAGGGACATATTACATGTGGTCATGGAAAAACCTCGCAAGAGCATCCCAGGACTTATTACGGGCACACATCTAAACCGATCGGATCTCCTAGGGACAGATTATATGCCATAGGACAAAACCTCGAAAGAGCATCTGCCAGATATCCCAGGGCCAAATTATATGCCATAGGAAAAACCTCGAAAGACTATCTGCAGATCTCCCAGGGACAAATTATATGTCCTCCCAGACCAAAACCTCGAAAGAGCATTTTCCAGATATCCCAGGGCCAGATTACATGCCATAGGCAAAACCTCGAAAGACTATCTGCAAATTTGCCAGGGCCAAATTATATGCTCATATGCACAACCTGTTCCACGGCCATAAAGTATCAACCTGATAGTCACCATACATCATCCTGATGTACACATGATCATCCTGATCATCATCACTACAACATCTTGCTGCATGTCATCTGGAGCAACATCCTAAAGCTCGTCATCCATGATCATCTTGATCATATAATGCATCCACCTGATGCATACCAAGTATCTACCTGATACATATCATCATACATGATCCACCTGATCATACAATGTATCCACCTGATACATACATAGATACACAATGCATCTAACTGATATATATCAACCTACATGATCTACCTGATCATACACAGTATGCACCTGATACATATACAGATACATGGTACAAGCATCCAACATGATGCATATACAAAATACATGCAGATGATCCAACCGATCATATCCAACATCCAACATGATGTGCACATACATATATAAATGATCCAATTGATCATATCCAACATCCAACATGATGCGCACATACATATACATATAAATGATCTAACTGATCATATCCAGCATCATCTTGATGCATATATAGAGCAATAACTGGAGCATCGTCCTGATGCTCATCATCTAATGCTTACATCCACATCCATGTGAAGGTTCCTCCTTCCAACATGCTTGGAATGGCTTCAGCAAATGTGTCCATCACTTCTTCTGCGAAGTGTCATCCATCTGAAGAACGCCAAGCCTCTCCCTGAAGTACTCGAACTTCACCCTTGCTAGTGGCTTCGTCAGCACATCTGCAATCTGCTCGTCCGTCGCAACATACAGGAGAAATGCTCCTCTCTGCACCATATCCCTGATATGGTGATATTTGATCTCTATGTGTTTCGACCTGTCATGAAACACTGGGTTCTCAGACAACTTCACACAACTCTGGTTATCACAGAAGATACCAGTAACATCCAATGGGAGATCAAATAACTCAGACAGTAGCTTCCGTAGCCATACTGCCTCACAACTAGCTGAACAGGCTGCAACATACTCTGCCTCAGCTGTACTCAATGCTATGCAGGACTGCTTCCTGCTAAACCAAGAGATCTCACCTGATCCCATATTGAAGCAGCACCCAGATGTGCTCTTCCTATCTACAGAACTGCCCGCCCAATCTGAATCAACATAACCTTGTAGGTTAAACTTTTCATTCACTTCATATTGGAGCCCATAATCAACTGTACCCTTCAGGTACCTCAGAATATGCTTTACAACAATCAAGTGAACACTCCTCGGATCCGTCAGGAACTGGCTCAATGTGTTCACCGCAAAGCAAATATCTGGTCTCGTGTTCATAAGGTACAACAAGGACCCAATCATCTGACGACACATAGAGACATCAACCGGCTCAGATGAAGTATCACACGGAAGCTTTAGGTTCGATGCCATAGTTGTGGCCATGGCCTTGTAGTCCATCATCCCGAACCTCTTCAGGATCTCTACTGCATACTTCCCTTGTCCAAGTAAGATTCCATCTGCACTCTGCCACACCTCCATACCTAGAAAGTAGTGCAACATCTACAAGTTCTTCATCTCGAACTCGGCTGCAAGCTTTCGCTGCATGTCGACAATCAATCTATCATCTCATGTTACAAACAGGTCATGCATCTACAAAAGGAGTATCACTGGATTGCCTTCCTCAACCTTGTAGTAAAGGTTGGCACCCGCTTTACTCTTGGTAAATCCCAAACTGGATAGAAAGCTATCTATCCTACCAAGTTCTGCACATATATGACTCCCTGTTATGTGCCTCAAATCCAAGTGGCTGCTCCACATATACTTGTTCTTCAACTACACCATTCAAGAAAGATGTTTTGAAATCCATCTAGTGTATCTTCCATTTCATCACCTTTATACTTCTCTATGCTGTCATCTACAACATGCTTGATCTTGTAGATCCTCTTGGAAGTCACTACAGACTCCACTTCAAGTCTTGGTACTGCATCCCAAACATCATTCTTCCTGATCGACGAATCATGGCATTCTTCTATTTCTTCATCCTAGATCCTCGGAACTTTAATATCTTCAATATATTCAATAGATATCTTTGTTGTTGGAAAAATGTTGTAGTCCTTCTTTTGTAGGTGAAGGTATACAGTCTTTCCTACAAAACAAGTTAAATAGCATGAATAGAAATCTCTCATAATTTTTCAGAACAAATTCTTACACATAAGGAAATATGTCATACAGTCATGCAATTATCTTAGCCAATGCTTCAATACAACATTTATCCACGTTCCATAACTTTCTAGATGCCTTCCAGTCTCTACCAGAACATTGTTAAGAGTTTGCATAGCTCCCAACATGTCAGCAAAGAGGTTTCATTCTAGATAAGTAGCAATGGAATGTTGTACAGTGCCATAGGCCTACTTACCCATTAAATGCATATTAGTAGTAAGTTGTTCATTAATGCAATCATTCTAATATGCATAATACACATCCTGAATCTAGGAACATTTGAACAATATTATTTAAACAAACAAATATGCAAGAAATGACAATACTTATCTTTGTTTGTTTGTTGGGTGGACTCCCTCTGAGTCTTTGCTTCCTTACAGGAGCTGCTGGAGTCCTAATCTGAAGTAGCTTCTTCTACACCTTTCTGTTGTGGAATGTAGAGAGATGGTCAAATCCCTCTGAATATCTGCATCCTTGTAGAAACCACTGGAGTGTGCTCCCTCTTGATCTTTGCTTCCTGGATTACCTGTTCTTTAATTCATTCTCGATCCCTCTATGTGATTCTTATTAGTATCATCATTGTGTTATCCCCGAGGTCTCATACATAATCAAACATTCATTAGTATAATCTTAATATTATCAAAACACAATAATCTCAAGCATGTATAGTCATGATCATTTCAAACAGAAATAATAAGCATTCTTATGCTTAGTTATAAACATAATATACCTAAACCTGTGATTGCTAAAACCTATGACTCTTTTGGTTAGTCATATCACCAATTAAGGTAAGAAACATAATATGCATACACCCATGATTATTCAAACCTATGACTTCATGAATAATCATTATCAATCATTTCATGCATACTTATATAAGAGAAACACATACCTGGTCACCATATTTGCTAGTTATGTCTAGCAATGTTTTCATGTTCTCTTCAATGACCTGCATAAATCACAAGTTAACCTATGCAAAAACAATTCATACATACCTCTATGTGATTCATGACTATGGATGAATCTTTGTCTTCATGTCACCAAGGCATGTTTAGGTTGTCCCTTCAATTTGTACAATCCTCCCTCTTGCTCTCCAATCACCACTGCATCATTAATAGTTTTACCCTTTGGCCACATTAGGACTTGGCCATCTACAAATGCAACCATCATGCCTTTTGCATCCAATGCAGAGATGGAGAGAAGATTCTTCTTGAGACCAGGTACATAAAGAACTTCTTTCATCTTCAAGGATTTTCCAGAATCTAGGTTGTAGGAGGCTTCACCACTTTCTTTGATAGGGTATTGATAGTCATCCCCAAGTTTCACTTTATGGGGCGATTCATGTTCAGACAGACTTACAAAATATTCTTTAAACCTAGTCATGTGTTTGGAAGCCCCGCTATCAATTAACCAATCATTACAACCATGAGAAATAGTACCTTTGAGAGCAGAGATTAATACATACTCTTCTTCACTTGATGAGTCATCATCACTTTCTGCCCTAGCCTTCTTCTTTGGAGGTTCATCATCTTCGGCAGCATGAGCATGGAACTTTCTTTTGCTGCCCTTCTTCTTCTTGCTGGAGTTGTTTTTATCCCTTTTGTTCTTGGGACATTCTGAAGCAAAGTGACCCTTCTCATTGCATGTGAAACATCTTAGATCCTTCTTATTCTTTTGTTGGTTGTGATAGGATCTCTTGTAGTGAGAGTGATCCTTCTTGGGCTTGCTTCTTTTGGTGTGAGATGCGAGAGCTTGATCTTCACCTCCCATCTTTTCTTCTCGAGCTACAAGTCTAGCTTCTTCCTGAGAGCATTCCTCCCACAGTTTACTGAAAGAGATCAATTTCTTTCTTGCACAAATTCCTTGTATAAAGGAGGCCCATGACCTAGGTAGGCCATTCAGAGTGGTCATAACAACTTCACCATTGTCCACTACTTCATTCACGGCTTCAAGTTGTTCGTTGATCTTGAGAGACCTTGGAGAAGTAATATTGAATGGTCTCTCCATTCAACATCTTGACCCCTTTCAATTGATTCTGCAAAGTCATCTTCCGATTTATGTTCTTCCCTTCAAATAACTTGGTTAGGGAGACAAACATCTCCTTGGGTGCCTTTATAGATGACACGTGAGGTATGAGATGGTCTTTGATAGAATCAGCAATGATTATCTTTTCCTTGACCAAGTTCTTCTTGTGCAATACCTTATCCTCTTCATCCTCTGGGATAGGGACCTCAGAGCTGATGTAAGAGTCCAATTCATTTTCTTCCAGGATTAACCCAATCCTATACTTCTAGGCTCGGAAGTTAGCAGCCCATTCAAGCTTATCCTCAAGCTTGGTGTGGTATGACATCTTAAAGAGTACTTCAAATGGAAATAGAAAAGTTTCAGGTCTTACCACTTGAATTGCTGAAAACTGGATCTGGTCCTCGATTAGGGTTTGTCGAAAAAACCCTAAAAATTCAAAATGTGAATTTCAACTTTCTAAAAGGGTAGAAAGATGCACCTTGATGAGATGATCAACCTGGTGTATTCAGAAATTGAGATCTGCAAAGCTACACCCTTCAAAACTGCCTTTCTCTCTTCCCGGATTCATTGAGGAGAGCCCTGAATTAGGGTTTGAGTTTCCCAGAGATCTACCCAGCCAAAAATATCGATCCAAAGCTATAAACTTCGATTTTTACAAGGAGCTTCCAGTTATGTCTCCAGATTTCAGAAATTCCTATTTTTGTGGAAACCCCGCGTTTTAGGACCAAATCTGAAAATGCTCAGAATTGAATTCTGATTGGACAGATAGATTCTCCTTGATGAATAGAGTCAATCTACTATACTGCTTTTCCAAAAACTGTGGAGAAAAACCCAATAAACAAGAAACCCTTGGTTTCCGTCACTGCACAATGTCTTCTTCTCAGGTTAGCTCTGATACCATGTTAAATTTTGAGCATTAATTCACCATACTCTAGGATCTTTACTCAGAGAATAACATGTACAATATATCAATGCATAATAAGCATCACAAGCATCACAAGCATCAAAAGCATGAGAGACAAGAGACACAGAGTTTCCGTGGGAAAACCCTAAGGTGAAAAACCCCACAACTTCCTCAGAGATAGAGAGAGTAATGGCTCAAACAAAGTACAGCCAAAATACATTGAGATAGTCTTCTAGTAGCAGATGATCCTCCTCCTCACTAGTGCGCCACTTTCTGAGTGAGAGAAGTGTGAGTTTTCGAGTGATCAAATAGAGATCTCCCGATCTCTATTTATACTTAACCTGTTTGCCCAGTGACCTTATGGGGCTGACTTGTGTAGCTAGGTACATCCACAATATAATATATATTTCAGGGTCGACCCCACACATGGTGGTCTGATAACCCATCGGAAAGTACACACACTTGCGACACTTGTCAATACACATGACGACACTTCCTTATAGAGGAATAACACATCTCTTATAAGGGTACAATAAATATATATGAAATACATAGATGGAATACATTCCGAAGTTACATATACATCAATAGGTAGGAATCTAACTTGATATAAAAAACATACCTGATCATCATATTTGCTAGTTATGTCTAGCAATGTTTTCTTGTTCTCTTCAATGACCTACATAACTCATAAGTTTACCATTGTAGAACCAAAATATACATACCTCTATGTGATCCATGACTATGGATGAGTCTTTGTCTTCATGTCACCATGGTCTTGATCTAGAACTTGATTTGTACCTTCATGTTAGCGGATAACATTCTCCTCATACAACACCACAGTGTATTAGTACAATTATAAGTGTTATAACCCTAATTAATGAATGTCTTCTATCATGCATTCATTCTTTTACTAGGGTGATAAGACAAGTCTAAAATTAAACAAGATTGTTACTAAACTCAATAACATGAAGATAATCATATTATAAACTTAATCATGAACAGATTTCAAAACATACATGTAAGTCATACCTGTCAGATTGCTTGTAGTTGTTGTTGTTGTTCCTTTTGTTCTTAGTGAAATCTGAGGAAAAATGTTCTCTTCTTGGTATGTGCTGTGAGAGCTTGATCTTCATTCCCCATCTTCGCTTCTTGATCTATAATCTGAGCTCCTTCCTGTGAGAATTCTTCCCACAACTTACTGAAAGAGATAAGTTTCTTTCTAGCACAAATTCCTTGGATGAAGGAATCCCATGACCTAGGAAGGCCATTACAAGTGGTCATTACTGATGAGTCCAATTTTCAGGTATTTGATAACCTTTTTCCCGCAGTAAAAACTCAAGCAATGGCGAAGAAACACACTAATTTGTGGGAAAAATGTTTTACCTTAATTATTTAATGGAGTTGTTTTTTACGATTATTCTTGTATGTTTGAAATGCATATTCAATAAACTAATTCTGTGGCAATCAAGCATGATTGAGTAGGTTCGGGGGCATTAAAGGATGAACGCATAGAAGACTGAGGGATCATGCAGCTTGGCACCCTATTTCCTTATTTATAGAGTCACTCTTGTTCAAGGGGAATGATGAGTCCAATTTTCAGGTATTTGATAACCTTTTTCCCGCAGTAAAATTTCAAGCAATGGCGAAGAAACACACTCATTTGTGGGAAAAATGTTTTACCTTAATTATTTAATGAAGTTGTTTTTGATGATTACTCTTGTATGTTTGAAATGCGTATTCAATAAACTAATTCTGTGGAAATCAAGCATGATTGAGTAGGTTCACGGGCATTAAAGGACGAACGCATAGAAGACTGAGGGATGATGCAGCTCGGTGCCCTATTTCTTGATTTATAGAGGACGCATGCTTGTTCAAGGGGAATCAACATCTAGACAGTTAGTTAGGTTCAACATTAAGAATATATAAATATGGACCTCTCGGGTAGCGAGAGGTCTCTGTTGACATTTTTGGAGAAACATTGTTTTACGTTTTTTCACTATTGAGATACTTCTGAGTTATAGACCTTTGTGAAGACATGGAGTTTATATTTTAATAGAAGATTGATGTTAAATCCTATCCAGGGTCTATAAGTTTCTTTCTCTCCTGAGTACGGGTTGGAGAGGGCCCCTCCAACACGTAAGTCAGAGGATTTCCATTTTTCAGGTATTTTTGATTATGTGTTTTACAGTGATGAAAATTTATATCGCATATGGAAGCATTTGAATGATGTATTGATTCTGTAGTAATTTATAATACGTTCTATAGTTCAGCAGCACGGTTTCAGTAGTCCTATAGGTGCTTTCTTTCAACGCACATTTTAATCAACGATTCCATATGTATTAGCATTGCTTTCAAAAGTCATGGTTTAGATCTAACGTTTATGAATGTTTCCCATCATGATTAATTGCTTTGATTTCTTAATAATGGATGTGTAGCATGAGATGATTGCACATCAAACTTAGTTTTGACATTTAAATGATTTAGATCAGAATTCTAGTTTTATGCATAAGTAATTATAGACCTTGCTTTTTTTAATTTAGAATAGCTCTGTTATGGCATTTCACTTTCATAGTCTAGATTCACCATTCTGCATTAGGTAAATTCATAGGATTATCTCTTCCACTTTCAACATTTTAATTCTTTAAAATAGATTTACTGCTTTTAGTATTTTAATTCTTTAAAATAGATTTACTGCTTTTAGTATTTTAATTCTTTAAAACAGATTTATTGCTTTTAGTATTTTAATTCTTTAAAATAGATTTACTATTTTCCTGTATTTAATTTTCTAGTATAAATAGTTTTACATATTGAGTACACAACCCATGAAACATTGATACCGACACCCAACCGCGACAAAGATTATCCTATAAGAGCACATATAGTTCCTGCAACTCTAAAGTTTGTACGTCCCCCAGGTTGATAATTAAAGTAGGCTCTTAGTATAACTGCCCTCATTAGGCATCCATATTGGGAGCTCACCAATTACCACTTCTCGATTTTCTATATCTTCTCCCACAGTTTCAAGTTGTTCTTTTATCTGGGAGACCCTTGAGAAATAAGACTGCATGGTCTCCGCATTCTGGATCTTGATGTTCTTCAATTGATTCCTCAAGGTCATTTTTCGATTTATGTTCTTCCCTTCAAATAGCTTGGTCAAGGAATCAAACATCTCCTTAGGTGTCTTCAGAAATGACACATGTGGTATGAGATGGTCTTTGATAGAATTAACAATGATCCTCTTAGCCTTGACCAAGTTCCTTTTGTGTAAGGCCTTAGTCTCTTCTCCCTCTGGAACAGGAACTTCTTCACTTATGTAGGTGTCCAACTCATTCTCTTCTATTATTAACCCAATCCTATACTTCCAGGCTTATAAGTTATCAGCCCTTTCAAGCTTATCCTCAAGCTTGGTGTGGTGAGACATCTTTAATAAGAAACTCAAATGGAAATAGAAAAGATTTAGGTCTTACCACTTGATTTGCTAAAAACTAGATCTGATGTTGGATTAGGGTTTGTCAGAGAAACCCTAAAAATTCAAACTTATGAAAGGATAGAAATATGCGCCTTGATGAGCTGATCAAGCTGGTATACTAAGAATTTGAAAACTGCAAAGTTTCATCCCTCAAATTTGCTTTTCAAACTTCTGGATTCACTAGGGAGGACCCTGAATTAGGGTTTGATTTCCCTGGAGCTTCACCCATCCAAAAAGTTCGATCTTGGTCTCAACTTCGATTTTTTAGAGGAGCTTCCAGCCATAGTCTCAGATTTCAGAAATTCCAGCTTTTGCAGAAACCCTAATTTTCGGCTTCACTAGACAGGACCCCAAACTAGGGTTTGATTTTCATTGAGCTTCACCCAACCAAAAAGTTCGATCCAAAGTTCTAAACTTTTATTTTTCTAAGGAGCATCCATCCATGGTCTCAGACTGCAGAAATTCCACGTTTTGTGGAAACCCTAATTTTTAGGGCCAAAACTGAAAGTGCACATAATTGAATTCTGATTGGACAGAAAGATGAGCCTTGCCAAGGAGAGTCAATATAGCCTCCTGCCTTTCAATATCTATGGAGAGAAACCCAAAAACAAGAATCCCTAGCTTCTACAACTGCACAGTGTCTTCTTCTCAGGTTAACTCTAATACCATGTTAATTTTTTAGCATTAATTCAATATACTCTAGGATATTTACTGAGAGAATAACAAGTACAACATATCAATCATATCAATCACAACAAGCAATCACATGAGACAATAGACACACAGAGTTTCCTTGGGGAAAACCATAATGGTGAAAAACCCCAATAACTTCCTCAAAGATAGATAGAGCAATGATACAAAACCCAAGCATACGAGATAGTCTCCAAGCAACAGCTTCTCCTACTCCACTAGTGTGCCACTCTCCAATGAGTGCGAGAGTGAGAAAGTGAATGATCAAATAGAGTGCCTCCCACACTCTATTTATACTTGACTTGACTTGCCTAATAACATTTACTAGGTCGGCCTCAACTTAATCACATAACATAATGCTGATAGGGCCGATCCCCAATAGGGTGGTCTAATAACCCTTTAACCCACATGACTTATACAGGGCCTACCTCATCAAGGTTCTCTAATAACCCATCAAGTATAAGTTACGACACTTACAATATAAATGACGAAATACCATCTCTATAGGAGTACAATATACATAAGTGAAATACATTCCGAAGTGACAAATACATCGACAGTTGGAATGCTGATGTATTTAACAGCTACAAGACCATACATTATATATGCAGTTAGTATAATTTCTAGGTTCATGGAAACTCCAAAAACTTCCCATTGGCAAGTAGGTAAAAGAATTTTGAGGTATATTGTAGGTACAATCAATTTTGACATCATGTATTTAGCAACAAATTCCAACTCTCTAGTTTGATACACTAGAAGTGATTTTGTAAGGAGCATTGATGACAAAAAGAGCACTTCAGGTTATGCATTTCATTTTGGATCAGGTTTAATTTCATGGGCATCAAAACAAAATCTCATTGTGACAATATATTCAATAGAAGTAGAGTATGTGGCAACAACCTCACCAACTTGTCATGTTGTATGGTTGAGGAGGATATTAGAATATCTTCATCATAAAGAAAATGAAGCAACACACATTTTTTGTGACAATAACTCAGCTATATCATTATCTAAACAATTTGTATTCCATCGGAAAAGCTAACATATTGATACCATATATCATTTTATAAGAGAGCTTGTAAGCAATGGAGAAATATGTTTTCAATTTTGTAAATCTCAAAACCAAATGGATGATATCTTCACTAAGCCATTGGCAAGGGACAAATTTATATTTCAAAGGCATAATTTAGGAATAGGCAGTCATGAAATATATAAGGTAGAAATTAAGGGGGAGTGTAAGAAGGAGTAATTTCTCCCTCTGACATACATAACCAGTCAATGCATTACTAATAGAAGTAAGTTGCATGATGCACATGTTATGATAGTAGATGTGATAGTATTATATATAGTTAAGTAAATCAGTTAATGCGGGAAACTTCCTGAACTAGTTTAGAATTGTTTATATGTATGAATCATGTTTTCAGTAGTAGGTAGAGAGTTTTCTAAGTGAATGAAGTAGAGCGAACATATTCCTATTATCCAATATCAAATCAGCTGTATCCGTGTGTCTTCTTTGTTTGATTTTAGTTCTTGTTATCTGGTTGAGATTCACTACCTGTCCAACAATTGACTGGGATCTACCTGGGATTGTTGTTCCCTCCATGTGTCACATATATACTTGTTACCAAATATGTTCTCATGCTCATTCAAGTGATATCCAAATCTACCATCAATACTTAAGTATTGTCACAAGATCACAAGTTCTGGTAATTGTCTCTAATTGTCTTCAAATCTGATCATTCTTCTTCAACCATTCTTAGGTTCTGATCTTTGCTATAGGATAGATATTCTAGCAAGGTTGTTTCCTTTCATGCAAGGACTTGCACTCCATCATTGAGGAAACACCAAGGAAAAGTCTTGGCCCATAATTCTTAAGCACTTCATGATTGTCCTTGATACTTGATACTTCAAAGTGTCCTCAATTTACTCTCATTGCATAACCTCAAAAGATATTCAATGATGAGCACAAATGATATCAATCCCATTTGAGATCAATGACAACACTATGTCCAACCGATCACTCAAGTATGCCAAACTATGCCTTCCAAAGGAAATTGGAGATGGGATAATGATAACATTGACTAACTGTAAACAAAAGAAAACAAAAGCAAGAATAAATTAGAAGTCATGATTTTCTTGTAGAAAGACACCGATAATAAGTGATTTTTGAATGTCTTAAGCTGTAAAATGCATATTAATTGGACTTAAGGAAAAAAATCAAAGCCTACATGACAACAATTGTTATTAAATAGGAAAAATTTTAATCGACCTCTATGAAAGTTAGGATGGATAGCAAAAATTTGCAAGCATTTGAGGCATATCTTATGGAAATCTATTGCTAATTGTTGCAATTACCTCACCTTCTTTTTGTTTGTGATTGAGTTTCCAGAATTGGCAACTTGACGAGCTTTATATATCCTTTTCTTTCCAAATTATGGACCTCGAATGTGGGTGGATGAAATCAAGGGCATCTCCACATCGAGCCCATTGTTCAACTACCAAAAGATAAAAGAGTTTCCAGCATAGGTCCTCCAAACCTGTCCTTCCCGAAAGAAGGCCTTACTTTTTGTGCTGGGATCTCCATTGCACATATGGTTTTGACCTTAAAAAAATTGAACATTAACCCTCTTGGAGAGACTTTGGTCCAGTGCTTCCAAGGGTGCTATTGTGCTCTTGCTATAGACATTTCCCATGTGCTCAGGGTTGAGCGAAGTTAGAATACACCATATATGAAATACACATATTTGCGTGTCATTGTTGCCACCTTTTTTTAACTAACTGGTGGAGATTATAGACTAGTTTATTTTGAGCGTCATGGGCATTGTTATCCGTCGTAGTTGGGGGATTTCTTGCCGTATCTACTATCTTGGATTTTTGTCTTGGCTACTCGCTTGGCTTATTACATGGTTGGATTTCTACATCTATGCACTCTTGGGCCATCAATGGCATTAGTGGTAGGCAATAAGTCTTCGATCATTATGTTTTGCTCTTGGGTGTTAGACGGGATATGAAGGAGGAATGTAGAGAGAGACACGTGCAATATCAGTTGTTTTGGGTTGTAGCTACTGCTTTTATGGTGGCACAAATTATTTGGTCCATTAATTGACGGAATTCTCAAAGCTATTGTTTTTAGGGCTCGTTTCCACCCACTAGCTGGTTCTGTACTAGGGATGCAATTTCTAAGAAAATAAAGGCATACATATTTTGGTATTAAACGAGAGCATGGTTGTCTAATAATTAATATTACATTTTCGATCTTTCCAGTCGGAATAGCGGGTTCACATTTCTTATTCTTATTACGTTGCGATTGCATGATTATAATGAAACCCACCACTAGCATGAGGCTCCTTGCCAACCAATAATGGAAAATCAAATAGAGCAAGATAAACCCTATACTTATATCCACCTCTCTACGTTATGCATGATGGTCACCAATTAAATTGACGAGGACCTCTTTTGCGTGGACGGACACTTGCCCATGTTGTTCATTTTCGGCTACTTTGTTGGTTGGTCATCGCAAGTAGCTACTATGAAGAATAACTGTAAGTGCCCTTCTAAGGAATATCCTCCGATTGAGACAATGGTAGCTATTGCTTACGCTCGAGGGTGAGAGGCTACACTGCGTAGCCCCATTACCCTTGTAATACCTTTATTTTGACTCCTAGATCATATTGGTTTGATAATGTAAATATTGTAAAAATGTAAAGTATGATTCCTAGTGTGGAGCTCAAGGCCAAGGTCGCACTAGTGAACACCTGGATTATAAAGGCAAGTATTTCATATATTGTGGACATGTGCTAGTTGACCATGGGAAAAATGTAACAGCATGTAAATATTTATAATACAAATAAAAGTCCAAGAGCTATGGAAGCAACTAAAACGAGTAGGCTGTGTTTATCCACTAGGGAGAGGTGAGGGGTGTGTGGGGATCAAATCCTTTGCTTCCAAGTGTCATCTTGAGAACCCCTCATTCCATAAATGGTGAGTAACTACCTAAGTGGACTTCCATGTTGATATTTATTTCTGTTGCAAGAAGGTAGCTGAGAAATTAGCCCATGAATTTAATGGAGCATGGGATGACTACATAAATCTGTATGGATGACTATGGGATCCGTTTTGGGTACCTAGAAATCAATCTTGCTCATGGAAATTCATTTTTTCACTCCCATTCCATTGTTGGGCAACCAAAGAGCAATTCTCAGCAAGCTATGCATTCCCAATGTGTTTTTGTTTATGCATCTACACATACAATTTTAAATATTTATGAATTTCACAATATGGACGTGGGGTGAAATTTAGAATCCCCAAAAGTTGTTCATGTTGCCTTCGTTGGTGATATCGATGGGTTGGAACGTGGCAACCCATCCACTTCTTAGTGGTAGTAAGTGGTTCAACAATGGTTTGTGCATTAGGCCTAGTGATAGTGCCGATTTAGAGAGATGGTAACATTGGTATTTCGATATAAAAACATCAACAACAACTTGTTTCAATTTATGTCCAAGTCCCTTTGCTATTTTACTATGTACTTGAATGTAAATTTGGAGCACCATAAATTAATTTTTTTTGAGGTGCCTTTAACCTTATGTAGTTGTTCCTTCTTCTTTTATAATCTATTTTACCACCCTCTTGCATCGCTCATTGGATGTAGCAAATCCACCACATCAAAAAAAGACTTGAAGTTCAACAGCTACTATTCGTCTTGCCTCTCTGCATCCCTTCAACGGCTACTGTTCATCTTGCTTCTATGCATCCCTTTGCAGGGACTTACTGGTTTGTAGCCATTCTTGTTTAGTTTAGGAAATAAAAGGAACAAAATACTTTTTTTACAAAGAGATTTTATTTCCATAGTCTTATCAGGAGTGAACGTTTGAAAAAGAGTAAAAACAATAGTCTTATCACGAGTGAACGTTTGAAAAAGAGTAAAAACAATGTTAGAAAAGATATTTCAATTCATCCATCTTATCGAATGATAAGATTTAAGTATAATAATAGAATTGCATTTTCTTTAAGAAGAGATTCCATTCCATATGATTGTGATTGTGAATTTATTAAAGGTGAAGATTTTAATTTCTTGAAACTTGTTCAACTCCACTTTTTTAATTTCTTTCAAATACAAAGGATTTATCTATTCCGTAAAGAGCGACGGCTCCACATGGGAAAGGTTTGCAGGCGCAGCAAATAGGCCTCCGCGGAGCCTGGAGGGACGATTAGCAGCGCCCGCTAGCAGCACCATGATGGAACCTGCAACACTCTAATAGCGTGGGCTGGTTATCAGCGACATAAAAGGAAGCACGTGGGCAAGTTGGATTATACATTACTGACATACGAAAAAAATGGCAATAATATTGGAATTCAAAAGCTGCTATGCCCGGATACGGATCCACATCATTAACAAGATACCACTGTCATTGGTCTTCTAGTTGGACGGTGATTTGTTGACCCTATAACGAGTCTTTGCAGCACCCGGATGCAACGTAAAGGGAAGCACGTGGGCCTCTTATAAAAAGATGACATAATAATATTGGTATTCAAAAGCTGTTATGGACCATTATGGTATTTTCCTAATATCTTTTGAGTAAAGTGAACAATAAAATATCTATTATGCTACTTTCGAAATTAATGCATAGTATTTAATGTTAAATTTATTACTTTTCATAAAGTTGCAAAACTATTGCAACTCTCTTGTTCGAATTATATGCAACATGTCCACAATTTGATGACACAAGCAAACCGAGCTCAAACATCTCGTTATTTTACAAACTCCAACACATACATGCGTCAATCCAAACCCAGACTCCAATACCACATGTATATATCCAAACCCATGTTCCAGCTTTCGAGGTACCTTTATCAAAACCTAACTATAGAAAGAACTTGCAAAAGCCCATAAAATATGGCATCTTGTGACCATACCGACTGATTAAATGGTAGCAAAATTTTACAAACATAATAATTACAATTACATTTATTTGAAAAAGGAGATTCCATTCGATCTGAATGCGTTTATGAAAGGTCATGATTTCAATATTACAAATAATCAGTTTTTTTCGAATACAGAGGAATTGATAGCCTTATCAAGAGTGAACATTTTCCCTCAGCATATCAAGAGTGAACATTTCCCTACCCAGCCAATTTCCCTTTGGAAAACAGCAGGAAGAAAGAGTAGCATATTAACGTTAATGACATTTTTCGAAAAGATATTTCAATGCATCCATCTTATCAACCGGTGAGATTTACTTTCTTTGTCCAATTTCACCTTACCACTTCCGGTTATTAATCAAATTAATATTTTAATCGTTTCTTCGATTTCACTTTGAAATATTAAATAATAAAAAAGCAGAGCATAATAATAATAAATATATCTATTTAAAAGGGAGATTCCGTTCCATGTGAATGCTTGTATGAAAGGTGATAGATTTCAATTTCTTATTCAACTTTCACCTTTTCAATTTCTTTCAAAATACAAAGGAATTCTCTTTTGCGTAAAGAGCGACGTCTCCACACGGGAAACGCTTGCGGGCGCAGCAAATAGGCCTCCGCGGGGGGTGATTAGCAGGGCCTATTAGCAGCACCCGGATGTGACCTGCAACACGCTCATTGCATGGGCTGGTTATCTGCGACGTAAAGGGAAGCACGTGGGCAACTTGGATTATAAAAAGATGAGATAAGAATCCAATGGCAATAATATTGCAATTCAAAAGCTGTTATGCACGGATAAGGATCCACATCATTAACAAGATAGCAGTGTCATTAGTCTTGTAGTTGGATGGTGATATGTCGACCTAGACAAATAAAGCAAGTGTTGGACTCTTTAAAAAAGAGATTCCATTCCACCTGAATGTGCCTATGAAAGGTGAAGATATCAATTTCATGTCCAACTTTATTTCTCAATTTCTATTAGAATTAGAAAAAAGTATGTTTTTCTCAACCTGCCCCACACAGGATTAATCAAATTAATATGCCAATTGTCTTCCATTCCACGTGAATGTCTTCCTCACCGATGACGATTTCGGTTTCATTCTCAAATTGGGAATTTCTGTCAAAATAAATAGGAATTTTCTATTTGGCGCAAAGAGAAAGGGCCCCAAAGGGTTGCGTGGTTCATACATGGGGTAAGGATCCACATCATTAATATTAATATATCGCTGTCATTAGTCTTCTAGTTGGATGGTGATATGTCGACCTAGACTGGAGTCTTTAAAAAGAAATTATGTTTTGCACAACTGACCTCACTTAGCGTTAATCAAATTAATATCTCAATTGTCTCTAGAAGAAAGTGGCATAATCATCATAATTACGATAATTACGTCACTTCTCAAATAGAGATTCCATTCGATGAATTATCCTCACTTTTAAAAAGGAGACTATCCTCACTTTTAAAAAGGAGATTCCATTTCACGTGAATGTGTTTGTCACCAATGACGATTTCAGTTTCATTTCGGAATTGTTGTCAAAATCAATAGGAATTCTCTTTTTGGGCAAAGAGCGACGGCCCATAAGCCATCTAAAATCAATAGGAGTTTAGATGATATATGCCATAACCCATATCACACTTTGCATTTTATGCCTTCTAATTTTAAATTCTAGCTTTGAGTTTTCTAATCTTACGCTCTTTGCTAGAGAGATTCAAGTGCAATTCTTTTTTCTTTCATGCTTTTTCTTAAATCCCCTATTTTTGAGCCTTTTGACTTCATAAAGGTTTTAATAGCCTTAACGTTTTCACGTTGAGTCTAGTTCGTGCTTTGTTTGTGTTCCTTCACACTGAAGGTCTTTAGTCAATTCTCTTAATTTCTTGTCCATCTTCTCAACATCATGCCTAGCCTTCAGATAATACCTAGAAACAATTTCACCCTTCAAATAATAGCGAGAAACAATTTCACCACGGTATTTATGAATACCCACTTTCTTAATGGTAGTAACTTTATCCATTTAAAGTTTACGGTGGTGGTTTTATAGTCTTTGACTTCCATATGTTTTACAATATTAGATTCAGAAGGGAATAACATGGGTTCAACTAGGGACATTATTAATTGAAAACAGATCTTTTTTAGCTTTGCAATTGATGTATTTCAACTTAACACAATCCTATTTAAGATTTCTACAACCTTGAACAATATACAAATATGGAAAAAAATTTACATGTTTACTTTCTCCTTCAATTAAGGAGAAATTGTTCAAATAAATAGATCTACCTCATTTGATGTATGTTCTTTATCTTTTTAGCCTTTCCTCTTCCGGCTACTCCATGCTATCTTCATTTTTATTTTTATTTTCTGTTGTTTTCAGGGTGTTGTAAGTAGAGTTCAAATTTGAACCCTTCCTAGCACTTCCAAAGGGTTCTAGCCCTTCCTAGAAGTGTAAAGTTAAAATTGCCCTTCAAAAAAAAATTAAAATCTAAATTTTACCCTTCCAATTAAGAAGGACATAATTTATATCAACATTTCAAAAGAAGGGCAACATTTGAAATTACCCATCCATAAATTTCAATTTCTATCTTGAAATTCCTATGATAGAAAATTCAACTCTTCAAAATAGTGGAAATATCGTAAATGAAAATCACTCATTCACTCATGTCACACACTCACTGCTCAGCTGTGCAAGATGACGAATGATGACTGACAACTATGAGGCACTGGCCACCGATATTTGACTTAGACTCTCGAGTCACTTTGGGTTGAGATCTAAGGTGTGACAATGTCTCAACGATTATGGTTGTAACAACAAAGAACCATTACTAGTCAACTATTGGGCCCAAAATGAACCCGAAACTTTGTGCTTACTACCTATGTGAAGTTGGCTACCAACGTCCACTCATTTTTCATCAAAATGAATTTCAAATGGTTGGTTTGATGAGTCCTTCTTTACAAGACTTCATTTCTTGCATGAATGTCACAAACTCATGGAAACTCTGAACAATATTCAATGGCATGCAACTACAAACAATGGCATGCGGCTAGGACCAAAAACCGTGTAGAGGTCGATTCATGCATTGATATCGAGAAGTGGCACTCGACACACGATATGGAGAAACAATGAGTTAAAAAAAACATTTGTATCAAAGCAACACAATAGTTATTAATAAAATTTCGAGAAAATGGCTTAGGAAAAGTCTCAATTTGATGGGTGGAATGATCATGATGTAATCTCCCTTCGTCCTTCCAAATATGTGTGGTTTCTTACTACATTTGTCTTTGGCGCTTGCCACCAAAATACGCATAAAAATTATATGTCTTTATATCCTCTTCTCTTTTAATCCTCATCTTAGAGTCATAACTAAGGATTATTCTCACCATATTTGTTTGGCGCTCACTACCAAAATACGTATAAACATTACATGTCTTTACATCCTCTTCTGTTTAAATCGTCATCTCATAGTCATAACTAAGGATTATCATGCATGCACATCCTCACCTTATAATATCAATTGGGTCAAAGCACAAATACAACCATAAAATATCAAATGTGTCAAGATGCAAAGAGTAAGAGAAAACTATAAATAAGTCTTATATTAAATTTACCATACAAGTATTTAATTGACACTATCAACTAAGATTTGACACATTGGATTGTTGTGATCTTCTTATCACTCCCTATCAATGTGAATGTAAGGCACTCTTTGAAGGTGAAGTCCACAATTTTAATTCTTCTTCCTCATTCTCATGCCTTTTGGTAAGACAATAAGGAGGGTAGTGGCCCATATCAACATTGAAAATGGTTTTGACATAGAGGTAGATACATTCATTCTTTTCATTAAATAACTTAAATTTCAAGACTGTGACTACGAATTCGTTGAATCACGGATTGGTACAAAACATAATAAATTTTAGATCTTCGAGCTCTTAATTACTCACATATCTAGAATTTTCTCAAATCCAACCCTTAACAAACTTCTTTTGGTGTTCTGGTTCAATTTAATGCACAGATTGTCAAGACTCAAACATGCAACGAGTTGCAAGGATCTAGTTAACTTAGGCTTGATTCCATTTTCCCTCCATCCCATACCTGTATGTTGTCGCAACAAGTGTTGAACAACAAAATTTGATACCCCAACCCCTCTTATGCTAGCATTGCTAACTTGCTTGGTGTGGAAGATTTTTTTTAATGTTTTATGAGCTATGTATTATTTTTTCATAGGTGCCTAATGCCCATGATTCTTACATCTCTTAGGCTTGAATGGATTGCCTCTTTCTGGTTTGAATTAAGTTTTTGGTTGGTTTTATATGTATTTTTTGGTTGTAGGTTTATTATAGCCTCGCTTTTCTTAGTGGCTTCTTTTGTACATAGTTAAAAGTAAGTAATTTTCTCATGGTTCTAGCTTTATTTTAAGACTATATCTAGTTACAATGTCCTACACTATCCATAAGATCACATGGATGCCACAATATGGTTATTGCATAGTCTAAATACTTTTTATGTATAATGAAATGTTCTCCAACCCGCAAAATACAAAATAATAGTTGTTATTTTAATGAGTTGTAAAATTAGTGTTACATATATAACAAATTAATGTGTTTAAATTAGGTTTTATTGAAAATATATAATTTTCATGTAAATATTAAGGTGTGCTTATTTGTTCATGATTGTAAAAATTTGGATGGGCAATATTTTCTTAATACATTTTTTGGGGAGAGTTTAGTTAATTTATACTTGTCAATTGAAGTACAAGTCTTTATATTTCCCTTCATCTTTTAAGGGTTCCAAGAACAAATGCCCTTCCAATTGAAGTTAATTCCCATCGTTCAAATTTTATCATTGGCTACAAGAGGTGCGAGGCGAATGAATCCTCGGGAAATGGAGAACTTAAAAATCTGTCCATATGGGATTCTCCATTATTCGTACGACACTAGAAATAAGAATCTAATCCACAATCCACAATCCACAATCCATCTAGCCTATCCATGATTTGCATGACACTAGAAATAAGAAGCTAATCCACAATCCATCGAGCCTATCCTTGGCAGCCTAAACATAAACAACACCAATGTTAGAACTGTGAAAATGACCCTTAAAAAATGTAGATATATATAATGTTCACTAAAATGAGTCAATGAGTTCAAGTTTGGCAACTTGATTTAGAGTCTCTATATATTCTTTACATGTGGGAGTTAAGATCTTGTAATTTCCACCCTTTATTTTAGGGTTTTTGGGCTAACTTGAGTATAAGGTATATAGAAGATTGGTTATATATATTGAAGGTTTAAATAATGAAGTACATGACTTAATGAGTTAAAGCAATTTATTTAAAGGCATGAAAAAAATTTAAAATGTGTTGGGATAAGTAAAATTTTAAATTTTAAATTTTAAAGGAATTTTTTTAAGATCGGTGGATTTTGTTGAGTCAAAATGTTTTAATTAAACTTATCTTAACTTCAAGATCTCAAGTCCAAAAAATGAATCCCCACTATACGATGGCCATGAAATGAATCTCCACTATACACTTGTTACACTCAAGTTAATCTTGTTGAGGGCCACTCAATGAAGTCCACAATCTCAAATAATAACTAAACACCTATCGGTATAATTATTGATAATATTAAAATAAAGCATTTTGTGAATATAAAATATGTACTATATAATTGGATGGTAAACACCTAATACACATAATAAAAATCTTAAATAACAAAATATGAAGTTAATATCTAATTCTAGTATATTAACATTTTATTTTACTAATTTATAAAAATAGCTAAGACTTCGATTATTATTTATATCAATCAAAATGTTAGTTTGTAAGTTTTAAGTTTCCATGAGTAGTCAATGTATAAGATTATATAATAACATCTTAATTTTAGTTAATATTATTAATATATTTGAGATTTTATTATTATTATTATTTATAAATGTTATTTTATATGAATCATAAGTACTAGCACAACAACTTGTTTTGTGGTCGGTGAACATCGATAGGTCACATGTTAAGTGCCATGAATTAATACAAACATTAAAACATTAAACTAACATAAACATTAAACTAACTAATATAAACATAACAAAAAATACTATTTAATAAGCATATCCTTTTTTTTAACCACCACTTAACTGAAACTTGTTTAAATCTTAATAAAAAATCATTTAAGCATAACAAGATACGATGACCATGAAATTAATCCAGATTGTACACTTGTTACACTCCCTTTAATCTTGTTGATCCACTCAAGGAAGTCCAAAATCTGAGATAATATCTAAACACCTATCGGTGTAATTATCATTAATATCTCATTAATGATAAACATTATCATTAATATTGAAAGATATTAGATATATTGTGATGATGTAGTCTAAATATTCTACAAATCTTAGAATCACATATTTTGGCTATGGAAATTGCATAAATTTTTTTAACCTCATCATTCTTTGTATATTTTGTATCATATTCCTCTTGTCTTGTTTTGTATCTTATTCATGTAGCATTGTTTTATTAGTATCAATATAAACCTCATTTCCAAATATAGTCACATTAATTTTATCATTTTTTGAATGGTTCTAACATTACTGAGAGTACATACCGAGCCTATCTCTTTAGTTAATGTGGGATAAGTGACATCATCCCATACACCAAATCATTTTACATTTATGAAATCTGTATTGGATTATAAATACCATCTTAATTTATCCCTATTCATCCATTTCCCTTAATATATATTTCACAGTGATTTAATAGCCTGGTCCATATATCTCTTTCCTAACATATTTCCTTTTATGTTTATTATTAAGTTTTTTTTAATATTTATAGTGATGTTTTTTATGATTCAATATTAAGAATATGTGCAAGATGTCTACTCTTCGTAGAAAAAAATCTCTCGCATCACCTACTCCCTCGACCATCCTACTATAATACACCAAAATATGAAACACTATCCTACACAAAAATGAAAGCTATATCCATTGTCATCAAACACTCAACCAACATAAACATAAATCCTCCATTACGAATAGTTGTATAGGGTACTACTGGCACTAGAAAATCACTCCTAATCCGTTGCATTAGAGGTTCAGTTTCCTTGAACAAAAAATTCTATCACAACACACTCTTGCTACTTGCTCCTACTGGTGTTGCTACCTTCAATATCCAACCATCTACTATCCATTCAACCCTTCATAATCCTATCAAACAATTCGTGCCTCTAGAAGGGAATTCACTTTCTAATCTCCAAGAGGAACTTCACCATATCCACTACATTCTAATTGATGAAATGCGATTCCTATGACCAACCTTTTTCACCCACATTGATGAACGTCTCCGAAAAGCATTCCATCGCCAAAAAAAACATCTCTTTCGGTGTATGCTCAATTATTCTAGTTGGAGACCTCATGACAGTTTCCTCCCGTTATGGACATTCCTTTCTATGTTGTCTCCTCCCATGGAACTGCACTCTGGTATAGCTTCACCATAATTGTGATCCTTCGAACTATTTTTTTTCAGCAAGGGAACACACAAGCATATGTCACCTTCAGAAACATGCCTGACAACATCATAAATACAATGACTACTTTGGAGGACTAGAACCTTCTTGTGCATAGGAAAAACTCCTTCCTTTTTGCGAATGACTTATCTACTTTTAAAGCTTCTATGCACTTATTTTCAACCAACCAGCTCACTGCCTCCATAATATTAAACACATGTTGAAGTCTTTGCAAATTCCAATTGCACTCTCTAATGTCGAGAACAACAACCATGGTGCCTCTATAGTTGAAGATGACCAGCTGGACCATACAGTATTGCTTTTCCCATGCCAACGAGTTATGTTAACATCGAACTTGTGGGTTTCGACTAGCCTTGTTGATGGATCACTCCGACAAGTTTTTACCATATTCTAAAAAATATAACCACAAACCTCCAAAACTTCCAACATTTGTTGGTGTTAACTTCACCAACTATAATGGCCCTCCATGGGATCCCAATAATCCTACTTTTCTGTCAGATCCACCTATACAAGGGGGGGGGGGGGGGGGCGTATTTAAATCCCACTTAAAATGGCATGGGATTTGACAATACATAAATCTCAGGGGATGGAATTACCAAAGGCTATTATAGAAATTCGTACAATTGAACGTCAGGGTTTGACCTTCACTGCACTTTCCAGAGTCACTTACCTGCTGTACCTTCACATCTCCTCGGCGTGTAGCTTTGATCACTACAAACAAATGCAAGAGAATCCACATGTCAATGGAGGGAAGCATGTAGAGGCCTTTCTATGATCAATGGACCTCTCATAACTCCTTTGTACATGTACCTGCTTCTCTTTTCCTATACTGCATATGTCAATACTTCTACTATACATTTCATTTTTACTAACCCACATTGTTTTTTTCCACACTCATTTAGGTTTATGCTCACTGGATTTTCCCATGTGTGCAACCACAGACTCCTCAAATACCTTTATGATTATGCTCATTAAAGTTTATCTTTCTCTACTTCCATTTTTATTGTAAATACTCTACTATTATGACATTATGGAATCAAATCAAGCATTTATACAATTATATTTGTTATTCTACTTCGATTTTTCTTCTTCCATTCCACCTTCTCCTTAACCATGCTTCATCAACAATAAGGAATCATTTTTTGCACCCCAAGGATGAAGAGACAACTTAGATATTCAATACAAAACCATTACGATGTGCCAGAACGGTTCTATGATTTGATTCAATTTCCAAATGGATTTATAGACTTCCAAAGGCGTGACAACCTCTTACAATTATTCTACATCTTCTTTATTTGTTATAGGAAGGATACTCGAAATTTCACGAAAATTCCATTCCTTTGTAAAATAAATATTCCCAATGAAGTCTTTACATTCGATAACATTTTAAAATGTGCATGTGGAAATGACAACCTTACTGCATAAAGAAAATAAAGATTTGGTGTAGGCTAAATATTCTACATTTTCAACCTTTTTCGAGTATATTTGCTGTCTTATTTTGTTCTAAGTCCAGTTGGAAGTCTATAAAAAATCTTACAATCAAATATATTAATTATGTAAATTGCATAATCTAGGTTCCACGGGGTTATTTGAGGGTGGGCCCTCACGTGAAGTTGAGGGACCTTTTAGATGCAATATTCGTTTCGCGAAACGCATGAAAGTTTAGTGAAACCAAAACACTCAAGTGTTTCTTTGAACTAGGCATGGGTGGGCCTGGCCTTGCCATGTCTTTTAACATGCAGGATAGGAAACAAAACACTTGAACATTATGTATTTCTATAACACTCAAGCGTTATAGAAATACATAATGCTTTAGCATTATGTTCAATATATTAAAACCCCAAAAGGGGCCACGACATACATTCATTAGAGGAAATTTCAACTTAAAATGTGTAATGCACCATATTTTGACTAGGCATGTTTATCAGTCATACATATTGCACTTTATTTGATTATTATCTATTGGGCTTAGCTAGACTGAGTAAACTATATTTTCGGCATGTTAGACTTGATTATATGTCTCTACTATGTTTATGATGTTATTATGCTTATGCTGATACTAGTATGATTATGATGTTAGGATGTTACTACTCTGATGATGTGATTATTATGCTATGTGGTTATGATTTTGTAGTTATCATGAGGTTCCTTTCTTCATAGTCATAGTGTATGTTTAATTATCGTCCTTGAAGAAATGTGATATATATGCGGTGGTATGTGGATATCAACCTATGATGTGATCGATTTATGATTTTATGTGATGAAATGAAATGATATTGATAATATGGATCAACTGATGATTGAATGGAAACATTTGTTATAAATGTATGGTTGTAAAGCACTAATCCATAGGACACAAGGACTATGTAATATTCGGATACTGGATAGGAAGTCTGGAACAATACCTATTTTGTAGAGAGCCTTGTTTACCAAAGTTGATGATACGAGGACACGATCCAATAATGTCAATAGCAGCAGAGTATGATTTGATAGGGTATAGACCCAATATGCTGAGAGGGATGGGTATATTTCCCACCCAATGTTACTATGTTACCCGGGGTCGTGGGAGGGCCGTGCTGAGACACACTCCCCAAGTTGTTGTGATGACGATGGTGAGATACCTGCTAGTAGAGTCTAGGTCCGCTAGTTAGCCAATGCTACCACTCTCAAGTTCTATGTGGTTAAGTTAGTATAGCTGGCATCCAATTTTGTACTAGCAAATAGGGAGGATGCAGATGTAGGTTAGGATGGGAGGATATGTTAGTTAGTACTGTTTAGGTTTGTGTATTCCTTGATACCGAGTTGGTGGTAGTAGGTACTCATCTTGTAATTGACTGTTTAAGTTAATAAGAGAATAAAAATAAGGATATGAAATCATGAAAAGGATTATTTGTTCAATAACTAAGGATGTAAGAGTATATATGTGTGTGTGTGTGTGTGTGTGTGTGTGTGTGCTTTTTTTGCATTCTTGGGGGAATTACTATTATTAGTTAGTTGGTATGCATAGGTGGGAAGCTGGTTGTTTATAGTACATATCCAATATGTGCATACACTGTCCATGCATGCACATTTTGTACATGTACGATATTATCAATTTACAATGTACTTATTATGATTGAATAGTGGTATGAGTTGTAGTAGATAACTACCTTAAGAATATATTAATAAAATTTAGTAATGAATGCTTAAGTTGTTAATGAGTAACCAAGTCGATTAGTCATGGTATGTAAACATTGTAATAATCAATTAAGATAAGTGCCATTGATAAACATTAAATTTGGGAAGTTGTACTATTTAACTCTTAATCATGATTAATTACACCATTAAACGTACCTTTTTTATTTGTAAAAGTGTACTAGATTAGTGCTAGGGTACTTAACAATTAAACAAATAAATATTCTTATTGTTATTTACCATCAATTATTATTATTACTATTAATTTTGATAATTATTAATTAATATTATTATCATTATTATTATGTTTATTATTAAACTAAAATTACTAATAATAAACTGTCCATTTCAAAAATCATAAGTGAATATGTTGAATTGTTCAATTACTAAGTTAAATATTATAAAGGTGATTGATCGAAAACTTTGTTTATGAATATGTAAAGGTATTATTAATTTATTAAAAGTACCGACTAAGTTAAAGATATGACTCATTAAAATATACATTAATAAAGTACTACCATGTCAGACAAATGATCCAAATTTAGATTTTGTAATTTAATCTAACCACAACTTCAAATTTTAAAGAGTCAACATGAGACTAATAATTAATCCACCATCTCATTAAGGTCCTAAATTGAACATTTCGAGAATCATTAAATGATGTACATTAAACCCATTGAATTCAACTTAACTAGTCTTAATACCATTGAACTGCTCGAGAAAAGAAGTACTGAAGAAATAATATTTTATTATGAAATAGATTGTAAAGCAAGCCATAAAAAGGAATGTTTCGGAGGGTGGTGGAGTGTTGGTTCTTTATCGGCTGACCCAGGTTCAGCCAAGTATCTTACAGACCCAACAAACCCCTTTTCACTGGCCCTCTCGGTGAACAGGTTGAAGTCTCACCCGAAGTGAAGATGGGGGGCTACAAAATAAGCTTTTTGTAACCGTGGCGATGTGCGGATGTGGTAAACGACCTCACAATTGGTATCTTCCTTAACATATACTTAACATGACAATATTAACTTGCGACTTCGCACTTCGCAGTTATCGACAACCTACAGACTAGGTTGAATCGCTGCTATATTTACTCTTATATAACTACACATCCATTATACTTAGTGTTATTTCTCAACATTCATGCACATGTGTTCCTCTTACTTTGCATATGATTTCCATTCACATACACATGAAATCAAA
Source organism: Larix kaempferi (assembly GCA_027924585.1). NCBI lineage: Eukaryota > Viridiplantae > Streptophyta > Pinopsida > Pinales > Pinaceae > Larix > Larix kaempferi. The sequence goes on along the minus strand of BSBM01000260.1, from coordinate 558,008 downwards.
TACATAAACATATAACAATATGAACTCAAAACATGCCATAAAGTACTCATACATAACACATGGATTTACGTGGTTCACCCACCAGATGGGAGCTACGTCCACGGGAATTGTTCTTATATTACTTGGAAGGGTAACAGTTCCAGTCTATGCACTCAGATACAAGACCTTCTCTACAATTAGATCTCTACGCACTCAGCTATAGAGTCTTTTCTCTCTTAGTCTAGATCTAACTCTAACAACAACATCCCAACCTATCTGAACCCTTCCTTATACGAAATTACTCTTATATATAGATGTTCCCAAAGGTCACATATTACAATAAGTATGGGGCAACCCCCATAGTACCCTTAAACCCAAAATCCCATGGTTCTCTTGTTGACCACACTTTTCCTTCACTTCGCTGTAACTTCGTTGTCCTATCGCATCGCTTTTGCTGACTCTGATGCTTCCTCTGACAATGCAGTTCTAATAGTGCGGCTCTGAGTCTACATTGGCGTGTCCTTTGCACCATTCCGATTCTTTACTTTCTACTCCTGTAGCTATCAAGTCATTGCTTGATCCTTAACTACTTCAATTACCTCTGGTCGTCCTTAGTAATTCATCTTTACTAGGGACATGTCCTTTCCTCTTAACTGCGCTTCGCTCCATACCCTCTTCCCGGGGATTGCAGAGTTGCTTGTTCCTCAAAATTGGTCAATGTTAGGCCTCGCCTAACTGTACTTTGCATTCAAAACTTACAGTAGTTGGGATGCACCCAAAAAGACCCTAACACTTACTTGTGGCTCATCCCTGAGCCACTCCCAGTAGGATTCTTTGACTACACATCGCTTGGGATGTTTATTTCACAGCAAATTCCTGAAATGTTGCGCTTAACTTTGAAAAATCCTCCTTAGTCTCTTGCTCGTATTCTGTGATTGTGTCGAGCAACATCGCTAATATTGGTTCTTGCATTTGGTATTTTACCATGCTCTCTGTCGTGTGGAGTTCTTGCAACTTTTCCTCGATTTGTTTAGAGAGTGCCAATGCTTCTTCTTTCCTTGGTTGCAGTTTTGATGAAGTCTCAACTTCCTTTGGCATGAGTGCCTTCAATTCCTTCTGAAGCTCTTTCGTTTCTGCAAAATTTTGAATCCTTTGCCTTGGCGGAAAATCCTTCATGGTCATGTTCATAGAGTCAAGGTCCCTCTGCTTCTTCTGGACTTCCTCCTGAATTTTTAGTAATTCGGGTTCCTCTTGTAGTATAGCCCATACCTTAGTGAATTCTTCTAACAAATATTGACACCTCACAACTTCTGAGGAGATGTTCTTTGTTGACGTCTTCAACCCTTACTTCTTTTATTTCTAGCGGAGTGCTAGGTTGTTGCCTAGACTCTAAGTCAACAATCTTTTGTTTGTATGCAATCTCCAATTCTTCCATTTTTTCTTTGAGATTGTCTATTGCAGTACCAATCTTAAGAATGGTCACTTCTACTTCAGGCTCTTATTCGTAGTCTGGGATCTTCGCAAAAAATTCGGCTACTGATTTCTTCAATTTATTCCGCCTCTCATGAGAATTTGCTAGCTCATTGGTATTCAACGTGCATTCATTCTTCAAATCTTTATAGCTGTCTTCCAGCTTTAGATGCTGGTTGTCTGAGATCATATCTCTATCTCTGATTTCCTCCAAAACCTGCAAGTGTAGATTATGCAATCCTTGAATGGGTATCATTCCCACATTAATATCCAAATGTGTGAGCTTCTTTGCACCTTCAGTTAGTTCATTAGACAGGAATATCACATTCTTCGGCTCTATGCAGACTAGCCGAGGTCTCATGGTTGAAGCAAACACTTTTATTTTTCTTCTACTTGACTCCTCTGGACTGTCTTCGGAGTCTGATTCTCTTATGAAGTCTCTTTGGGATTGTTCTACTCTGGTGATCATACTTTTTAGTTCTGTGAGGCCCTCTATCATGCTTGCTTGGAGTTTCTCTTGCTTGCTATCTTTTATTGTGAGCATCTCTTCAATATGCTCGCAGACTCTAACTGTGATGCATTCATAATCATAATCATGCAACTTTTCATTGAGCGGATTCTTACTTGATTTTTGCTTCTTTCTTTGCAATCCCTCTGACACGGCTGTGTCAGGGTTCTTCCTATTTTGTCCAGCTAGAATATCAACAGTTTGTTTCTATTCTTGTCCTTGATCTTGCTCTTCTTCTTGTTCTTGGGTGTCACTTTCATTGCCGCTTTCCTCATATGTTGTCACCAATGTATCCAGTGTGTTAATCTTCCATTCAAGCAAACAATCTTCAACGATGATATCTATTTTATGCACGTCGAGCTAGTATTGGCCCTCATACCATTATGGGTTTACTGGTTCTCTAGGATGAATGAATATGAGGTGTAAGCCCGCTTTAAATCTCATATTTCAGATATATGTTGTTGTGATCTCCTTAGGGATATGCGAAGTGTGCTTGATTGCTTCACATAGTTGCTGATAGAATGTGTGCAACTGCACATTGTTCACTCTTTGTCTGTCTGGATTCAAATTGCTCCACATGTTCGCATATCTGGGTCCTTGGCTGTCTCTAGTGAACACCGCTACATTTTTTTGTTACTTAGGATCTTTCCATCCCACGAATGCGATCAAGAATATCAACCAGCTATAATGAAACTGATAGCTGTGGTCTTGCGCATCTGCTACATCGTCAAGGAACTCATTCAAAAGGTAGCTCTCCCAGTTGAATTGTAGTCCATCCTTACCCTTGGCATCTGAGGAGATTACAGCGGCCAACACTTATGTCGGTCTGTATTTCCTTAATAGATTTCCTGCAAGAAATTGTATAGTGAACCATGTGGAAACATACCAAATTTGATTTGCTTGGTAGCCACGGGTTCCTTTCACCAATCCTAATTCTCTCTTCATCCTCCTTGTGAGTTCTTTGTCCTTATTCTTGCCTACTAATTATGTGGTAGGGTCAGTGCCTCTTTTGCTCAAGTGTGTAATTCTATATATGAGGTCGATGTTGATATCAATATTGCAGTCTAACCATAAGTATCCCTGGTACATGCATGGCAACAATGTACGCACAACTACTATGAGTTCTGGGCTTCGGTCAAAATGCAGAATTCTTAGCAGATTCAACAATCCTGAGGATTGCAATGGCGCAATCTAGTCCTGTGGTTGAGTTGTTGTTTGATTTGTAGATTCATCGTACTGTCTACACATATACTGGTCCAGCTGAAACTGAGGATACTTAGTTTCATGTAGCAACTCATGATCTGCAAATTTGCATTCAGGAATCTTGCCTAGCGAATTCTCTTTCTCACGCACATGACTCGACATGGGTGGCAGCGGAATCTTGTATTGTGGATTTTTCTTCAGTATTACTATTGGTGCATCATCTGTTCTTGGTGGGATATACTTTGGAATAAGTACAATTGGCCTCTCACGAGGTCTCTCTGGTGGATATTGCTTTGGTTTTTCTGTAGTCGCCGGCTTCTCTTTCTCTGTAGCTTTTTTCTTATCTTTATGTTTCATCTCTGGTGCATTTTACGGTGAAGCTATGGAAGTTCCACCTCTGTATGGATATTTTTTCATTACTGGAGTCTTCATAATTCCTTCTAGTATAGAATTTTTTAATTCCCTTAATATATACTATAGAACTTCTTGTTCATACATAAACTGTCAGATTTCTCTTGCTCTTAACTGGTAAAAACTCAGAAATTACGCGTGGTAAAAATTACAAGTCACGGTAAAACTGGTAACTATGCGATCCTTGCTATTTATAGCCATAGCTTCAATAATATGTGCCCAAAATGACTAAGTTAACATTAAATGATATATCCGTTGGCCAAATATTGCTTAGATCTTGGTCCTTTTATTTGACTGAATGCGTCTTCAATGGACAAATATGCCTTAAAAGCGGAAAAATCTGGTTTCCAAAAGTATTGTATAACGACTAGTTTCCAAACAAAACTAAAATGAATAGTTTTCTCTAGATTCTCTAACGGTTAGGTAAGTGGCGAGGTTCACTTCGCATTTTCCTTCTTTTGGTGTAACTTTGCAACACTACTCCCTTCTTTTACTTTGCAACTTGGCTTGCTATGTGTGCTTCGCAACACATCTTCAATTCTTGTAAAAACTGCACATTTTAACAAAATTGTTGTGTGCAGACTCTCTTCTATGTTTTAGTGTCCAATTTCAACTACACTTGACACTTAAAATCTATTGCATTGTTTAGCCTTTGTTTGTAGGAGTAGGGCCATCCCTGTAAGGCTTTAGTCTACTCCCATTGACAAGACCTTTCAATTTTTCTCCAAGTAATGTGGCTAGCTGAACTGCACCACCATTAGTGGCATGTTTGACAATGTATGGCCCTAAGCAATGTATTTGAATTTTTCCAGGAATTTTCATAAATTTACTATCATAAAGGAGGACAAGGTCTCCTACCTGGAAGAATTTGTTCTTGATGTGTCTATCGTGCCATACCTTTTCTCTATCTTTCTGGGCTCGTTGATGAAATCCTGCGATGAAGCAGTTTTCCTCCCATCCAATCAACTGTAATAGTCTGTCATCCATTATTTCATTATCATCCATATCTGTGAATGCAACAATTCTCAAGCTTGGTACTATGTATTCCATGGGCATGACAACTTCCTTTCGATATGCTAATATGAAAGGACGTGTATGACCTGTGAACTTTTTACAAGTTGTCCTATCAGCCCATAATATTGCTGGTATTCTGAGATCCCAATCATCCCTATTTGTATTGCATACTTTTGTCAATGCATTCTCCAACACTTTATTAAAGGCTTCTACATTTCCATTATCTTATGGATGATATGGTGTACTCTTATGATGGTATATCTGAAATTATTTTGTCAAGGCTTCAATATTTTTGTTCAAGAAATGGGTTCCCTGATCACTCATCGGAATTTTTGGACATCGAAACCTTGTTAAGATGTTGTAAAAAATGAACTGCGCGACTATAACTGCACTACAGTCCTTCACTGGTTTTGCTTCTTCCCATTTGGTTAGACAATATGTAGCTGTAATGATATATCTTGAGGCAGTTCTCTTTCCTGGTGGGTTAATAGGTCCCACTGTAATTCTATAGCCCATTTATCAAAGGCTTGCAAAATCACCCATGGCATCAATGGAATCTCATCTCTATGAGATGGTTTCCTTGTTCTCTGTCATACATCACAATTCCACAATGCTATTTTGAGTGTTTTTTTATAGTAGGCCACCATAGTCCTCTCAAAAGTTTCTACGCAGTAGATTTTCCTGTGTAATGTCCTCCATATAATCCTAAGTGTGCTTCAACAAGTATAATAGGTCTCTCATGTTCTAGTACACATCTACACAATACTTCATCTGGTCCCAATTTGTATAATTGTCCTGCAATTAGGGTAAAGTAAGCTGATCTTACTACTAACAGTTTCTTTTGCTACGTAGTAAGTTCTGTAGGTGCTAACCATGTATTTAGAAATTCTACAATATCTTTGAAGTAATCATATTTTATGTAGATAGCAAACAACTGCGCATCTGGTAGATTATCTTACAAATTATTAGGTTCTTCTCTTGACTTGATTCTTGAAAGATGGTCAGGTCCCGCGTTCAATCTTCTTGGCTTCACTATGATTTCAAAATCATATTCATGAAAAAGTAAAATCCATCTGCATATTCTCCCCTCTAACGCTTGTTTATTGACCAAGTAATTTAAAGATGAATGGCTAGTGAACATGCAAAAATGTGAACCTAGCAAATAGTGTCTGAATTTCTGCAATGCATACACCATAACTAAGTCTTCCCTCTCTGTTGTAGTGTAATTATTTTCCGTTGAAGATATAATTCTACTTGAAAATGCAATGGGATGATCGATGCCTCCATCACCTTGTTTTGCTAGTACAATGCAAAGTGTTACAGATGAAGCATATCAATGTATGTGAAATGGCTTATTACAGTCAGGAAAGACAAGCACAGGTGCTGTAAACATTTTTTCTTTCATTGTATCCAATCCTTTTTGGCAATATTCAGTCCACTTGTACTTTGCTTCTCTTTTCAATAGTTTCTCCATAAGCATGATTATCTACGCATATTCTTTAATGAATTTTCTATAGTATCCCGTGTGTCTCAATGTAGTACGTAGCTGCTTAACTGAATTAGGCACTGGGAGGTTTACTATGATCGCTATATTCGCTAGATCAACCATCAATCCTTGTTTACATACTGTGTCCCAATAAAATACCATAAGGTACACAAAAGATGCACTTCTTCAGGTTCAAGAAAATTTGACATTGTCTACACTTCGCTAACATCATCTTTAAGTTTGCATGATGGTCCTTCAAAAGGACAAATATTGTCCAGTCGTCAAAGTAAACTTCTAAGAATTTATGAAGATAATCCTTAAACGTAGCTACAACCACTCTTGAAAAGATAGCAGGTGTGTTCTTCAATCCAAAAGGCATAACAATGTACTGAAATGACCCCCATTCAGTAGCAAACGTAGTCTTGTGTCTGTCTTATGTAGCAATTCTTATATGATGGTAGCCAGAAAATCCATCAGTGAAAGAGTATGCCTCCTTCCCACCTACGTTATCTAGCACTTTGTCTGTGAATGGAGTCGGAAATGGGTCATGCAGAGAGGCATCATTCAATTTTCTGAGATCCACACAAATTCTGATTTCACCTTTAGCTTTCTTATATTGAATTACCATAGGATTTATCCATTCTGATTCTTCTACTCGTTCAATGATTCTTTCCTCTAGCATTTTGTCAATTTCTGCTTTCACTCTTTATTTATATCTTGGGTTCAATATGTAAGGTCTTTGCTAGATAGACTTCGCATCATGTTTGAGAGGTATTTTCATAACTCCCAAGTCACCTAAAATTCCTTTCATTTTAGAAAACTTGGTTGGAAACTGATCCCGATATTCGTGCATTAGGTTTGCGATCTGTCCCATTGTTTCTACATCCCATTAATCCCCAATAGAAGAAAACTTTGTCTCTTCATTGGTGCTAATATTGATCTTTCTGGTCTTCATAGGGTTACTCGGATCTGGAATTTCCAAATCAGGTCTTTGTACATCATGTTTTCTTTCAGACTCATGTATATTCACATCGCGAGGGTATTCATCTTCATTTCATCTAATGTGAAGTTATAACACTCAAGGAAATGCTCCAAATGTATTTCCCAATCTAGTTTCTTATACACATGTAATGAGACATCATCAAATATCTTTTTTTCAATGATCTATAGAGCCTAATTAATGCTCAAACAATCATCCTCAAAACTACAAGCTGATTAAAAATTCTTTATCATCATGTGCCAATCTGTTGTGCCTTGTCGAAGTTTTGTTTCTATATACCAGTTCTTTGGTATTAGATCCAATTTGTGAACAAACATATGAACCCATTTTGTTTTCGGTATCTGCGTCCATGCTTCCATGCTTTCAAGCAAGACTCTATATGATCTTTAGGGTCAGTCTTTCCATTGTATTTTGCTTGTAAAACCTCAGTTTGTTCAGCAAATCTAATTTCCATTAAGTGCTTACATTGTTCCCATGTGTTCAGGTTGTCTTTGTGCGCAACCCACCACCTAGCAGGTGTGGCTCGCAATGTTATATCTAAAGATGCTTGCTTATGTTCATCTGAAACTAATGCTAAATATTCATGAAGGAATGCGTGGATATTACTCAAACCATCATACGAAGGAATTGGACTTACCTTTGTTCCAATCCAACACGGCGACTTTCTTAACTTTGCACATCGTCTAGCTGATACTTCATGCATTTGGCTCTGCTAGTTTTCCAGTCCCGTGTCTGACTCTGATACACAAGAACTGTCACATATCCAGCTCAATGTTCCATATTCTGTAGGGTTAATGTAATCTGCTTGATTAACTATCATCTTGTAAATGCTATCAAGTTCTTGAGCTCTGCATTCTTCGCTTATTGGCTCAACATACCTTGTTCCTTGTGAAGGATCCAGGGGTGCGATAACCCTGATATCCAGTCCTTCAAATATCATTTGTTTTTTCTTCGAGTTGATAATTGTGAGATTATAAATTTCTCATTCAATCCCCAATAATGCTGGATAAGGATTACTATCATCTATGATCTCAATAACTTCAAATTCTTCTCTACTTCGTACTCCATCAATGTTAGAAGGAACACTTGATAATCTTCCAAAAGGTATAACCTTCTGCTGGTTATCTAATCTCAATTGTATAGGAGACCAAGATAGATTTGGTTTCCCCATTTGTTCCCATGTTTGATTTGTCAGCACGTTCACCTCTAAGCCTAGATCGAGAATGACCTGGTTCATTTCGAAATCTCCAATCTGCGTGCTTAGCCTCATTTCTCTTCCTGTCCTTCGATGGTTCTTTATGTGATGGAATTCTTTGTGTGCATTGTTCACTGTATTACACTATGCGTAATGTCCCAACATGTTTTGTATTTCTCCTAATGCGTTTTCATGCCTCAACAAATTTATGCAACTCTGTAGAAATTGTGTTATAGGACTTATCTGCTCTGGCGAAGATCGTGACCCACCATACAAGGATGGAATACCTAGCATAGGTGTCTGCTCACTTCACAAATGGATCCTTGTGGTCGAAGCTTCTGAGTCCTGAAATTCTTTTGTTGCTTCCATGAATACTTATGATCCTGGTCGTGTCCAGGAAGCATGAGGGGGACAACAGTTCAATTTAGTGAGTTGGCTCTGTTACGGTGGAAGCAATTAAGAATAAGCAGAATGAGCAAAGCAGGATTACACTACACAGATAAACACAATATGTGCAGACAATATTCAGGAATGCGAATTGTTCTTCTCTATTAGATGTAAGCAGATAGATTGATCTATTGATTGATATATGTTACAATATTATACATGCTTATATAGATTTCTGAGATGCTTGGGTTCCTTCCCGTTACATTCAGTTACAAAGAATAAGTTAGAACGGTTCAACAGTTTAACCATTACAGTCGATTGGAAGACATAGAGATAGTCTGTCGAAGTTCGACAGTTGTTGGTTGCATGTCGACGCTGCTTGTCAATGTCACGAATTGTGAGGTTAATGAACATGTCGAAGATGCGAATGTGTCGAGGTGTGTCAAAGTCGAGACTCATCGGAGTTGTGTCAAGTTCAGAACCTATCGGAGATAACCTGTCGAGTTGAAGTCCTGTCGAAGTTGAAACTTGTCAAAGTTGCATAAAATTCGATGAATTTCCTATTGCGATGTGGAACAGACATCCTTCCTTAAGAAACAATGGACCCCATTGTTTGCTCGTGAAGGTGAGGAAACTTGTCGGTCACTTCAGAAACAGAGTACCTCTTTCCTTGAGATGGGATCTGGCCAGCCTTGTCAACCTGAGAAAAGGGAATTGTGTTTGTCCTTGTATGGCGTACTCGTCGTCCCATAATGGTGCTGCAAGGAAGAGGCTCATGAACATCTGGATTGATGTCTTCAGGTTCTGCTATCTGCAAGTTGTTCTGTTCCAACAAGGGTGCATGGTATGGTCAAAGTTGTTGAATATTGTAACTTCTAAGAATATTATATTTGTACTTTATTATTCCGGAGATGTTACATACCTCCGAGGTGATCCTATTATGTATCCGGAGATGTTTATTCCTCCAATGAATTGTGGTAACTAGGGCTATTAGATCCACCATGTGGGGGTCGGCCCTGAGTTATTTAATTAGGGGTTATTAGACTTCATTGGGAGAGGTAGGCCCCATAAGGGAAATAGTCAGTCGGGAAACTAATATAAGTAGAGGAGAATGCTCCTCACTTATCTCACACTTGCATAGCTCGGAAAGTAGTGCACTTGTGTTTGAGAGGTCTGCATAGGAGGTAAATGCTCCTCACTTATCTCACACTTGCATAGCTTGGAAAGTAGCGCACTTGTGTTTGAGAGGTCTGCATAGGAGGTAGAGATGGAGACCTATTTGTGGAGCACATCTTGTATTTTGGTTGATCATCTTATTGAGGAAAGCTTTGCTGGGTTTTCTACCCCATGAGGGTTTCCCAGGGTAAAATCTCTGTCTATCTTGTGATTATGTTTCTTTCAATGATCTTTCTAGTCAAATTAGTTTAAACTTAACATGGTATCAGAGCTAGCTTGAATAGAACATCTTTCACAAGGTGAAATTATCGTTCTCTTTCTCTCCCAAAATTAGGGTTTCTGTAAAGTTAGTATTTTTGGATTCTGGTTGCATGGCTGAGTAGCCCTTCTAAAAATCAATGTTTTGAGCCCTAGATCGAGATTTTTGGTTGGGTAAAACTTCAGGAAATTCAAACCCTAGTTTTACCAAAAGTGCGACAAACCAAAAATTCTATTGTAGATCCAGAAAGAAAAAGGAAGCACATATCCTCGTAAGTGTTACTCTATCTTTTGAAACTCCAATCTCTTGGACTCCCCCAAGAGAAGATGGCTCCAAGCACTAAGATTGAAGACAAGCTAGAAGGTGTAGTGAATTTTCGGGAACGTAAATACAAAATTGGTCTCATTCTTGAAGAGAATGATCTTGCTCATTATATCAAGGATGAAGTTACAGAACCCACTGAAGATGAAGCCAAAGAAAATCATAGGAAGGATCTAATTAGGGCAAAGAGAATCATTGTTGATTCTATTAAAGACCACTTGATTCACTAAGTGGCATCCAAGAAGACTCCAAAGGGAATGTATGATGTCCTCTCCAGAATGTATGAGGGAAGGAACATCAATAAAAAGATGAATCTGAGAACTCAATTGAAGAGCACAAAGATGAGCAAAGGAGAATCTATTCAAGATTATTTCTCAAGGATCTCCCAGCTCAAAGAAAAACTAGATGCTATTGGAGATACCCTTGATGAAGATGAACTGGTCATGACTGTTATAGGTCAAACCTGCACCTCTCCGTCCGTGATCACCTTGAGCTGTTGATCACACAAAAGGGCAACTTGGATGGAGGAGCATGTTGACCTTAGATGAGAACTTGACGTACTCCACCATGAGCGATACTCTACCTTAACAGACTAGTGCTTGTACCCTACTCCAGTGTACAATAGTAGCGCTCAACCCTCATGGGCGCTACTCCTCTTCAATAGAGTAGCGTACAACATTTAAAAAGTCATGAGCGCTACTTGTAAAACACTATAGTAGCGCCCTGGGCGCTACTCCACTGTGAAATAGTAGCGTACACCTCGAAAGGTGATTAAAAAATAATTAATTTCACAAAGAGGATTAGTTGCAGTTGGTTTCCCAACTCCCCCAATTTCCTCCATAACCATCTCTCGACTTGAACTGCTTCCCTTGTCCTATAAATACAAGGAAGAATGAAGAGAGGGGTTAGAGACATGAAAGTTATAAAGAGACTCTTTCATAAGAAGAAGCTTGTATTGGAGGAGGTTATGCTAGAATATTTCCAAGCCAGAGAAGAGCAGGAGCCCAGGATCAGGTTGCATGGACACACTACAAAGTCAGGTATATTGTGTATCATTCACTTTTTTTTAATAATAAAGGTTGAAGCATCTTTCTCGTCCCAAATCATGTACTTATTGGATTATGTATGTATTTGGATTATGCTGGTTAATCTTTGATGTTTGAATCGTTGTTCTATTGCATCATTATTATATTGGCCAAGATACCTTGAGAAAGGTCCTTGTTTTACAGGTTTATAGAATGGGAGATTATATTGAGGATCGAGTGCAAGATCAAATAAAAGCTAGGATCGGAATTCGTTCAAAAGGTATTTTCCTCAAGACCTATAATCTATTTCTATTCGTAAACATCTCTATAATGCAAGTAATGTGCTTACCTATCACCCCTTTCAGTTTATAGTATCTGTTTCCTTACTATAGGGTAGTTTTTCCCGCCAACAGACTGGCGACTTTGCTGGGAAAGATTGTCTTTTTTCTCTAGGAAACCTTTTCTTGTTTGTCTTTCCAGAACCTATTAACTTCTGTAATCTGCTGAGAAGCCCTGTAGGTATCCCCTGCTTTCTCTCTCTGCTTCACTCAGTCCTTTTGCATCTTTTCAAAGTCATTTTTTGACTCTTTAAGACCTGATCACTACTCTGTTATACATACAGTAGCACCTGTATGATACTCTGTCTTTATACAATAGTGCCCATCCCCCCAGGAGCGCTAGTTTCCCTACCGCACAGTAGGGTACATTCCTGTAGCCTTCTGTTGGTTGTTTGGTTGAGTTTTCTGCCTTTTTGGGTGGTCTTCTGACTTTGTTTTAGGTCTCCTTGACTGATACTTGAGGTTTTTAAATTTTATTTGAGTCTCAAAACCTCACTTTGAGTATTTTTGCCATCTTTAGATCACTTGTTTACCGGTGAAGTGTTTGGATCAGTTTTAACCCTTTTTTGGAGACTAAGCATTGTTTCTTAGTGAACACAATTGCTTATCTTTGCCCTGAATGTGTGTTGCTGACCTACAAACCTGTTTGCTTTGCATTTGCTGTTTGTGGCAACATTTGTTTTCTCTTTAGGTATCTTATCCTTTGTTTTAGGTTTTGGTCCGTTTTGGAGACTTTAGGGTGTCTTCCAAACTTTGGATTTCGAAAATTTCTTGACTTCTTTGTCTTTTTCCTGTATCAAGTGAGATTGGAGCACTTCAATTTGCTTCATCTTTCAGTCTTCGTGTTAGTAGGGTGGTTGTTAACTCACTTGCCTACCAATTGGTTGGCTTAGTGGTCATTTTAGGGTTTGGTGCTTTGGGGCATTCCTCTTGGGTTTGATTTCCGGTGTGTAGCATATTTCCTTTTTTGTTTTCTATCCACTTTGTTTCCAAGTGTGAAGGCCTTTTCTCTTGAAAAAACTTGCAGGACAAGCCTTTGTCGAACCATTGTTTTGACAACTGTGAGCTTAAGACCCTTTTTTTCCATACTTACACATCTTGTATAAGTCTTATTTGCTTCATAATTTTAGAGTCCTTTTTCGTTCATAATAACAGAAAAAGAAAAAAATTGATAGCTTAAGAATAGTGAGGCTTATATCTTTTGCAAAAGAGCATAGTTTGTTTTGTTTATAATTTTAAAAGAAAAAAAAAGAAAATTTGCTTAGACTTGTTTCAGTTTCAATTTGGAAAGAACATTAAATGAAAAAAAAAAAAAATTGTTGTTGAAAGTTATAATTTATGCACTTTGCTTTCCTGTTGCAACCACGCCACACAAACGCACTACCTTTTGTGTAATAACATCCCTAAAAATATTTAATAAAATTAAATAGCAACAATTTTATTTTTTAGGGATACACTACACCAACTAGTCTTAGTTAGGATCTTGGGTTTAAATCACCTTAAACCACCCAAGGTCACACATTATGCAAAAATCGTAGTTCGACTATCACAGGTAAACCCACTTCATTCAAAGCTTTCCTGGGATCTATGTAGTAGGTTTTGTGAGATCAGATTGTTGGGAATACTCCTCCTACTTTCTGTTTCGAGCATATACCAGGATTGGATCGCGTTTGGGGACTCTTTTGAGTTTCGGGCTTAGTTACCCTGCCCACGCCTTCCGATTCGACCTGAGACTGTTCCCCCAAAAGTTTTCGGTGTTGTGGTATCCTTAGTATCTGACCATAGGTTCATACATAGGTGACAACGGAGGGTATATCTACTGTACCTAGGACAGACGTGGGAGGAAATCCCTTGCAGGTCTTTGGGAGGGCGGTTGGGTGAGTCCAGTGCTTGCACCCTTAGTCATTGTATTGTGGACCTTGGGTAACTGTCCTTTATCCTTTGTTGATCTATTATGGGCCCTCATCATCCCAGACTCTTCTTCGGAAGGCATCTTGTTTGCTTGGTTTGCATACTTAGGAATTTTTAGTCAGCGTGTTGTTTTCCCCCTAGTCTTAGTGGCCACTAGGTTTTCTAGTTTTATTTTTATATATAATCATGGAAAACCAGGAATTTCGTAGGTCAAGAAGGTTGCAAAAACTTCCTCCACTTAGAATAGAACCACTACCGCCAGTTAGACGACAACGGGTAGACCCCAGTATTCCTTTGGAAACCACTGGTGAAATAGAACTTCCCGAGGAACTTTTTACAATGGAAAATCTGAAAATAGAAATTCCTGAAGAACTACCACCTAAAATAGAGTTTCCTGAAGAACTACAAACTGCAACAGAAAGCCCTAAAATAGAGGTTCCTGAGGAACCACAACCGGGGACTCCAGATCAGCTACATTTTAGTTCAGTTGAGATTGAATATCTCACTTCTGCGGAAAACTGTACTCCTTTTAATCCTCCTCTGACTAATCTTAGAGTTCCATTGCTGATACCCATTGGTTTCCAGCAACCAGATTATAGTGCATATAATTTCACACCTGAACACTTTATGACTAATCTGGGAGGCAAACTTGGAGTTCCACAGACTCCCACCATAGGTATGAATACCAATACTATAAATCCTCCTCCTACTGCTACATCGAGTTCGGCACATACAACCTATATGTCCACTCCTTCCTTTAACTTTAATACTGGTTCATTAGGTATGCCGAGTTCAACAACTATGGCATCTACCTCTACATCTACTTTTGGACCTAGCAGTACAACTAATCTAGTTCCACCTCCTGTGACTCAACCATTATATAACATACCCAGCACGTGGATTTCCACACCTAATATAGGGCCAAGTGCTTCTGCAACTGTGCCTGTCATGAGTACCATGACCGCACCGTCTACGTCAGCTACTATTGGTTTCAATACCTTTGCAGGTCCCAACATGAATCAAGGTAATATACTTGTAGGAAACGTCCCTTTTTCGTTATTTTCAGGGGGAGGGGGTAACATTTTTAACCAGCAATATGGCGGGGCTAACGCCCAGCCACAGTGGACGAACCCACAGAGCACTAACCCACTTTCATATGGGTGGGGGAATTTCAATAATACTTTTGCGCAACAACAGACGACAGGGGGAAACCCCTACCAGCAAGTGATTGGGGGAAACCCCTATCAGCAGATGGCCGGGGGAAAACCCTATCAGCAGATGGATAGGGGCAACCCCTACTAGCATATGGCTGAGGGAAACCCCTACCAGCAGATGGCTGGGGGCAACCCCTACCAGCAGACGGTCGGGGGCAATCCCTACCAGCAGTTCATGGGTCAAACTATGGGTGGTTCCCCCTTTACGGCCCCAACTTATCAAATACCATCTTGCAGGCCTCGTTTACCATTTCTGGCAACTTTAAATCTTCCAGATCTTTCCAGGTTGACAAACGATCCAGTGTATCATAATGCCACATGGCCACCAGTTCCTACCAAGTTACTTTCGGACATTCCAAATTTTGAAGGAAAAACTAGCGAGGATCCTGGTGACCATGTCACTACTTTCCATTTATGGTGTTCCTCGAACTCCTTAAATGAATATTCCATTAGGTTGAGACTATTCCAGAGAACCTTAACCGGTGCTGCAGCTAAATGGTACATTGAGTTACCAGCAGCCACTTTCTTCAACTTTTAGGATCTCGCGACTGTTTTTCTGAACCACTTCCAGCTTCCTGTTCAGTATGATGCCGGAATAGACCTTTTGTCTACATTTAGGAAAAATAAAGCCACTCACTTATCTGATCACATTCAGGAGTGGCGAAGATGGAAGAGGCTCATTAAAGCCAACATACCTCCAGAATTTCTTCTTGAGTGGTACTCGAAATCACTCCTTCCTTATATTTCTAAGGAAGTAGCTACTTCTGGAGTATCTACCGAGGAAGAAGCCATCTTACAGACCCAACAGTTAGACCTTGTTTATGCACAATATGGGTTACTTTATGAAATTATACCTGATGCACCACGATCAAATACTGATTCGAGTAGACCTAAGCCTGGACCACATGCTGACGGCATAGTGGGTTCAGTTGATTCTGTAGCTTTCAAAGCTTTGACTAAACAGTTTCATGCCTTATCTGTTAAACAGTCGACTATAGAAGTTACTTCCGTCACAACCTCTCCTTCTATTTCTGAATCTATTAATAAGGTTTAGAACAATCAAAAGGGCCCTCGATAGCCCAGTAACAAAAAGAAGTGCAAGAAAGGAGAGGGGAACCATCAGAAGCCCAAAAAAGAGAATGCCGAGGAGGGTAACAAAGAGAAGAAGAAGGTTAAGTTCCCTTGTAAACTTTGCAAGCAAAACCAAATCACTCATCCATGCCCTCTACTCGAAGAAGCCCAGAAGTTGCTTCAAGAGAAGAAACCTGCCGTAATGAAAGATCCATTCTCTAAAGGGTAGGGTTCAGCTTCTGGATCCTCCAATGCTAGGGGCACCACACATGCTTCAGTTGATCAAAATTTTATTAACATGGTTAATTCAGATGCACTCTTACAAATAAGAGCCAGGAACTATACCCCAGACACACAGAAAAAGGATAAAGAGATTCCAAAATCCTCCACTCCACTCCACATACCTATGGACCCAATGCCCAATATCCCGAAAGGTGTCTTGAAATGGGCATCACACAACCCCAACACTCGAGCTGCCTCTAATTGCAATGTGGTTGAGTATCTAGCCCAGACCCCTTGTGCCATGTCTACCTTAGAAGTCTTGCAAAGTTGTCCTTTACAACGAAATGCACTTCTGGCAGCTATTGGAAGTATGGAATCCTCTAACATGTCTGCATGATTTGATATGGATGATATCAAATACCGGTTGTCGTACCATGTTTCCCTTCAGATAGAAGTTGTCCATGGCCCAATGACAATTAGACGAGCTATCATAGATGAGGGTGCGTCGACTTGCGTAATGTCAATTTCCTGTTGGAAAGCTTTGGGTTCTCTTGAGTTAGCCCCTTCTAACACGCTGCTTACTGCATTTGATGGCAGGAATTTCCATGCACACAGGGTTTTGCCATCATTTTATGTCACTTGGCCGGCAAGATAGTTGTTGTAGAAGTAGAAGTTCTGGATGCTCCACTTGATTACAACATGTTATTAGGCAGGAGCTGGAGGTATGCCATGCGAGCTATTGCATCAACAGTTTTTTGAGTTGTTATGTTCCTGTTTGAAGGTAAGGTCGTTACAGTCAATCAGCTTTCTTTCACTCAGAGAAACAACCAGACTTCTTCAAAAACCACAATTCCCTTAGTTGATCAAACCGCCCCGGTTAGTGAGAGTTTAGGAGCAGGGATTTACATGTCGTTAATAGGCACTTTCTACCTTCCTTCCCTTGTTCTTTTTATGCGTTATGATGTGGGTGCTTCTACTGAAACTTTCACGGTTGGTTTAAGAACTGATCCGTGGATCCTTCCCACTACATCGGAACCTTCAGTGCCTTTATCAACTGCAGAAGTAACCTATACGGAAGCACAACATGCTGCAATGGAACAAATCATGACTCTGCCAATCTCTACCAAGTCAGATATGGACTATGCTCCGGCATGGTCATTGAATTCCACCCACTCGTTTGATTTTCTAGACACGGTTTTGCCATCTAATGAAGCCATCTTGGAAGCCATGATGGGTCTGGACCAACCATGGGAACATATGCATCACAGGTCCTACTTGCTTCCAGATCTAGATAGGATTGAGAGAGCAGAATTCCTTATGAGACCCGGTGGATTTGTTGATTTGTCATCTTCTCCTTCTACTTCAAGAGCTGTTTATGCTGAGGGAAATATGGCTAATATATCGAGGACAATTCTGATTAACATTTCCACCCAAACCAGGGTTGTGGAGAACATTTTTATTGGTGCAGACTGTTCTCTAGAAGAGATCGCTCTGTATACAAAGCTTTTCAAAGAATTCCACGACATTTTTGCCTGGTCATATGAGGAGATGCCAGCCATTGACCCAGCCATTGTGGAGCATGTCATCATGACATACCCTGACGCAAAACCTGTGAGACAAAAGCTTCGTCCTGTGAATCCTAGAAAAGCGGCCGCCATCAAGGTGGAGGTTGAAAAGTTGCTTAAAGATGGATTCATCTATCCGATTGACATGACGGAATGGGATTCAAATCCTGTTCTGGTTGATAAGAAGCAAGGAACCATTAGAGTCTGTACTGACTTCCGGGACTTGAACAAAGCTTGTCCGAAAGATAACTACCCTACACCATTTATTGATCAAATCATAGATGCTTGTGCGGGACATGAGATGTTCTCTTTCATGGATGGATTTTCGGGATAAAATCAAATACAAATCAAACCTGAAGATCAGCATAAAAAAACTTTCATTTTCCCATGGGGGACCTTTGCTTACTGGAAGATGCCATTGGGCTTGAAGAATGCTGGAGCTACCTTCCAGCGAGCGATGAATTTTGCTTTTCATGATATCAAACACATAGTAGAACCTTACTTGGATGACCTCCCGGCGCAATCTCGAAAGAGACAGGATCATCCAGCTCATCTTAGACTGGTTTTTGAAATAAGCAGACAATATAAGATTCGTTTGAATCCTAACAAGTGTGTGTTCTGTATCGAATCGGGAGGTTTACTGGGCTTCATTGTCTCCATTCGTGGCATAATGGTCGACCCGCTAAAAGTAGAGGCCATTGTAAATCTACCTCCTCCTCGCACCTTGCGACAACTCCAAAGTTTGCAAGGCATGCCTAATTTCTTACGGTGATTCATCATAAACTATGCTAAGATTACCAAAGGTTTTATGAGACTACTCAAACAAGACTCCTACTTTGTGTGGGACGAGGTTGCTCAAGCATCCTTTGAGGCCTTGAAAAAGGCACTTCTTTCAGCACCCTTGTTGAGCCCGCCAAACTACGCAAAAGAATTTCTTTTATATTTGTTAGCGTCTCTTAATACAATTGGCATAGTATTAGTTCAGGAGGACGATACACTCCAAGAGCATGTCATCTACTATCTTTCTTGCGCATTGATAGCCCCAGAGGTTAAATATTCGCACGTTGATAAGTTCGCACTTGCCGCAGTCTATGCGGTACAGAGGCTTCGTCACTATATACTTTTACGAACAACTACTGTGATAGCAGAATTTGATCCCTTTCAGTATGTTCTCACTCGACGAATCATCGTTGGGAAATATAATAAATGGATTGTAATCCTACAGGAGTTCGATTTGGTCTTTCAGTTGGCCAAGTCGAAGAAATCACTAGTGTTCGTTGAGTTAATCTCAAAGTTTCCGAGTGACCTAGAGCATTTCGAGGAAGAGTCATCATTCCTAGATGAACATATCTTCCTCATTGCTTCCTCTGATCCATGGTATGGGGATATCTTAGCATATCTCCAGACCTTGAGTTGTCCTACTAATTTTTCTCGAGAAGAGCGATGCAAGCTGAAAAGCCATGCGAAGAACTATCTCATCATCTTAGATACTTTGTATCGACGTGGGGTAGATTCCATGTTACGACGTTGCTTAACTCTAGAAGAAGCTAAAGCAGTATTAAATGATGCCCACAGTGGAGCTTGTGGGGGACATCTTTCCGAGTTGGCAACAACCCAAAAGATACTGTGTGCCGGCTATTTTTGGCCCACGATCTTTAAATATTGTGTGGAAGCAGTGAAACACTGTTGGCCGTGTCATTTTTTTACCAAGAAAATGAGGGCACACCCAGATCCTCTTCATCCTGTGATTACAGTAGGTCCCTTCACAAAATGGGGGGTTGATTACATGACTTGCAATCCAGTTTCGGCTGGAGGGCATCATTACATCATCGTTTCCGTTGACTACTTTACCAAGTGGGTGGAGGGAATGCCTACTATCAAGGCAAATGGATAAACTGCAGCTTATTTCGTGTTTAATCAGATTATTGCACGGTTCAGCATACCTAAAGAGATACTGACTGATCACGACAGTCATTTCTAGAATAGCATGATGACCGAGTTGTATACAATGCTTGGTTTTCGACAAGAACATTCGTCTTCATACTATCCACAGGAGAATGGACAAGTCGAAGTAGTGAACAAAACTTTAAAGGTTATACTGCAAAGAACTGTTAATGCAAGTCGAAATAACTGACACATCATGCTGCACCCAACTCTTTGGGCTTACTGAGCTAACGTTAAGACTGCTACCGGGTTCTCTCCCTTCCAACTTGTGCATGGGATAGAAGCAGTCGTCCCGATTGAATGCGAGATTCCTTCGCTGAAACTAGCCGTTCAGTTACTACCAAATACTTCAGTATTAGTAGAACATTTGTTACACTTAGAACATCTAAATGAGCAGCACCGCGATGCGCTCACAACAAATGAGGTCCACAAAAAATGAGTCAAAGGACAATATGACAAGTCCGTTAGACCTACAGTTTTCCTTGAAGGAGATTTGGTCTTACTTTGGGATCAAGACAAAGAACCTCTAGGACCTGGCAAGTTCAAGTCCATGTGGTTCGGGCCTTATATAATTTCCAAAGTACTGAAGAAAGGTTCCTACAAGCTGGTATATTACGAGGGTAATAAGCTGACCGAGCCTAGAAATGGGCTCTACCTGAAGAAGTACTACGCTTATGCTGTCATGCTTTTTCTTGTAACATAGCTATATATTTTGTAGAGCTAGTTTTTTGTTTATGCTTGTTAGTTAATCTTATGTGTGTTTTCATTTCGTGTACCAGATGTTGATTGAACATTTCTTAGGATTTGCTGATGGTGCTAGTTGCCACACCCGACAGTTGGCTTCAGCAGCTTGGGTCATTTACTCACCCGCTGGCCAACTAGTCTCTTCGAGGGGGGGGTTTGTTTGGGTCCCACTACAAATAATGTGGTTAAATAAAGTGCAGTTATATAACTCCTCCGAGATGCTCTCAGCCATGGCATTTCACATTTGGAGGTAAGACTTGACTCACAACTAATTGTATTTCAGTTAACGGGTGTTTACCAGATTAGAGATCATGTATTGCTACATTAGTTTCTACGAGTTAGACTATTGGAAAGACAGTTTGATTCTATTATATATGAACACGTTCCAAGAAATTTAAACGCATTAGCTGATTCATTTGCAAACTATGTTCTAGAATGGCATTTGTATCATACACTTTTATAAACAACATTGCACACATAAAATTCAAACAAATACACATGTAAATAACCGATACTATATATAGCCGATACTGTATCAAAAAATATATGAGTTTTGGATCATAAGTCTAATACAATTCATATCAAAATAGTACAAAACTGGGCTCTGTAGCCTCAAAAATATACATATAATGTATCCATATCCTATGGAGAAGGAGGGACCTCGTCATCATCGACTGCATTTTGATAACATATGACTAGCCTAGCTATCTTTCGCAGCACTCTAAGCCATGCTGGGGGCACGCCAACTACATATTCCTGCATATCTATAGGTATCTGATCTATACGGTATGCAGGAACATAGTGATTCAACCGACTCACTTTTCTCTATATGGTCCCCAGCATAGCATCTGCTGCAACCACATCAGCTGGCCTCACGAAGATGGTAGGATGTCCCTCGGGATGGACAGGTCCAATGTCTACATATGACACTTGTTTACTACTTCAAAATTCATTCATAAAAATCAAATACTTGAAAAATTTGAAAAAATTAAATAATTCTCAAAATTAAACATACCAATAGCTCCCCAGGCTCCACCTGGAGGAAGCACCAACTTTGGATCATGGCGGAAATCTAATCCTGCATGTGGAAATTGCTCGAAGGCGGGCACCTGCCTCCCCCACCACCCCCATAAATCATCAGTATGATAACAATAGTGACTTTCCCCACCACCCTGGCAGAGGAATATGTCACCCCAACGTCCTAGTCTGGGCTCATGGGGGTTAACCTGAGGTAGAGGCATCCCCAAGCTAATAACAGGTACCCTCTCGAAGAAGAAGGTACACAAGATGCTGCCATAACCAAAATTCTTCATACTCCCGTATTTACAACCCATGAGTTGAGCTTTCATGGATGCTAGTAAGCTAGTACACCAGTTGTACACATGATCCTGTAAGCATCGTACACCAACATGCATAGAGTGCCTGGAAGATAGGTGTAGTGAGGTACTACCTGCCACTCGGTTAATCATACTCACAATCACCTTCAGAGGGAGGCCTTCAAAGGTAGAAATTAAGATTTGGATTCTTGATTTCTCAGCTCCAGCCACACAATATGTATTCAAGTACTCTCGCACCGACCCTATACCCACACGAGAAGACTCCTTCAAATCTATTACATCTCCCCTCTGTGAGAGACCAGTAATGAAGTAAATGTCATCAACTGTAATCTCCAAAGTTTTCCCTCGGATGCCAAATGTATTGTTATCCAAATCCCAGTACTGAATAAGTCTTTGAAACAATCTATTTAGGGCCCTCATGTTTACGGTTCGGTAGAACTTCAACAAACCACATCTTCGGAGAGCATGGAGAGTGATTGGGTCTTGCATGGCTAGCCTATCCATGTCCTCATGTTCCCTCTCCCTCCATTGAAGAACCATCATGCACAAAAATGGAAAAAAATTTCAGTCCTCGTCGCTTGTTTCTCCACTTTCAGGCTTGAGCGCTACTGTATATACTAGACAATAACGTATGGGCGCTACTCTATGTGAGCATAGTAGCGCCCATCTCCTTCATACGCTACTATCCTTGTTACATAGTAGCGCCTGCGCATAAAACGATATGAGCATTTCCTTGCAAGTGTTTTTGGGCTCAAAAATTGAAAACTAAACCATGGAAATGCAAGATGGGAAGATTCTAACTTACTTGGCAGAAGAAGAACGCTGATTGGTTGCTCGAATCGATCGCCACGAAGGTTTGAAAATGCAAGGTTTGCCCCAAATTCTTTCCCTACAAAAACAAATTGGAATTTGAGTTTTAAAATGAAATTATATATATTGAAATTAATTTTAATTTTTACCCACCATTGTTAAATTACCTATAGTTTCAATTTTTTTGACCTAATTAATCAATTAATACATACACATGGTGCAAAGGTAATTTCACTCATCCGGTTCTCATTTTTTCACTAAAAATTTGTAGGACCAATCTCCTAAGACTAAATGTCTCGATGTTAGATCTTGTTAACTAGTTAATAGTTCAAATTCATATATCATTCGAGAATTTTATCGCGATTACTTATATTTTGTTGAAGACCTAGTTTTGGCAGATTATGAAGCTACGATTCCAGAAGCTGACCTTTAAGTCATTTTAAGCTCTTGTTTGGACTATTTAAACCTAAACAAGATTGCCGAGTAGACTTGTCTTCTTCAAGATCGTTAAAGTATTTGAAGGCTCATCCACTCAGGTATAGAATTACCCCTTTTTCGGGCCTAGGTGGATAAATTACGGAAAAGGTATACTCGAGGTATACTTCTGTATGCGCTAGAAGAGTTCTTCTACCTTTGTTTTATAATTTTTCAGGGGAGTAGACTAACTGTATGAAAAAGGACCTTCTGGAGCCTTTCTTTAGGGTTTTTAGGCTCTCTAAACATGAAAACACCAAGCGAGCATTCACCTACTCGGGCTTCATGTGAAATCCACGAGAGGGTAAGTATAGGACTGTTTAAGTTTTTCAACTCTATAAACAAGAAAACACCGCCGAGCATAGACTAATCCGGGCTCGATATAAAATCCACGGATAGGTGTAAAGAGGATTGTTTAAGTTTTTCAGACTCTATAAACAGGAAAACACCGGCGAGCATTAATCTTCTTGGGCTCAATATTAAAATCTATGAGCAGATATATGGAGTTATTGTTTAAGTTTTCCAGACTCTTTAAAATTGAAAACACTGACGAGAAGGAACAGATCTCTGCTTGATATTAAAATCTAGAGATCAGTAACATAGAGTAATCTTCTATCTCTTCTTCAAACTCTGTAAAAAATGAAGAAGGTACTGAGTCTTCCTCCCATTGCTTGTTAAAATTTTTACATGGTTGGATCTATTGAGTTTTCATTCTTTCTTGGACTCATTAAAACAACAAGAAAGGTATTCTTTTATCTAAAAAGAATAAGGGATGGGAAATATGTGTCATACCTTCAATGTCAAAGGCAGTTTAGTCAGTTCTATCCTTGAACACAACACCTACTTGAGTCTATCATGTCGGTTGGGTTTAATTTTTGACCTCAAGGTGAACTTGATCTCCGAGTTGTTACTCCCTCGGTTGGTTATTCTTCCAACCATATGGAGGGTCTGATAATGTCTCTTACATTTCAGGCTTATCATTTTCCCCTTTATGTCGAAAACTACCTGAGTCACTTTGTGTCATGCTCATTGTTCAAGGATATACCCTGTGTCGGCCATTCTACAGTTTACCTTGACCTCATGTGTCGGCCATCCTAGTGTCAGTCTTGTTACATATTACTCCATATCAGCTCATACCAGTTGAGTGTTCCTCGAGTTGGATGATGGAGGATGCCTTAAGGCCTCCCTTCCAACGGGACTTCTTCCCATCGACATCAACTCATTTTGCTTTGGGAATGAAGTTTAGAGTTTCGGTTAGTACCTTGGAGAATGCAGTCACGAGTGGCAATTTTCCTCACTGTTGAATGTCGAGAATACATCAATGTCTCTTCTTCGACAGGATCCCCAAGTGTTCGACTCCAAGTCCATTTATTCACACTTGTCAGAACGTACTAGGTACCTTGGGCCCCATCATTATTATCGGTGGAAGCCCTCGCGTTTGTTAACGGTATACATCAATGACCGGTAATCAAACGATACCCCCCATCTTCGACTATCAGCTCATCTATTCACATGGTTAGGGTTTGTACTTCGGGTTGTTTTGGATGAAGACCTTGGGATTTTGGATGACATTACCTCATTATGTTATCACCCAAGTTGCGCAAGACTAAGCCTCACTTATATTTGTCTCTCCATGAGACATAGATCCAGTTTGTTGTTATGGCTATGATCTCTTAGTTTCACATGGATCCACACTTGTATTCTAAGTGGCCATGCTATATATACATCTCCTTGTTATGTATCAGAGATCATGTTGTATCACAATGCACATCTATATGATGTCAAGAATGTAATTGCTCGCTGACCTTGATCTTTGTTTCAGGTGTTCTTGTGACTTGTTTCCGCGGTTCCTTGCTCCTCATCTAGCTTTGGACTATAATGTATTTAGGCCATCGTTTCCCTCTGACCTCACACATTAGGGGGCATCTGTTATAGGTCAAACCTGCACCTCTCCATCCGGGATCACCTTGAGTTGTTGATCACACAAAAGGACAACTTGGATGGAGGAGCATGTTGACCTTAGATGAGACCTTGACCTACTCCACCTCCTTGCAAGCAGACAAAACCCTAAAAAATGTCATTTTGAGACATGAACGCTACTCTACCTTAACAGACTAGTGCCTGTACCCTACTCCAGTGTACAATAGCAGCGCTCAACCCTCATGGGTGCTACTCCTCTTCAATAGAGTAGCGTACAACATTTAAAAAGTCATGAGCGCTACTTGTAAAAAACTATAGTAGTGCCCTGGGTGCTACTCCACTGTGAAATAGTAGCGTACACCTCAAAAGATGATTAAAAAATAATTAATTTCATGAAGAGGATTAGTTGCAGTTGGTTTCCCAACTTCCCCAACTTCCTCCATAACCATCTCTCGACCTGAAATGCTTCTCTTGTCCTATAAATACAAGGAAGAATGAAGAGAGGGGTTAGAGACATGAAAGTTATAAAGAGACTCTTTCATAAGAAGAAGCTTGTATTGGAGGAGGTTATGCTAGAAGATTTCCAAGCCAAATAAGAGCAGGAGCCCAGGATCAGGTTGCATGGACACACTGCAAAGTCAGGTATATTGTGTATCCTTCACTTGTTTTTGATAATAAAGGTTGAAGCATCTTTCTCATCCCAAATCATGTACTTATTGGATTATGTATGTATTTGGGTTATGTTGGTTAATCTTTGATGTTTGAATCATTGTTCTATTGCATCATTGTCATATTGGCCAAGATATCTTGAGAAAGGTCCTTGTTTTGCAGGTTTATAGAATGGGAGATTAGATTGAGGATCGAGCGCAAGATCAGATAAAAGCTAGGATCAGACTTCGTTCAAAAGGAATTTTCCTCAAGACCTATAATCTATTTCCATTCGTAAACATCTCTGTAATGCAAGTAATGTGCTTACCTATCACCCCTTTCAGTTGATAGTATCTGTTTCCTTACTATAGGGTAGTTTTTCCCGCCAATAATGACTACTCTAAATGGTCTCACTAGACCATGGGAGTCATTCATCCAAACCATGTGTGCCAGAAAAGAGAGCATGAAGTTTGATGTGGTATGGGAAGATTGTATCCAAGAAGAAGCTAGGGTTTCTAACAGAGAATCTCTACTCAAAGAGAATGACCAAGCCTTGGCTACACACACTAAGAGAAGGAGGAATCAATCTTACTTCAAGAAGGATAATCACAAGGAGTCTCAATCTACACAAAGATTTCAAAAGAAAGGAAGAAGAAAATTCTCCTCTTTCCAATGTTTCATTTGTCATAAAGAAGGACACATTGCTAGATTTTGTCCCTCAAAGAAGAAGAAAAATCTTCACTATAAAAGACATCAAGCACATCTTGCAGAAGATGAAAGTGAAGAAGAAGAAGAAGAGGAATTAAGGCCTCATAAGAAAATATCTAGAAGTAATGAAGAAGAAGATGCAGAAGAGTATGTCCTATTCTCCGCACTCTCAAGATCTATAACACCTGGAGAAGACACATGGCTTATTGATAGTGGTGCTTCAAAGCACATGACTGGACAAAAGAAAACTCTTTCAAAATTGGAAGAGAAAACCTCTCCACAAAAGGTGTCATTAGGAGATGACTATCAATATCCCATCAAGGGAATTGGTGAAGCAAGTTACAAGCTTGATTCTGGAACATCATTGAAAATGAAAGAGATATTATATGTCCCAGGATTGAAGAAGAACTTACTCTCTATCTCAGCTCTAGATAAGAAAGGTTACGGGGTTGCATTCATAGATGGACAAGTACTCATGTGGCCCAAAGGAAAATCATTTAAGGATGCAATTGTTATTGGTGAAGAGGAAGGAGGTCTATACAAACTCAAAGGACATCCAGAAGCTGCCCTTGTTCATGAAGCCACTAGTCCTAATGAACTATGGCATAGAAGGCTTGCTCATATTAACTACAAAGCACTACCTCATGTGAGTAGATTTGTCATAGGACTACCAGATTTGAAGATTGATCATGATGGCACATGCAAGGGGTGTGCCAAAGGAAAGAATATCAAGAACCCTTTTCCAAAGAGTGAAACAAAGACCAAGAATACTCTAGAATTAATTCATTCAGATGTATGTGGACCAATGCCCTCCACATCCTTGAGTGGATATGAATACTACTTTACATTTATTGATGATTACTCCAAAAAGACTTGGATTTACTTTCTAAAAGGGAAGAATGAAGTCTTTCGAAAGTTCAAGGATTTCAAAGCCTTGATAGAATACCTTTCAGAAAAGAAGATTAAAATACTCAGGATATAAATGGTGGAGAATATACTTCAAAAGAATTTGAATATTTCTGTAAGGAAGATGGAATCAAGAGGGAGCTAACCACTCCCTACAATCCTCAACAAAATGGTGTTGCTGAAAGAAATAATAGAACCATCATGGAAGCTGTAATGACCATGATACATGACCAAGATCTACCCATGTATCTATGGGCTGAAGCGGCTAGGACAACAGTCTATGTACAAAATAGACTATCCCATAGTGCTCTTGAATTCAACACTCCAGAAGAAGTGTTCACGGGAAAGAAGCCTAAGGTAAGTCATCTCAAAATATTTGGATGTCCAGTGTACATTCACATTCCAAAAGAAAAGAGAACCAAGTTGGATCCTTCTGGTAAGAAGGGAATATTTGTTGGATATTGTGAATCATCCAAATCTTTCATAGTTTACATACCAGGTTTTCATCATATGGAAATAAGTAGAGATGTAACATTTGATGAAGAAGCAGCTCTCAAGAAATCTAGGAAGTGCCAACTTGAAGAAGTCTATGAAGAAGATACTCCTCCTAGAATCATAGAAGTTGTGCCCATCCCTAAAGATGATACACCAGAGGACCATGACATGTTAGAACCACAAGAACCCCCCATTACAAACCTATCTAGAAAAAGAAGGCCAGCATGGGCTAGAGACATTATTCAAGGAGCTGAAAAATATGGAGCTCCTGAAGGCTCCACTAGAGAAAGAAAGAAACCAAAGCTAGTATCCAACAATGTGGCTTTGATGTGTGATGTTGTGGATCAACAACCTACTAGCTATGAAGAGGCAGTTCAGAAGAAAGAGTGGGTAGAAGCAATGACAGAAGAATACCAATCAATAATGAAAAATGATGTTTGGGATATAGTTCCCAAACCAAAAGATAAAAGTGTGGTATCTTCCAAATGGATATTCAAGATAAAACATGCTACAGATGGTAGCATTGAAAAATATAAGGCAAGATTTGTAGCCAGAGGATTCTCTCAGAAAGAGGGAATTGACTATGAAGAAACATTTGCACCAGTTGCTAGGTACACTTCAATTAGAACTATTATGGCACTTGCATCTATGATGAAATGGAAATTACACCAAATGGATGTTAAGACAACCTTCCTGAATGGTGTGATTGAAGAAGAAGTGTACATAGAACAACCACAAGGATTTGAGGTTAAAGATGGGAGAACACATGTATGCAAGCTGAAAAAGGATTTATATGGATTGAAGTAAGCTCCCAGAGCTTGGTATGGAAGGATTGACAATTTCTTAACAAGCATGGGATTTACCAAAAGTAAAGCTGACCCTAATCTTTATCTCAAAGTTATGGATGATGAACGTGTTATACTATTATTGTATTTAGATGATCTATTTCTAACTGGAAATGAGAATCAAATTATCAAATGCAAGAAGAATCTTTCTTCAGAATTTGAGATGAAAGATCTCGGATTAATGCACTACTTCTTAGGTCTAGAAGTATGGCAAGAACCAAAAGGAATCTTTCTAAATCAAGGTAAGTATGCTGTGGGGATTCTGAAAAGATTCGATATGTTGGAGTGTAAAGCCATGGCCACTCCCATGGACTTCAACTTGAAGTTATTAGTTGATGACTCATCAGAATTAGTGGATGTGACTCTATATAGACAAATCATTGAGTCATTGATATATTTAACAAATACCAGACCCGAAATATGCTTTGCTGTAAATACCTTGAGTCAGTATCTAGTAGAACCTAGAAAGGTTCACTTAATAGCTGCAAAGCATGTGATGAGGTATCTAAAGGGCACATTAGATTTTGGTATATATTATCTTGGAAGTCATGAACTCAGATTACATGGCTACTCAGATTCTGATTAGGCAGGAAGTGTGTCAGACAGGAAAAGTACATCAGGTGGATGTTATGGTATTGGATCTGCCATGATCTCATGGTTTAGCAAGAAACAATATAGTGTGGCTCTTAGTACTTCTGAAGTAGAATATATAGCTGCTTTCTCTGCCAGTTGTGAAGTAGTATGGCTTCAGAAACTATTATCAGGATTGTTTGACCAAATATGGATCCCACTGTGATCATGTGTGACAACCAGAGCTATATTAAGATGACAGAAAATCCAGTGTTCCATGATAAATCAAAACACATAGAGATACGATATTTCTATATATGGGATATGGTGTAGAAAAGAGTTATTAAGCTTGAGTATGTGAGCACTGATGAACAAATTGCTGATATATTGACCAAACCTCTGTCTTGAATAAAATTTGAGTATTTCCGAGACAAGCTCGGTGTAGTCCAAAAGGACCCTCCTCGAAAGGGGGAGTGATGTAGTCACTAATGATAAGAATGCCTGCATCGACAGTAAGGCCGATGGTGAGGATACCTATATTAGTATGCTTAGGATATTTATATTTCTTAGATATACACTTAATCACTTATATTTCTGATATGTATACATGTATTGATGAGGATACATATTGATGAGGATACTTGTATTGATGTTTTAATGATATATATATGTATACTTGTATTGATGAGGATACTTGTATGTACTTGTACTAGTGATGTACTAACAATATCTGTATTGATGAGGATACAGGTGGGGATTGTATCATCCCTGGACTTCAGTCCCTTGAATTGATCCATAGACATGTGTCTCCGAGAATGAAGTCCTTAGTGGATAGGTGGGGATTGCATCGTCCCCAGACTTAAGTCCCTTGAATTGATCTGTAGACATGTGTCTCCGAGAATGAAGTCCTTAGTGGACAGGTGGGGATTGTATCATCCTTGGAATTCGGTCCCTTGAAGAGATCCGTAGACATGTGTCTCCGAGAATGAAGTCCTTAGTGGATAGGTGGGGATTGTATCATCCCCGGACTTCAGTCCCTTGAAGAGATCCGTAGACATGTGTCTCCGAGAATGAAGTCTGTAATGGATAGGTGGGGATTGTATTGTCCCCGGACTTTGGTCCCTTGAAGAGATCCATAGAGATATGTCTTCAAAAAGTGGTCCCTAGTGGATGTGATAGGACTACATCGTCCTTGAGCGCTTGGTTCAAAATGTATGAGATAGGATTAATCATCCTTAGACAGTAAATCCATTAATTCCGAAAGGAAGGATAGTCTTAAATATGATTGAGATTGGATTAATCATCCTTAGACAGTAAATCCAGTAATTCCGAAAGGAAGGATAGTTTAAATATGATTGACATTGGATTAATCATCCTTAGATAGTAAATCCAGTAATTCTGAAAGGAAGGATAGTCTTATATGAGATTGAATTTGGATTAATCATCCTTAGATAGTAAATCTAGTAATTCCGAAAGGAAGGATCATGTGTGTTGCAGGGTATGCTGCTATGACGATGTTGATGATCGTGTGATGATGACACTGATGATCATGTGATGACGATGCTGATGATCGTGTGATGACGATACTGATGATCGTGTGATGACGATGCTGATGATCCTGTGATGACGATGTTGATGATCGTGTGAGGAAGACACTGATGATCGTGTGATGATGATGTTGATGATCATGTGATGACGATACTGATGATCATGTGATGACAATGCTGATGATCATGAGGATCCAGATGATGATGTTCCAGTAACTAGTTGAGTTACAGATGACGATGTATTGAAGAAAGCTTCCGATGATTTATAGATGTATCATGTATGATGTACTCGATGACTCCTTTCTTTTGCAGATGTTGTTATAATATCCTTCTTGTTAAGGGGGAGTGTTGAATATTGTAACTTCTAAGAATATTATATTTGTACTTTATTATTCTGGAGATGTTACATACCTCCGAGGTGATCCTATTATGTATTCGGAGATGTTTATTCCTCATATGAATTGTGGTAACCAAGGTTATTAGATCCACCATGTGGGGGTCGGCCCTGAGTTATTTAATTAGGGGTTATTAGACTTCATTGGGAGAGGTCGGCCCCATAAGGGAAATAGTCAGTCGGGAAACTAGTATAAGTAGAGGAGAATGCTCCTCACTTATCTCACACTTGCATAGCTCAGAAAGTAGCGCACTTGTGTTTGAGAGGTCTGCATAGGAGGTAGAGAAGGAGCCCTAGTTTTGGAGCACATCTTGTATTTTGGTTAATCATCTTATTGAGGAAAGCTTTGCTGGGTTTTCTACCCCATGAGGGTTTCCCAGGGTAAAATCTCTGTCTATCTTGTGATTATGTTTCTTTCACTGATATTGCTAGTCAAATTAGTTTAAACTTAACAGAAGTAGATCCACATTGAATACTAGATGCAGACCCAGGCATGCAGGAATTTCGAGCTGGAAAGAGTTTTCGCCAATCTGTCAAAGAATACCGTATAGACCATATTTCAAAGGATTGAGATTTTTGAATGGGCCTGTGAAGCGCTCCTTCTTGAGATGTAACCAGACCTTATCCCCAATTTGGAATGAATGAGGAATACGATGCTTGTCGTGTCGAGACTTAGCTTTCTCGTTTGCTCTGTGCAACATTTCCTATACTTGCTTCTAGATGTCACATATCTAATCTCTAAACTTGACTACTTTATCAACTTCTCACTGGTTGTAGTTGGTGCCGCTCGGCTGTGTCGAGGAGATGATCAAGGTGATAGGAGCTGAGGGCTAAAATCCGTAACAAAATTCAAATGGACTCTTTCCTGTAGAGTTGTGTTGAGATATTGTAACTTCAAAGAATATTATAATTGTACTTTATTATTCCGGAGATGTTTCATTCCTCCGTAAAGATCTTATTGTATATCCGGAGATGTTTATTCCTCCGTTGGAATGTGGTAACTCGGGTTATTAGACTTCCCTAGTGAAGGTCGGCCCTGTATGTGTTATGTGGGTCAAAGGGTTATTAGACCACCCTATAGGGGTCGGCCCAGTCAGTTGTAGTGGGGTATTTAACCCATTGGTTAAATACGAGCCTACGTGTACTTGTGTAAAAGATATGTCAGTGTAGTGTATAAATAGAGGAGGTGTGTTCCTCATTTGACACACACACACACTTGAGGATAGCGCACTTGTGGAGGAGAGGTCTGCTATTATGGAGGAGGAGATCATGTCTCAGGGTTTCATCTTTGTATATTGCTGGTAATCTATATTGAGGAAGCTTTGCTGGGTTTTCTACCCCATGAGGGTTTCCCAGGATAAATCTCTGTCTCTTGTGTTTATGCTGTGCTTGTTGTTTCTTCAGTGATCCTGTATATGCTATTATTGTGAAATGGAATGTAATGCTGCTATTTTCTGTCTTATCATATTAAATCTTAACATGGTATCAGAGCTAACCTGAAGGAAGACAAGGTATGGCACTTACGACACTTGCTTTACTTACGACAATTTGAAGGTTAGGGTTTTATATAGCAAAAACCAGTCATCGTGGAACTTTCGCTATAAATCCATTTTGGCGAAGTTTCAGGATCTGAAAAGTTTACAGGTCGAAGATAACATCCACAGGTACCTTGTGTGCAAAGGGAACCCTCATATTCGTTGTACTTTGTGAGTTGTGATCAGTACAAGTTAGGGTTTCTGCCTCTTCCAGATCTCAGTCAAAATCAGGTGACCTAGGAAAAAAGGTCATAACTTGGGCTAGGAAGCTCCAAATGAAATTTCGTAAAAAGTGACAGGTAGTACACAGACTGTACTATCGCAGAAAACGTTTTCAGAGGCCGAAGTTCAACCAGTGAGACGTGGAAAGCCGTACAAGTTCGCTCTCCTGTTTTATCCCATAAACAGGTCACGTTGCGACACTTGGCATAACTCTCTCTCAGAAAATCCAATTGAGGTCAGACCTATCAGGATGGAAAGATGACAGGTCAGGCTACTGCAGAAAAAGTTTTCAGACCCTGTGGAGCAAAACTTTTGGATTTATAGAAGAAACAATCAGGTACATATTTCTGTCAAAACAGAATTATTTTTGGAGCACTTTCATTCATGGCTTCCGGAACTTAGGGTTTCGGAGAAAGTTAGAATTTTTGGAATCAGAATACACGGCTGAATGCTACTCAAGAAAATCAAAAGATAGAGACCAAGATCGAATTTTTGGTTGGGTGGAAGACCGGGCTTGATCAAACCCCAGTTCGGGATTTTGATCGGAAAGATGGAAAATTAGGGCTTCAACAAAAGTTGGAATTTTTTAAGTCTATAACCACGGCTAGAAGCGCCTCAGAAAAATAAGAGTTTAGAGCCTTGGATCAAACCTTTTTTTTGGGCAGAAGGGTGGGCTTCATCAAACCCTAGTTCGGGATCCTGTCCAGAAGATCCAGAAGTTTCAAAGGCAATTTTGAGGGGTCAAATTTTGGAAATTCCAAAATTAAAGTATGCTAGTTTGATCAGCTCAGCAAGACATATTCTTTCATCCATTAAGAAGTGTGAAAGTCAAAGATTGAATTTTTAGGGTTTCTCTAGCAAACCCTAATCAAGCTCCAGATCAAGTTTCAGGGGGAGTTGAGGCTAAGGCCTTACATAAGAAGACTACAAGAAGTCTCGACAGGTATGACTTAAGGAGGCTCAGGTATGTCTTGAAATCTAATTCTTGATTAAGTTCATGATGTCTTTGTCTTCATATTATTTATTAGTACAATCTTGATTAATGTTAGAATTGTCTTATCACCCTAGTAACAGTATGAATGCATGTGAATGATCAAAGACATTCATTGATTAGGGCTATATGATTGTACTAATGCATTATGATGTTGTGTGAGGTTGATGTTGTCTGCTAACAAGATACAAGTACATCACAAAAGACAAATCAGGTTCCATGACCATGAAAACATGAAGACAAAGACTCATCCATAATGTTTGTTCTACTTACAAGGTATGTATAACCTTGTTATATTATGCTTAACCTATGAGACATGCAGGTTCTAGCTCAGGATCTCTAAATCAATGAAGAGATTGTTTAGGTATGTTGTACATAACTAAGTAGGTATACTGATCCAGGTATGTTTCCCATGAATCTTACCTTGTGTTAGGATCTCTTATATAAGTATACTTGGTATGATTGGTTATACTTATTCATAAAGTTAGTAATCAAGGGATTATGCATATTATGTCTTTTATCTTGATTGATGATATGCATGAGTAAAAGAAGACTTCCCTGAAATCTTGAATACTAATGTTTATTAACTATAATCATGACTATACATTTTCAATATTATTTAGAACTATAATGTTTTGATAACATTTAGAACATACTAATGGGTGTATGTTTGTGTATGAGATCATGAGGATGACACTTGAACATGCACAGTGGTACAGAATGAATAGAATTTCAAAAGACATACAGAAGATCAAGCGGGAGGCAACCACACAAACATAAAAGATAAGTATTTGAGTTGTTATTTGAAATAGTAAATGATATTGCCTGTAATAGGTTGTATGCATATTTGAATTCCTATAATGTATCATGCTGAGTGTAAATATTCATGGAACATTGAACAGTATACTACTAATATGCATATTATTGGTAAGTTGGACAAACATTCCTTTGTTGCTTGTCTAGAATGAAACCTCTTTGCTGACATGATGAGAGTTGTGCACACTCTTGATAGTATGTTCTGGTGGAGATGGAAGGCATCTAGATAGCCACTGTATGCATACAGGATATGGGAAAGTGTTGTGCCAAAGTATTGGTCAAGATAGTTGCATAACTATGTAAATGATATCCGTATGCATAATAGGTTATCATGTCAATATGATTTGATGATTATGAAGTATTACTAATCCTGTACTTAATTTTGATTTGTAGGAAAGATCATGATGAATAATGAACACTGAACAAGCAATGGATGTTCAACAAAAGATTTACAAATCAAACGATAGAAGGCTTGTGGCTAGAAGATTCTCTTAGAAAGAGGAAGAGAATCATGATGAGATGTTTTGCTCCAAGTGGCTAGATAAGACCATTCTCTTAATGGTGTAATTAAAGAAGAAGTGTGAATCAGGTTCTGTATGGGTTCCCATGATCAATAATCAATTGATGAGCTTAATGATCACCATGGGTGATGTGGATTTCAAACTTTTCTACAAGGTTGAATATGGATTCTATACACATATGACATGGATGCAAGAAGGAACTCACCACAGAGTTCGAATGATGTTGAGGCTCATATCAGTAGACCCATCTAATGAGAGATGGCACAGATAGATGACTGTAGAAAAGAAAATGAAAGATCTTAGATTAATGTATTACTTCCTAGGTCTGGAAGTATGGAAAGGATCAGTAGGAATCTTTCTCAACCAGAGAAAGTATGCTGAGAAATCTTGAGAAGACTTGATATGATGGAATGGCCACTCTTATGGATTCCAACTTGAAACTGTTAGGAGATGACTCATCAGAGTTAGTGGATATAACTCTGTACAGTCAAATTATTGGGTCATTGATGTATCTAACATATACTAGGTTAGATATATGCCTTGTTGTGAACACTTTGAGTCAGTATCTAGTGGAAACTAAATGTGTTCACCTGATAGTTGCAAAGCATGTGATGAGGCACATAAAGGATACGATAGACTTTGATCTATGCTATCTTGGAGATCATGACTTCAGATGGCTACTCAGATGCTGATTGGGAAGAAAGTGTATTAGACAGGAAGAACACATCGAGAGGATGTTATTGCCTGGGATTAGCCATGATCTCGTGGTTTAGCTAGAAGCAGTCTAGTGTGGCTCTCAGCACAAGTGGAATATATGGCTACTTGCTCTATTAGTTGTGAAGAAGTTTGACTTCAGGATTGTTTGACTTAGAGATAGAACCAACTGTGATCCTATGTGATAAATAAAGTTGTATCAAGATGACATAGAATCTAGTGTTCCATGATAAGTCAAAGATCATAGGGAACTAACAAGATATGACGCAGAAAGGAACTATAAAGTTTGAATTTGTAACAGGTTACCGTTGTACTTACCAAACCTCTACCTCAAGTGAAGAAGTTACCAACCAAACCTCTGTCTCGAGTGAAATTTGAATACTTCCGAGGCAAGCTTGGTGTAGTTCAAAAGGACCCTCCTCGAAAGGGGGAGTAGTATAGTCACTGATGATGAGATTGTCTCATCAAACAACAAGGTCGATGATGAGGTAACCTGTTCTCTACACCTAGATACTTAGAAATATTTAGATTTAGGACTCTTATACTTAGAATACTTAGTTTTACTTATACATGCTTTTGATGATTGATGTATTGGTGAGAATACATGCTTTTGTTGATACATGTTTTGATGATGATGATACATGTTTTGGTGATGAGGATACATGTTCTTGGTGAACATGTGAAGGGATTGGATCATTCCTGGACTTCAGTACGAAAGAAGAGCTCTAGACATATGTCTTCGAAAATGAAGTTCTTAGTGAACATGTGAAGGGATTGGATCATTCCTGGACTTCAGTCCGAAAGAAGAGCCGTAGACGTATGTCTTCGAAAATGAAGTTCTTAGTGAACATGTGAAGGGATTGGATCATTCCTGGAATTCAGTCTGAAAGAAGAGCCGTAGACGTATGTCTTTGAAAATGAAGTTCTTAGTGAACATGTGAAGGGATTGGATCATTCCTGGACTTCAGTCCGAAAGAAGAGCCGTAGACGTATGTCTTCGAAAATGAAGTTCTTGGTGAACATGTGAAGGGATTGGATCATTCCTGGACTTCAGTCCGAAAGAAGAGCCGTAGACGTATGTCTTTGAAAATGAAGTTCTCGGTGAACATGAGAGGGGATTGGATCATTCCCGAACTTCAGTCCTAAAGAAGAGCCGTAGACATGAGGTCTCCGATAACTGAACGATAGGACTGGATCATCCCTGGACTTCGGTTCAAAAGGTACATGATAGGACTGGATCGTCCCTGGACCTCGGTTCAAAATGTACATGACAAATCCTAGAATTGCTCTAGGTTACATCCAGCATGAAACAGGGCTGGCTCTGTAGATGTGATACATCCAGCATGAAACAGGGCTGGCTTTGTAGATGTGATACATCCATCATGAAACAGGGCTGGCTGTGCAGTTGTGATACATCCAGCATGAAACAGGGCTGGCTCTGTAGTTGTGATACATCCAGCATGAAACAGGGTTGGCTCTGTAGTTGTGATACATCCAGCATGAAACAGGGCTAGCTCTGTAGATGTGATACATCCAACATGAAACAGGGCTGGCTCTGTAGTTGTGATACATCCAGCATGAAACAGGGCTGGCTCTGTAGTTGTGATACATCCAGCATGAAACAGGGCTGGCTCTGTAGATGTGATACATCCAGCATGAAACAGGGCTGGCTCTGTAGTTGTGATACATCCAGCATGAAACAGGGCTGGCTCTGTAGTTGTGATACATCCAGCATGAAACAGGGCTGGCTCTGTAGTTGTGATACATCCAGCATGAAACAGGGCTGGCTCTGTAGATGTGATACATCCAGCATGAAACAGGGCTGGCTCTGTAGTTGTGATACATCCAGCATGAAACAGGGTTGGCTCTGTAGTTGTGATACATCCAGCATGAAACAGGGCTGGCTCTGTAGATGTGATACATCCAGCATGAAACAGGGCTGGCTCTGTAGTTGTGATACATCCAGCATGAAACAGGGCTGGCTCTGTAGATGTGATACATCCAGCATGAAACAGGGCTGGCTCTGTAGTTGTGATACATCCAGCATGAAACAGGGCTGGCTCTGTAGTTGTGATACATCCAGCATGAAACAGGGATGGCTCTGTAGTTGTGATACATCCAGCATGAAACAGGGCTGGCTCTGTAGATGTAATACATCCAGCATGAAACAGGGTTGGCTCTGTAGTTGTGATACATCCATCATGAAACAGGGTTGGGCTGGCTCTGTAGATGTGACACATCTAGTATGAAAGAGGACTGGCATTGTGGTCGGGATTGAAGTGTCCCTAGACATGAGACTTGTCTTAAAAGAGATAAGGATTGATCATCCTGTAATATGATCCTGTGATGACGATGCTGTTGATTGTGTGATGACGATGCTGCTGATCGTGTGATGATGATGCTGATCGTATGACGACGATGCTGATCATGTGATGATGATGCTGTCGATCGTGTGATGACGATGTTGATAGTATGATGACGATGTTGATCGTGTGATGACGATGCTGATCGTATGATGATGATGCTGATCATGTGATGACGATGCTGATGATCGTGTGATGACGATGCTGATGATCATGTGATGACGATGCTGATGATCGTGTGATGACGATGCTGATGATCGTGTGATGACAATGTTGATGATCGTGTGATGACGATGCTGATGATCGTGTGATGACGATGTTGATGATCATGTGATAACGATGCTGATGATCATGTGATGACGATGTAGCTGTTCGTGTGCTGCAGAAGATGAAGACTCAGTACTGAAGATGTTGATGTTCCAGTATTGAAGATGTTCCAGTTACTGATGATGTTGAGAAAGCTTCCAATGATTTATAGATGTATCATGTATGATGTTGATGACTCCTTGCTCGTGCAGATGCTGTTATAATATCCTTCTTGTTAAGGGGGAGTGTTGAGATATTGTAACTTCAAAGAATATTATAATTGTACTTGATTATTCCGGAGATGTTTCATTCCTCCGTAAAGATCTTATTGTATATCCGGAGATGTTTATTCCTCCGTTGGAATGTGGTAACTCGGGTTATTAGACTTCCCTAATGGAGGTCGGCCCTGTATGTGTTATGTGGGTCAAAGGGTTATTAGACCACCCTAGAGGGGTCGGCCCAGTCAGTTGTAGTGGGGTATTTAACCCATTGGTTAAATAAGAGCCTACGTGTACTTGTGTAAAAGATATGTCAGTGTAGTGTATAAATAGAGGAGGTGTGTTCCTCATTTGACACACACACACACTTGAGGATAGCGCACTTGTGGAGGAGAGGTCTGCTATTGTGGAGGAGGAGATCATGTCTCAGGGTTTCATCTTTGTATATTGCTGGTCATCTATATTGAGGAAGCTTTGCTGGGTTTTCTACCCCATGAGGGTTTCCCAGGATAAATCTCTGTCTCTTGTGTTTATGCTGTGCTTGTTGTTTCTTCAGTGATCCTGTATATGCTATTATTGTGAAATGGAATGTAATGCTGCTATTTTCTGTCTTAGCATATTAAATCTTAACAAGTTGTGTTGAGCACGATTGTAGTTGTGCTGGATGTATGGAAGAATTTAATCCCATGTGAGTCGATGCTGGTGATTGTACATGTGAAGCAGTTGTACTACCAAGCACTTCACAACTTTCGTCTGTCCATCGGCCGGAGGATGGAAAGATGTTGAAAATGAGATTTGCATGTCTATAAATTTCCAGAGGGTCTTCCAAAAGATGCTGATGAATCTGGCATCTCGGTCAGAAATAATGGTTGTGGGTAAACCAAAGTGTTTCCAAACATGTGTAAAGAAGAGTTGAGCGGTTTGCTGCGCCGTTGTGGTCTTCTTACATGGTATGAGAATGGCCATCTGGAAAATCGGTCGACTACTACTAATATCACGTCATGCCGATGCCTGGTACTAGGATAACCCATCAAGTAGTCCATAGAAATAGATTGCCATGGTTGACTAGGAACTGGTAGAGGTGTATACAATCCCTATCGTCGATTAGGTGGCTTAGCAATGGCACAAACCACACATAATCAAATGTACTTGTTGACGTCAGATTTAAGTGTAGGCCAAAAGAAATAATTCTGCAGAATAGCAAGTGTCTTTGTTCCTCCAAAGTGTCCTGCAGTCTTGTTGTAGTTGTTGATGTATATGTAACTTCGGAATGTATTTCATCTGTGTATTATATATATATTTATTGTACCCTTATAAGAGATGTGTTATTCCTCTATAAGGAAGTGTTGTCATGTGGATTGACAAGTGTCGCAAGTGTGTGTACTTGCCGATGGGTTATTAGATGACCATGTGGGGTTGGCCCTGAATTATATATAATATAATGTGGATGTATCTAGATAGACAAGTCGTCCCCATAAGGTCACTGGGCAAAAAGGTTAGTATAAATAGAGATCGGAGATCTCTATTTTACTCACTTGGAAAAGTAACTCACTCTCTCTTGAAAAGTGGCGCACTAGTGAGGAGGAGGATCATCTGCTATCAGGAGACTATCTTAGTGTTATTTGGTTGTACTTTGGTTGAGCCATTGCTCTCTCTATCTCTGAGGAAGTTGTGGGGTTTTTCACCTTAGGGTTTTCCCCATGGAAACTCTGTGTCTCTTGTCTTTATGCTTTTGATTCTTGTGATGCTTTTCATATTGTGATTGTCATGCATTGATATACTGTAGATGTTATTCTCTTAGCAAATATCCTAGAGTATTGTGAATTAATGCTCAAAGTTTAACATGGTATCAGAGCTAACCTGAGAAGAAGACATTTTGCAGTGACGGAAGCTTGAGCTCCTTGTTTATTGGGTTTCTCTCCATAGATTTTTGAAAATCAGTATAGTAGATTGACTCTACTCATCAAGGCGCATATATCTGTCCAAGCAGAACTCAATTCCGAGCATTTTCAGATTTGGCCCTAAAAAATTAGGGTTTCCACAAAAATAGGAATTTCTAGAATCTGAAGGCACGGCTGGAAGCTCCTTGCAAAAATTGAAGTTTAGAGCTTTGGATCGAGATTTTTGGATGGGTAGATCTCTGAGAAACGCAAACCCTAATTTAGGGCTCTCCCTAATTCAGTGAACCCAAGAGGACAAAAAGGCAATTCTGAAGGGCAAGACTTTGCTGATCTCAAATTCTGAATGCACCAAGCTGATCATCTCACCAAGGCGCATCTTTCTATCCTTTCAGAAATTTGAAATTCACATTTTGAATTTTTAGGGTTTCTCTAACAAACC
The DNA here is from genome assembly GCA_027924585.1 of Larix kaempferi. Lineage (NCBI taxonomy): Eukaryota > Viridiplantae > Streptophyta > Pinopsida > Pinales > Pinaceae > Larix > Larix kaempferi. The sequence continues at coordinate 516,885 of BSBM01000260.1, read as the reverse complement.
CTAATCCGAGACCAGATCCAGTTTTCAGCATTTCAAGTGGTAAGATCTAAATCTTTTCTATTTCCATTTGAAGCACTCTTTAAGATGTCTCTCCACACCAAGCTTGAGGATAAGCTTGAAGGGGCGGATAACTTTCGAGCCTGGAAGTATAGAATTGGGTTAATCCTCGAAGAGAATGAGTTGGAGTCATATGTAAAAGAAGACATCCTTATCCCAGAGGATGAAGAGGCCAAGGTATTGCATAAGAAGAACATGGTCAAGGCAAAGAGAATCATTGCTGATTCTATCAAAGACCATCTCATACCACATGTGTCTTCTCTTAAAGTGCCCAAGGAGATGTTTGACTCTTTGACCAAGCTGTTTGAAGGGAAGAACATAAATCGGAAGATGACCCTGTGGAACCAATTGAAAGGAGTAAAATTTTAGAATGGATAAACCATTCAATCTTATTTTTCAAGGGTCTCCCAGATCAAGGAAGAACTAGAAGCAGTGGATAAAATGCTGGAGAATGGTGAAGTGGTGATGACCACTCTAAATGGCCTGCCTAGGTCATGGGATTCCTTTAACCAAGGAATTTGTGCAAGGAAGAAGTTGATCTCTTTCAATAGACTACGGGAAGAATGCTCACAAGAAGAAGCAAGGCTTGTGGCATGAAAAGAAAAGATGGAGAATGAATATCAAGCTCTCACAGCTCACACCAAGAAAAGGAAGTCCAAGAGGGAGCCATCTCACTCCAAGAAATCTTCACATCCCTTCAAAGAAAGAAGAATATGCTTCACCTGTAATGAGAAAGGACATATTGCCATAAATTGTCCCAAGAAGAAGAAGGACAACAACAACTCCAACAAGAAGAAGAAGGGTAGCAAAAGAAGGTTTCATGCTCATGCTGCTGAGGATGATGAACCCCCAAAGAAGAAGGCTGCGTCAGAAAGTGATAGCAATGATGACTCATCAAGTGAAGAAGAGTATGTTCTCATCATTGCTCTCACAGGTACCATCTCCCATGGTTGTAATGATTGGTTAATTGATAGTGGGGCTTCCAAAGACATGATTGGGTTTAAGGAATCTTTTGTGAATCTATCTGAACATGAATCACCCCATAAGGTGAAACTTGGGGATGATTATCAATACCCAATCAAAGGAAGTAGTGAAGCCTCCTACAACCTAGATTCTGGAAAATCCTTGAAGATGAAAGAAGTACTTTATGTCCCTGGGCTTAAGAAGAACTTACTCTTCATCTCTGCATTGGATGCAAAAGGTATGAGGATTGCATTTGTGGATGGACAAGTCCTAATGTGGCCAAAGGGAAAGAACATAGATGATGCAGTAGTGATTGGAGAGCAAGAGGGAGGTTTGTATAAATTGAAGGGACAACCTGAACATGCCATGGTGCATGAATCCATGGATCCAAGTGAACTTTGGCATAGAATACTTGCTCATATGCACTATAGAGCACTTCCAATTGCAAGCAAGGAAGTAGAGGGTCTTCCTGAAATCAATACCAAACATGAAGGCATTTGCAAAGGATGTGCAAAAGGGAAGAACATTAAGAAGGCTTTCCCAAGCAGTGAAAGCAAGGAAAAAGACATCCTAGAAATCATCCACTCAGATGTATGTGGCCCTATGTCATCCAGTTTCCTGAGTGGGTATGCTTACTATGTCTCATTTATCGATGGCTTCTCCAGGAAGACTTGGATATACTTCTTGAAGAGCAAAGATGAGGTGCTTGATAAATTCAAGGAATTCAAAACCTTGATGGAGAATCAAACTGACAAGAAAATCAAAACATTCATATTCGACAATGGAGGAGAATTCACCTCAAGTGACTTCAAGAAGCTTTGTAGTGATTCAGGGATTAAGAGGGAGTTGACTGCTCTTTATAATCCACAACAGAATGGAGTTGCAGAAAGGAAGAACAGAACTATCATGGAAGAAGCAAGTGCAATGCTACATGACCAGGATCTACTTATGCATCTATGGGTAGAAGCAGCTAGAACGACTGTATATGTGCAGAACAGAACACCCCACAAGATATTGGACAACAAGACACCAGAAGAGGTCTTTTCTGGTAAGAAACCTGAAGTTAGTCATCTAAGAATATTTGGTTGTCCAGTATACACTCATGTCCCGAAGGAAAAGAGAACTAAACTAGATCCTTCAAGAAAGAAGGGTATCTTTGTGGGTTACAGTGAAAGCTCGAAGGCTTACAAAATATACTTTCCAGGGTTCAAGAAGATTGATGTCAGCAGGGATGTAACATTTGATGAAAAATCAACATTCATCAAATCGAGGAAGGCACCTACCGAAGTTTATGAAGGACCTAAGGAAACAAGATTTCAGGACACTACCATGACTGAAGTAGTTCCAGAAGTTATTCGTGAGTTTGAACATCCACAAGAACCTGTAGATCCACCACGTGAGGATAACACTCACAAGAGGAAACCTGGATGGGCTAGAGAGCTCATTCAAGATGCAAAAAGATTTGGCATTCCAGAAGAAGAACACAGAGCAAAGAAGAGAACCAGATCACAGACCAGCTATGTTGCTTTGCTCTGTGACATTATGAACAAAGAGCCTTCCAGTTATGAAGAAGCAGCGGAAAAGAAAGAATGGAAGGATGCCATGGTTGAGGAATACCAATCAATAATGAAGAATGATGTTTGGGATGTTGTCCCAAGACCTAAAGAGAAGTCTGTTGTGACTTCTAAATGGATCTTCAAAATCAAGCATGCTGTAGATGGCAGTGTAGAGAAATACAAGGCAAGATTCGTAGCTTGTGGGTTCTCTTAGAAAGAGGGAATAGATTATGAAGAAACTTTCTCACCTATAGCCAGGTATACTTCCATCAGAACAGTGCTTTCCCTGGGTGCAGCTATGAAATGGAAAATACACCAGATGGATGTCAAGACTGCTTTCTTGAATGGTGTAGTTGAAGAGGAAGTATATGTGGAACAACCACTCGGTTTTAAAATACATGACAAGGAGTCATATTTGTGCAGATTGAAGAAAGCCTTGTATGGCTTGAAGGAAGCTCCCAGAACCTGGTATGGTAGGATGGACAATTTCCTATCTAGTTTGGGCTTTACCAAGAGTAAAGCGGATTCCAACCTTTACTACAACGTTGTGGAAGGGAAACCTATGATTCTACTCCTATATGTGGATGACTTATTTGTAAAAGGAGATGACAAACTGATTGCAGATACTAAGAGGAAGCTTGTTGGTGAATTCGATATGAAAGATTTGGGAATGATGCATTATTTCCTAGCTATGGAGGTGTGGCAGAGTGCAGGTGGGATCTTCCTTGGTCAAGGGAAGTACACAATAGATATCCTGAAGAGATTTGGGATGATGGATTGCAAGGCCATGGCCACACTGATGGCATCGAATCTGAAGCTTCTATGCGATGATTCATCTGAGCCGGTTGATGTCTCTATGTATTGTCAGATGATTGGGTCCTTGATGTACCTGACAAACACAAGACCGGACATTTGCTTTGCTGTGAACACATTGAGCCAGTTCCTGATGGATCCGAGGAGTGTTCACCTGGTTGCTGTAAAGCATGTTCTGAGGTCCCTGAAGGGTACAATGGATTATGGGCTCAAGTATGAAGCGAATAAAAAGTTTAACCTGCAGGGTTATGTTGATTCGGATTGGGTTGGCAGTGCTGCAGATAGGAAGAGAACATCTGGGTGCTGCTTCAGTATGGGATAAGGTGTGATCTCATGGTTTAGCAGGAAGCAGTCCTGCATGGCACTGAGTACAGCTGAGGCAGAGTATGTTGCAGCCTGTTCAGCTAGTTGTGAGGCAATATGGCTACGGAATCTACTATCTGAGTTATTTGATCTCCCGTTGGATGCTACTAGTATCTTCTGTGATAACTAGAGTTGTGTGAAGCTATCCGAGAACCCAGTGTTTCATGATAGGTCGAAACACATAGAGATCAAATATCACTATATCAGGGATATGGTGCAGAGAGGAGCTGTGAAGCTCCTTTATGTTGCGACAGACGAGCAGATTGCAGATGTGCTGACGAAGCCACTAGCCAGAGTGAAGTTCAAGTACTTCAGAGAGAGGCTTGGTGCTCTTTAGATCGAGGACACATTTGCTGAAGCCATTCCAAGCATGTTGGAAGGGGGATCCTTCACATGGCTATGGATGTAAGCGCTGGATGATGAGCATCAGGATGATGTTCTAGTTTCTGCTTGGATATGATCAGTTGGATCATTTTTATATATGTATGTATGCATCATGTTGGATGCTGGATATGATCGGTTGGATCATTTGTATGTATTTTGTATATGCATCATGTTGGATGCCTGGACCATGTATTTGTATATGTATCAGGTGGATACATTGTATCATTAGGGAGATCATGTATATTGATATGTATCAGGTATGATCAGGTAGATCATGTATGTTGATGGATACATTGTGTGGATCATGTATCTATGTATCAGGTGGATACACTGTGTGATGATATATATCAGGTAGATACTTGGTGTGCATCAGATGGATGCATTGTATGATTAGGATGATCGTGGATGACAAGCTTCTCCAGATGACATGCAGCAGGATGTTGCAGTGATGATGATCAGGATGATCATGTGTACATCAGGATGATGTATGGTGAGTATCAGATGATAATTTGTGGCCGTGGATTAGGTTGTGCCGGTAAGCATGTAATTTGTGCCCTGGGAGATTTGCAGATGGTCTTTCGAGGTTTTTCATGTGGCATGTAATTCTGTGCCCTGGGACATCTGGCAAATGCTCTTTCAAGGTTTTTCTTGGGAGCACATATAATTTGTGCCCTGGGAGATCTGTAGATAATCTTTCGAGGTTTTTCCTATGGCATGTAATTCGGTGCCCTGGGATATTTGGAAGATGCTCTTGCGAGGTTTTGTCCTATGGCATGTAATTTGCTCCTGGGAGATCTGGATAGGATGAAAAAGGCCTCAGATGCTTCAGCCAGGTTTTTCCATGACCACATGTAATTTGCTCCTGGGAGATCTGGACAGGATCAAAAAGGCCTCAGATGCTTCAACCAGGTGTTGTGGTGGACCACATGTAATGTGCTCCTGGGAGATCCGACAGGTAGAGCTGTGTGCTCGTAACATCCTGGGATGCTTCAGCCAGGTTTTGTGGTGAGATCACATGTAATGTGCTCCTGGGAGATCCGACAGGTAGAGTCGTGTGCTCGTAACAGCTTGGGATGCTTCATCTAGGTTTTGTGATAGGTCACATGTAATGTGCTCCTGGGAGATCGTATAGGTAGAGCTGTGTGCTCGTAATAGCCTAGGATGATGTAGCCAGGTTTTGTGACACACGTAATGAGTCCTGAGAATTACACAGTATGGCCAGTGATGATGAAGACCTGCATGTGGTGGGCCTAAATCCAGTATGAAAAAGGACTAGCTCTGTAGAACTTCCTATGACGAGTAGGGTCAGAGATTGGTTGAGATAGCAGCAGCAGTGACGATGATGATGACGATGCATCGATGAAAATGATCCCGAGAAGAAGACTTGTCTAGCAGATCTGTGTCGAGAAATACCTTCCTAGTTAAGAGGGAGTGTTGATGTATATGTAACTTCAGAATGTATTTCATCTGTGTATTTTATATATATTTATTGTACCCTTATAAGAGATGTGTTATTCCTCTATAAGGAAGTGTCGTCATGTGGATTGACAAGTGTCGCAATTGTGTGTACTTGCCGATGGTTTATTAGACCACCATGTGGGGTCAGCCCTGAATTATATATAATATAATGTGGATGTATCTAGATAGACAAGTCGGCCCCATAAGGTCACTGGGCAAAAAGGTTAGTATAAATAGAGATCGGAGATCTCTATTTTACTCACTTGGAAAAGTAACTCACTCTCTCTTGAAAAGTGGCGCACTAGTGAGGAGGAGGATCATCTGCTATCATGAGACTATCTCAGTGTTATTTGGTTGTACTTTGGTTGAGCCATTGCTCTCTCTATCTCTGAGGAAGTTGTGGGGTTTTTCACCTTAGGGTTTTTCCCACGGAAAATCTGTGTCTCTTTTCTTTATGCTTTTGATTCTTGTGATGCTTTTCATATTGTGATTGTCATGCATTGATATACTGTAGATGTTATTCTTTCAACAAAGATCCTAGAGTATTGTGAATTAATGCTCAAAATTTAACAGTAGTGCATGTCCCAAATGAGCTACTGTCGGTGCTCACCGGTCGGTACACAAAGTTGTCCAATCTTATATAGGAAGTTGTCGTTCAAGAAGTAGTTGGAGTCAGAGGCCGACGACTTGTTAGTCTATAACTATTGGTAGACTGCTCATAAGTCGCTATCATCCTCATACAACTGTGGCCAAGTGGTCGTGTCGTATCTGTGCATACTCATCACTATCAAAAGGAGAGTAATTGGTGGTCGAATGAGGCAATCGACAACACCGTTAGCTTTACCTTTCCGATACATAATCACCAACTGTAATTGTTGTAGGTAATTAATCCAGTTGAGTTGTCTGTTTTTCTGCAACTTTGATTGTGTCAGAGCGAACTGTAGAGGCTTGTGATTAGTGAGAATGACCGTTTCCTTGCCAAGGATGTAATGCCTCCATTGCTTGAGAGATTGCACAATGGCGTACAGTTAGTTTTTGTATGTCGAGTATCTTCTAACTTTTTCGTTGAAATTCATGGAATGAAAAGCGGCTGGGTGACCAAAGTGAGTGATCACTACACCCAAGGCATAGTTCGATGCATCTATCTCAATCTCTAAGGGATGATGCAAATCAGGTAACACAAGTACTGGTGCAGTGCAAAGCTTGTGTTTGAGCTGTTCAAAAGATGCTTGTTGTGTTGCTATCCACTGGAAGATAGTTTTCCCATTTCCCTTCGTCAACAGATTCAAGGGCTAGGCTATGTGACTGAAGCCAAGTATGAATTGCCGATAGAAATTCACTAAACCAAGAAAACTTCTTAGTTCTTGAATGCTTCTAGGAATGGGAAAATATTTGAGGATCTGTACTTTTTCTGGGTCGACGTGAATGCATGCAGAGTCAATTACATACCCCAAATATTTGATGTTGGGCATCACAAAAGAGAACTTGTCCATGTTCCGATAAAGTGGATGTTACTGGAGAGTGTCGAGGATTTGTCGAAGATGTCCAACATGTTCTTCCCATGATTGAATGAAAATCAGTATATCATCGAGATATACAATAACCCATTTTTCGATGAAAGGTCGAAGAAGGTTATCCATATGTTGCATGAAGGTTGCAGGTGCGTTGGTTAATCCGAAAGGCATGACTAACCATTCAAACAATACTTCCTTGGTTTTGAAAGCCATTTTCCACACATCTAAGGGCTCGATTGGAATTTGATGGTCTCCCGACTTGAGGTCAATCTTAGTAAATAATTTAGAACCTTTCAGACAGTCGATGAGCTCGTCTATCTACGGCAGAGTGTATCGATTCTTCACCGTTATTTTGTTGAGATCTCTGTAGTCGATGCACATGCGCCAAGTCACATCTTTCTTTGGAACTAGGATGACTGGAATTCCACAAGGAGAGGAGTTGGGTCGAATATGACCTTTGTCGATTAATTGTTGGATTTGTCTACGAATATCTTAATTTTCGAGAATGGACCTTCTGTAAATAGATGCGATAGGCAAAGAAGAACTAGGAACCAGTTCAATGGAGTGTTTTACCTGACAATGTTGAGGTACTCTATCTAGAGCTTGAAAGAGGTTCTAGTACTCATCAAGAATATGATCAACTTGCTGCTTCTATCAAGAACTGCATTGGTCAATGACTCGACTCGTTGCTACAGTCTTCTTAAAATGTTGCGGCTTGATCATGATTAATGCGAACTTCTGAGCATGATTGATAAGCTTCTTTGTCTGTTTCGCAGATATTAGTGCAACCGTCGGTGTAGGTTGACGCTCTGGTATGCTGAACCATCGATTTCAGATTTTGACAATCACCTTCTGAGGTCGTGACTGATAAATTCCATGTCTATCCTAGAGGTAAGGTTTCCCAAACAGGGAATCGACTACGGAGAGTGGTGCCACATCACAGAGTACTTCATCTTCAAAAGGATTTATGAAGTAGGCAAGTTTTCATTGTTGAGTGATCCGAAGTTATTTTCCATCCTTCATCCAACCGATCTTGTAAGGCCGAGGATGTGGAGTGGTAACAAGACTTAGTTTCTTCATGAGATCTTCATAAATGAATTTTTTCTGGCTCCCATTGTCCACAATCAGATGCAATGGGTTGCTCTGGACCCATATCCATGTATGGAACAGGCGCTCTCGTTCCTCCTCGTCAATGATAGTCGAGGCTGCTAGAGTGGTTGAGGTCAAAAGGGTTGTTGTGTCTGGATCATATTCTTCCACCATCTTGTCGAATGTGTCAGAGGGAGACACTTTTGCCAAAAATGTCTTACAAGATTTGCATTTAGACATATCATGCCAAGATGAGTGGTGGTAATCGCACCATTTTCCGGTCGGCGGTTTTTTTCTACATTCCCTCTTGTGAAAAGGCTTCTTACCGTGGTCTAGCTTTGGCGGTGTCGGTTGAGAATTTTTTGAATTGTCGAAGTCAGCTGGTGCCTTCTTGTCAAGTGTTTGTCCTGATGTTGGCTTTTTCAGGAAGCGTGCTTTTACTTTCTGCTTGGTTTCCAGTTTGTTGGCGTAGTGAAAATCATCCGCAAGCATATTGACAGTCATAAACTCCATCTCCTACTGAATGTACTAGGACAATCCGCTAATGTACTTTAGAACAAGCAATTTCTCTTCTTCGTGGACGCCACGTCTCGCCATAAGTTAGTAGAGCTTGTCGGTGTAACTCGGTACTGATTGGTATTTCCATTTCCTTAGCTATTGCCACTTCTTATACTACTGCTCGATGTATTTAGGTGGGTAAAATTCCTTCCAGATGTGTTCAACGAATTTATCCCATGTGTCGATGGGGTCTTCGCTTTTCTCCATCTTTGTCGAGCGGTTCTCCCACCAATAGTGCACGGAGGTTGACATATTTAAGGATGCAATGGTTATGTTTTTATCTTCGGAGAGTTTATTTTTATTGTAATAGGATTCCAATTGTAGTATCCGATTGTCGACGGATTCGGCGTCAATCTTACCTTCAAGATTCGGTATATCCAAATTCGTTTGTAGTTTGAAGGGGATGATTTTATCAAAGTGATTTCTCATCGAATATCCTCTGGAGGTCGAAACGAATCGCATGAGAGTCTTGTTGAACTCGGAACATTTCAGTCCATTGTCGAGCCAGAGCTTGCTCAATAAGCTATGCTATCTCATTGGCTGCATGTTTATTGTCTGTTTCTTCTATCATCTTTCGAGGTAGCGTCTTCTTGGATTGATGATATTGCAAGTGAGTTTGAACCAACATAAGTTAGGTAACTTCGAGAGAAGTGTATATGTAGAACTTAAGCATGAAAACTGAATGCTCTGATAGCAATGATCCAGGTCGTGTCAAGGAAGCACGAGGGGGAAAACAGTTCGGATGAATGAGTCGGCTCTGTTATGACGAAAGCAATTAAGAATAAGTAGAATGAGCAAAGCAAGATTACACTACATAGATAAACACAATATGCGCAGACAATATGTAGGAATGCGAACTGTTCTTCTCTATTAGATGTAATCAGATAGATTGATCTATTGATTGATGTATGTTACAATATTATACATGCTTATATAGATTTATGAGATGCTTGGGTTCCTCCCCGTTATGTTCAATTACAAAGAAGAAGTTAGAATGGTTCAACAGTTCAACCATTACAGTCGGCTGGAAGATAGAGAGACAGCCTGTCGAAGTTCGACCATCATTGGTCGGATGTCGACGTTGCTTGTCAATGTCCCAAACTGTGAGGTTGTTGAACATGTTGAAGATGTGAATATGTCAAAGTGTGTTGAAGTCGAGACTCGTCGGAGTTGTGTCGAGTTCGGAACCTGTCGGAGATAACCTATTGAATTGAAGTCGTGTCGAAGTTGCATCAACGTCGATGACTTGCCAACTGTGATGTAGTTCAACTTCTTTTTCTTTGTTAGGATTGAATACAACCATTTTTACAACTGATTTTCTCACCCAAGGCCCATCAGTAGGATTTGGTCTATTCATGTGATTGTCAAAAGTTGAATCTTCATTCATCCTGTCATTTCCTGTCAAAGCTCCACTTCGCGTCACAACATGGATGTTGCAGTCTTTGTTTCTTTTCTCATTTGTGATCATCTGAATATTTGGTTCTATCCTTGTAGTTTTTTTTCTTTCATTTTGCCTAGAAAAATAGGACATGCTTCAATGATATGGTCGAATGATTTACAGTACTTACAAGTAGTGCAAGGGTTCTGACAGTCTCTTGCTAAATGTCTAGGTTGAGCACAGTTATAACATACAATCTTACCTCTTCCTCTTCCTTAGCGAGTGTTACGTCCTCTTCCTCTGAATCCACCACATCCTCTGTATGTGCCTTGATCATACTGCGCATTTTCATTATTGTTTTGTGTTTCTCTTTGGACTCTGTAGACATCATGTTTTCTTTCTATCATCATGTCATATGCTCTACAGTTGGTATCATCATGGCCAACGGACTTACAAAATGTGTAGTACATGTTCTTTGGTGTCTGTACATACTTCTGTAGTAGGTAACAGTCCTCTGGTCGATGTCCTCTACATGGGAAAATTTCACATCATGTTCCTTGAGTTTGATTTAATGGATTCGACGCCCCACTAGCAAGGTAATATTTGAATACAGGGTAGTGTTCTTTGGAATTTCCTTCTCCTTTACATTTAGTATACCAAACCTCTTCTCTTACTTCATTTCCTTTTTGTATGTCTTGTAACTGTAATGTCAGGTTTGATAGTTGTGTCTATATCTGTACCATGCCTACGCTAGTTTCTCCTATGGGTGAAGCTTATAGTTTCATTGCAATTTCCAATGCTTATGATTGCGAAGCAACCTTTTGTTGCATTAGTTGTAATCTAATGTGGGGAAATAACGCAGCGAGAAGCCATTCTTGATGTTATTATGGTGCAATGTTGAAGCTAAATTGATCCAACAAGGCTCTGAATTTATGATCAAATTTCCACACAGTCTCATTAGGTTTCTGTTTTATCTCTTTTAGCTTTGTAATGCACTGAGATTTCGACATAGGTTTCTTAAACTCCCTAATCAACGCAATTATGATATCGACTAATGTTTTGTTCTATCCAACATAATACTTCATGAACCATGTCAAATCTTTGTCTATGAATGTGGTGACTAGTTGAGCTTGTTTAATTTATAGCATCATCTTGTAGTTTCTTAATGTTCCAGACAACATCACAGAGAAACCAATGTTGCTCTCTGTTGACACAGTTTTATTGACAGGGGTTCACTTCGCACTGCTGTCAACAAACATCGACAAAGACTCCCATAGACATCGACCTAGAAAGTTTTTATCCTTTCCAGCAACACCCGTAAAGCGAGTGATGTCTCACTCGATATATCTAAAGGGGTTGCAGGAACCAAGTTTCCGCAGTTTAAGAAGACATGCACCTTTCTACACTTAGTCACAACATAGACTAGAGATTCATATTCACATCAAAACATCATATCGTCAAACTAACAACCAGACTTTCTTAACTGATAGATCGACATAAACCTTGTTTGCATCAAACATAATTATCTCACAATCGACAAGTTAACCATATCGACCATGACAGTTTATCAAAGCATAATCAAGATATCTGAGATACATCATATAACCATGATTTCATTCATACAACACATTGAGCTAACATACACTGCATTAGTTCATATTCAATCACACTGCGACATAAAAGGGAGACATAGAGATATAGCATAATTGATCACTTTCATTCATCAACGCGTCTCATAAATTGCAGAATACACCTTGCAGAACCATTTCAAACTCAGACAAATGATGCATTTCAACTCACATCGCAGAGCTCAAAATTTACAAAGAAAGACAAAAGATATGCTTCCAGTGAATTTCCATGCGAAGTCCTACTTAGGATTACGATCATAGTTCTATTTATGGCACACATGGTCATTACAAAATGGCCCAAATGACCCATAGCTAACTAACTTAACCAAAACTTTCACTTTTGTCGGCTGTTTTATCCTTCGCAACTGGTCCTTTTCTTCCATCGATGACCCTTATGTAGATGTTAGTTCCGCACTTGATGCACTCTAACCGCATGCCAACAGGACCCCAACACAAACTTGTGGCTCTCCCTAAAGCCACCTCAGCTGGAACTTGTTGGTGCATTTTCCTACAACTTGAAATCGTTGTATGCAGCTTTAACTTGGTCGACAGTTTCTCTGGCCGACTCTTTAATCGTTGTGACTTCTGCTACTTCATACTCCTCTCTATCTTTCGAAACAATATTTCTAGGACCCATAGTGGACGAGGTGTGCGAAATCCAACTGCTCCAAGTGTATGGGATGACTTCCGCTGTTTCACAGAACTTGAGAACTGGATTTGTCAGCTTGAACCTATTCCGATACGTGACTCTTTAAACGGAAGGAATTGTAATACATTTATGTATTGTAATATTGTAAAGATCTATATGTTTGTGTAAGAGAGATTGTTGTATTCAAGCAGAGAGTAAATGCATACACAGAGATATAATCAAGACAGGAGAAATGATTCGAATGCATCCAACTGTTTGTATTCATCTTGAACAGTGTTTTCTATACATCATATGTGTGGTTGGAGCGGTTGCACCCACTCTAACGACTTCCTTAACTACACTATTACATAATAACTAATGACATTTAAGGAACCTGAAGGGTCCCCTCTAACATCTCCCCCACCTCAAAATGTTTCTTCTTCCCGAAGAAAACATTAACAGACATGAACTGCGATTCCTTTAGTCTCTGTCAACATTTTGGTAGTGGCCAACCGAACCTTATCACTCCTTCCTGTCGAATTCTCTTCCACGGTCTAGGAACTTTTGGGCTTCATCGCTCTGCCATTGCACCAATGCACCATCTGCCTGAAAAACTTCTGAAATGACACTGAATAGATGTTGATGTGTGTCAGCATTGGGGGGATTGATCAATTTTAGTGTTCTTTTGTCATTATTAGCGTGAAGCACTTTCTCTGTGTGGTATAGATGTCTTCTGCTTGAATACACGGTTTTCGTAGACTTAGCTGTTGTGAGGATTCCTGAATGTGTTGCTACTGCTTCTGGTCAATACCGACTGATATTGGTCGACTTGACTTGAATCAACATGACTTACTTGACTCGACATGATTTATTAAGTCGGCCAAAGACCGACTCAATTTACAACTCTTTATGAAAATACATGGTTCAAAAAGCTTTGAATGACCCGACACTTTTTACAACATCATGGACACTTTTAATACTGACCAATTACAATTCTGTCGAACATTGAAAAAAAACCATATCAACGCAAAATAATATCATCGACCACTTTTTTCTTTGACTTACAAAAATAACTTGTCGACCAACTAAACTCGCTTATAAAGTAACTCGACTTAATTATGGACTAAAGTCTAAATATAATTATGATTCTAGTGACTCAAATACTCTTGACCAAACTCATACTAGCCAGCGACCAAGCATCGACCACACATATTTTTAGTTTACCCTGTCACCCAATATAATATTTTCACTATGCATCAATCTTGACAAGACTATATTATAATTAATATGGAAAAGAGAGAACCATCGACCTGATTAATAAAGCAACCCATAATGTACTATAAGATCATTTCTTTAATATATTCGAGCAAAGCAAATCATATTGATGCCGACGGAATCCTTAGTTGATGCTGATAGAAGAACATTTCAACCGTCGACGAAGTGTGCTCGCTGATGCCGATGAGAAGCATATTTTATCCACCAATGAGATGTCTTTCTGTGGGAAATAGGTCTCCTACACAAACTGCTTAATCGTTGGCATTCGGCTTTCTGCAACCAACGAAATAGAGTTCGGTCTCCTTTTGATGTCGATACGTATTTTTCTTGGAGGTACTGTAATTTCATCTCTCTTCTAGTTCAGATCTCTGGTTTTTATTCAGCGTGCAGACTGGATAGGACTGGATATGTGAACCGTGGGATTACAACAGAGACTGTGAGAGAGTGAAAAGTAAATTGCAATGAATGTGTTGCGGGTTGTATCTCTTCATTTGCCGGATAGATTAATAAAAGAATTGGAAATTTCTCCATGGACGTAATCCAGATTGGGTGAACCATGTATATTGGTGTCTCCCTTGTATTGTTTTGATTTATTTTATATTTGCATTTTTTTTGTTTTTATTGCTTTGCGATACTATTTTTTTCTAAAAAAAGAGACCTCAAATATTTTCAGGATATTTATCACAGATGAGTCACATTAGTGATTCAGAACCCTCTACCTATGAATAATTTGCTAAGCATCAAGTATGGAAATATTTCATGGTGGAAGAATACAAATCCATCAATCATAATAATTTGTGGGAAGTGGTTCCTAAACCTTACGGGAAGTCAATAGTAACTTCCAAGTGGATTTATAAAATCAAGCAAGCAACTAATGTAAGTATTGAAAAGTATAAAGCAAGATTTGTGGCCCATGGTTTCTCCCTAAAAGAAGGGATATACTATGATGATACGTTCCCTCCTATGGCCAGGTACATTACTATCCAAACCATAATTTCCCTTGCTTTAGTTTTGGGTTGGAAACTTCACCAAATGGATGTGAAGACTTCCTTCCTCAATTGTGAGGTTGAGGAAGAGGTTTACCGATATAGAAACTTGAGAGGTTTGTAGTTCATGGGAAGGATTCCCATGTATGCAAGCTTAATAACCCTTGTCTGGCTTAATAAATCCCCAAGGGCTTGGTATTTGAGGATTGATAGCTATCTTCAGAGCTTGGGCTTCTCCAAAAGTGAAGCTGACCCCAACCTGTACATCAAGGTTGGGAAGAACCATCCATTGATCTTGGTTCTCTATGTTGATGAATTTTTCCTTACTGGAGAGGAGCAATAGATATATTGGTGCAAGATGGATCTCGCTTATGCATTCGAAATGAAAGACTTAGGCATTATGCACTATTTGTTTTTCTAGAAGTTTGGAAAAGGAAATATGAAATCTTTCTTTCACGAGGAATGTACACAATTGATGTATTGCAGAGATTTTCTATGATGTATTGTAAGTCCATGGCTACTCCTATGATGTCTAATCTAATGAAGCTACATGATTCAGATTCCATATCATATTTAGTGGATCTTACCATGTATAGACAACTCATTGGTTCCTTAATGTATTTGATACATAGTAGACTAGAAATATGTTATGCAGTGAGTATCTTGAGTCAGTTCATGTCTGAGCCAAGACACAGAAATTGGTTTTCTTCCATGCATGTGCTTCGATACATTCAAGGTACTCTTTCTTATGGGATCAAATATGTTTCTAGTGGTGGAGTGATTCTAATTGGATATGCTGACTCTGAATGGGGTGGTAGCATTGTGGATCGAAAGAGTACATCTGGATTTTTTTTTAGCTTGGGATTAGTTATGATCCCTTGGTCCAGTAAGAAGCATGGATCCGTAGATTAGAGTAATAAAGAATCAAAGTATATTGCATCTAGTACTGTCTGTGGAGAATTTGTGTGGAGTAGGAAACTAGTTACTGGGTTGTTCGGTGAGAAGCTTGAGACTACTATCATTCGCTCTGACAAGCAGAGTTGCATTAAGCTCTCAGAAAACCCTGTGTTTCATGACAGATAGAAACACATTGAGATGAAGTATCACTACATCAGAAACATGGTCCAGAGAGGTGCTATAAGACTTTAGTACATTGCTACTTGTGAGGAGATTGCAGATATGTTGACTAAGCCTCTGTCCGTGATGATGTATTGGTACTTCTGAGACAAGATTGGCATGGAAGATAATGTATCCCGTGCTGAGAGGGGGTGTTAAAGTTACAACATAATGAGTCATTATCCAGATCAATGTTGTGTGTCAATATTGAGCCTTGTGTGTTGAGGTAGTTCCTTATAGGATCCTAAGTTGGACGTAGTAAACTTGGAGAAGAATCTTGAGTTGGACTCAAGAATGGTTAAACTTCATGTTTTGAGGCAAGTGTTGTGTATGTCAAAGTGATGATGTTGTATAGTCTTGATAGTAAAGGATAAGTCCTTGTGTGTTAAGAAAAATCCTCATGTGTTGAAGTGATTCTTTGCATGTCAAAGCATGTATGGTGTGTGATGTACTACTAACCATGGTTGAGCTATTAAGTCTCCTCTAGAGACTGGCCACCTCTAAAGTGAATTTCTTTACCATATAACCACTTGGAATTATAGTAGAACAATATGATCACATCATTGGGAAAATATCCTTAGTATATTTGATATGATAATTAAGCTAGCACATGTGGGCCATGTAGATAAGACCATAGATAAAGATAAGATGTGATAAGATGAGAGAATTCGAATTGCACATAAAGAATTGATTAAGAGATAATTTGAATTGTTAAACTTCAATGATATTATCAAAGAATACTTCAGTCAATCAAAGGAGAACTCGAATTGATCACTACAGTGATATTAACAAGAAATATTTCAGTTAAGAGATTTAACTAAGTGATAACAAAGAAGATATAGTTAACTAAGTGTTATTGCATGATGACAGTTACGTTAAACTAAAAGATGACACTTTGTTAAACTAAAAGATGACACTTGTGTTAAACTAAAAGACAACACTTGAGTTGTGACACTTAAGTTAGCTATCTAACTAAGTGGGAAATATTTTAGTTAAGGGGTGAGTTCATCCTAAAGTTAATTTAGTGAGTTAATACATTGCATAAGAAATGGGGAACACTTATACATGCAAGATTGATGTCTCCAAGATTGGAGTGAATTTCTATGAAGTATTTTTGTGCATGTGACTATTATTAGTGAGATGGTTGATTGGACAATTATTATCCTAAGTATCTCTTCTATATCTATCTTTATCTTGTTCTGTAATTGCACTGGGCATGCTTGATGTAAAATATATTCTATGATATTTATCAATATACTAATGAAGATTTTGCTGGGGTTTTCTCTCTCAGGTCATAAATGGTTTCGCCATGGTAAGTCCACATGTTGAATGTGATTGCTTATGTGCATGATTGTTATTTAATTTCAAGTACTATTGCATTTCTCAATTAAAATATAAAAAATTAACAAAGTGCATATTAGGTAACCTCGCCCATTTAGGAACAACCATTCCACGCTATTCGAAGAAGAAATAATCTATACCGGTGACACTGAGTAAATCAACATACCATTTGTCTCCCTCCCACTTAATAATGATGAGCCTCCATCCTCACATTCTGAGCTGGATCTCATATCAACACTACAGTTGATAGACGCACAACCCCCTCTAGTATTTCCCCATAAGGATATTCTTCCCCCTTGACAAATCACCATATTCTATGTCGATATCCTTCATATTAACTCTATTGCCCTCCCACAAAGTTGCGGTTCCGCCTATGTCGACCCTACCCAACTAGGTAGTTGGTCCACTCATATCGAATCCGAGTACTCCTTCTCTTCCGATGAATACATGTTAGAGGAATATTTCTTCTCCACAAATGAATCAATAATGGAGTACATGCATTTAGATGATCCCCCTTGGGGAAATATACATCATAGGTCATCTTTTTCCCCTAACCATATCCAACCAATTATTGGGCTGTCCCAACAACACACCATTGAATCAAAATATTTTCTATCTCCTAATCATGCCGAGTGGTTCAAAAACACCATCCTAACCCCTGATGCCTTTGAAGATGGTAATATAGCAAACATTTCTCCCACAATCCAAGTTGACATTTCCATCACACTAGGAGTAATAAAAAACATCTTGATTAGTGCATCATGATTGGCACAAGACGTCATTGAATTCACTTCTCTCTTCAAATAATTTTGAGATGTATTCACATGGTTGTATGAAGATATTCTTGGATTAGAACCTTCAATTGTCAAACATCATATTGACACTTGGCAAGACACCACCCCCAGTAAGACATAAACAATGACCTGCCCACCTCTCTAAGTCCCCATCTATGAAGGCTAAGATCAAAAAATCCTTCAGGCATGATTTATCTTCCCCATTACTTATATGTCATTGGTTTCTGATCCTGTCCCCATAAACAAGAAGCAAGGCACCATTCAAGGCTACATAGATTTTCGTGATCTCAACCTATCATGCCCCAAGGACAATTACCCACCCCATTCATTGACCAAAATGTCGATTCATGTGTGGGTAGTGAAATGTTGTCCTTTATGGATGGATTTTTTAGTTATAACCAAATATAGATTTTCCCCCAAGATCAATACAAAAGAGCATCTACAACACCTTAGGGCACCTTTTCCTACAGGTTTATGCCCTTTGGGTTAAAGAATGTTAAATCCACATTCCTAAGAGCTATGGCATAAGTTTTCAATGACCTGGCACATATAATACTCACTTTCCTGGATGGTCTCACTGCCAAATCTAAAAAATGATGTGATCACCTCCACGATCTATACACCGTCTTCACGTGATGTCACCAGTACAATATATCATTAAATCCCCTAAAATGCATGTTCTGTGTCACCATAGGATGTTTATTAGGATTCATCATTTCAAAATAAGGGATCATTGTATAGCCATCCAAAGTCTAATCCATCCTTTAATTACCTCCCCCATGAACACAATGTTAAATGAAAAGCATCTAGGGGAAGACCAATTTCCTCCATCGCTTTGTTCCTGATTATGCCTTTTAGGCACACGGTTTTCAACATTTGCTTCACAAATAAATCACCTTTATTTGGGATGATTGTTGGCTCGTTATATGTTCTTTAAGTATTCCACGATAGATCCAAGTTCTGCGCGGTTCAGGGAACCAACAAAACCCCTTTTCACTGGCCCTTTCGGCAACAGTCTACGAACAGACTGAGTCTCACCTGAGGCGAAGTTATGGGGAGGTTGTGGAATCGGGTTTCCACAACTGGGTGATGCATTCTTCAACAGGTTAGCACCGCACTACAAGACTCGTGCTGCTGACTAGGGGACTGTGTGAAGCTCCACCTATTGCACATCCAAGGACTGCGCGGGTTGGAACGATTGCTTAACAACAGGAAAACACAAATGAGGATTGCCCTTCCTCTTTGTAAATCACACGACTTCAAAAGAATTCACTTAATGTAGAATTAGGAATTCAACAAGCATCTTAGGCTATAAACCTTGCAAACTTATACAACACGACGAACCACAATGTAACTGCGCACTTCCGGTGCTACGCTCCAGGGAGTCGCACTCTACAGAATTTGTTGGATTAAGTGTTTTCCCAATCAATTTATGCTTTCATCTTATTTAGAAATACTTGCACATTCAACATATTATGGATACATGTTCAACACTTAACATATTGTTCCCATCATTTATCCTTATGGAGAATACATACAAAAGTGAAGATACATCTACTCACAAGCAAGAACTTAACCATCGATCAAAAGAAATTACACAGATGCAAACACATATTCAATCGCATAACACAAGGATTTAACGTGGTTCACCCCCAAGATGGGAGCTACGTCCACAGGAACGGTTGATTTTATTATCAAAGGGAAGGGTTCAACAGTTCCAGTCTGCGCACTCAGCTGTAGACTCTCTTCTCTCTTCAGTAGGTCTCTATGCACACAACTGCTGAGCCTTTTTACAATAAGTCTCTCAATAGAGATCGACAAAACTCAACAATAAAAAATATGAATATTAACCCTTTCCCTTACAAAAGTTGCCCTTATATAGATCGTTCCCTTAGGTCACGTCTGTTACAATGTATGTGGGCCAAAAACCCTAAGGTTCCCCAAACCTGGTGCGGTTACCCTACTAACCAACTTTGTTAGGCTATGATAGCGACTTCACTATCATATCAACCCTTCTATGTTGTCTCTACTTCTGATATCGTATGACTGCGTGTGGTCACGTCGCTTTTAGTCCCTCTATTGAACGCATTCCAATGGGTCACTTTCATCCCGTCGTTCCTTCTCTAACAGCTTCGTGTGCCCGGTTAACGTAGTGTTTCCTTTGCTCATGTGACCGGTCGATTTACTTCTTTGCCACTCCTTACCCGCCTCCTAGGAATCTCGACTTATCTTAATCAAAATGTATTGCCGATCGATCTCGCCCGAATTTATACCATTTTCCGTCCAAAACTATTCCATGCTGGATCTTCACGGAGCTAGCTCTTCGCAGCATTTATCTCTGCAGTGCAGTAACTTTGCAGCGCTGGCTCTTCTACTTTGCCATTGCTTTGCTACACTTTTACTTCACATCTCCCAAAAATGACTTGTCCAAAAATGTCTCAACTTGGGCCAGGCCCAACAATGATCAATCCTAAATCTCTTTCAATGTAATGAAGCAATCATTGGCTTTTGCACTCGTCATCTCTCCACGAGATTTTGACAAATATTTTATCTTTTATATTTTGATGTCATCTTCTGTGGTTGTAATCATCTTGGTCCAATAGGATGAAGGTCACACTGAATACGTCATTTACTACATTAGAAAAAACTTGGCCAAACCAACGATCAATTACACTCATGATGAGAAAATAGCATTATCTATGATCCTATCAGTAAAAAAATTGTTGCATTACATATTACTCCGCAAAACAACAATTGTTGCATTCTCTAATCCAATGCAATACATACTCATTCACCGACTCATTAATGGTAAATTTGCGTGTTGGATTGTTATTCTCCATGAATTCGACCTCGATTTTTTTATCCCTAAAAGAAAAAAAATCTGTATCCCTGGATGAGCTCATCATCGACCTCCTGGACACTAACCCAAGAGAACTAGTGAATGACCAATTTCCCAATGAACATCTTTTCCTCATAGAAATCAATGATCCATGGAACGATGACATCCTGACATATCTCCAAACTCAGAAATTCACCCCTTTTGATGTTTATGTAGCTTCAGGAGGTATTCCTGTAAGCTCGTAATATTATTAATAATTTATTTATTTAGTGAAAAGGTAAAATCATGTAAAGACATGACTTTACGTAAAATTTACCTTGAAGACCTACATATTTCTAAATGTCAATTCATTCTTGTATGAACATATAACAACAAAGCGATATTCATATTTGTCTCTCTCTAAAATGAAAAACCAACACGGTATCAGAGTTGTTATTTGAAGAGGAGTAAAACTATGTCCTATGCAACATGACAATGGTTTAGTTCATGGTCTGGAGTTGGGAGGGTATTGGCCCATGGTATTCCATTCCAACATATGGTTTTATATGTGGAATTTCACATATAAACATGGTATTATGTTCCAATACATGGTATTATGTTCCAATACATGGTATTTCATTAGTAAATGGTATTTACTAATTTCTATTTACTATGGATAGGTTTTGTATGTGGGCTTTCACATATGAACACGATTTTCTTTTCAACACATGGTTTTACCAATTGTTTGGGTGATTTATATGCACACATTAAAAATGATTTTAACACAATTAAAACAATGATTACAAATAAAGGAAGTCAACAATAATGATAAGTATTTAATTTATTAAGTAATAATCCTTATTTAATTAAAGATGATGTTTTATTTATGATTAGCATAAATGGTTAATTATTGTTGGTTTACTCCTATCATGGATATCCAACATGTAAGATCAAGCATGAAATCAAGGATGCACTGGATTCCAACTCAAAGTGATCAAACAAATAAATCAAACCAGAAGAGTTGCTCGATGAGGAATATAGCGTGGACATAGACTTCCATATTCAAAGGGAGTAGCTACCCAGGATGTAGTAGTGAGTCTCAACATCAAGAGGAAGCTTGGTACTCCAAGATTGATAATGAATTTAGGCTTAATAAGGATCAAGAGTAACTCACTTGTCAAAGGGAGTTGGCTTCAGATCCCAGGACATCAATATGGATTCTAGGAAGAAGGAGCATAATGCTCAGACGTAGAAGAAGAAGGATGCTCAGATGCAGAGGGAGAAAGATGCTTGGATGTAGAGTAGGATGATCATATGAAGAGGGATGTTCAGATACAGAGAAATCATGATTCTTAGATGTAGAGGGAACAAGGCACTCCAACACAAAGGGAGATGTGATGAGATTGAAGACGGATGTTTGTAGCATCGGGAAAACATTCCTCCAATATTAGCCATGTGACCTTGCTACGGGTGAATGCCCTAGAGGAAGGGAAATATAAGATCCTAGCCACCTTGTTACAGTGTGGGAGACTGGCCCTTGATGATTAGTGTTGATGCATCGAGCAATTGTTCTCCTAGTACTATTCATGTGACTTGGATAGGGGTGAATGGCTCAGAGTGGGGTAGTGCCCTCTTCCATACATCCTGTGACGGGGTGGGAATATTAACCCTCAAATGCACACACTATCCTCCTAGAGGTTGAGCATCGAGAATTTCCCCAGTATTAGCCATGTGACTTGGCTAGGGGTGGGTCAAGTGGGACAATGCCTTCTCGTAGACACCAAGTGGGGTGGAGAGATTAGTCCCTAAGACGACTTAGAATGGGGTAGTTCCTTATCTTGGACACCAAGTGAGGTGGAGATATTAGTCCCTAAGACGACTCATAATGGGGTAGTTCCTTATCTAGGACACCAAGTGGGGTGGAGATATTAGTCCATAAATGATTAGAGTGGGGAAGTTCCTTCTCCCATCCATCTTGTGACAGGATGGGGAGATTAGTCCCTAAATAATCAATCACTGTTAGTAAAGTGGGACAGTTCCTTCTCTTGGACACCAAGTGGGTGGAGAGATTAGTACCTAATATGACTCAGAACAGGTCAGTTCCTTCTCTTGGAAACCAAGTGGGGTGGAGAGATTAGTCCCCAAATGATCAGAGCAAGTTATCGCCTTCTCTCGGACACCAAGTGGGGTGCAGAGATTAGTTCCTAGTTTCCCACTCATCAACTCATGACTCAAAATGGAAAAGCAGCTTCTCCTAGAAACCTTGTGGTCAGGTGGAGATACTAGTGCTTTAACCTGGACACTTTGTGACAGAGTGGGGAGATCTCTCGGACACCCTGTGACGGGATGGAGAGATTATTCGCTAAGATGACTCAAGAGGATTCAATGCACATATTGCTTTCATGAGAGAGCGAGAAATATCAGAATCTTGTGATAAATGGGAAGGAATCCCATATTTTTAGATCTTGGACATTCTACCAAATTGGTCATGTGATTTGACCAAGGATAATGATACATTCACTCATAGGAAATGGCAATGTGATTTGGATAGTTTTGAATGGACCTGGCGTAGCCTTGCTTAGCCATGTGATTTGGATAGGTGTGATTAGGGCTCGAGGTGCTTGCACAACCTTTCCTATTCATGTGATTTGGCTAAGTGTTACAAAGGATTGAGGTCACATTGCATACTCTATGAGGGAGTGCTCCATGATGGAGTGATCTATCTCATTATAGAGCAAGTTTGACTTGTTTATTTGATAGGGACTAGCTACCCCTTGTGGAATAAACAATGTCTAGTCTAATGTTGGTGCACACACTTTAGATTCCTATACATGAATATATGTGCATGTGATGAGAATAATAACATCATCCAGGTAAGGAAAATATCTAGGTAGAGTCTTGACACTAAGGAGAATACTCAGGATAGAATTGATTCTCCTATTTCTCTTTTGACTAAGGAGAATACTCCTTAGAGGAAGTGTTCTATATATGATGACATGGAATTGTCATTCAGTTGGAGAGATTTATACAAATGAGAATACCTTCCTATCTAAGAGGGAGTGTTGATGTTTATGTAGCTTCAGGAGTTATTCTTGTAAGCTCATAATATTATTATTAATTTATTTATTTAGTGAAAAGGTAAAATCATGTAAAGACATGAATTTACATAAAATTTACCTTGAATACCTATATATTGCTAAAGGTCAATTCATTATTGTATGGACATATAAAAAAAAGCGATATTCATACTTATCTCTCTCTACAATGAAAACCAAACAACCCCACTTATCTTGTAACAATCATTGACGGATCCACCATCAAGATCTAAGATATCTCCTCCTAGGAGATGTCTTGTATAGTCACTTTGCGGGGTAGACACCATAATACGATGTTGCTTGACTCTTGACGAAGTAGAGCAAGTCCTCAATGACTATCATAGTGGGGCATGCAGTGTCCATCTCTCATGGATGGCATCCTCAAAAAAATTACTTTGTGCGGGCTATTTTTGGCCATCACTATTCAAAGATTGTGTTTACGTTGCTAAAAGATGTGCCAACTATTAGGTGCTTTTTTGTGAGACATGAGCTTTCCCTGCCCCTCTCCATCTAGTTATCACCGTTGGCCCATTTTGCAAATGGGATATTGATTTAATGGAGTGTCATCCAGACTCGACACATGGTCACAAATATATCATAGTGGCCATCGACTGCTTCACTAAGTGGGATGAAGAAATTCCCACATTTGATTGCTCAGGAACCACCGTTGCCTTATTGTTCTTTAATCATGTCATTTCACAATTTGGAGTCCTAAAGAAGTTGGTTTTTGATAATGGCACCCACTTCAGTAATCATAATTTTGAGGAGTTATCACTTTGTTAGGATTCAAGCATGAATTCTCGACATCTTACTATCCTCAAGCTAATGGCCAAGTCGAAGTCATAAACAAGGTTCATAAACCATTCTTCAACACATGGTGAACAAGAACAAATCCAATTGGAATCATATCCTTTTATTCTCTTTATGGGAATACCAATCTTCAGTTAAAATGGCTATAGGATTTACCCCATTTCACCTTGTACATGGAGTAGAAGTTGTATTACCCATTGAGTGCCAAATACATACACTCCAATCAGTTGTGGATTTTTTACCCAATACTTTGACCCTCAACGAACAATTGTTTACTTTGGAACACCTAGATGAAGAAATAAGGGACTTACTCCAATAGAACAAGGCCATGAAGTTGTGCTCAAATGCGCACTATTACCATCAAGGCTGACCTCATACCTTTAAAAAGGGAGACTTTGTCCTTGTCTTCAATGCTAAGAAAGACAACAAACTGGGACCATGTAAATTTGTATATGCATGGAAAAAAATGTATGTCATTAACAATGCATTCCCAAAAGAGTATATGTCTTAATAGATCCTGAGGGAATCACCCTCAATAGCCCTGTTAGTGAGTTGTACCTCAAACGTTTCTACCCCTAATTCATGTACACTTCAAAGGTGTGCTATGTTTTTGGTTATTATTTATGTATTGACAATACCTTCCTTGTGATCTCTAATACACTTGGGTATTTTCGCCATGTGTGTAGGAAAATGACCAATAAAATTGAGACTCCAACCATTTCAGCAATGGCACAGGACTTTTATCGCAGGTATCATCTCGAAATTTACATATAGGAAACATTATCCCTTTATTTACATTGCATTTACAAATTCTCTCATTGATAGCAATGGGGTCCTAATTCCCAGTAATGATTTGTCATCAACATCATCACTAAGGATAGCATGTTCCCCCCATGGGTGTGCATACCACTGCATCCTTGTCATAATTTGGCACCCATGATGTCAAACCCACACAATCCCAAGCAATCTAATCCATTGTCATGTCCCCATTTTGACCCTTATAATATTTTGGGCTATAATGTAAATATTGTATGCATATTATGTATGGTTCCTAGCATGGAGCTCAAGGCCAAGGCCCTGCTAGTGAATGCTTGACCTTGAAGAGGCAAGTATTGGATATTATGCTACCCATGTGCTAGTGAACCATGGGATTTGTAAATATGCATTTTAATATAAATGCCCACAACTAGCTATGCAATGCAACAAGAGATGGAGGCATGATGTTTACAAGGAATTTGTTGGGGGGGGGGATATTCAAACTCTTGAGCCAATCGATTCAAGCCAAGTGTTAATGAGAGAACCCATGAACCCTCAACTACCCATGTTGACTTTTGTGCCCAATCATCATTTCTCCCAAGAGTTGGTTGAGGTAGTTAATGCCTTGGGGAATGGAGAGGTATGGCTTTCCAAATTCGTGTATGGGAAAGCCACCTTGCATGGAAAATCGTGTATGGATTCCTTGGCAAGAAAGGAGCCACAAAATTTGCCCCAAGCCATTCTTCACCCATCCGTTTTGCTCTCTCACGAGTTTTGGAGCTACCTGGGCGTTTTCCTCCATGGATTTCCTATGTTTTCCTTCATTTTCCTAGATGGGAAGGGTGTTTTTATGTTGTAACAGTGGGGAAGAAGGGGAAACGATTTGGGGTTTTATAGAGTCCGTTTTGGCCCACTGAATGCTCATACATCTATGGGAGAAATCAGTTTTCTTCCCTGGGGTTGATTCCCTCTTCCCACAATCCATATTGGGTGTGCAACGATTTGGTGAGAGCCCTTAGACCCTATTCTGTGAATCCCATTGTTGAAATGTGTATCCATGAATGTTGGACGTGATATGGGTATCCATTTCTTTGGGCTGTGCTGATCTTGAGAGTCCCCTTTTCCTTGTAGATATCATGCCCAACTCGGGGGTGATCTCTAAGTGATGAAATAATACAGGCTGGGAAGAGACCTATGATTGGGTGGAACGTTGCAGTGACATAGCTAGTTGTGTGGGCTAGCATTATAGTGAGATAAGTATATTCTCTCATGTGTATTTACTTGTACAATGATTTAATTGATGTTTGTTCTTGATCTGGTGGATGCATGTGAAATGTGCGAGGATGATGTTTTATTCTGTTGTGCATGTTTGCTTGATTTGAATCTGCACACATATGCATTTTATTGTAATGCCAATTTTTTTATTCATCATGAATGGGGATAAGTTTTGTAAAAGACCATATTTTAGTGCCATGTTCCCTTCCTTGCATTGGGTCGATAGGAGGGGACGTGACATCCATCTTGAAAAGATCAACCCATAGTTCATCATTTTATAGTTGCGCATTTAATCTACCACCTTTAGTAGTTGATCCCATAATATTTCCTCAGCACATATTACGATCAAGATTCACATTTGATCACTCATACCTCCATGAGCAATCTACCATCAATAATATTCTTCATGTCATCACCCTTGCAAAGACAACAATGGGGCCCACACCTCTACTAAAACCAATCCTATTCATATATTCTCATAGGAACAATCTTCATGGCATTGATTCATGGGTCAACTATCTTCGCATTTTGCAAACAACCCTAACATCATCATGGAAAAGGCTCCTTGACCCACTCAAAACTGTGGGAACTCCGCCCATCATCAAATTGATTATCTGATTCACCAAAAACCGTAGGAATCCAACCCATCATCAAATTAGTCCCTTGACACACGCAAAACTGTGGGGACCCCACCAATTATTCTTTATGTATAAACAATTCCCCAATCCACTCAACACCATGGGAATATCACTATTCTTTTTGGAAGCAACCCCTGGTCACCTTTGATCGATGTCATTGAGTCTCCCTATCTTCAGCATTATGGGTTTTGTCAATCACCATCACCCTTAGTGTCGTGTCTCCAACAAAGCCCTTTATCAACAAATATTCTCCCTCCATTACACTCTGTACCTTTATTTGAAGTATGTTGATGTCAGTTACTGCCCAAGTTGACATCGATCAAAGGAAGTTATGATACCCACGCTTATTAACTAGTCTTGTATCAGGTTTGTCAATGTTGTAGTTGGTTACAAAATGATCTTCGTTATCGGGATATGACCCTCATCTTATCACGTAATTCAACTCTCATCGACACCAAATCCTCATATTCTGATATTTGTAGTAGTTGTAGTTGTACCTTGGGGTCCCTCTTAATAAAAAAGGATCACCTCAAACTAGTTAGGGAGAGACATCAGTGCTCCCTAAATTATTGGTCTCTCCAATGCTTGAATTCAACACATATATCGCATCAGGGAGAGTCGCATATTTCAAAGGTATCATTGTTCACATTCACAAATCATGGTATTAGCAGTATAGTGAATTTCTCCAACCAACAACTTCACGAATATTCAGGTTCCCCAGCCCGTGGGATTATCATGGTCATTAGTAGTTCTGCTTATTCAACCCCTCTAACAACATTTACAGGTTCAATTACTCTTACATGGATTGAAGCCACTTCCTCCATGTTCTAGCATTATTTTGAGTTGACCCTTCAGTCTCCTATGATTGTAGTACTCTTTAAATATTACGGGTATGCCTGCCTCGTCTGTATATAACACCATTCTTTGTTACAACTTCACTAGTTGTCACCTTCAATATCCCCCCAAGGGAACCTTGCATCCACAATTGCTCAAGAGCTTCCAAGAACTTGAGAAAACACAAAAGAAACGATGATGCATCATCAATTCTATGGTACCCTCCAAACCTCATACATCAGGGGGCATCTGTTAACACTTGAATTTTACACACATACGACATTTTGGCTAGTCTTGCAGTAAGGTGTAATTAACATATAGTATGCATCCCACTGAATACATCCCCATTAGATACATAAATAAGCATGAGTCCAAAAATGCCAAAAATAGTCAAAATAAGAGGTAGTGCAATTACACCCATGATAAACCGCGCTACAACACGTATTATCATTTCTATGCTTGCATTATACTAGTGCGGGTTACCCTTCAAAATCATGCAACTGTCAAAACGGCAGGACCACAACTACCTGTCAGGCATTGAAGTCTCATCAAGACTCCATCACATCCAAGAATTTGAATTTCACTCCTCATCTACTTGGGTTCATTGACTGGCCCCTCTTTGTGTACTTTGGAGCTAGATCATGGAGTTAATTAGTCCACATTTTGATCTAGTTGTTTCTTGTCAGTTCTTGTCCTATAAAAGGAATCCATGGGAATTCATATAGAAAGGAGAAATTAGAGAAAGGTTATGCTGTTGTAATTTTGTTATAACTTCTTCAACCTCTTCCCATACCAACTAGCATTCTTCAATCTCTCTTGCCATCTTCCTCTGAGGGGCAAGTGTTTCTCCCATTGTTCTTTCACATTATTTAGCTTTTAGTGTGTAAAAAAATGACCTCCCTAAAGGATATTGTTGGTTTCTCTTTCAATCCCACACCTCTTAGGTGGAAATTCATGTAACAAGCTTGACCATTGGGCAATCTAAACTGGTTCTTGCATTTGCTCCTTGTTGTGGTTTGCATATTCTCTCCCCCTTTGCTTCATTTCATTTTTTTTTTCAAGTTTTTGTTTCATTTTGTTTTGTTTTCACTAACAAGGGATTGTAGGATCAATTTGGGGCCACTCACATTTGCATTTTGTACTACAATATTGGGCCTTGTTGAGAACCTCAAAGGCTTTACCCCAAAGTGGGAAGTGCTGCACTCCTTTGTGCAAATTTTCCCACAACAATGATCATGATGAATCTAAATGTTTCAAGAAGATGGAATCCTTGGAAGCAACAATGAAGAAGCACAATATCAACCTTAATTGGTCTTTAGAATTTACTTCTAAGGACATGCACTTTGTGCTCTTAATTTTTCCTTTAATTTATCTTCTTCTTCTTCTTCTTCTTTGATTCTTCTTGTTCTTCTTCTTCTTCTTCTTATTTGAATGAGTGGTTCATTGATTCTTCAGCATGTTGTTAACACCCAAAACGTGCTCACTATCTCATCTCCCCCATTGCATGACTCATTGGTCCATATTTCCTACCATATTTGCCTCCAGAACCTCAAAAAATCATTAAAAAGCCTCTAAAAGGCCCAAAAACCATTAAAAAAGCCCCCAAAAGGCCCAAAACCCCCTTTTTTCTCCAAATTAAGTTATATTCCTCCAAAAATAGCAAAACCCTCTAAAAAGGGAGTAAAAAATACAAAAAAGAGGAAAAAGAGGGAAAAAAGGAAGCAAAAACCCTATACAAGTGACCTAAACCATATGGTGCCCAGAACCATGGGTCAGCACTCCACCACTAAAAACCTATAAATAGGTGATGGAGGCTTCCCATTTCATATCCACAATCATCCCTATCCTTACTTTGCCAAAATCACTCCTGAAACCCTAGCTCACCCTTTTGAGTTATTTTCACATTTGAGGCCCCTTTGGCCCATTTCCAAAACCCTTTGGAGAAGGAGAAAGGAACAACACTGGAGCTTGGGAGCAACCCTCTTGGACTGCTGCAAAGGCTCCACCAACCTCTACACCTGAGGTAGCTTTTAATACAAAAAAGAGAAATCTTTTGCCATATTTTCATGTTTTATTATTTATGTTAATGCTCATGCTAGGTTAAATTTTATACTGTTTTACTGCTTTTATTTACTATTTTCTGAACTGCTACTAAGGAGGCCCTTCTCCTTAGTAGGTGCTCATTTGCACAAGCTAGGGTGAAAACCCTAGCTACAGTTTTGGCGACTCCCTTAGAGTTCCTTTGAATTTCTGGTTATAGTTTTAAACGTTTTTAATTTTCTGCAATATTTTTCTATTTTTTCCTTTTGGCTGTCCCTTTCGGCTTGTTGATGTATATGTAACTTTGGAATGTATTTCATCTATGTATTTCATATATATTTATTGTACCCTTATTAGAGATGTGTTATTCCTCTATAAGGAAGTGTCGTCATGTGAATTGACAAGTGTCGCAAGTGTGTGTACTTGCCGATGGGTTATTAGACCACCATGTGTGGGGTCGGCCCTGAAATATATATATTATAATGTGGATGTACCTAGCTAGACAAGTCGGCCCCATAAGGTCACTGGGAAAACATATTAGTATAAATAGAGATCAGGAGATCTCTATTTAGATCATTCAGAAAGTTATATCTCTCTCACTCAGAAAGTGGCACACTAGTGAGGAGGAGGATCATCTGCTACTAGGAGACTATCTCAAGTGTATTTTGGTTGTACTTTGGTTCAGCCATTGCTCTCTCTATCTCTGAGGAAGTTGTGGGGTTTTTCACCTTAGGGTTTTCCCCACAGAAACTCTGTGTGTCTTGTCTCTCATGCTTTTGATTCTTGTGATGCTTGTCATGCTTATTGTGATTGTCATGCATTGATATACTATATATGTTATTCTCTCAGTGAAGATCCTAGAGTTTTGTGAATTAATGCTCAAAATTTAACATGGTATCAAAGCTAACCAAAGAAGAAGACATTTTGGAGTGACAGAAACTTGAGTTTCTTTTTTATTGGGTTTCTCTCTACAGATTTTGGAAAAGTAGTATAGTGGATTGACTCTACTCATCAACGCGCATCTATCTGTCCAATCAGAATTCAATTCCGAGCATTTTCATATTTGGCCCTAAAAATTAGGGTTTCCACAAAAATAGGAATTTCTGAAATCTGAAGACATAGCTGGAAGCTCCTTGCAAAAATCGAAGTTTAGAGCTTTGGATCGAGATTTTTTGCTGGGTAGATCTCTGGGAAACTCAAACCCTAATGTAGGGCTATCCCTAGTGAACCCGGGAGGACAAAAGGAAAATATGAAGGGTAAAACTTTGCTGATCTCAAATTCTGAATGCACCAGGATGATCAGCTCATCAAAGCGCATCTTTCTATCCTTTCAGAAAATTGAAATTCACATTTTGAATTTTTAGGGTTTTTCTGACAAATCCTAATCTGGGACCAGATCCAGTTTTCAGCATTTCAAGTGGTAAGACCTAAATATTTTCTATTTCCATTTGAAGTACTCTTTAAGATGTCTCACCACACCAAGCTTGAGGATAAGCTTGAAGGGGCTAATAAATTCTGAGATTGGAAGTATAGGATTGGGTTAATCCTGGAAGAGAATGAGTTGGACTCATATATAAAAGAAGACATCCCTATCCCAGAGGATGAAGAGGCCAAGGTATTGCATAAGAAGAACTTGGTCAAGGCAAAGAGAATCATTGTTGATTCTATCAAAGACCATCTCATACCACATGTGTCTTCACTAAAGACACCCAAGGAGATGTTTGACTCTTTGACCAAGATGTTTGAAGGAAACAACATAAATCGGAAGATGACTCTGCGAAATCAATTGAAAGGTGTCAAGATGTTGAATGGAGAAACCATTCAATCTTACTTCTCCAAGGTCTCTCAAATCAAGGAGCAACTTGAAGCTGTGGATGAAGTAGTGGACAATGGTGAAGTTGTTACGACCACTTTGAATGGCCTACCTAGGTCATGGGACTCCTTCATTCAAGGAATCTGTGCACGAAAGAAATTGATCTCCTTCAGTAAACTATGGGAGGAATGCTCTCAAGAAGAAGCTAGTATTGTAGCTCATGAGGAAAAGATGGGAGGTGAAGATCAAGCTCTCGCAATTCACACCAAAAGAAGCAAGCCCAAGAAGGAGCACTCTCGCTACAAAAGATCCTATTAAAAGAATAAGAAGGATCTAAGTTGCTTCACATGTAATGAGAAGGGTCACTTTGCTTTAGATTGTCCCAAGAACAAAAGGGATAATAACAACAACGTCAGCAAGAAGAAGAAGGGAAACAAAAGAAAGTTCCATGCTCATGCTGCCGAGGATGATGAACCTCCAAAGAAGAAGGCTAGGGAAGAACGTAGTGATGATGACTCATCAAGTGAAGAAGAGTATGTTCTAATCTCTGCTCTCACAGGTACTATCTCCCATGGTTGTAATGATTGGTTGATTGATAATGGGGCTTCCAAACACATGACTGGATTTAAGGAACTTTTGTGAATCTATCTGAACATGAATCACCCCATAAGGTGAAACTTGGGGATGATTATCAATACCCAATCAAAGGAAGTGGTGAAGCCTCCTACAACCTAGATTCTGGAAAATCTTTGAAGATGAAAGAAGTCCTTTATGTACCTGGGCTCAAGAAGAACTTACTCTCCATCTCTGCATTGGATGAAAAAGGTGTGAGGGTTGCATTTGTGGATGGCCAAGTCCTAATTTGGCGAAAGGGAAAGAACATAGATGATGCAGTAGTGATTGGAGAGCAAGAGGGAGGTTTGTATAAATTGAAGGGACAACCTGAACATGCCATGGTACATGAAACCATGGAGCCATTTGAACTTTGGCATAGAAGACTTGCTCATATGCACTGTAGGGAACTTCCAATTGCAAGCAAGGCTGTAGAGGGTCTTCCTGAAATCAAGACCAAACATGAAGGTGTTTGCAAAGGATGTGCAAAAGGTAAGAACATTAAGAAGGCTTTCCCAAGCAGTGAAAGCAAGGCAAAAGACATCTTGGAAATCATCCACTTAGATGTATGTGGTCCTATGTCATCCAGTTCTCTGAGTGGGTATGTTTACTATATCTCATTTATTGATGACTTCTCCAGGAAGACTTGGGTATACTTCTTGAAAAACAAAGATGAGGTGTTTGATAAATTCAAGGAATTCAAAACCTTGATGGAGAATCAAACTGACAAGAAGATCAAAACACTCAGATCCGACAACGGTGGACAATTCGCCTCAGGTGACTTCAAGAAGCTTTGTAGTGATTCAGGGATTAAGAGGGAGTTGACTGCTCCTTATAATCCTCAACAGAATGGAGTTGCAGAAAGGAAGAATAGAACAATCATGGAAGCAGCAAGGGCAATGCTGCATGACCAGGATCTACCTATGCATCTATGGGAAGAAGCAGCTAGAACAACTGTATATGTGTAGAACATAACACCCCACAAGATATTGGACAACAAGACACTAGAAGAGGTCTTTTCTGGTAAGAAAACTGAAGTCAGCCATCTCAGAATATTTGGTTGTCTAGTATACACTCATGTCCCAAAGGAAAAGAAGACTAAACTAGATCCTTCAGGAAAGAAGGGTATCTTTGTGGGTTACAGTGAAATCTCAAAGGCTTACAGAATATACTTTCCAGGGTTCAAGAAGATTGATGTCAGCAAGGATGAATATAAGTTCAAGCACAGGTAATCCAGGAAGCAAAGATCAAGAGGGAGCACACTCCAGCAGCTCCTGTAAGGATGTAGATTTTCAGAGGGAATTGACCATCTTCCTCCATTCCACAACAGAAAGGTGTAGAAGAAGCTACTTTAGAAACTCCTGCCAGGAAGCAAAGACTCAAAGGGAGTCCACCCAACAAACAGACAAAGATAAGTATTTCAATTATGATTTCTTACCTATTTTGTTTGTTTAAATAATATTATGCTTATGTTCCTAGACTTAGGAGATGTATTGTGCATATTAGAATGATTGCATTAATGAACAGTATATTACTAATATGCATGTGATGGGTAAGTGGCCTATGGCACTATACAACATTCAAGTACTACTTATCTAGAATGAAACCTCTTTGCTGACATGTTGGGAGTAGTGCAAACTCTTAACAATGTTCTGGTAGAGACTGGAAGGCATCTAGAAAGTTGTGGAACATGGATAAATGTTGTATTGAAGCATTGTCTAAGATAACTGCATGACTACATGACATATTTCTTTATGTGTAAAGAATTTGTTCTGAAAATTATGAGATGTTTCTAATCATGCAATTTAACTTGTTTTGTAGGAAAGACCGTATATCTTCGCCTACAAAAGGACTACAACATTTGTTCTAGCAACAAAGATATCCATTGAAGATATTGAAGATATTGAAGTTCCCAAGATCTGGGATGAAGGAATGGAATGCCATGATCCGTAGATCATGAAGAAGATGTTTGGGATGCAGTCCCAAGACCTGACAGGGAGTCACATGTGTGCAGATTGAAGAAAGCGTTGTATGGCTTGTAGCAAGCTCTCAGAACTTGGTGTAAAGAGAAAGCTTGTTGCTGAGTTCAATATGAAAGATTTGGGAATGATGCATTATTTCCTAGGTATGGAGGTGTGGTAGAGTGCAGGTGGGATCTTCCTTGGTCAAGGGAAGTACACAGTAGATATCTTGAAGAGATTCGGGATGGTGGATTGCAAGGCCATGGCCACACCTATGGCATTGAAACTGAAGCTTCTATGTGATGCTTCATCTGAGCCAGTTGATGTCTCTATGTATTGTCAGATGATTGGGTCCTCGATGTACCTGATGAACACGAGACTAGATATTTTCTTTGCGGTGAACACATTGATTCAGTTCCTGACAGATACAAGGAGTGTTCATCTGGTTGCTGTAAAGCATGTTTTGAGGTACCTGAAGGGTATAGTGGATTATGGGCTCAAGTATGAGGCGAATCAAAAGTTTAACCTGCAGGGTTATGTTGATTCAGATTGGGCTGGCAGTGCTGTAGATAGGAAGAGCACATCTGGATGCTGCTTCAGTATGGGATCAGGTGTGATCTCTTGGTTTAGCAGGAAGCAGTCCTGCATAGCATTGAGTACAGCTGAGGCAGAGTATGCTGCAGCCTGTTCAGCTAGTTGTGAGGCAGTATGGCTACGGAAGCTACTGTCTGAGTTATTTGATCTTCCGTTGGATGCTACTAGTATCTTTTATGATAACCAGAGTTGTGTGAAGCTGTCCGAGAACCCAGTGTTTCATGACAAGTCAAAACCCAGTGTTTCAGGGATATGGTGTAGAGAGGAGCTGTGAAGCTCCTGTATGTTATGACGGACGAGCAGATTGCAGATGTGATGACGAAGCCACTAGCCAGGGTGAAGTTCGAGTACTTCAGAGAGAGGCTTTGCATTCTTCAGATCGAGGACACTTTGAGGAAGAAGTGATGGACACATTTGTTGAATCCATTCCAAGCATGTTGGAAGGAGGATCCTTCACATGGTTATGGATGTAAGCGCTGGATGATGAGAATCAGGATGATGTTCTAGTTTCTGCTTGGATATGATCAATTGGATCATTTATATATGTATGTACGCATCATGTTGGATGCTTGGACCATGTATCTGTATATGTATCAGGTGGATACATTGAATGATCAGGTGGATCATGTATGGTGATATGTATCATGTATTTGTATTTGTATCAGGTGGATACATTGTATGATTAGGTGGATCATGTATGATGATATGTATCAGGTAGACACTTGGTATGCATCAGGTAGATGCATTGTATGATCAGGATGATCATGGATGACGAGCTTCAGGATGTCGCTCCAGATGACATGTAGCAGGATGTTGCAGTAATGATGATCAGGATGATCATGTGTACATCAGGATGATGTATGGTGAGTATTAGGTTGATACTCTATGGTCGTGGATCAAGTTGTGCAGATGAGCATATAATTTGGCCCTGGGAGATTTGCAGATAATCTTTTGAGGTTTTGCCTATGGCATATAATTTGGCCCTGGGATATCTGGCAAATGCTCTTTCGAGGTTTTGCTCTGGAAGGACATATAATTTGGCCCTGGGAGATCTGCAGATAGTCTTTCGAGGTTTTTCCTATGGCATATAATCTAGCCCTGGGATATCTGGCAGATGCTCTTTCGAGGTTTTGTCCTATGGCATATAATATGTCCCTGGGAGATCCGATAGGTTGGGCTGTGTGCCCATAATAAGTCCTGGGATGCTCTTGCGAGGTTTTTCCATGACCACATATAATCTATCCCTGGGAGATCCTATAGGTAGAGTTGTGTGCTCGTAACAGCCTGGGATTCTCTTGCGAGGTTTTGTGGTGACCACATATAATCTATCCTTGGGAGATCCTATAGGTAGAGCTGTGTGCTCGTAATAGCCTGGGATGCTCTTATGAGGTTTTGTGGTGAGGTCACATATAATATGGCCCTGGGAGATCCTATAGGTAGATCTGTGTGCTCGTAACATCCTGGGATGCTCTTTCGAGGTTTTGTGACGGACGTAATAAGTCTCGAGGATTCCACAGTATGGCCAGTGATGACGAAGACCTGTAGGTGGTGGGCCTACATCTAGTATGAAAAAGGACTGGCTCTGTAGAACTTCCTATGATGAGTAGAGTCAGAGATTGGTTGAGATAGAAGCAGTAGTGACGATGATGATGACGATGCATTGATGATGATGATCCCGAGAAGAAGACTTGTCTAGCAGATTTGTGTCGAGAAATACCTTCCTAGTTAAGAGGGAGTGTTGATGTATATGTAACTTCGAAATGTATTTCATATATATTTATTGTACCCTTATTAGAGATGTGTTATTCCTCTATAAGGAAGTGTTGTCATGTGGATTGACAAGTGTCGCAAGTGTGTGTACTTGCCGATGGGTTATTAAACCAACATGTGTGGGGTCGGCCCTGAAATATATATATTATAATTTGGATGTACCTAGCTAGACAAGTCAGCCCAATAAGGTCACTGGAAAAATAGATTAGTATAAATAGAGATCAGGAGATCTCTATTTAGATCATTCGAAAAGTTATATCTCTCTCACTCAGAAAGTGGTGCACTAGTGAGGAGGAGGATCATCTGCTACTAGGAGACTATCTCAGTGTATTTTGGTTGAGCCATTGCTCTCTCTATCTCTGAGGAAGTTGTGGGGTTTTTCACCTTAGGGTTTTCCCCACGGAAACTCTGTGTCTCTGGTCTCTCATGCTTTTGATTCTTGTGATGCTTGTCATGCTTATTGTGATTGTCATGCATTGATATACTGTATATGTTATTCTCTCAGTGAAGATCCTAGAGTATTGTGAATTA
Organism: Larix kaempferi; assembly: GCA_027924585.1. Taxonomy (NCBI): domain Eukaryota; kingdom Viridiplantae; phylum Streptophyta; class Pinopsida; order Pinales; family Pinaceae; genus Larix; species Larix kaempferi. Next base: position 479,437 of record BSBM01000260.1, on the reverse strand, counting down.
ATGCTCAAAATTTAACACGGCTACCATAAACCGCATCTTTTGTCCCCGCAATTGCGATCCAACCGCGTCTTTCAAACTGTTACCTACGATCCCACCGTGGCTCTCAAACTGTTTCTGGCGATCTACCGGTGGTTTTAAGTCTGTTACCTGCGATCTGACCACGACTCTCAGCTTGTTTCATGTGGTCTAACCACCGCTGTTTTCCCTTTTTCTTGCGGTCCACCTGCGGCTTTCAGCCATTTTCCTGCTATCCACCTGTGAATTTTTCCCTTTTTCCCATGGTCCACCTGTGGCTTTCAGCCATATTCCCGCAATCTTCCTGCATGCGACTTTCGGCCTTTTTCCCGCGGTCCGCCTGCGTCTTTCATCCATATTCTCACAATCTTCCCGCGACTGTCAACCTGTTTCCCGCGGTCCGACTACGCAGATTTGCCACAGATGTGTGGTCTGTTTTCTGTACTTTTTCCCTGTTTGAACCCAGTACTTTGCCGCAATATTTTTTGCACCTACACAGCCATCTGTCCAATCTGTAGCCTTACTTCCCTACAACCTGTTTTCTGCAGTATTATTTCTATTCCATTTACAACATTTTTTTAAATTCAATATTTTAATTGAAAAGAGAAAATTTTGCATTTCAAAGTTTAAATTCTGCATTGTTATTTTTAGTTCGAAAGTTACCCACCCCGTGGCACTTTTACTTGGGTTCATCATCTCACATGCACACACTCTGTCACCTAATTCAAGTGAGCCCTAAAATACTACTTAACACAACCAACATTCTAACCCCATTTGGGGAACACATAAGAATCTTGTAGTTAGGTAGGATCGGGGGGATAGGCATCCAAATAACACCCCTCGGTTGCTTACACTTGAGACATAGTTGTTTTCCATTAGGAAACCAAAATCCCCTAGTACTTTTTGGCACGGTCACAACCAGTTTCTCAGAGGGCCTCTCCCCTTGGAGGGTTGAAGTAGCCAGACTGGTTCTGGAGGCCTGAGTAGAATACCACACTCCATTCAGTAATCGAAGGATACCTTTCGTAGTTCTCGGTGTATTACCCGTATGGGGATACAATGGCAATAGAACCAAACTGCAGATTGACCTTTTCTAGACGTGTCATGAATGGGGTATCTTAGTTGCCTTTCTTCTAGGATTGACTACCCGATGTCCCTCCCAGTAGGGTGATATCTTTAGCCACTTGGCTCTACTATAGGGTATTTTTTAAGGATTATAAAAGTATACCTAAGTATAGAATTCTAGGCGATTATTTTGGATTGAAAAAAACATATATATAGATTGGTAGGCGAATATTAAAAATGAAACATACGATTTATAAGTGAAACTTGTAAATTTTGGCGAATATTAGGCTAAAAAACATATTTTATATAAATATAGGCGATATTAGAGGCTAAAAATGACCAAATAACGAATTTATTTTTTGAAAAAAAGTCCAAAAAATAGCCAATTGGCTAAATTTCGCTCCTAAAAATTTCCCTGCTCTACTATCCATATTGTCTGACTTGGATTTCATGACCTTGTAGAGGATATGTCTGGTTGAGTCAGAATACTATTTATCTAGGTGTTTGCATGCTCCCTTACCTCCCTTTGGTCTAGTGAGTTCACCTATTTTTATTTTATAGGAAACCTGCTGCTTGTTGGTATTCTGACCATTTCTGTTGATACTCAGCTTATTGTAGCACAGCTGTTACAGTAAGTGTTTTGAGTTGGTTGTTGGCCTGAGTGCCATATTTTTTGCGCTCTCCTTCTGCACACTCAGTTGCATTAGGGTTTTTGAGCTTGTTTTTCCCTCAACACAACCCCCAGACACTTGACCCCATTTGTCACCATTGAGTCCCCGAGACATTCTCGGCACCTCGGGGGTGAGCCCCCACAACACGGTTCACTTGACATCACCCGTCATAGACATAGATCTTCATCACTTGATACCACTCATCATAGATCTCGAGCTTTGTCAATTGATTCCACTCGTTAACGGCATATAACTCCGTCACCCGATCTAGATGCCCCTTATTTTACCTCTGAATATGAGGCAGAGTCTGAGAACCCCACTTACACTGCACCAACTAACCCCATGGCTGGCATGACTTCCAACCCTTTCTTTGTAGGGACCATTGGTGGAGCATCCACCACCACACCAGCTACCACACCTACTTTTGGTATGCCCTCGATGGGGCCCACATCTACCATTCCGATCATTGTACCCATTCTAGTAGCTAACATACCCATCCCCACTCCATCAGTGACTCAAACTACCCTTGGCAGTGCAGGACCATCCCATACCACATTCATTCCTCCACCTGGGGTAAACATCCCAAACCCAGCCCCTCCACTCCGGGTCATTGGCCCCAACATGGTCACAACCACTAGTATGTCACATCCTTCTACTAGTTTTCCATTCATGGCTAGTCTCAACCTTCCTGACATGGCCAGACTGACTAACGATCCCATCAGACATGACCCTGCATGGCCTCACATGCCCACCAAACTCCCCTCCAACATCCCTAAGTTTGAGCTTAAGGCAAGTGAAGACCGCCAAAACCATATTATGTCCTTCCATCTATGGTGTTCCTCCAACTCCATAGTGGATAACTCTATCTGCCTTCGTCTGTTACAGCGCACCCTCACTGGCTCTGCAGCTAAGTGGTACATCGATCTGCCCCATGGGACCCATGCCACCTTTACTTCCCTTGCCTCGACTTTCCTGCAGTTCTTTCAGTTACCTGTTTGCTATGACACAGGAGTTGAGATCCTACTGTCTTGCAGACAAAACACGGCTACCCACATCACTGACCACATTCATGAGTGGCGTTGACGTCGTAGCCTCTACAAAATCAAGTTAGACGACCGTATCTTCTTAGATTGGTTTCTAAAATCTCTCTTTCCTGTCATTGCCAAGGATGTGGCATACAAACGACCCCAGTCCAAAGAAGAGGCCATCCTCAAAGCCCAGCAATTTGATCTTATTTACGCCCAGTCTGGTTACCTATATTCCATCATCCCTGATGCCCCCTGCGGTGATTCCTCCCAACATGATGCGCCGGGGGCATCCCATGCCGCAGATGACATCATTGGCCGTATAGCCTCACATAACCAGCCCTTTTCCATAGCATGTCCTAGACCTAGCCCCAACCTTTCGAGGGCTACATCTCAGTCCGGAGCAACCAATTCGTATGCTCCCATGACACATCATCACCATTCCCACAGACCCTCATGTCCACCTCAGTGATTTGGTCATGCATCCCCCGCTTATGCCCCCCCGGTCGCACGTCAGCCATATTACAACCCATAGGCTACACTAGCTCCTGTGTCCTCTCAAACCCAACCTGCTTATTACCCACCATAGGAAACCCCTGCGGAAAACCCACAACCCATTCCGCAGACATATCTACAACCCCCACAAGGTTCAACACCTGCACCACCTCCACCTACTTATTATCTAATGCAGCCTCCTCCTGCACCTGCATAACCCCAAAACCCACCTGCTACCCAAGGGCAAGTGTACGCCCAACCGAATCCGCAGCAGAACCAAAATAACCATCGCCAACAAGGCCAGCAAAACCGTGGCAAAGGCCATAACCGTGGGAATAACCCCCCTCCAGACCAAGGCGGTCAACCTCCCAATCCCCCAAACAACAATAACACGACACCTGCCAACCAGAACCCTGACTGACTGCTCAAACAAGCCAAAAATCCTAATTTGTGAACAAACCATCCGTGTTCTATTTGCGGGGTTTATGGCCACTACACACATGCTTTCCCACATTTGGAGCGGGCTTGACAACTTTGGACTGATGATGCCCACCGCCAAGGGCACGTGGCTCCTCAGGTGCTGCCCAACCCCCCACCACCTCAGAATCAACCCTTGGTATTAAAAAACCCTTTACCGACCCAAGGCGTAGTGAACACTCAACCATTGGCTCCCCCTCAAGGAAACATGCCACCACAACAACAAATCACTTATTCCACTTCTGATCAACCCATGTTAGACTCGGGTACCCATCACTTGTTAATGATGTCATCCACTGATGTCAACCTTCAAACCCATCGGAACCAATATCACCCCACCCCTGAAACCCCTCCCACCGACAAAAACACTAATGCTCATCCCACTAATCAGTCGTTACGTATACCTTCGGCTCCACTTGATGGTGCCTCTAAAGCACCTCGCTTCCCACTTCGCCGCATAAACAATAACCCCAATGCTCGCGCTGCGTCTAATTACAACATTGTAGACGACTTAGCCCTGTCTCCCACAGCCATGTCTGCGTTAGAGGTCTTAAAAAATTGTCCTTCACAGTGCAAGACTTTGCTCTCCACCATTGGTGCTATTGACCCAAATGATTCGTGACTGATGGCCTTCGATTTGGACCAATCCAAACCACGCCTACCTTCCACTTTAGCATTCCAAGTTTTTGTTTCCGTTCAGAATCTTGTCATCCATCGGTGCATTATCGATGAAGGTGCCTCGACATGCGTTATGTCCACATTCGTTTGGCAGAAGTTGGGATACCCTACTCTCTAGTAGTCCACCACTATGTTGCGAGCCTACGACGGTCGTTCGGCTCAACCCCAAGGTCTCTTAGCTAATGTCCCCGTCCAGTTGGCTGGTAAAACAGTGCTCATTGACATAGAGGTCATCAACGCCCAACTTGATTATAACCTCTTACTTGGCCGCAGCTACATGTATGCCATGCGGGTGGTTTCCTCATCCATTTTTCGTACCATGATGTTCCCCCATGACGGACACATGGTCAAGGTCGATCAACTCACCTATTATGATCCCAATTCCCCCGCTGCACCTGAAAATGTTCTCCCCATGGTTGAACAACCTATTTGTGGTGCAACTACCTCGTTGGTTTCCTCCGTGGGACCTGCAGTTTACTCAGATACGTCGATGACCTTAACATTCCAATCCATTCCACCCCCGTCACCTGCGACCGAAATATCTGACCTATGTACCCTTTCCCACAATGCACAAACACCCAACAATCAACCTCCCTTGTTACCCAAACCACCATTGGTACCTAGTCATATTGGTGTTACACCCATCCACACAATCCCCTTCCTATTCCCTCCCTCGGGAGTAGTAAGCACCCCAGTTATGGCTACTTTCAGCCTCCCCGGGTTAACCTTAGGACTACCTATGTGGTATATTTCACCTCCCGTTCCACCATCGACACCAAATGTCATCCTTCAATCGGTGAAACCCATCGCCACTACTAGTCAACCACATCCCAGTGTCACTACCCCCTTCGTCATCTACAAATCCACCCCCTCTTATCAAGCACACTAGGGGCAGAGGCCCACAACCATACACTGTTGTACCCCCGCCCAAAATAGTTAAAACCCCCCCATGTTTCATGCTCCTCCCAAATTCTTGTTCTGTGACGAGTTAGGCCATCCTACCCATCAATGTCGACAATTACCTGCATTACAGGAGCACATGCAAATGCTTGACGAAAACCCCACCATATCGGTTGTTGAACTCAACCCTACCCCTAAGCCTCGTGACAAATCACTGCGTACCAACCACCCTTGTCCAATATGCGGTATTTACGGCCATTACTCACATCAGTGTCCTGATCTCCCAGATTACAGAGCAGCTCTCTACGAGATGAATAATTTGGAATGCACCCCCCACAATTGAGGAGATCCACCCCCCAGTATCACCCTCATCCGATGAAATTAATACCATCTATATGATCTCTTCTACTACCACTTCCTCATCAATCAATTTGACAACTCAACGTTTCCGCAATGATGAGGAGATTCTAGAGGCTCTCACTACCCTGTATTACCCCTGGGAAGACATGCACCATCATTCCTACTTCCTCCCAGAAGAGTCCTCCTCTACCACAGCCACCCAATTTGCGGTTGATTCCAAATATTTCCTCCCCACCAAAGTTGACTGGTTTAAGGATCCCATTCCCGCTCCTGATGCCTTTGAGGAAGGTAACATGGCCAACACCTCACCTATCATCCACATCAATATCTCTGACCCACCTGGTGCTCTGGAAATCATTACATTAGGAGCCTCCTACAGTGAGTATGAGATCGGAGAGTACAAAAAACTTTTCCAAGAGTTTCGTGATGTCTTTGCCTGGTCCTATACCGAAATTCCTGGTCTCGACCCTGCTATTATAGAGCACCACATTGACACCTGGCCAGATGTACCCCCCCGTTCACCAGAAATAGCGCCCCATTCATCCCTCAAAGCTCCCCATCGTTAAAGCAAAGATTGAGGAACTTCACAAAGCAGGATTCATTTATCCTATTCCATATACCACTTGGGTTTCTAACCCCGTCCCTGTTAAAAAGAAAAAAGGCACCATCAGAGTATGTACTGACTTCCGTGATTTAAACTGAGCTTGTCCCAAAGACAACTTCCCCATGGCATTTATTGACCAACTCATCGATGCATGTGCGGGGCATGAAGTCCTATCTTTCATGGATGGTTTTTCCATATACAACCAGATTCAGATCCACAAAGAGGATCAGTACAAGACTGCCTTTACCACTCCTTGGGGCACCTTTTCCTATCACGTCACGCCTTTCGGCCTCAAAAATGCTGGTGCCACCTTCCAGTGGGCCATGACCTACTATTTTCATGACTTGGTTCATATCCTATTAGTCTATCTCGACGACCTTACAGCTCGTTCCCAGAAATGATCAGAACACCTTAACAACCTCCGGAAAATCTCTCTGCGTTGTCGCAAATATCAAGTCCGCTTGAACCCTCACAAGTGTGTCTTTTGCGTTCCAGTAGGCCGGTTGTTGGGTTTCATTGTTTCCCATAGAGGAATCATTGTTGATCCCCTGAAAGTCGAAGCCATCATAGACCTTCCCACTCCTCGCATGCTCCGACAGCTCTAGAGTCTGCAGGGGAAATCTAATTTTCTCCGACGCTTCGTTCCTGATCATGCCACCACCATTCATGGTTTCTTACGCCTGCTTCATACCCACATACTCTTTGTTTTTGATGACTAGGCACAAGCTGCATTCGAAGCCCTTAAGAAAGCTCTCATGCAAGCCCCTCTGATCTCCCCTCCAGATTTATCTCAGGACTTCATCCTTTACGTCTCGGTATACGATAATGTCATGTCCGGAGTCCTTGTTCAAGAAGACGCTACTCGCCAGGAGCATGTCATTTATTACGTCAGCCAGACCTTGTCTGGACCACCCCTACGTTACTCGTATGAGGAAAGACTAGTCCTTGCTGTGGTCTTTTCCGTCCAAAAATTGCGACATTACATTTTACTCAGTCATACCACAGTTGTCCCTGACTCCAACCCCATGGTCTATCTCTTGAACCAGTTCCTTCTACAAGGTCATGTTGCTAAATGGGTAATTATCCTCCAAGAATATGACCTCACTTTCACAACCCCTAAGAGCACTAAAGCCCTCGCGCTTGCCCAACTCATCATCGATATCCCATCCCTTTTGTTATCCCCACAAATCTCCGATGAGTTACATGAAAATCACTTGTTCATCATCTCGTCTGATGACCCATGGTACGGTGATATTTTGTTATACCTTCGGACGCAGAAGTTTCGACCCAACATAAATCGTGATGGATGCTGTCACATCCGTCACCAGGCCTCTCGATATCTCCTCTTGGGTGATGTCCTTTACCGGCGAGGGGTTGACATGATTCTCCATCGTTGTCTCACACACGAGGAAGCCGAATAATTCCTCAATGACTGTCATAGCGGTGCCTGTGGCAGACATTTCTCTGGAATGGCCACCACCCAAAAGGTCATCCATGCCAGATACTTTCAGCCCACACTCTTTACCGACTGCATCACAATGATCAAACATTGCCATAATTGCCAACTTTTTTCACCTAAGGCTCAAACACCACCCGCTCCCTTACACCCAGTCGTCACCGTTGGTCCCTTTTGTAAATGGGCCATTGACTTCATGGAATGTAAACCCTCATCCGCCAACGGCCATAAGTACATCATTGTCGCCGTCGACTACTTCACCAAATGGGATGAAGCCATGCCCACCTTCAATTGTACAGCTGACACCGCTGCCCGTTTCTTTTTTAACCATGTTATCACACGATTCGGGGTCCCCAAACAACTAGTCTCAGACCATGGTTCACATTTTGAAGATTCCATTGGGCGCGAGTTATCCACCCTACTGAAGTTCGAACATCAGTATTCCTCTGCTTACTACCCCCAAGGGAAAGGGGAAGTAGAGGCCATTAACAAAATTTTAAAACCATCCTCCAATGCACTGTTGACCGGCATAAGTCCAATTGGAATCACATGCTGTTCCTTGCATTATGGGCTTAGTATACATCAACTAAGACCGCCACCGGTTTTACCCCGTTTCATTTAGTTCATGGTGTAGAGTCTATCCTCCCAATCGAGTGTCAGATACCTACCTTACACATCGCCGTCAAGCTTCTCCCAGACACCTCCCCACTCGAGCAACGTCTACTATCACTGGAGCAAGCTGATGAAGACCGTTGTGCCACCCTCCAAACCATTGAAGCCGCTGAGAACCGCTCCAAAGCTAGTTACAACAAACATGTCCACCCACGAACTTTCCGCGAAGGAGACCTCGTTCTTGCCTATGAGCAAGCCCACGACAAGACCGGTAAAGGAAAGTTTGAATCCTTGTGGCAAGGCCCTTACATCGTGCAGACCTGCCTCATAAATGGGGCATACATTTTAACTGACTCAGAAGGTCACCCTTTCCGCAACCCCCGTAACGGGTTGTATCTTAAACCCTTATATCCTTAAACAAACCCTTGGCCCCATTGGTCCGTGTTGTATAGTTTGCTTTCTTTTTGTTTTTCACCTTTTTTACCGCAGCCTTACATTCATCATTTTTTGCATGATCATAGATGGACCATCTTCCACATCATTACATTGGCTTCGCTGATGGAGCAAGCCGCTGGTCTCCAAACCTGGTTTCTGCAGCATGGGTCTTATATTCCCCTTCACATGAGTTGATTCACCTTGACAGAATATGTATAGGCGCTGCTACCAATAACCAGGCAGAGTATGATGCTGTGACCGGTCTCCTGATTGCTTCCCTTCAGATGGGCATACGTCACCTTCATGTGTTCCTTGACTCCCAGCTACTTGTCTCCTAGCTCAACAACTGCTACCAGGTGCGTGATCCCTGCCTCTTTTGAAAATTCCTGCGTACAAAACAACTCAGCCGACAATTTGAATCCATAACATTCACCCATGTCCCAAGAGCTCAGAATAGTGTCATAGATCAAATGGCTAACAACATCCTAGATTGGCATATCAATCACACCATGTGAAACATCCATCATGCATCATCATCCCATATCATCTCATCAAAAATATATAAAAACCCAAAAAGATTGCATTTCCAACAAGGGGCATCCACGTGCCTATCATCACATACATATTTGCATCCATGTGCAATACCATAAACACATTACTATACAGGGGCATCCACGTGCCTATCCTACATACATAATGTTGCATACATTTGCAATACATAACATAAAATACACAAGGGGCATCCACGTGCCCATCATCCTACACTACTTGCATCCACATGTAGTACAAACATATAACAAACCATAAGTGCATCCACGTGCATACACTAAAACATCCTAGCAAAAAGGTGCATCCATGTGCATATATATATATATATCAAAAAATAAACGTCAATGTGCTACACATGTCCTGAATACCCCCGTACTCAGCTATACAAAAAATATCTATACATCAATAAGCCTCATAGAATACATGCCGTAGCTACAAAATCGGGGGGGAGTCCTCTACACTCCCTATTGAGAGTCATATCCTCCGTCACTACCTACATTAGTTGCCTCCAATTCCTCACCTTGATCCTCCTCCGGCAGCTCCTCATCCCCTGCAAGCTCCTGTGCCTGACCCCTATTCACCAAAATGGCCACCCGGATCGCGATCGATCAAAAATCCCATGGTGCTTTCAGACAGTCCTGAATCACATCCGGATCCAAGTCCCGCCACCCATCATCAGTCACTCCAACCATCAAATGATCGAGAAGCATCCGTACAGCATCCAGAGTCCCCTCAGTGTCCCATCAACGCACCTCCCCTCGGCCTGACAGGGATGGTATCGCCACATGCCCCCTGCGATCTACATGTCCTGGTGGTGGTCTCAGGCCAACATCTGCAGATCATACATCAATCAGTAATAGCACATTAATATCTCAAACCTATCATACACAAAACCTGACATCAACAACAATCAAGCAAATCAATACATACCATCTAGTCCCCACGCCTGCCCTAGCGGCAGTGGTGCCTTCGGATCCCCTGTGTAGTCCATCTCTCTGTATGGATAATCATCTAGCGTCAGCGACATCTGCAACCACTGTATGTAGAGCTCCTGGGTGAAGTACCTGCCAACCTCACCACCACCCCGTCGGTGCATCATCTCTCCCCACTGCACCATGTGCGGCTCCATAGGTCCTGCTTCCCTGATTGGCACCCATGGCCGCAGTGTAGGTACCTTCTCCACGAAGAAGGCACACAAAAAGGATCCATAGCAAAACCCTTTGCGAGATTCCTTCACTGAGGTCAGCTGCTGCTGAACACAAGTGAGGAACATCTGGCCCCAGGAATAGTACTGCTATGAATATTAAATATTGTATTAAATTAATCATTAAATTATTAATTAGTTTAATTGAAGGGACGTAACCCTTCTTAAGAAATGCTCAAACCTTATAAAAGGTGAGCTCTTGTAAAGTGTTAAGCATCTTATCAATTCAATAATATATATATTTTATTCAATATGGATCTCGCGTCTTAATTTTTTTGCTGCACTTGGTATCAGAGCTGCGTTCGACATCAGCTTCTGCACTCCAGGCTCCAGCTGGGATTTCTCGTCAACCCCGTCCTTCTTCTTCACTGCACCCGCGCTACACATTCCTCTACGCTCCATCCATCTCCGATTCCCAACCTCCATGCCTCGACCTCACGCGCTCACCCCTCCACCTCGGCTCCCTCTTCTTTTCACTCCACACCTCATCCACCCCGCGCTACTCCACCCCCACGCCTGCATCCTCCCACCTCCTCCACGCAACGCTTATCTCTCCCATGCTCCTCATCCCCCGAAGCTCTTCCCTTATCTTCTCCGCAACTCCCTCTACATATTCGCTCACATTTTCCCTACACTTCACGCCTGCGCACTCATCCCCATCTCTGCAGCCACGCCATCCCCACGCACTTGTGCATCCCCTCTGCTCAACCACACCCTCTCCCATCCTTTCTCTCCACGCGACCTCCCTGTTGCACATCCCCGGTCCACCTCTCATCCATCCCCTGCTCGGCCTCCACGTAAACTCGTTCAAACCCTAACTTCAAAAAAAATTAATATTATATAATTAATATTGATTTTTATTAAAAAATTATTAAATAAAAAAAATATATATTAATATAATATTTATTATATATATATATTTTTAACCATACAAAAAGTTATAGTAATTCCACTTTTTCCAAGTCATTTTCATTTTTCCACCCCTCCTAAGCCAAAATTGCGTCCAATTATTCACCACCACACCTAAGAAGCATGACGACAGAGTTAAGAGCCCAAATGGAGAAAATAGAGAAGGATTTCCTAACCTTCAAGGAAATGATCACCAAGAGTCAGGAAGCACTTAAGAAATAAATTAAGGATGAAGTCATTCAGGTAATGGAGTAGAAAATAGACGACAAGTTCGACATTATAAGCAAGGAACAAAAAATGTTAGATCAAAAAGTGACTGAGAGCCAAAAAGGTATCGAGGAGATATTACAAAAAATGAATGATGAGGAAAAAAATCATAAACAACATGGCTCGGATATGTCGGTTACCCCATCTTCCAATTCTGAGTCACCAGAACACAACAGGATGAAAGGTACTCAATACCAACCATTCGTAATGTACCCACCGAGAGCAAAAATAGAGATGACGAAATATAATGGAGGAGAAGACCAATGCGTCGCTTGGTTGAATAAAGCAGAAGAGTATTTCGACATATATAACATTACAATGGATGAATAAAAGGTCAAGTATGCTTCAATGCACCTTGAAGGATATGCCTACAACTGGTATATGTGGTGGAAGGGAGACAACTTCACATACACTTGGAACTTATTCAAGAATGATTTCATAAAAAGGTTTCAAGGAATCACAGAAGATGAATTCTTCTCAAAACTTACCAGATTACAACAAAGGGGAAGCGTCGAAGAATTCACGCATCAATGGGAATCCCTCGCTACCAGAGTATTTGGGCTATCTGACAAACAACGGTTGGAAACCTACTTAGGAGGGCTAAAACCATACATACAAGAAGAGTTAAAAATGCATGACATAACAAATGTCGAGGCAGCAAGATGAAAAGAAAAAGTAGCCGAGGCCAAATTTGACAGTTTTCAATCAAATAAAGGGAAGTCATACTCACAAAGAAACATCCAGTTGACTCCAGAGGATGATACAAACAAATACATCCCTCCTCCTAGAAGGGACGATAGGAAGAGCCTCGAGAATCAACGTATGAGGGAAGGAAAATGTCGACGATGTGGAGACAAATGGAACCCTAAACATAGGTGTCGCCCCGAGGACAACTCAAAGAAATTATATACTTGTGAAGCAGAGGAGAATAGTTAATCAGAAGAAGAAGAAGAAGAAGAGCCAGAAGATGAAGAGGAGGAAACCGCAAATATGGCAGTCGGGAACGACGAGAACCCCAAAATCTCCCTAGCAGCCATGACAAGCATTAGTCAACCACAGACTCTCAAGTTAAAAGGGCATATAAAAAATGAGAATGTTATAGTGCTAGTAGACACTGGAAGCACTCACAACTTTCTTGATATAAGAGTGGCACGAAAACTAAAGTTGTTCGTACATCCAGTTACAGACATGAAGGTGATGGATTCAGATGGCAAGAAGATCGAAAAAGTTGGAAAGTGTCACAAGGTCAAACTTCAAATACAAGACTTCGAACTGGAATCAGAACTCTACACCTTACTGTTGGGAGGAGTAGATATCGTTTTGGGAGTCCAATGGTTACAAACATTGGGAACATATTCTGCCAATCATCAAAAACATTTCATCAAATTTAAGTGGCAAGGGCAAAATTTTAAGCTCTATGGTTTTCATCCACCAAACACATAGGTAGTTTCATCTCAGCATATGGAAAAACTCATTGGAAAAGGGGCATCAGCATACGTAATACAATGTCATCAACTGGAAGGAAAGGAGGAGGAACCAAATAAGTTCAATAAGGAAATCCAAAAATTACTCCAGAAACATGAACACATATTTCAAGACTTACCCATGCAGCTACCACCAGAAAGGAGTATAGAACACATAATCGAGATTAAACCGGGGTCAAATCCTGTCAAGGTTAAACCATATAGGTATACCCACCACCACAAAACAGAAATAGAAAGGTTGGTTCAAGATCTACTGAATTGTGGTGTCATCACCAAGAGTAGAAGCCCTTATGCAGCGCCAGTCGTACTAGTACGAAAGAAGGATGGATCGTTTAGATTATGTATAGATTATAGAGGATTAAACAAAATAACAATTAAGAACAAGTTTCCAATTCCCTTCATCGATGACATGCTGGATGAACTTCATGACACAAAATATTTTTCGAAACTCGATTTAAGGTCAGGGTACTATCAAATCAGGGTCAGATTAGAGGATATCGCAAAGACTGCTTTCCAAACTCATGAAGTACATTATGAATTCAAAGTAATGCCTTTTGGGTTAACTAATGCCCCTGCCACATTCCATGCAACTATGAATGAACTATTTCAGCCATACCTAAGGAAATTTGTGTTAGTATTCTTCGATGACATCCTTATATATAGCAAGACATGGAAAGACATTTGACACATCTAGAAGAGGTTCTATCTCTTCTGAAGGAAAACCAGTTCTATGCAAAAAAGTCAAAATGCACCTTTGGGAAGCAAGAAGTGGAGTATCTCGGTCATATAATCTCAAAGGAAGGAGTTAAGGTGGACCCAAAGAAGATCCAGGCAATGAAGGAATGGCCCTAACCAAAGAATGTTTCAAAATTGTGAGGATTTTTGGGATTAACAGGTTACTATCGAAGGTTCATCAGGAACTATGCACATGTCACTGCCCCACTAACAAATCTCCTAAAAAGAAATTCTTTTCAATGGGATGATGAAGCAAGAAGATGCTTTGAAACGTTGAAACAAATTATGTCTTCAACTCCCGTTTTGGCAACACCTGATTTTGCAAAACCATTCGTAATCGAATGTGATGCTTCAGGGTTTGGGATAGGAGCTGTGCTAATGCAAGAAGGTCATCCAATCGCTTTTGAAAGCAGGAAGTTGAACAAAAGAGAATACCTACAGTCTACATACAACAAGGAAATGCTTGCCATCATGCATGCATTAATTAAATGGCGACAATACCTTTTGGGAAGTAAATTCCTAATCCAAACAGATCATAATAGTCTACAACACTTGTTATAGCAGAAGACATTAACAACCGAGCAACAAAAGTGGATAGAGAAAATCTCTAGCTTCGATATGGAGATCCTACATAAAAGAGGGAAGGACAATGTAGTAGCTGATGCTTTATCAAGGAAAGATGCAGAGATACAAGTCTACGCCATATCCATGGTGATCATAGAATTTTTGGACGAAATTCGTAAGGAACATGCCAAGAATTCAGAGGTTTGCTCCATAATTAACAACATAAATCAGTATCAGAAGTTTGAATGGAAGAATGAGCTCTTATGGTACAAAGGACGTATTTACTTAAGTTCCAATTCCAGTTTTAAGACCAAGGTGCTTAAAGAGTCACATGATTGCCCAGCAGCTGGTCATGTAGGAATTTTTAAAACCTACTATAATGCAAGGCAATCATTCTTTTGGAAGGGTGTGTATGCTGACATTCACAAGTATGTTGCAGATTGTGACATTTGTCAGCGGAATAAAACTGAGAATATCTCAAGTCTGGGGTTACTCCATCCGTTACATATTCCAAATAAGAAATGGGAGGAAATTTCAATGGATTTCATTGAAGGTCTACCCATATCAGATGGAAAGACAAAATACTAGTTGTGGTAGACAGGCTAACCAAATATGCACATTTTGTTGGAGTGAAGAAAACTGATTCGGCAAAAGAAACAGCAGAAGTTTTTTGTAAAAATGTCTACAAATTACATGGTTTTCCGAAGATTATAGTAAGTGATAGGGATTCCAAGTTTAAAGGGAACTTTTGGAGAGAGTTTTATAAGCAAATTGGAACGTCTCTTAACATGAGCTCAGCTTATCATCCCCAAACAGATGGACAGACAGAAGTTGTCAATAAATGCTTAGAAACCTACCTCCGTTGTTTTGTAACTGACAAGCAAAATAAATGGTTCCAATGGCTACATCTTGCGGAATGGTGGTATAATTCTACTTATCATACATCTGCAAGAATGACACCATTTCAAGCCCTATATGGATATGAACCCCCAAAATGGAAGGATTTCATCACCAAACAAGCAAGGGTCGCATCAGTAAATGACCATTTAGAAGAAAACCAAAAGGTTGTCCAAGTACTTAAAGAGAATTTGAATACTGCCAGGAATAGAATGAGACAACAAGAAGATCGACATCGAACAGAACGAGAATTTGAAATTGGAGATTGGGTATATGTAAGACTACAACCCTATAAAAAATTATCACTTAAACAAGGTGGAAAAAGTAAATTGGCTCCATGTTTTTATGGCCCATATCAAATCAATAAGAAGATTAGTCAGGTGGCATATGCATTGGAATTGCCAACTACAAGTCGCATCCACAATGTCTTTCATGTTTCATGTTTGAAAAAGATGATAGGTCGACACCAGAAGGCACAAACAATACTTCCCTTGTTAGATGAAGAAGGAAGAATCATATTCGAACCAGAATCTATCATTGCTACTAGAGAGAAGAGATTAAGAATGCGAAACATTAAATAATACCTCATAAAATGGAAAAATATTTCCGAAGAAGATGCAACATGGGAATCAGAACAATTTCGACAGTTACATCCCTCATTACCATTGCTTTGAGGACAAATCTCTTTAAAAGGGAGTGGCAATGCTATGAATATTAAATATTGTATTAAATTAATCATTAAATTATTAATTAGTTTAATTGAAGGGCCGTAACCCTTCTTAAGAAATGCTCAAACCTTATAAAAGGTGAGCTCTTGTAAAGCGTTAAGCATCTTATCAATTCAATAATATATATATTTTATTCAATATGGATCTCGCGTCTTAATTTTTCTGCCACAGGTACACACCATCCAACACCTGCTCCACCAGCTGCATCTGGCCCCCCGACACCCACTCGGGCGACTGGGACCCCAAAACCTGAACCACGCATGCCGCGATCGCCCGTACTGTTAGCTCCCACAGGTCCACAATCCGGAGTGCATTCCTCTGCACTCTAGCCTCCGAACCGCAGTACCGCTCCAACATATCCTCGATATCCACGTCTGCGAATACTCGTGGCTGCGTATCAGCCACCCTACCCAGACAGGGAAACCCTGTCAAGAAATATACAGCTGCGAGGGTGAGATCCACCCTCTCTCCCTGCACCCTGAATGCATGAATGTCAGGCTCCCAAAAGCTCACTAACTTGTTCAGCAGCAGTGCTGCTGAACGCATCATGGGCACCTGTGCAAACTTCAACAGCCCGCACAATCCCAAATTAGACCGCACATGTCGATCCCTCTGGATGACATCCACTATGTCATCTGGTACCTCCCGCTCTCACCACAACACTAACGACATCCTTTCAATCACACAATGCACACTCATTAGACCCATGTTAAGGAAATAACCCTTCCCCCCCGGGAAAACCCTAAAGATCGGTCCCAATCGTGGCTTTCGGACCCCTTGCTGCGGTCTCAGACCGCGGCTCTCAGGCCTACAGTCGCAGTCCGAGACCGTGCCTATAGGAGCCGAACTTGCGGTCATGAACCGCGAGTCCAGCCTCGGAACTCGCGGTCTAGGACCATGTATTCCAACCCAAAACTCACAGTCCCCGGCCACGTGATTAGACCCAGAGCCTGCAGTCCCTGACCACGGTTCCACCCCACAAACCCGTGGTCCACCCCACGTGGATCGTACAGAAAAACCCTTGGGACCCACTACCCCCCCCAAAACGCAATGAAAAATGTAGATATGAGTTTATCGGAATACCTGTAACTCCCGGATCTGAAAACGGTCGGTCGGATCATCCAGAAACACCAACTAAGCTCGGGTCCACTCTGATCTCTAGTCAAAGTCAACAAGTCCAAATGACACTTGTCATGTTGGACCCACTTACTATTTATAGTCCATTGACGTTTTCTTGTTTTGGCCATTCTGAACCCATACAAAGTCCATTTTTCAAACCGTTTCCACCACTAGAATCAGCACGACGAGACCGTCTTGATGGTCAACTCGTTTTCTTATTTTTTTCGCATTGTTTTTTGAGCATTTTTCTAGACACCACTAGTCACCTTGGTTTGCATGCCACTTTGGCTGTTCTCTGTTTTTGATATATTTTATATCATCGGATTCATTTTTCCGAGCCCGTGATGATGCTTGAGATCATTTCTCACTCTCACCCCCATATTTTTTGGGTATTTTTTCCAAAACGCCCCTCGTCGCCTCGGTTTGCGTGCCACATTGGCCGTTATCTGTTTTTCACACTTTTTATATCACCGGATTCATTTTTCCGAGCTCGTGATGGTGTTTGAGATCATTTCTCACTCTCACTAGGTACAATTTCAACATTGTGTCCTGACACCTTGTTGCCTCGGTTTGTGTGCCACATCGATCGCCATCAGATTGTTCCACATTTTTACATGAGCCATTCACTCCTTTCATACTGCAATTATTTCATTATTTTTCCACCATTCATTATCCCGAAAGGAGGCCCACTAGTGTTCCCCCCTACCCTCATTCTTGGTCATCATCAATGTTCCTTGATTGAGAACTTCCTACTTGCCTTTCTTTCCTTTTGTTCGGTATAATTTTATCCCTTTTTCGGGTCGGACAAGTCCTTTAGGAAAACGCACTTAGGGAGTTTCTGTTAATATCTTTTCTAACTCCTAAAACAACAAAAAGATCGTCGAGAAATCTTGCTTCCTTTCATGCTCATTAAAGTACCTGAAAGGGCGTCTATCTGGTATAAGTTTAACCCTTTTCCGGACCTGGTAGACTAATTACGAAAAAGGAATACTCTAGTCACACCGGCTAGAAGAGTTATTCATTGTATCCTTTTATGCTTCTTCGGGCCTTGGAGACTAACACATGAAAAAGCAACCCCCCGGAGTCTTCTTATCGCTTTCAGACTCTCTAAAATTGAAAGCCACCACGAGCATGAGCTGTCCTGAGCTTGTACAAATCCACACGGCAGTACCATTCCATTATTTCAGATTCTTCTTATCGCTTTCAGACTCCTTAAAATTGAAAGCAATCATGAGCATGAACTGTCCTGGGCTCATATAAATCCACACGACAGTACCATTTTGAACACACTTCTTCTCGTTCCTTAACCCGTGAAGAAGTCCACCCGTGCCTTTCGGCACTATGATCGATCATCTTGGCAGCACCCCCAATCAGGTCGCCTTTGTTCAAAGTATTTTGTAGTCTCCTGCCATCTTACACCACCTTGAGTATCACTCATAACAGTCACTATCCTTGATCCATTATAGCTATGATCCCTTTCCCAACAGTCAGTTTCATATGCTACCCAATCATCCCCCATCATCATACTCTGAACAAAGGAAGTTTGAGTCCACCCACTCTACTTGCCCAGTTATCCCCCATAGTATGTCAGTCCTACGATCAGTACTCACACTTTAGTTCTCCACCTCGTGCTCCTATCAAGGAAACATCATTGCCTTTCTAGTTGCAGGTCTCCCTCTATCGACGACAGCCCATCTATTCCATAGGATAGACCCATAGGTCTCATTCATTATTGAGGTCATGTACTTTCAGGTTTTGCAGTTTGTTCAGGACCGTTGTTCTGGGCTCTAGTTCGTTTCTTCTCCTCTCCACGTCCAAGGAAAACCTATGATGTCTATCGACTATACGATGACCTCCTTCCCTCACGCATCAGGGGGCAATCTGTTAACACCCAAAAAGTGCTCACTACCTCATCTCCCCCATTACATGACTCATTGGTCCATATTTCCTACCATATTTGTCTCCAGAACCTTAAAAAATCATTAAAAAGCCTCCAAAAGGCCCAAAAACCATTAAAAAAGCCTCCAAAAGGCCCAAAACCCCATTTTTTCCCCAAAATAAGTTAAATTCCTCCAAAAATAGCAAAAACCCTCTAAAAAGGGAGTAAAAAATACAAAAAAGAGGAAAAATAGGGAAAAAAGGAAGCAAAAACCCTATATAGCTAACCTAAACCATATGGTGCCCAAAAATGGGTCAGCACTCCACCACTAAAAACCTATAAATAGGTGATGGAGGCTCCCCATTTCATATCCATAATCATCCCTATCCTTACTCTGCCAAAATCACTCCTGAAACCCTAGCTCACCCTTTTGAGCTATTTTCACATTTGAGTGCCCCTTTGGCCCATTTCCAAAACCCTTTGGAGAAGGAGAAAGGAACAACACTAGAGCTTGGAAGCAACCCTCTTGGACTGTTGCAAAGGCTCCACCAAACTCTACACCTGAGGTAACTTTTAATACAAAAAAGAGAAATCTTTTGCCATATTTTCATGTTTTATTATTTATGTTAATGCTCATGCTAGGTTAAATTTTATACTGTTTTACTGCTTTTATTTACTGTTTTCTGAACTGCTACTAAGGAGGCCCTTCTCCTTAGTAGGTGCTCATTTGCACAAGCTAGGGTGAAAACCCTAGCTACACATGTTATCATATGGATAAGTATAAAGCCATATTTTCTACTATGAACGACTGTAACACCAAAGAAATATTTGTTGGTGATGATAGATCTCTTAGTGTTGTAGGATCTAGAACAATTCAGGTAGATGATGGTCATTTTAATGATGTACTATGTGTTCTACAGCATCCGAGTCTTTAATCGAAAGGAGATGTCGTATACTTTTTTTTTTTTTAAACACATATTAATTGAAAATATATGTATATAATTTGAATTATGCCCATCACCTAACATATAAATACATCCCTTGAACAACGTGCTTCAGTTGCATTCAATTAAATAAAATATAACTTAAATTGTGCTATAATAACAAACCGTATAAATACTGACATAATTTAGTAATCTAATTCAATCATCTTCACTATAATTTAATTTAAATGTGAATATGATTTGCACATAAATTGAGAATAAGAATATAAGCATTGGATATGCTTTATAAATAACGTATACATTTGAACTACATCTCTTTATTACCTTTCAAATTAAGTTATAGATATAAACATGGAACCTAGGTTAAATTATCACTCACACATCACAACAGTAATCCAAATCTAAACGAATAATAGAATTCGACCGTCATAGATTAATGGTGCATGCTAAGTTAATTATACAACCTTAAACCTTACCTCTACCACAACTCTACCTATTTTAATCTCAAATAGTGGTTACACTGGCCCTTCCAATTTCACATTACATTTTTTTTAAAGATATACAGATCACATCTCTTGAAATACCTGTAAACTTAGCACTGGTCAAATCGCAGATAATGGCTACACTAGTCCTTTCAAATTCACATTAAATTATTAAAGGATATACAGATCACATCTTTTGAAATCCATGCAGAGTTATAAAAATCGGATTAGCAATGATCCTACAGTTATAATAAGAAATACATATCGTATCTATCAAAATCATACAAGTATATAAAAGAAAATCGGATTAGTAACGATTTATACAGATCGCAATTTATAATATACATGGATCACATCTACGAAATTCCTACAAACCTATAGAAGTCGAGTTAGCAATGATCCTTTCGTTGGAATAAGAGATGCAGTTCAATCTATCAAAATCTGGCAGGCATATAACAAAAAATTGAGTTAGTAACGATTATACATAACAAAATTATGATATAGATTGATCGCATCTATCAAGACCTTTCAGTATAAAAGATAATTGGATTAGTGATGATTTATACAGATCTCACTCGTTATATTACTGCAAACCTATAACAATCGGATTAGTGATAATCCTTCAGTCATAACAAACAAAATACATATAGGTCCACGCAGTTGAGACCCACTACCTTAGGGATCGTTGGTCCAGGTGTATGCCAATGTAGCAAAATGAATCTTAGAATCGTTCGGATTCGTGCAGGATTTATATATATATATATATATATATATATATAAAGAACTTACCAATCGGTTTAGGCGTCATTCTACATGGTGAGGATTTTTGTGTCGATTACATGGTATAAACATATAAATTAGTCTCCAGATTCCTTCAAGTACGTGCATAAAAAGAATTTCATAATGAGGAAAAGAATCTACAGTTATATGAACAAAGCTTTCAAATCTGGGTTAATAGCCATTTGAACAGGTTTTATGGATCGTTTATGTACGAATATCAGCACAACAACAGTAATATTCGGATCCCTTTTCCATGTATGTACTCTCACAGAGGAATAAATAAAATTTCAACACTGGTCTAATGGTCACTCGTGCTAATCTATGATTCGATTAGGTATACATCCACACTACGACAGAAATATCATAACTCATTTTAATATATAAAATTCACACTGTAAGTAAAATCTTTGTTCTACATCGACGTTCTTTAGTATATGGTTTATATAATAAATATACTCTCACATATACATCAACATCATATATATATTTTACACAGTAAATAAGTCCTTCAATCTACATCGACTTTCCTTAGTATACTATTTATCTACCAAATATACTCTTAGGTAAACATCGGTATTCTTTTAACATATATTTAATTTACACAGTAAGTAGACTTTCTGATCTACATCAACGTTCTTTAGTATATGATTTATCTAGTAGGTGTATTCTCAGACATACATAAGCATCATATATATAATTTTCATAGTAAAAAAACTCTACGATATACATTGGCATTATTTTAACATATATTCAATTTACACATTAAGCAAACTCTTCGATCTACATCAACGTTCGTGTTGGTTTATAGATCGAATATATTTTTTGCATATCACTATAGCAGAAGTAATTTCCAGATTCCTTATAACATATAAATTTACACAGTAAATAATTCACAAACCTATATCAGAATTTGTAATTGTTTATAGATCAAATAAGTATATACATATCACAATAGTGGAAGTATTCTCCAAATTCTTTATGATCTATAAATTTACAAAGTCAAAATTCTCAGCTCGATAACGACAATTGTAATGGTTTAGAGATCAAATAATATATTAGTATCACTATGGCGGAAGTAATTTATGGATTCTTCATGATATATAAATTTACACATCATATCTACAATTTTAATTCTCCCAATCGAGGAAATTCCCTCATACTGAGTATAATCAGCAAACCACTCTTTTCTACTTAATTACAAAAAAATGAATAATAGTATTGGATGTCGAATAGAACCTGTTGAAGCGTATCTCCAGCCGTTGATGAAGACCTTGAATGATTGTCATTGATAAAATGCCCGAATGCCGAATGTTCAACTGACCCCTTGGTTGAACTCCCTACCAATTCCAGGAATTTTCTTCTTCTTCCCAAACCCCCGAGCAATGGGGTCGTAGAGCTAACACACACAAACCAAGGATCCAGAAGTGAGTTTCCCATTCACCAAGATCCTCTGCCAAACTCCCAATAGAAGCAAATCAATATCTCTTTAACATTACGATAACCATCCAGCCATAGGGTGTCCTTCCCTTTCCTCTTTCCTTCATTAAATAAGAAAATTCTCTGTGACACATGTCGCTTTATGCAAAAATGCATAATTTTATAATTATTTAAATATAATTATCTCACCCAACCATGTGTCTAATTCCTAAGAGAGTGCACCTAAATTCCTAGATTTACTCAAGTATGTCCCCTGATGCTCCATTTAAGTTTCTATTTTTGTGGGTGCAAGTGGATTTGGCTATGTGATAATGTCTAGTCTACCATTTGCTCTTAAAACAATTATTCTCCATTATTTAAATACTAATATTCAGTTCATGTGAAAATAGCCTAAATGAAACTTATATGTTTAATGCATAATTATTCATCATTAGTTTCCTTTTTGGGTCTAGGTAACTGTTGGCACCCCAACAACCTCCCCTTGATTTGTTCTAAATAAAGGGTCCCCCATATTGTAATGTCCCCATTTTGACCCCCTTTTTGCATTAAATCGTAAATGATGTAAATATTGTTAGTTAATCATGGTGAGGAGCTCAAGGCCAAGGCCCCACCACTGATTTAGCATTTTATGTATCGGCAATTAAAAATAGATGCCTATGGTTCTTGTGCTGGACATGCACAATGTAAATTAAGACATCATGTAAATATGAATTTTAATGAAATACCCACAACAAGCCATGCAATGCAACAAAGAGATGGGGGCATGATTCTACAAGGAATAGGGAGAGAAATTATTCAAACCCTTAAGCCAATGGTGATAAGCCAAATGTCAATGAATGAACCCCAACTACCTATTCTGACTTATGTACCCAATCATTTAATTATTCCAGGAGTTGGTTGAGGCAGTTAATGCCTTGGGAATGAAGAGGTATGGCAGCCAATTTCATCCATGAGCAAGCCATCAACCTAGGAAAACGTACTTTTTCTTCTGGGGCAAGAAAACACCCACGAAATTATGCCCAAAGCCATTCTTCACCCATCGTCTTTCCTCTCTCACGCAGTCTGAGCTAGGGGAGTCTGTCTCCTCCACGTTTTATACCATTTTCCTACATTTTCCATGGCTGGGAACTCGTTTTTGGTTGGTACAGTGACTGGAAGAGGAGCACCACGAATTGGGGGTTTGATGGAGGTCATTTTTTCTCCCGGGTTGTCCATAAACGCTTTCTGAAAACAAATTTGACTTCCCAGGGTTTATTCCCCATCTACCAGTTCATTTTGGTTGCCAACATTTTTCTAAAGCTCAGGGAAACCCCGTTTTGTGCATCCCACTGTAAAAGCGTTTCTCTTCCTGCCCAACACTTGTGTTTTTGCTGTTATGTGCATCCATGTTTTGGTTTGATATTGTGAGTAAGAAATTAGGAGTGGAAGTGGACCTGAATTGGCTTGATAAACCTAGTGAGGGAGGTAACCTCTCAAGAAGATCAAGAGGGCTAGCTACTCTTCTATGCACACCTTGAACAATACTAGATTGGAAGGTATGGCCTGAGGGACTGTGTGGTAGTGAAGGGAATACTTCCTTGTATTGGGTGTGTAGGTAATGTGGGTACCAAGCTAGATAGATCCCAATAGCTTAGCAATTCATTTCCTTCCATTTCCTTAGCAGCCTGATAAACCCCAACTGTAGATTGGCTTGGATGATTGTGGTGTATCTTTGGGCTATGTGTGAGTCTTTTGTTCCCTTTCTCCTTGTAGATATCATTCCCATCTCGGGGGTGGTGTTAAATTTTTAGCATTAAGTCAATATACTATAGGATCTTTACTGAGAGAACATGTACAGTATATCAATGCATATCAATCATAACAAGCATGTCAATAATCACAAGAATCAAAAGCATGAGAGATAATAGACACATAGAGTTTCCATGGGAAAAACCCTAAGGTGAAAAACCCCACAACTTCCTCTGAGATAGATAGAGCAATAGCACAACCAAATTACAAGAGATAGACTCCTCTTAGCAGCCGATCCTCCTCCTCACATGTGCGCCACTTTTCGAGTGAAGGAAGAGTGAGTTTCTGAGTGATCCAAATAGAGATCTCCCAATCTCTATTTATACTTGTCATGTTTTCCCAATAACCTTATGGGGACGACTTGTCTAACTAGGTAGAATAACTTCATATTACATTATATCGGGCTGACCCCTTACAAGGTGGTCTAATAACCCATCGGTAAGTTAACACACTTGCAACACTTGTCAATACAAATGATGACACTTCCGTATAGAGGAATAATACATCTCTATAGGAGTACAATAAATATATAAATGAAATACACTACGAAGTTACATATATATCAACACTCCCTCCTAACTAGGAAGGTATTTCTTGACACAGATCTGTTAGCACAAGTCTTCTTCTCTGGATCATCGTCATTGAGGGATCAACCTCGAATCATCGTCATCATCAGTACTGCTGCTATCTCAACCAATCTCTGAATCTACTCATCATAGGAAGTTCTACAGAGCCACACCCTTTTCATGTTGGATGTAGGCCCACCACCTATAGGTCTTCATCATCACTGGCCATACTGTGGAATCCTCAGGACTTATTACGTGCGTCACAAAACCTTAAAAGAGTCTCTTGACTTGGAAGAACCCTAAAGAGCATCTGAGGCCTTTTTCATCCTGTCCAGATCTCCAGGACTTATTACATGTGACTGTCACAAAACCTCAAAAGAGTGTCCCAGGAACATTTATGTGCATAGCATGACCGACAAGAACTCTAAAGCACATCCCAGGAACATTTATGTGCCTAAGCACGACCGGCAAGATCTCCAGGACTGATTACATGTGACCTCTGCTACAAACCCTTGAAAGAGCATCGTAGGACTCATTACGGGCACACAGCCAACCTATCGGATCTCCCAGGTCTTACATGTAGCATCCCAACGCAAACCCTCGAAAGAGAATCCCAGTACTTATTACAGGCACACAGCCCAACCTATTGGATCTCCGAGGTCTTACATGTGGCCCACTATCACAAACCCTCGAAAGAGCATACCAAGACTTATTACGGGCACATAGCCCAACCTATCAGATATCCCAGGTCTTACATGTGATACACAGTGCCAGTCCTTTTTCACACTGGATGTGACCTAGAACAAATCTAGGATTTCCTTTGCACAATCTGTCCACGGCCAAAGAGTATCAACCTGATACTCACCATACATCATCCTGATGTACACATGATCATCCTGATCATCATCACTGCATCATCCTGATGCAAGTCATCTGGAGCAACATTCTGAAGCTTGTCAATCATGATCATCCTGATCATACAATGCATCTACCTGATGCATACCAAGTATCTACCTGATACATATCATCATACATGATCCTCCTGATCATACAATGTATCCACCTGATATATACATAGATACATGATCCACACAATGTATCCATCTGATATATATCAACATACATGATCTACCTGATCATACATAGTACCCACCTGATACATATACAGGTACATGGTCCAAGCATCCGACACGATGCATATACAAATACATATAAACGATCCAACTGATCATGTCCAGCATCCAACATGATACATACATACACAAATGATCCAACTGATCATATCCAGCATCCAACATGATGCGTGTATACATACATGATCTAACTAATCATATCTATCATCCAACATGATGCGTACATACATAAATGATCCAACTAATCATATCCAGCATCCAACATGATGCATACATACATAAACATATATATGATCAAACTGATCATATCCAACATCCAACATGATGCGTACATACATAAACATATAAATGATCCACTGATCATACAGAGCAGAAACTCGAACATCGTCCTGATGCTCATCATCCAGCGCTTACATCCATAGCCATGGAAGGATCCTCCTGTCACCATGCTTGGAATGGCTCCTGCAAATGTGTCCATCACTTCTTCCTTGAAGTAGGAAGAACCCTAAAGAGCATCTAACGCCTTTTTCATCCTGTCCAGATCTCCAGGACTTATTACATGTGACTGTCACAAAACCTTAAAAGAGTGTCCCAGGAACATTTATGTGCATAGCACGATTGGCAAGAACTCTAAAGCGCATCCCAGGAACATTTATGTGCCTAAGCACGACCGACAAGATCTCCAGGACTGATTACATGTGACCTCTGCTACAAACCCTTGAAAGAGCATCGCAGGACTCATTACGGGCACACAGCCAACCTATCAGATCTCCCAGTTTTTACATGTGGCAGCCCACCACAAACCCTTGAAAGAGCATCCCAGGACTTATTGAGAGCACAAAGTCCAACCTATTGGATCTCCAAGGTCTTACATGTGGCCCACCATCACAAACCCTCCAAAGAGCATACCAGGACTTATTACGGGCACACATTCCAACCTATCGCATATCCCAGGTCTTACATGTGATACACAGTGCCAGTCCTTTTTCATACTGGATGTGACCTAGAACAAATCTAGGATTTCCTTTGCACAACCTGTCCACAGCCAAAGAGTATCAACCTGATACTCACCATACATCATCCTGATGTACACATGATCATCATCACTGCATCGTCCTGATGAAAGTCATCTGGAGCAATATTCTGATGCTCATCAATCATGATCATCTTGATCATACAATGCATACCAAGTATCTAAATGATACATATCATCATACATGATCCACCTGATACATACATAGATACATGATCCGCACAATGTATCCATCTGATATATATCAACATATATGATTTACCTGATCATACATAGTATCCACCTGATACATATATAGATACATGGTCCAAGTATCCAACACGATGCATATACAAATACTTATAAACAATTCAACTGATCATATCCAGCATCCAACATGATGCATACATATACAAATGATCCAACTAATCATATCCAGCATCCAACATGATGTGTGTATACATAAATGATCTAACTGATCATATCCAGCATTCAACATGATGCGTACATACATAAATGATCCAACTGATCATATCCAGCATCCAACATGATGCGTACATACATAAACATATATATAATCCAACTGATCATATCCAGCATCCAACATGATGCGTACATACATAAACATATAAATGATCCACTGATCATACAGAGAAGAAACTCGAACATCGTCCTGATGCTCATCATCCAGTGCTTACATCCACAGCCATGGAAGGATCCTCTTGTCACCATGCTCGGAATGGCTCTTGCAAACGTGTCCATCACTTCTTCCTCGAAGTGTCAACAATCTGAAGAACACCAAGCCTCTCTCTGAAGTACTCGAACTTCACCCTGGCTAGTGGTTTCGTCAGTACACCGGCAATCTGCTCGTCCGTCACAACATCTAGGAGCTTCACTGCTCCTCTCTAAACCATATCCCTGATATAGTGATATTTGATCTCTATGTGTTTCGACTTGTCATGGAACACCGAGTTCTCAGGTAGCTTCACACAACTCTGGTTGTCACAAAAGATACCAGTAGCCTCTAGTGGTACATCAAATAACTTAGACAGTTTCTTCCAAGGCCATACTACCTCAAAACTAGCCGAACAGGCTGCAACATACTCTGCCTCAGCTGTACTCAGTGCTACGTAGGACTGCTTTCTGCTAAACCAAGAGATCACACCTGATACCATACTGAAGCAGCACCCAGAAGTACTCTTCCCATCTGCAGCACTGCCTGCTCAATCTGAATCAACATGACCCTGCAGGTTAAACTTTTGATTCGCATCATACTTAAGCCCATAATCAACTATACCCTTCAGGTACCTCAGAATATGCTTTACAACAACCAGGTGAACACTCCTCGAATCTGTCAGGAACTGGCTCAATGTGTTCACCGGAAAGCAAATATCTGGTCTTGTGTTCGTCAGGTATATCAAGGACCCAATCATCTGATGATACATAGAGACATCAACTGGCTTAGATGAAGCATCACATAGAAGCTTCAGGTTCGTTGCCATAGGTGTAGCCATGGCCTTGCAATCCATCATCCCGAACCTCTTTAGGATATCTACTATATACTTCCCTTGTCCAAGGAAGATACCATCTGTACTCTACCACACCTCCATACCTAGGAAATAGTGCATCATCCCCAAGTCCTTCATATCGAACTCGGCAACAAGCTTCGTCTTTGTATCTACAATCAATCTATCATCTCCTGTTACAAACAGGTCATCCACATACAGGAGTAGAATCACAGGATTTCCTTCCTCAACCTTGTAGTAAAGGTTGGAGTCCGCTTTACTCTTGGTAAATCCCAAACTAGATAGAAAACTGTCCATCCTACCATACCAAGTTCTAGGAGCTTGTTTTAATCCATACAAGGCTTTCTTCAATCTGCACACATATGACTCCCTGTCATGTGTTTCAAAACCAAGTGGTTGTTCCACATACACTTCCTCTTCAACTACACCATTCAAGAAAGTAGTCGTGACATCCATCTGGTGTATCTTCCATTTCATCGCTGCAGCCAGAGCAAGTATTGATCTGATGGATGTGTACCTGGCTACAGGAGCAAAAGTTTCTTCATAATCTATTCTCTCTTTCTGAGAGAAGCCATGAGCTACGAATCTTGCCTTGTATTTCTCTATACTGGCATCTGCAACATGCTTGATCTTGTAGATCCATTTGGATGTCACAATAGACTTCCCTTCAGGTCCTGGGACAACATCCCAAACATCATTCTTCATTATTGATTGGTATTCTTCGATCATGGCATCCTTCCATTCTTTCTTTTCCGCTGCTTCTTCATAACTGGAAGGTTCTTTGTTCATGATATCACAGAGTAAAGCAACATAGCTGGTATGTGATCTGGTTCTCTTCTTTGCTCTGTGTTCTTCTTTTGGAATGCCATATCTTTCTGCATCTTGAATGAGCTATCTATCCCATGCAGGTTTTCTATTGTGAGAGTTATTCTCATGGGGTGGATCTACAGGTTGTTGCGGATCTTCAATTTCATGATCAACATCTAGAATTGCTTCAGTCATGGTAGTGTCTTGAAATCTAGTTTCCTTAGGTTCTTCATAAACTTCAACAGGTGTCTTCCTTGATTTGATACTGTTAACACCCAAAAAGTGCTCACTAGCTCATTTCCTTATTTACATGACCCATTTGTCCACTTTTTCACCATTTGAGCCTCTAAAGCCATCAAAAGGTCACCAAAAGACCTTAATACACCCCTTTTTCCACTCAAAATGAATATTTTTCCTCAAAAAGCATAAAAAACCCTCAAAAAGGGTCCAAAATTCCCCAAAATATTAAAAAGGGAATACAAATATTCAAAATATTCAAAAAAGGAAAAAGGAGGGAAAAGGTACCTAAACCATGTTGGTCAATACCATTGGTTTCCTCAAAACCATAATGGTATTCTCCACCACCAAAAACTATAAAAAGGTGGTAGGGGCTCCTCACTTTCTATCCATCCATCTTCCTATCCTCATGCTGTCAAAATCTCCCTTGAGCTTTTGACCATTGTAGCCATCTTGGAGAAGAGACCTTTGGAGCTTGGAGCTACTCACCTTGGAAGTTGCTCAACAATCTTCACCATTTGGAGGTATCACCTTTGCAAGCACTTGCTTGCCCCTATTTCATAATACAAAATTATTTTGTTTATTTTATTTCTTGTTCTTCTTTTCAAATCTTTCCAAGTTTATAATGATATGCACATGCTAGTTTAGTTTCAGATTTAGATTTACAATTGTTTTAGCTTTAATATTTGAAACTGTTATCACTTGTTGATAGGTGCCCATAGCACTAAGCTTGGTTGCAAAACCAAGCCAATAGTTTTTGGCGACTCCAATGGCTTCGAATCCTTAGATCTAAAATTTTGCTTTAGATCTTAGCTTTTGTTCTTTTTAGTCAGTTTAATTCATAGATCTGCCATCCTAGACAGCAGATCTATTGCTACTCTAGATTTTGCACCTGTTTATTGCCATTAATAGCCCGAAATTGTCATTTTCGGGTTCATTTTTCGGTGTCCGTGTACGGCTTTCGCCTCGCGACTTTTTTCCCAACAGTTGCACGGCTCATCGTAACTGCGCGGCTCTTTTCTGCACGGCTCACCGCGGCTTCGTGGCCAATTTGCGCGCTGCACATCGCGGCTTCGTGGCCATTTTCCGCACTGCACATCGCGACTGTGTTACGAAATCCCGCACTGCACATCGCGGCTGAAACCCGCGCTGCCCATCGCGACTATGTGCCAGGAACCCGCGCGGTCCATCGCGGCTGTTCTGCCAAAACCCGCGATGCAAGTTTTTTCAATTCGGCCAATCCGTTTAAAAAATTAATTTTTTGCTGTATTTTCTGCCCACTTAGCTATTTTACAGTATTAAAATTCCTGCATTATTACAGCCATATAAATCTTTTTACTATTTAGAATGCACCTTAAAAAAAGTCTTTATAAAATTTTCAGAAATTGAAAGAAAGATTTATTTGCATTTTATCTAGATAAAAATTTTATTGTTTACTTCCTTGATATTTTGCCCATAGCAATTTCTAAAAGAAATCCATTTATTTCTTGAAGAATTCATATTATTTTCTTTCCTATTTCAAAGATCCTTTGTTTTTTGAATAGTTTTTTGCAAAGCATTTACATTTTCAATTTCAGTTTAAAATACCACACGTGCACCCACTCAAACACATAATTTAAACTGAGCCTTAAAATTTACTCTAACTTCAACCAACTTTTAACCCCACTTGGGGAGCACTTAAAAAAACTTTGTAGCTAGGTAGAATTGAGGGGATAGGTGTTCCAATAACACCCCTCAGCTATTACTTTTGAGACATAGCTGTTGTCCATTAGGGAACCAAAATCTCCTAGTATTTTTTGGCACGGTCACAACCAGTTTATCAGAGGGCCTCTCCCCTAGGAGGGTTGAAGTCGCGAGGATGGTTCCGGAAGCCTGAGTGGAATACTGAAATCCATTCAGTAACCGAAGGCTACCATTCGCAGTTCTCGGGATATCCGTGTATGGGGGTATTGTGGTAAAAGGACCAAACGGCAGATTCACCTTTTCTGAACGTGTCATGAACGGAGTATCCTAGTTGCCATTCTTTAGGATTGACTACCCGGTGTCCCTCTCGGTAGGGGGATATCTAGCCGTTGATTGAACGCTCAGTATTATCTGACTTGGATTTCATCACCTTACAGAGAATATCATTTGTTGACTCACAATACTTCTAGTTAGGTGTTTGCATGATATATTACACCTTTGGTCTAGTAGCACCTCTTTTTTATAGAAGTTGTTTAACTGTTGGTATTCTGACCATTTTTGTTGCATCCCTCCACTTATTATAGCACAGCTGCTATAATAAGTGCCTTTTTGAGGTTGATTTTTTTGGCCTAAGAGCCTTTATTTTCACTCCCCTTTTTGCACCCTTGGTCGCATTAGGGTTTCGAGTGTTTTATACATTACAATCTTACACTGAAAATTTTTACACAAAAAACATATTTCTCACCATTAAGAATTTTAGACGATCTCGTCGTCTTCAGGGTGAACCCCCAGAGTTCAGTCTACTTGGCTCTCCACGTCACCGATGTCGAGCCTTATCCCTTGACTCGACATGTCATCGTCCAAACATACAGTCATCCGATTCTGACACGCCTCACTTCACATCTGATTCTGAGGCTGAATCTGAAAACCCTACCGCGTTATTACTAACCAACATCATGGCTGGAACACAATTCGACCCACTTTTTACCAGTACTATAGGAGATACATCCACAAACCCTTCTACTGCGGTTCCATCCATGGCAACAACCACCCCTCTAGGCATGCCTAATATGGGAGACACTCCACCTTTAGGTATGCCCAACACAGGACTACCTCCTATTATGGGGATGCCCAACATAGGAATCATACCACCTGTCATTACCACAACCCAGATCCCAGGAATTCCTACTACTATTCCTAACCCCAGTGTAACCCATGTTGCACTTGGAAACGCTGGACCATACCAAACGATAACTGTTGGAGGACACATACCTTCAATACCTAGCATACCCTTAGGGGCTACTGGACCACTACATAATGCTACCATTAATAGTTATGTCCTAGCCACTACATCACACCCCTCAGCTAGTCTACCATTTCTGGCAAGTTTGAATTTGCCAGACTTGGCAAGACTAACTAATGATCCTATTAGGCACAACCCTACATGGCCACCCATGCCTATGAAGCTCCCCTCGGACATACCCAAGTTTGAAGGAAAACCTGGGGAGGACCCTCAAAACCACATAATGTCTTTTCACCTATGGTGTTCATCTAACTCCATAGTGGATGACTCCATTCGTCTAAGACTATTGCAACGAACGTTCACTAGCTCTGCAGCCAAGTGGTACATCGAAAAACCACATGGGACCCATCAGACTTTTATGTCTCTCACCTCCACTTTCCTTCAATTTTTTCAGCTACCTGTACGTTATGATGCAGGAGTTGAAATACTGTTGTCTTGCAGACAAAACACAACTACCCACATCACGGACCACATCCATGAGTGGCGCAAGCATCGTAGCCTCTGTAAGATTAAACTGGATGACCGTATATTTTTGGACTGGTTCCTTAAATCACTCCTACACCTCATAGCAAAAGACGTCGCTTCCGAACGACCCCAGTCAGAGGAAGAAGCTATCCTAAAATCTCAAGAATTCAACCTAATTTATGCCCAATCAGGCTATCTCTACACCATCATACCAGACGCCCCACAAGGCGATTCTTCACGCAGTGATGCTCCGGGGGCATCACATGCCGCTGATGGTATTATCAACCAAGTCACACCTCAAATTAAACCTTTTAGCATGGTGAGCACCATAAATGCCCCAGACCTCTCTAGGGCTACATCTAATTATAGAGCGACAACTTCGTACGCTCCAACGAATCAGACTCATCACACTCATGGACCCTCTTATCCACAATATTGCTATGGGCAAGCATCATCGGCATATGTACCACCCACATACTATAACTAGCCTGCCACCCAGAACCCGATTCAGTTCCCGCCACAACCAATGTATTACCCACAGCAAGCTGCAACAGCTAACCCAACACCTCCAATAGCTCAGGGTTACCAACAACCCCAACAGGTAATTGGAGCACCTCCAGCCCCACCAGCTTATTATCCACCACAACCTGCTCCCGCACCTGAGGCAAACCAAAATCCTCCCACTGCTCACGGGAAATTGTACACACAACACAATCAGCCCCAACATCAAAACAACAACAACAATACCCCCGCCAACCGAAACCCTGATCGACCACCGAAACAGGGTAAGAACCCCAATTTACGAACAAACCACCCATGTTCCATATGCGGGGTATACGACCATTATACACACACTTGCCCCCATTTGGGGCGAGCACGCCAACTGTGGTCTGATGACGCCCAATGCCAAGCGCACGTGGCACAACCAGCGCCACCTCCTCAACCATAACCCATGGTGCTACAGAATCCTTTGCCCACACAAGGAGTGGTGAACACTCGTCTGTTGGATCCTCCTCAAGGAACCACAGCACCACAACAGAAAATCACATATGCTGCACACACAAACCAACCAATGGATTCAAATACTCACCATCTCCTTATGATGCCATCGTTCGACATGAATCTCCAAATGCGTCGAAACCCATACGCTCCCATTACACCTACAAATGTTCTCCCTATGATTGAACAACCAGTTC
Organism: Larix kaempferi; assembly: GCA_027924585.1. Taxonomy (NCBI): domain Eukaryota; kingdom Viridiplantae; phylum Streptophyta; class Pinopsida; order Pinales; family Pinaceae; genus Larix; species Larix kaempferi. Next base: position 444,950 of record BSBM01000260.1, on the reverse strand, counting down.
AGAATGCACCTACATCGTTCATCTCCACAGTTAGACCCGGATTATACTCTGACACCCCGATGAATTCTACATTCCAATCCATTCCACCCCCGTCACCCGCAACCCACATCTCTGAACTCTGTACTCTTTCCCACAATACACAACCACCCTTGTTACCCAAACCACCATTGGTACCTAGTCACATTGGTGTTACACCCACCCACACAATCCCCTTCCTATTCCCTCCATCGGGGGTAGTAAGAGCCCCGGTTATGGCTACCCTCAGCCTCATCGGGTTAACCTTAGGCTTACCCATGTGGTACATTTCGCTTCCCATTCCCCCGCCGACACCAAATGTCGTCCTACAACCGGTACAACCCATTGTCACTACTAGTCAACCACCTCCCGGTGTTACTACCCCTTCGTCATCTACGAATCCCCCTCCTCTTATCAAGCCCACTGGGGGTAGAGGCCCACAACCATACACTGCGGTACCCCCTCCTAGGACATTTAAACCCCCTCCCCCCCATGTTTCGTGCTCCCCCCAAATGCTCGTTGTGTGATGATTTAGGCCATCCGACTCACCAATGCCCACAATTACCTACATTACAGGAACACATGCAAATGCTTGAAGACGACCCCAACATCCTGATTGTCGAACTAGATCCAACCCCTAAGCCTCGTGATAAATCATTGTGCACAAACCATCCTTGTGCAATATGCGGAATCTACGACCATTATTCACATCATTGCCCTGATCTCCTAGATTACAGAGCAACCTTGTATGAGATGAATAACGTCGACCTCGAGATATCCCCTCTTCTCATTGAGGAAATTCATCCCCCACCATCTTCCTCCTCGAAATAAATTAACACCATTTACACGATTTCCACTGGATACCCCTTTGTCCGGTCGGCCCCTTCCAATGATCCCTTTGACACACATGTTCAACCCTTTCAAATCGACAGGGAAACCACATGTCCACAACATGGGGGAAGGCCCAAAACCTTGCCTACTCATCATCATCGTGATTCTCATCGGAGATACTGGGGCCATCCACCCCACAAAGGGAATCCCCCATCATCATATCATCACTTCAATATGCCACCACAGCCCACAGCTTCATGGTATAACACCCCGCGAGCAGTTGCTCAATGCCCTATTGATCTCCCTCTGAGACAACATCTGCACCACATTGACACCTCTGAATTAGGGGGCATAATAGATTACCTCGACCCCGGGATAGGGGGCATGATCAATCATTTTGAACCTTCCCCATCATCTCTATCTCAACACCTCAATGAGCCCATCATTCAAACCAACACATATGTGATCCATAATCACAAACCCCATGCACATAGCATGGGGGCACGTCATTAACCCTGCTCACTTTTTCACATTCGTGATCTCAACCATTTTTGAGGTCACGTGTCACTTGTATATTTGAGTTGATTTTATACACATAGTATTTCCCCCCGCGGGTCATCATTTCTCCCCACCACTGCATCCTTGGCTTGGTGGGCTCACCTTTATTTGTAGCCATTTTTTAACCTAGTTATTTGCTTTGACCATTCCAGAGTCCTCATGACCTCCATTTTTTGCACCATTTGCATCGTCGAATTCATATTTCCGTTCCTATGATGATGCTTGAGATCATTTCTCGCTCTCACCAAAAAATTTCGGGCATTCTTTCCATGCCCCACGCCACCTTGTTTTACATACCACATCGGCTGTTCTCAGTTTATTGGCGATTTATATACCATCGGATTCAGTTTTCCAAACTTGTGTTGATGCTTGAGATCATTTCTCGCTCTCACGCCCAGATTTTCTGGGCATTTTTTCCCATGCCCCCTCGTTGCCTCGGTTTGCGTGCCTCATTGGCCGTTCTCCATTTTTGATGAGTCTTATATCGTCAGATTCAGTTTTCCGCGCTCATGATGACGCTTGAGATCATTTCTCGTTCTCACGCATTTTTTGGGCATTTTTCCCATGCCCCCTCGTCGCCTTGGTTTGTGTGCCACATCGGTCGTCATCCATTTTTGACAAGTCTTATATTGCCAAATTCAGTTTTCCGCGCTCATGATGACGCTTGAGATCATTTCTCGCTCTCATGCCCAGATTTTTTGGGCATTTTTTCCCATGCCCACCCATCACCTCGGTTTGCGTGCCACATTGGCCATTTCCCCTTTTTGACAATCTTTATGTCATCGGATCCAGTATTCCACACTCATGATGGTGCTTGAGACCTTTTCTCGCTCTCATCAATCCTTTTTTGTTCGGTATAATTTTACCCCTTTTTCGGGCCGAGCAATCCCTTTTACGAAAAAGGCACTTAACGAGTTTCTGTTAAGCTCTTTTCTGACTCCTAAAACAATGAAAAGATCGCCGAGCAACCTTGCTTCCTTTCATGCTCGCTAAACGTATCTGAAAAGGCGTCTACCTGGTATAAGTTTACCCCTTTTCCAGACCTTGTAGACTAATTACGAAAAAGGAATACTCTAGTCACATCGGCTAGAAGAGTTCTCCATTTGCATCATTTTATGCTTTTTCGGGCCTTGGAGACTAACTTACGAAAAGGAACACCAATTTAGTCCACTTACCGCTTTCAGACTCTCTAAACATGAAAGCGACCACGAGCAATCACCATCCTAGGCTCGTAAAACCCACAGGACGGTACTCACAACCACTCCAGAGTCTTCTTATCGTTTTCAGACTCCTTAAAAAATGAAAGCACCAATGAGCACGAACAGTCCTGGGCTCACAAAATCCATAGGACAGTACCATTTCAGAGCACGGCTCACAAAATCCATAGGACAGTACCATTTCAGAGCACACTTTTATCCCTTCTTGGAGCTCATTAAAACTATGAAGAACGTCCCAATGGTGCTTCTCAGCGCCACAACAGATCATGTCTACCCATATGGCAGCTTCCCCATTTTGGTTGCCTTTGTTCAGAGTATTCTACATTATGTCACCCTGAGAATCCCTCGACAGTACCCATCAGCTTGATCCCCTAGAGTCAACACATACCGTTCAGTCCTTAAAAGCTATGATCCCCACACCTACAAGTCAGTTCCCTACGCTACCAGGTCAACCATGTCATCATGCTCTGAACAAAGGAAGTTTGAGTCTACCCACTATATGACCCCAGTTACTCCCCATCCCCACAAGTATGTCAGTCCTACCATCAGTACTACCACACTTCAGCTCTACACCTCGTGCTCCTATCAAGGAAACATCATTGCCTTGTTAGTTGCTGGTCTCCCTCTGTCGACGACAACCAAATTTATTCCAGAGGATAGACCTAGAGGTCCCTGTGTCTTGGACTCATCACCATTTATGATGAGTACCTACGAATCATTTCGAGAGGAGTCCTCAGTGCCTCTCCAAATGGTTGTTTCTCACATGCTCGACTTCAACACCTTGATCGCATCGTTGAGACTCACACATGGTATTGGTCCTTTCAGTTATCAGTTGAAGACCCCGGATACCTCCTAACTCTTCCACATTTGAGAGTATACTTATGGAAACAACCAGTTACATTTTTTAATTTTTTTTAGATATCTGGGTTGCGCACGGCAACAGTATTCAGATGTACCCCAGTTTTTATACTCCCTCAAGTATACAGTTACATGTACATGTACTTCTCAGAGATGACTCTCAGTCATTGAGTCCCTACAGATGTTGGACACCTTCAGTTTCAGCAGTTCATCAACCCCTCTGACCTTTGTCCGAACGATTGTTGCTCTATTCCAGTGTATCAATTATTGAGATCAATCATGTTATGATCATGAGTACATCCCAGAATGATGTCCCCTCTAGACCATTATCACGTACCAGAAGATTTTTTATGTATTTTTAATGTCCCCCTTCTTGGGACTAATTGTTATGTATACGTCTTGATACGAGCATGGGTATGCCCGCCTCGTCCATTATCAGAGATTATCCCTCATTCATATTGGGGCCATGTAATATTGCTTACTTTTTTAGCTTCCAAGGGTCGTGGATCTAGTCTCCAATCGGTCTCTTCTCCTCCCCAAACCCCAAAAAAAAAGACAAAAGAACTATGATGTCTATTAGCCATACGACAAGCTCCTGCCCTCACACATTAGGGGGCAATCTGTTAACACCCAAAAAGTGCTCACTAGCTCATTTCCTTATTCACATGACCCATTTGTCCACTTTTTCACCATTTGAGCCTCTAAAGCCATCAAAAGGTCACCAAAAGACCTTAATACACCCCTTTTTCCACTCAAAATGAATATTTTTCCTCAAAGAGCATAAAAAACCCTCAAAAAGGGTCCAAAATTCCCCAAATATTAAAAAGGGAATAAAAATATTAAAAATATTCAAAAAAGGAAAAAGGAGGGAAAAAGTACCTAAACCATGTTGGTCAATACCATTGGTTTCCTCAAAACCATAATGGTATTCCCCACCACCAAAAACTATAAAAAGGTAGTAGGGGCTCCTCACTTTCCATCCATCCATCTTCCTATCCTCATGCTGTCAAAATCTCCCTTGAGCTTTTGACCATTGTAGCCATCTTGGAGAAGAGACCTTTGGAGCTTGGAGCTACTTACCTTGGAAGTTGCTCAACAATCTTCACCATTTGGAGGTATCACCTTTGCAAGCACTTGCTTGCCCCTATTTCATAATACAAAATTATTTTGTTTATTTTATTTCTTGTTCTTCTTTTCAAATCTTTCCAAGTTTATAATGATATGCACATGCTAGTTTAGTTTTAGATTTAGATTTACAATTGTTTTTGCTTTAATATTTGAAACTGCTATCACTTGTTGATAGGTGCCCATAGCACTAAGCTTGGTTGCAAAACCAAGCCAATAGGTACTATGCTGAGTTTTTATCAAATGTTACATCCCTACTGACATCAATCTTCTTGAACCCTGGAAAGTATATTCTGTAAGCCTTCGAGCTTTCACTGTAACCCACAAAGATACCCTTCTTTACTGAAGGATCTAGTTTGGTCCTCTTTTCCTTTGGGACATGCGTATATACTGGACAACCAAATATTCTGAGATGGCTGACCTCAGGTTTCTTACCAGAGAAGACCTCTTCTACTGTCTTGTTGTCCAATATCTTGTGGGGTGTTCTGTTCTGTACATATACAACTATCCTAGCTACTTCTTCCCATAGGTGTATGGGAAGATCCTGCTCATGCAGCATTGCCCTTTCTACTTCCATGATTATTCGATTCTTTCTTTCTGCAACTCCATTCTGTTGTGGATTGTAAGGAGCAGTCAACTCCCTCTTAATCCCTAAATCACTGCAAAGCTTCTTGAAGTCACCTAAAGTGAATTCCCCACCATTGTTTGATCTGAAAGTATTGATCTTCTTATCAGTTTGGTTCTCCATCAAGGTTTTGAATTCCTTGAATTTATCAAATACTTCATCTTTGTTCTTTAAGAAGTAAAACCAAGTCTTCTTGGAGAAGTCATCAATAAAAGAGACATAGTAAACATACCCACTCAGAGAACTAGATGACATCAGACCGCATACATCAGAGTGGATGATTTCCAAGATTGCTTTAGCCTTGCTTTCACTGCTTGGAAATGCCTTCTTTATGTTCTTCCCTTTTGCACATCCTTTGCAAACACCTTCATGCTTGGCCTTGATTTCAGGAAGACCCTCTACAGCCTTACTTGCAATTGGTAATGCTCTGTAGTGAATATGTGCAAGTCGTCTATTCCAAAGTTCCCTTGGCTCCATGGAATCATGCACCATGGCATGTTCAGTTTGTCCCTTCAATTTATACAAACCTCCCTCTTGCTCTCCAATCACCACTACATCATCAATAGTTTTACCCTTTTACCACATTAGGACTTAGCCATCTACAAATGCAACCCTCATACCTTTTGCATCCAATGCAGATATGGAGAGTAGGTTCTTCTTGAGCCCAGGCACATAAAGCACTTCTTTCATCTTTCAAGGATTTTACAGAATCTAGGTTGTAGGAGGATTCACCACTTCCTTTGATGGGGTATTGATAGTCATCCCCAAGTTTTACTTTATGGGGTGATTCATGTTCAGATAGATTTACAAAATATTCCTTAAACCCAGTCATATGTTTGGAAGCCCCACTGTCAACAAGCCAATCATTACAACCATGGGAAATAGTACCTGTGAGAGCAAAGATTAGAACATACTCTTCTTTGCTTGATGAGTCATCATCACTTTCTTCTCTAGCCTTCTTCTTTGGAGGTTCATCATCCTCAGCAACATGAAAATGATACCTTCTTTTGCTGCCCTTCTTCTTCTTGTTAAAGTTGTTGTTTTTGTTGTTGTCCCTTTTGTTCTTGGGACATTCTGAAGCAAAGTGTCCCTTCTCATTGCATGTGAAGCATCTAATATTTTTCTTATCCTTATGAGAATGGTGATGTGAAGATCCCCTCGAGTGGGATGGCTCTCTTTTAGATTTTCCTTTCTTGGTGTGTGCTGTGAGAGCTTAATCTTCATTCCCCATCTTTTCTTCTCGGGCCACAAGTCTTGCTTCTTCTTGTGAATATTCCTCCCATAGTCTGCTAAACGAGATCAATTTCTTTCTTGCACAGATCCCTTGAATAAAGGAATACCGTGACCTAGGTAGGCCATTTAGAGTGGTCATCACAATTTCTCCATTCTCCACCATTTCATCTATAGCTTCAATTTGTTCCTTGATTTAAGAGACTTTGGAGAAATAACATTGAATGGTCTCTCCATTCGACATCTTGACCCCTTTCAATTGATTCCGTACAATCATCTTCTGATTTATGTTCTTCCCTTCAAATAGCTTTGTCACGGAATCAAACATAGCCTTGGGTGTCTTTAGAGATGACACATGTGGAATAAGATGGTCCTTAATAGAATCAACAATGATTCTCTTTGCCTTGACCAAGTTCTTCTTATGCAATATTTTAGCCTCTTCATACTCTGGGGTAGGGATGTCTTCCTTTACATATGAGTCCAACTCATTCTCTTCCAGGATTAACCCAATCCTATACTTCCACGCTCGGAAGTTATCAGCTCCTTCAAGCTTGTCCTCAAGCTTGGTGTGGTGAGACATCCTTAAGAGTACTTCAAATGGAAATAGAAAAGATTTAGGTCTTACCACTTGATTTGCTGAAAACTAGATTTGGTCCCGGATTAGGGTTTGTCGAAAAAACACTAAAAATTCAAAATGTGAATTTCAACTTTCTGAAAGTATAGAAAAATGTGCCTTGATGAGCTTATCAGCCTGGTGTATTCAGAATTTTAGATCTGCAAAGCTTCACTGTTCAGAAATGCCTTTTTGTCTTCCCGAGTTCACTAGGGAGGACCCTAAATTAGGGTTTGAGTTTCCTGGAGATCTACCCAACCAAAAATATCGATCCAAAGCTCTAAACTTTGATTTTTCCAAGGCGCTTCCAGCTATGTCTTTAGATTTTAGAAATCCCTATTTTTGAGGAAACCCTAATTTTTAGGGCCAAAACTGAAACTGCTCAGAATTGAATTCTGAATGGACAAATAGATTCTCCTTAATGAGTAGAGTCAATCTACTATATTGCTTTTCCAAAATCTATGGAGAGAAACGTAATAAACAAGAAACCCTAGTTTCCATCACTACACAATGTCTTCTTCTCAGGTTAGCTCTAATACCATGTTAAATTTTGAGCATTAATTCAATATACTCCAGGATCTTTACTGAGAGAACAACATGTACAGTATTTCAATGCATATCAATCATAACAAGAATGTTAATCATCACAAGAATCAAAAGCATGAGAGACAATAGACACACAGAGTTTCCATGGGGAAAACCCTAAGGTGAAAAACGAGTCTTTGGAGAGATCACCATCAAATCATGGGGAATCATAGATTTTGGTACAAGAATTTCGCACGGATTATACGCCTAATCCTTGAAGAGTTAAACTTCCATCACAAAAAGGGATCGGTTATAGCCACATCATGGAAGGAATTAATGGTTACGATTGTATTTCAGAATTGGAGTGTGATCTATTATAAGAGGAAGAGAAGTCTAACTGTACAAAGGGGGGGTTCTCCATAAACCAAAGAGAAGAGAATGATTTATGTTCTTTTAATCTCTTTCTTTCTGTAAGGAGATTTGGAAGAATAGATTCGTAGGTGCTTCCTGTCAATGGTTCGAGTCCTGGATACTGTAGAAGGAGATTTGAAACAGTAACAGTTGTTATTACACTACCTAATCTTGTGTTTTCTGAATTGATCTAAAGACCAATTTTAATGCATTACTTGAAGACTTTTATCAAGTTTTCACACAGACATTTATGCTGTATCTCTTTCTGATATTTATTTGTATTCACTTGTTATGTTCTCATATATATTGAGTTATCGTATGTAGACTTAATATTTTATGAATTCAAACTTACATGCTTTTTTGGGTTTGTGCTAATTTATTCAATTGCTATTGTAATAGGCTGTCATTCCTGTTATCTTATGGTTTGTTTAAATTAATATTTTGTTACTCTTGGATGTATGTTTACTTTGTTAAAGATACATGATAGGGTGTAATCATCTTCTTTTCACAAAGTCGAATTTGCATGATAGTTAATGTTAATTGATTTTTGGTTTGAAATTCTATTAATAATAATTTTACAGAAATTGTTATTTCCTTGTGAAATGTAATAGCTTGTGTTTCAGCATTAGGAATATATCTATAATCTGAAATCTATCCTTAACAGTGCTATTCAGACCCTGAATCATATTCTTATATATGCTCCTAATCAGAATAGGTAGTTTTAAAATAGATTAATTAGAATTTTGATTTTATTTCATAGTTGAAACCTACAAGATTTTTAGGAGCTACTAAACGATTGCTTACAGTTTAGCATCTACTAAACTATTTGTTTCATCTATTCTAAAATTGAATCATATATTAAGTTAGATTTATCTTAGGATTTTAATTGCATTTTTAGGAATTCAGATCACTGGATTGTGAGAATCTGTTGTTGAGATCAAACTCATAAGGCAGCGGGGCCTTTGTTCTTGTGAGAATTAACCATACCAAACACATCAAGGGTTGCTTTAAGTGAATTGTGTGGGTTAGTTCTCTTTAGTTGGCCATAGACAGAAAAGCCAGCCAACCAATGGCGCTTGAAAGAGGGCCATGAGTAAGTAAGTGTTTTTCATTTTTCAAATTATCTTATTTAACCATTGATCCTCTCGCTCTCAAGTTTCAACTTTTTACATCTTAAGTCTTCTATGTCATTACATATGTTCTCAAGGGCTAGTTAGATGACAAGATAACCATTTTATCAATGTTATTTATCATTCAAGGATTCATCCCAAATCCCTATTAGGATTGATGTCTCATGAAATAATCATTCTACTCCATCTAAGATAGTTTATCACTTGTCAAAAAACAAATTTGATGGTGAGAGTGAAATTTCAGCAATTGATCATGTTTCTCAACTTTTGCAAAATTGTCTTACTAATCATGTCATTGATGAAGCAGTCATTGGCAGATCGTTCGCTTTGACTTTCACAGGCCAAGTTCGAAAACGGTTTGAAACTTTTCCATCTCAACATTCTTTACGACAATTTTTAGGTGAGTTTATTTATGCTTTTCACGATCTTGACTATGAGAAATTGTTTGTAGAATTAATAAATCTTAAAAGAGAATACAATGAATCATATGAAGACCATACAAACAGATTTTTTAATCTTTGTTGCGGATTTCCTTTGAAACTCATCACTTCTATTTTTCAATTGTTCCATAAGGTTATGTCTTTTTTGAATTAGATCAATTAGATACAAAGCAATTCTCTTCATATAACAATATTCCGATTGATTCTAATCAATGTTCAGAAGTTATAGATCAACACTATTGTCCGACTTTTCTCACTTCACTAAATCAGAAGGAATATAATGTTTTAGAAAATGTTACTGTCCCTTCTGATAATCCTAATTCATCTTTATTTGCTCTTAATGAGAATAAAACTCTAAGACTAAACAAGGAAAGTTGTCATTCACATCAAGGTCTTATGACTATATTAGAAGAGAAAGAGACCAAATCTGAAATCTATATTGAAAAAACATCTCCTACATTAATTAAACAAGACCAAGATATTCTTTTAAGGGATTCAATTCTTGAATCTCATTTTTCTGATGGGCACCCTTGTGTTTCCTTTACACCTTTACCTATTTTCAATGAACATATAATCTGTCATGTTCAGATTTTCCAGTAAAGGATATTGATCCGATTTTAGGAGAAGAAATTAATGAATGTTTGAAATCAATGTTGGCAGGCGGTTTGATGAGGAAACGTCGCGGTACCGCAACCGCTGTGACACATTGGACGACGGCGCAGAAGGAGTGTTAGGAACCCGTGTCAACCCTTCTCTTTACTATGTTAGTATATTGTTGTTGGACGCATATTCTTTGTAAGTCGTCACGTAGTATTTGTTGATCCATAGTTTATATTACCCATAGTATTAGACGCATATGCTTTGTAAGTCATCCCGTAGTATTATATGTCCCATGGTTTTGACTCATAGTATTGGGAATAGACTTAGTATATAAGTGTGTGTTGAGGACATTGAAGACACCGTGAAGTTATTTGTATTGAGTTTGCTCAAAGGAGGTTGCCCCCTCGAAGTGGCCTACGATCAATATAAAAGTGATTCTGAGTTCTGTCATTTTTGCTATTTCGCATATTCTTATTAATTAATTGTTGCAAGTTCTTCACAAGGAGCATGTTATGATGAAGTATACCGCAGTTGACGGGTTTTGGGTCGCTTGGACCATGTATTTTGTAATTTCGAGTCAAGTATACCACAGTTGGCGGGTTTTGGGTCATGTATTTTGTAATATCGAGTCAATTGTACCGTGGTATGCAGGTTTTTGGGTCGTTAGACCAAGTCAGTTAGTCGATTGTCCATAGTGTTGGTTAGGAAAGTGGACAAGTATTGTAATTGGCGGAAGCCTATAAATAGATGAGAATTGTAAGTGTTGAAGATATAGATATAGGAGCGAGGAAGGAAGATAGAGCTAGAGAGAGAGATAGTGATATATGCGGAGATTGAAAGAGACATAATGCGGGAAGTTGCGCAGAGATCTATGTACTACTTTTGGTATACCACAATAATATAAGGATGATGGCTTGGTGCAATCTGTGTGCAATGTTGCAATACGTGAATGTTGTTATCTTTCCTTAATGCAATTCCCTGTTTTATGTTGCTATGATGTTAATGCTGCAATGATATGCTATAGATGTCTGCTTACTGTAATGTTAATGCTGCGATTAAAGTGATATGCTATAACTTCATGATGAATGTTTAGAATTGTTGTTAATACTGTACTGCCACAACTCGCCTCCTCCCTCGGCGGAAACATGGTTCCGTCTGCTCTTCCTGGACATCTTGGGTGAGACCTCATCCGCTTTGCGGGTGTTGCTGGGTGGGCTCAAACCTGCCCGGGCCGGTATCCAGGGAGACTGCGGTATGTGTCGACAGTGAGTTGAGACCCTGTCGACTGAGGGCGTATTGGTCAACAAATGGTTTTGTTGACGAGACTGTGTGTAGAGTAAGAAGAGGCCACGTTGTGGCACCCGACGAAGCCGGTGATACAGAGCTGGTTTGATCAGAGACTGCGGGAATTTGCTGAAAAGGAAAGTAGGAACACATGACTAACGATAGATCACTGGTTGGGAAGGTATATTCATGATGGTCCGCAAGAGTAGTTCTTCTCTGAATTCCTGGTTATTCTGTATGAGTGGCTGTTGAAGCTTACATTCCAAAAGAGAAATTTCCAGGGTGGTGAGCTGATGGCTTGGACCCCAGAGTTGATCCAGGAGCTGCAGGAAGTCGATAATAAGGCATCATAGGCTGTCGAAGTTTGGCTCGATAGAATCTTGGAAGGATACATCACTGAATTTGTAGTCGACACGAAGAAATCTTATAGCGAATCCGAAAGATATTTTTTCTGTGAACCAAGGGGAAGGTTCCTGTTGTCTCTCCAACTGTCGATTAAGATGCTAATCTGCGAAAAAGGTATATTAAAGATGCACCTTGATCAGTAAGTAGCTTGTTGGGTGGAGGCCATGGGTATCGCAACTGTCGGGGCCGGTCGAAGGAATGGTAAAGGGGTAGATGGGTGTAGACCATGAGGAGACTGTGAGCGAAGCTGAGGAAGAAAGTGGCCTTACGAGGGTTGGAGCAAGGTTCTGACAAGAAAAGAGGCAGAGCATAGGAGAAGGTCCTGCTGCGATCGGACTGCAAGACCGTGAAGGAAGGCCACACAGGACGAAGTAACCTCATAGTCCTGATAGGGCCAACCAGGCTACGCCCAGAATAGAGGCAGGACCAAACCCTGGCACAAACATACCCACACCTCCGCTCACTAACTCACAACCAGCAAGAAATACTACTTCGACACTGTCAAGTTCATCGATTCAGCCGAAGTTAATTGGTAGTAGTATAGCGACAGGAGGAAGGAAGCCCAAAATGTCGGGTGATGATGCAAAATTACCGTTGTTCCACGGAAGTGCTACAGACAATCCAGAACAGTATTGGTTTTTGTGTGAAGCGGTCTGGACCATGAAACAGATCACTGATGATAATGCCAAGAAAGGGCAGTTGGCCACGACCCTACGAGGTCATGCATTAGATTGGGTCATGAAGTTTATTTTGGTTCCTATGGGAGCACGAGAGAAGTCCCTAGATGAGATTCAAGAGGGATTGATTACTGAATTTAGATGGCCCAAATCTGAAGCTCAGTACATCATAGAATTGAAGGCAATTAACAAGTATCCTAATGAGTCAGTTTGGGATTTCGACCAGCGATTCAAGATTAAATATGAGTGCCGGCTAACATAATGAATGGTTCATTGCGGCACTGTTACCCCACATTCCGCTGCCGCTGATGCAGCAAAACATTTCGACGCCTAGCGAAGCTCTAGAGATTGCAATGCAATTAGAAGCATCACCCATTGGAGATAATGCAGCTGGGATGTCACAGATACAGACGCAGCTCACTAACTTGACTATATAGTTGCAGGATTTGAAGAAGAACAAGGAACAACGCGATGAAGTATGGTGTACGCAATGTCGACGAGAAGGGCATACGAAAGATGATTGCCCGGACTTTCGTAATTATTTGGTATTCGGTGTGCCTAATCTGTTGAATGGCGGCAGTATGCCATGGTGTCGTGTTTGCAAGGTGTTTGGGCACAGTCACGATAATTGCCCGTATATGCAGAAAATGGTTACAACTCCGCGAAAAATTTATTGCACCTTCTTCAAGTCAGTGGGACATGATGACAAGGATTTTCGTGCATATGGGTTGCTACAAGAGAGAATATGTGATGCATTCTATGTCAAAGTTGGTCAGCGCGCTGCACAGCTACAGCCGCAGGTAGCTTAGCCGATACCTCAACCACAGATGCAGTTTGTATCACAATACACACCAATGAACCCCCAACAGCTTCAGTATGTGCAATAACTGCAGTATGCACCACAAGGGCAAGGGATGCCACCCGCACCAATGTAGCAACAGTTCAGTCAACCTCAGTACCACCAGCAGAGCTGCTACCGAGGAGGATACCAGGGCAGATGCGATGGTGGATTTGGTTGTGGAGGAGAAGGCTGAGGTGGTCATGGACCTATTCAATGTTACCACTATGCGGTATGGGGACATTATCAGCACGCCTATCCATTGCTACAGAACCTGTGTACATTATGTTATGGGAATGATCATACGGTTGAGAATTGTCCACAGTTAATTGCACGATGGCAGGTTGGGAATGCCCCACAGCTATAGCATCAGGCCCAGTCGCAACAACCAGTACAGAATCAAGTGCAGCAACCAGTATAGAACCAACAGCAACTAGTACAGAACCAGCCCCCACAGCCACCGCCGAACGCTAATCAGAACGTAAATAAACTAGGAAACCTGCAGCAGAACCAGACACAGGGTGCAAATATTGCGACTGTTTCTACAGAACCACGACCACAAGATGCTTCGGTAGCTGTTGTCACTCGTGGAGGCAAGACGACTGGGGAAGATGGTTCATGACCACTGATTAGGTTGGCTTGTCAGAAGACGGTACCCTTTGACATTGATACGGAGTGAGAGACATTCCTGGAGGCACGTCGAACCTTGGAGAAACATGGTAAGGCTATTGTCTGCGATATGCCACCTATATTGACACTGTCGCTGATGCTGACCGATCGCCACTACCGGGGACATTGCAAAAGTTTCTTGAGAGTTTTCTATTATTGGCCCGAGACCCGGTTTCTCTTGTTGAGATTGAGGGATGGTTACAGCGATTTCAGAAAGGACGGCAGGAGTCGATTGTAAAATCCTTACAGAGACAAAAAACTGGCAAGGAAATGTGAATGAATATTCAGATTGGTGATTATGATGTTGATTCTGTTATTCTTGACCTTGGTTCGGATGTTAACATCTTAACCAAGCAGGCATGGTAGAAAATGGGGAGTCCCCCATTGAGCTAGTCTCCTATATAGCTCCGGTTGGCTAACCACGCAAAGGTAACACCCATTAGGCGGGTTCCGCGGCTCACGATTGATATTGAGGGCATGAAGACTTATGCTAACTTTGATGTCATTTAAGTAGTTGAGGGAGGAAGCTCCTATCCTGCGCTATTGGGGATAGGATGGGCTAACGATATTGGAGCTGCAATCAATTTCAAGAAGCGCATGATGACTTTTGAGAATCGCGATTTTCGGGTCATAGCTCCGTTGGATCTAGCTGAAGGACGCTGATATGTTGAGCCTATCAAAGATGACAATCTCACTGGCTAGGATCATGCATTTAATATTTCTGAAGACTATATTCATCCTACTATCAACGGTGAGCTGGAGTGGCACAGCGAGAGTTCTGCGTCTTACGACTCTGATGATGCCTTAGAACACTGGCAGAACTGGATGCATGAAGTACCGTTTTGGAAATGTGGCCTCGTTACACAGTCTTTATGTCATGTTGTGACAGAAATAGTCACACTGCCTGTTTATGAGGGGTTGCCTGACCTCACTAACTTTTTAGTGGAATTTGAAGAATGGGTCTCAGAACCCCAGCGATTGCTGGCATTAGCGAGAGCATTGAAGGCTGCTCTAGCATGCTGGTGGGAGACACACAAGAAGTTCATTAATGATTGGTCACAGTGTCGGAGGTTGATGATGGTTCGGTTCAGCGACACTGAGGTTTATCATGCTAGCAAGTATGATGGACGGAATAATCCCCAAGATCATGTGATGGAATGTCAACAGTTATGGATTGCGTGACCTTGCGATGAGTGGGTCCATGCTCTTATCCATACTTTAGATGAGATGACATGCTCCTGGTACACCACAGCTGAGTTGTGCCAAGAATTTACAACATGACGGGAATTGACGGTCTACTTCACTCATACATTCACTTTCGTGGATGCTAACCCTGATGGCCATAATGCCTTACAACTCATATGCGCTGTGGTACTTCAGGTTGTCCCAGTGGCCTACCCTGTGGATCCGCACTCTGCTTGTCAAATGCAGTCTCTCATGGAATGCTTCAATATTAGTGGTGGGCCAGACGATGACGATGATCCCCGGAATGTCAATATTCCTAAATCCGAAGGGTGTCACGATGTAGTACCACCTGCTACACCATGTATTCCATTCAGTCAACCATTGCAGATTTGCAAGACGAATATCGGCACCAAGGCTACCCCCAAGTTTGCAAATGTCAGAGATTATTGGGATGATGAGATGATGAGTAAGGTCACTGAGTTGATTCATGAGTTTCAAGATGTGTTTCCCATGAAGTTTTCTGAGATGAAGGGAATACTAGGCGATTTAGGAGAGATGAAGATTCCCTTAAAGCCGGATGCTAAGCTGGTCTGACAGCAACCTTATCAGTTGAACCCGTGACATAAGGAAAAGGTCAAGGCAGAACTTGATCACATGTTGGATGCTGGTATTATTGAGCCTATGGAAGAGTCCGAATGGATCAGTCCTATGGTAGTGCAGGACAAGAAAACAGGAGAAGTGCGCATTTGTGTCGACTTGCGGAAGTTGAAAGATGCCGGCTTGCATGACCCTTTTCCGACCCCGTTTACTGATGAAGTACTTGAAGGCATAGGAGGCCAGGAGATGTACTCATTCACTGACAGATTCTCTGGCTACCATCAGATTCGCATTGCCAAAGAAGATCGCCATAAGACCACTTTCATTACTGAATGGGGTTGCTTTCAGTACACGGTCATGCCCTTTGGTTTGAAGAATGCCCCTGCGATATTGTCCCGGGTCATTGTTGCCACATTCAAAGATTTTATTCAGAAATTCCTGCAGGTATATATGGATGATTGGACAGTTTATGGGTTGATTCGTGATCATCTGGCCAATTTGCGGTTGATGCTTGAGCGATGCCGACAGCACCAAATATCGCTAAACTTGAAGAAATGTATTTTTTGTGCACCATTCGGGATATTGCTGGGTTATATTGTGTGTAAACAAGGCTTGTTGGTTGATCCAGCCAAAATTGTGCTCATTTTAGGGTTGCAACCACCAACCACTGATAAGAAGTTGTGCGCCACTTTGGGTCATACAAGATATTACCGCAAGTTCATCAAGGGTTATGCTGCGATCACTGCCCCTATGGAAAAATTATTGAAGAAGGATGCAACATTCCAGTGGAGCTCGAAATGTCAGGATAGTTTTGAAACGCTCAAGGCGAAGATGGCGTCGGCACCGATCTTGGTTTTTTTAGACTGGAGTAAGGAATTCCATTTCCACGTTGATGCCTCATCGGTTGCATTGGGCGTTGTATTGGCGCAACCTGGAGAGGGCGAACTTGATCATCCCATCACTTTTGCTAGTCGGAAGCTGTCCTCTGCTAAACAAAATTACACTACCACAGAATAGGAAGTTCTGGCCATGGTTTACGCGCTGCAGAAATTTAGACATTATTTATTGGGTGGCCACTTCAAAATGTTCAGACGCAAAGAGATGTTGCTACTACCTCAACTGACATTGCAACCATTCGAAAAATGGGTTGTGGATTTTGTGGGGCCGATCAATCCACCGGGGAAACATACGGTTGCACGATACATCATCACGGTGACAAAGTATTTGACCCGATGGGCCGAGGCGGCACCTGTTGTTGATTGTTTCGCAGCAACGGCTGCCCGATTCTTGTTCGATCACATTATCACTCGTTTCGGGTGCCCTAAGATTTTGTTGAGTGATCAAGGTAGCCACTTTCTTAATCACACCATCAGCACATTAGCAGAGGAATTGTAGATACATCATAAGAACAATACACCCTATCATCCACAGGCGAATGGGATGGTGGAAGCATTTAACAAAGTATTAGAACATGCGTTGACGAAATTGTGCAATGCAAATCGCAATGACTGGGACCTGAAAATCCCGGCGGTATTATGGTCCTATCGCACTACATGTAAAATATTGACTGGTGAGACACCTTTTAGGTTGGTATATGGGAAAGATGCGATTATGCCCATGGATTATATTGTCCCGAGTCTACGCATTGCGGCTATTACAGGTATGGACGATGTTGCAACATTAGAGGATCGTCTAGCGCAATTGGTGCAGCTGGAAGAAGATCGATTTATTGTGGGATTCCACCAAGGGGTGGAGAAGGATCGACAAAAGGCATGGCATTATCGCCACATCAAAAGTAAATAGTTTCAGCGAGGTGACTTGGTACTATTATAGGATAGCAAGTTTATGAAACATCCAGGAAAGTTGCAGATGCATTGGCTCGGTCCCTATCGCATCAGTCATATTACTTCCGGTGGAGTGGTTCAGTTGCAGCAATTGGATGGGGTGATGCTCCCTAAGTTGGTAAATGGTCACAGGTTGAAGCCCTATCAGCTGGGCTTGGAACACTGCGATGCTTGAGTCGCAATGAAAAAAAAAAACACATGTGTTGCAGGTTGATGACTGAAGGCGCACCAACAGATGAAGGAATTTGAAAGTAAGGAGGCTGGTACTGCAAGTTTGGAGACACATAACTTCAATTGCAACTGAGTTCAATTAGCCATACGTGCCACATGTGCAGGAAGTTAGTTCACAGTACTTGTTCCAATGATGAGTCCTCATGCAGGATCCCGAGGGTCAGCTATCTGCTTCGTCGGTGGATCCTTGGAGTTGTTTCACTATGATTAACGGTATGGTTAGTGCTTTGAGAGCAGATGGCTCACACGATTCAACACGTGACATCTCCAGAGGCAGCATGGCGACCACGTGCTGCGTCAGTTGATGGGTTCACACACGCAGCGATGCAGTAGGATAGCATCATTAACCTCATCATGACTTAGGACTTCAGTGGCTATAAATAGCAGCGGTTGATGGTAGGTCATTACAAAGAAGTTTTCTTACAATCGAGTGGTTATGCTATTAGATCAGTTTGTAAATTAAGTGTGAGGAATTCCAAGGAAGCTGTGGAAATGCTTCACTTCATTTCTTGTGGTAGCACCCCAGGGGTCCTGCGTGCCTGAACGACGAGTGTCCCTGAGCGCCTTGATATGACGGGGGCACTTACACTGTGATATGACCAAGCCATCATCCGGTCCATTCCATTTAAGTACGCAGTAGTTGTTTGAAGGGTTGTGCTATTTTTTATCAGAATGCTGGTTGGGGCGGTAGCTCCCCAACCATAGTAGAAGACGGGCGTTGGCGCGAAACAGATGTGCCAGATTCTTCCACCGATCTCACACCTTAGTACTATTCATCCTCTTTTCTTTCCCGTCTGTGCTATTCCAAGAGACTGGAGGATGAGTTCGAGAGGTACATGAAAATGAGTCAGGGGATGGCCCCTCTCGGGTAGGACTTGCAAAATTAGGAGCCGACGATCTGTACAGCCGGAGGAAGGGGACAACATTGCATGACCTAGACAACAAGAACATATGCAATTGACATGGCTCGAGGGCAAGCCACAAGATTGTGTTGGGGGCCTCTTGGCAGGCGGTTTGATGAGGAAATGTTGTGGTATCGTTGACGCTGTGACACATTGGACGAGGGCACAGAAGGAGCGTGTTATGATAAAGTATACCGTAGTTGGTGGGTTTTGGGTCGCTTGGACCATGTATTTTGTAATGTCAAGTCAAGTATACTGCAATTGGTAGGTTTTGGGTCATGTATTTTGTAATATCAAGTCAATTGTACCAAGGTATGTGGGTTTTTGGGTCATTAGACCAAGTCAGTTAGTCGATTTTCCATAGTGTCGGTTAGGAAAGTGGACAAGTATTGTAATTGGCGAAAGCCTATAAATAGATGAGAATTTTAAGTGTTGAAGATATAGATATAAAAGCAAGGAAGGAAGATAGAGCTAGAGAGAGAGATAGTGATATATGCGGAGATTGACAAGAGAGATAATGCGGGAAGTTGCACAGAGATCTATGTACTGCTTTTGGTATACCACAGTAATATAAGGATGATGGTTTGGTGCAATCTATGTGCAATGTTGCAATACATGAATGTTGTTATCTTTTCTTAATGTAATTGCCTGCTTTATATTGCTATGATGTTAATGCTGCAATGATATGTTATAGATGTCTGCTTACTGTAATGTTAATGCTGTGATTAAAGTGATATGCTATAACTTCATGATGAATTTTTAGAATTGATGTTAATACTGTACTGCCGCAACCTACCTCCTCCCTCAGCGGAAACATGGTTTCGTATGCTCTTCCTGGATGCCTCGGGTGAGACCTCATCCGCTCTATGAGTGTTGGTGGGTGGGCTCAAACCTGCCCGGGCCGGTGCCCAGGGAGACTATGGTATGTGTTGACAGTGAGGTGAACCCCTGTCGACTGAGGGTGCATTGGTCAACAATCAAACAAAAATACTCTAATAGAAGAAAGCTTTTCTTTCAAAGAAAATTCTTTATCAACAGATACTTTTAGTTTTCTTTCTTCGTCCACCTATTTTTCATTATACCATAAGTTGTTTAATAATTGTGCTTCTCATGATAATATTTCACATCTATTAGAATTTCATCCTGATGCAAAAAAAAATCATGGGTTTCCAGATGATAAATTATGTTTTGGGGATGAAGAGATTAAAAGTTATTCATATGAATCTTTTGGTAAATACAAAGAAAAGAGTCATATACTTTTAGAAACACCTCTTATTAATTCATCACCTCTCACAATTAATGAAGGAACTCCTTGTTTAAATAATGAGTTAACTAAAACTGAATTTTTCATTAAAACAATCCATGATTCCCATTCATTTGATGAAGACACATCTAACACAATATGGGATGGTACCTCATTTGATTATAGACACTTATTGATTACTAAAGATCCTCATTCATCTTGCACAATTTCTCAATCACGCAACTTTATTGACATTGATCACTCATCTATAAATTCACATGTTTATGTTTTTCATGATAGGGTTGCAGATTGGCTTGAGGCTTCATACCTCAAGAAGTTTCCATTCAATGGTAAGGCTTTATTTTCTTAATATACAAGTAAATATTTCAGTGGTAAGCATGATGCATCTATTTTTCTATTATTAACATATCATTTTCTATTATTAATTGAAAGTGATGTTTTTCTTACAGAAATGAAAATGCTTCGATGGCTTCATTGGTTATTTCACTTTACTTAATGTTCATTACAATTGATTTCTCTTGTACATATTTAGTCTTAGGTTTAGATTAGTTTTTATTCATTTTTACCCTTTCTTGTTTTGTTTATTTTGAATAAATGCAATTATGAGCATGATGCCAATTTCAAGCTCAAGAGGTGACACTTATCGATACATTCAAGGATGTTACATTCAGGGATGTTTTCCTTACCTTTTACTCTCTTGCTTATAATTATATTTGTTTAAAATTTTCTTTTTAAGTCATATATCTTTTACTTTTTCGACTTAATTGGGAAAATGTTTTATGTATTTTTATGATCGTAAATAAGAACTTTTAAGAAAGCAAAGAATGTTGTTGCACATTAATACTCATCCCTTCAAAATATTTTGATTTGTAACTACATATATAAGTAAGACTTAGTTTAAATTTCTTTATTTTTGTTTGTTTTATTTTTTATTAATAAGAGGGCCTAACTTATTAAAAACATATTTCTTATTTTTAAGAAATTTTTATGTCGCAAATTATAATTAAAAAAGAGACACATTTTTATTTTTTTATTTATCTTGTAGAAACTAATTTCTCTCTTTTCATTTCATTTGCGATATAGCTGCCTCATTTTTCTCCATTTAATATGTTAATTTATTCAAGGCTAAGTTTTTATTTTTTCATTTGCATATATCCATTTTAGATTTCTTGCTTTAGTTTGCTAGGATTTGCTTTTGACTAGTTTGCTTGTTTTCCAAAAAGGGGGTGGTAAACTAATTCTAGCATATGGTAGCTTGTCTGGTCAAAACCATGTATTTTTTTCAAGTATTTGATCGAAATCATTTTCTTTTAAAGGGATTTCATTATAAAGACACTCTTTTTTTTGTCAAGATTCTAACCATAGCAAGATTAACCTTGGCTTTGAAAATTCTATTATGGAGCATACTAATGGATTGATTGAGTTACCCGACTATTATCTAGGATCTTTATCTTTTAAAATGATGCTATAATATAGATGAGTTCAATTTTAAGGGAATCATTTTCCCTAAATTGAAGTAAGTCAGGAATCGTAATTCATTTTTTAGACTTTGTATACCATCCTTTGCTCATAAAGGAGACGTTTAGATCAGCTTCCCCATCCACTAAGTAATCTCTGTTGAGATTAACAATAACCTTAGTATTATTCATTATACATAACATTAATAAAATCTAAGGGATTAACTGAAGAATGGGAGGTCTCATCATGAGCCAAATTGTCATGATCATAAGCATTGTTGAAGTGACATTACCACATCTGGTTACCAAGCCAGGGTGATGGCTCTTAGTCATTAGATTAGGAGAAAGGAGGTACCATAACCAGCTGACCTTTTCATTTTTTGGTAGTTCTTGTGAATGATGCTACCATTATCTGGTCACTAAGCCGGGGTAGTAGTCTTCAGTTAATGTCTTTGTCAATATTATTTTTTGTTGTAAATAAGTTAATAATTAAGAAGGTTAACCAAGGAACAGAAGGTCTCGTTATGAGCCAGTCTTCTCATGATCATAGGTCCTATTAGATTGACATTGTCATATCTAGTCACTAAGCCAGGCCAGTGGCCCTTGTTTTTAAAATCAGGGGACAGGGTTCTCGTCACGAGCTAGCCTGCTCAATTTCTGATAGTACTTGTGAATGACATTGTCATCATATAGTTACAATGCTAGGATAGTGGTCCTTAGTTAATGTCTTCATTTTAAATTTAAAAAAAAAAGAAAAATAAAATATGAGAAAAATAAATCTTATTCGATACTTATCTATGTCTAGTGGATGGGATACAAGCATCTAAGTGAGGTTAAAAGGCTTGCACTATGGTATCAAGGTCACATCTATATACTATGGATTCTATCGCTTGTTTTTATTATGAGAAATTGATTCCTTGGAAAGTTTTCTTCCTCAAATTATAAGAAGAAATCATTTATCTTTATAAGCTTTTTAAATAATGGTCGGGATAGTTTGATTGATTTTGAAAGTTATTGGTTCAAGTTCTGCCTATATAAGCCAATCAAAAAATCAAGTTATGTGATTGGGAGTTTGACATTTGAAGAGGCCTTTATCATTATTTCTCTTATATTATCTAAGATTCAGATTTATTTTTTGGAGAGATAATTGGTTCTCCTAGCATGTCGCCATTTGTTGGCACCCCAACAACCTCCCCTTGATTTGTGCTCAATAAGGGTCCCCCATGTAAATTTTGTAAATATTTAGCTTTCAGTTTTCTTCAGATTTACCTTGTTTGGCTTGTTAAGTGGTTTCATCATTTTCTTTCTTTACTATTTGTGTTGCTTGTTCTTTGGCTTGGTTTTCTTTTCATAATATTTGCTGACTTTTGTAGCCTAAGTCTCTTGGTTTCTTGGTTGCTTTACAATTTGCATTCTCTTGCTTGAACTTATTGAGATGATATTATGCCTTGGTTTGCAAAAAATTCAATTAATATGGTGCTTCGGAAACTTTAGATATTCATTGCTTTCTTGCATAAATGATAATCTTGGCATACACAAATAAATTGGTTGAATGCTTATTTTCAAAGTTGTTGACCCACATACTGGAAGGGTTTATATTAGCTAACGGAATCATGCCTTTGGTTTCAAATATGAATAATTCATACAATCTCACAAGCCTACCATTTTCATGGATTGAGTTTGAAAGATTAAATAAAGGTGAAAACATTAAAAGAATCAAATTAGGTTTTCTAATAGAACATCTTATTTCTACTTTTTAATCCCTAGTTTTCTTTTTATTAATATGATGAAGTTGTTAATTGCATAATTGAAATATTATTATTGGCACTTGTATGTTTTCATATTTTAAATATCTATTTTATGCACTTATAACTTATATGCCTTTTTCATAAAAGACGGTGTTTAGAATTGATATCATATCTAACTATTATTTTTTGGAGAATATGAAAATTCTGCAAAATAAAAAAATTATTATTTGCTTATGACTTCATTTACAAATAATTTAAGGGATATTTAGATGTCACCTTTACGCTCGAGGAAGTTTTATTTCACCCATGTTTACTACCCTTCTTTCCTACAATGAAAATATAGATTATGTAACTTTCACTTACACAATTTGTTTTTTGAATTTTGTGCACTAAATCTATTTAATCTCACATTTATTTTTTTGAAATATACCAAAAGATGGAAAGATGACGTGAAAGCTATATATCAATGATCGTCTCGTGGAGCTGGTTTTGAAGAATGACATTTAATAAGAATACACTATGATAATAAGTTAACCGTCAATCAGGAGGATTGGATATTCAACCAAAAATCATGCCACGTAAAGCAGGTTATTCACCAAGCGTTAATGATATCATTTATGCTTGAAGAGATCGGAGTTATACCTCACCAAATTTCAGCAGTAAAGGGAAGGCATATGTACAGATTTGAAGGAAATTTATTGAGTTTGTTTCACCAGATCACTAGAATATCGGTCTATCTGAGTAGTATTCGATCTTATCACTAGATCATTCTAGATCACAGGTACAGTGTGCCACACAGCTAAAGGAGATTCTTTAGCTGTTATCGACCAATTCAAATAAAAGAACAGTTTTGATCTTCCTCGAATCCGATGAGAGTTAATGATAGGGTGCAATTGTAAGTTTATGAAGGCCAGTTTGTAAAAGATCATAAAGTTGTCGGTCAATCACCAATATGATCACTAGCATTTAGCTATTGGGATGTTGATCATGCCAGCAAATAAGGGATATATTTTCTCATTTTTCTGATGTTTTTCGTTTTCATAATAGTTCTTTTATTTTGTTTTGATCAATTAAATCCTGAATTGTGTGCAGATAACTATGACGAGTCAGAATTTTTGCTACAAGAATTTCGCACGGATTATACGCCAGATCCTTGAAGAGTTAAACTGCCATCACGAAAAAGGGATCGGTTATAGCCACATCATGGAAGGAATTAATGGTTACGATTGTATTTTGGAATTGGATTCTGATCTCTTATAAGAGGAAGAGAAGTCCGACTATACAAAAAGGGGGTTCTCCATAAACCAAAGAGAAGAGAATGATTTATGTTCTTTTAATCTCCTTCTTTCTGTAAAGGATATTTGGAAGAATAGAGTTGGAGGTGTTGCCTGTCAATGGTTTGAGTCATGGATACTGGAGAAGGAGATTTAAAATAGTAGCAGTTTTTATTACACTGCCTAATCTTGTGTTTTCTGAATTGATCTGAAGACCAATTTTAATGCATTACTCGAAGACTTTTATCAAGTTTTCACAGACATTTATGTTGTATCTCTTTCTTATATTTCTTTGTATTTACTTGTTATATGCATATATATACTAAGTTATTGTATGTAGACTTAATCTTTTATGAATTCAAACTTACATGCTTTTTTGGGTTTATGCTAATTTATTTAATTGCTATTGTAATAGGTTGTCATTCATGTTATCTTATGGTTTGTCTAAATTAATATTTTGTTACTCTTGGATGTATGTTTACTTTGTTAAAGATACATTATAGGGTGTAATCATCTTCTTTTCACAAATTCGAATTTGCATGATAATTAATGTTAATTGATTTTTGGTCTGAAATTCCAGTAATAATCATTTTACAGAAATTGTTGTTTTCTTGTGAAATGTAATAGCTTGTGTTTCAGCATTAGGAAGATATCTATAATTTGAAATTTAGCCTAATAGTGCTATTTAGACCCTGAATCATATTCTTATCTATGTTCCTGATTAGGATAGGTAGTTTTAAAAATAGATTAATTAGAATTTTGATTTTATTTCATAGTTGAAACCTACAGGATTTTTTGGAGTTACTAAAATGTTGCTTACAATTTAATAGCTACTAAACTGTTTGTTTCATCTATTCTAAAATTGCATCATAGATTAAGTTAGATTACATCGTAGGATTTTAATTGGATTTTGAGGAATTCAAATCACTAGATTGTGAGACTCTCTTGTTCAGAGCAAACTCATAAGGCAGCGGTGCCTTTGTTCCTACAAGAATTAGCCATACCAAACACACCAGGGGATACTTTAAGCACCTTGTGTGGGTTAGTTCTCCTTAGTTGGCCATAGACAGAAAATCCGGCCAATAGTACCACATCGTCGGGTCCTTTCAACCATTAATCTCTTTTTTTCATCTAGGTACCACATCGTCGGGTCCGTTCGTTAATGCTTCTTCATTTCATTTGATTTGCGGGAACTTCATATAGTGATTTAGGATTCGCTACCTTCAATCCTCCATCTACACTCTATTGGAAACTAATGGCGTTGAGGAGTAATTTCGTTATTACTGCACGCCCCTCAACCTTGTACTTGACCAATTCCGTCATGGTCCACTTCGCATGACTTCACGCTTCCCCGAGTAAGCGGATAAGGGATTTTTAACTTGTACATGAATTCTGTAGGAAGTCAACACCGTCGTCGTTCTTTCGTGTGTGATTTATTCGTACTCTACGGCCCATTTATTTCCTTTGTGAGATAGTTGGTTATGATAATTACATGTTATTGCACATATTCTGAAAGTACCCATCAGTAGTACTGCTCATCATAACTCATCATATACATCATGTAAATCAGTCCATAATCATAATCATGTTTCATAACTCTACTAATCATTAAGCAATACATGCAATTTGTTCATTCACATCATATATTTCATAAAATAGCTAATCGTTAAGCAGAGCATGCATTAATTCATCAATTTAAGTAAAATATCCATTTCTACAAGTGTCATTCATTTCATTGTTTTTCATTTATCATTTTTTCGTCATGCACATCATCATGTGTTTCTCAATTATTCAAACATAAATATTCAAAGGGTCATTTTCTTAAATTTTTATTCAGTCGGGTCACTTGACAAGTGCCCTCAAATTCTACATCAGTCTAGGGGCATTACATACACCCCTTCTTATTTAGAACTTTGTCTTGAAGTTCATAATAAATACGAAAAAATACAACGCATCATGGCTGCGTCCTCCCAAGTCGCAGAGCTAGGATTGTAATTGTCCCACTTCACTTTGACTTGATCAATCACACAGTTCCTAAGCTGCCATGTTCACTGGTCCAATACCCAGATCGGTTCGGCCATCACGACCCCGTCATCGGTTATTTGTACATGTTGGGCGTGGCCCAAGTTAAGTCATTTTTGGACAAGTCAGTTTTAGAGCTGCAAATTTATAGTGCAACACAGTGTCGACAAAGTAAAAGTTACAACGCTGCGAAGATCCAGTGCTCCAGAGTGCCAGCTCCGCGAAGATTCAGCATGGCAGAATTTTGGAAGGAAAACGATATAAGTTCCGGTAAGATCGATCGGCGATCTATTTTGGGGAAGATACTTTGAGATTCCCGAGAGATGGGTAAGGAGTGGCTAAGAAGGAAAGTGACCGGTCGCACGAGCACAGGTAGCACTAAGTGGACCGAGTGCACAAAACCGTTAGAGAAGGAACAGCGGGAGGAAAGCGACCCGTCGGCATGCGCTCAACATAGGGGTTGAAAGCGACGTGACCACGTGTAGTCAGAAGATGTCAGAATACAGAGACAACGCAGAAGGATGGCCACGGTGATGAAGTCGATATCATAGCCTAAAAGATTTGGTTATCGGGGTAACCGTACCATTTTGGGTACCGTAGGGTTTGCTTTAGCCCACCATCAATGTAAAGACGTGACCTACAGGCACAATCTATAAAAAGGGAATTTTTGTAAGGGAAGGGTTAATATTCTTTTGATCATTATTGAGAGATTTTTGTAGCTTGAGAAGCTAAGTATTAAAAGAGCTGAAGAGAGGAATAGGTTCTGCAGCTGAGTGCGCAGAGACCTATTGTGGAGAGAAGAGTCTGCAGCTGTGTGCGCATACTGGAACTATTGAACCCTTCCCATTTATTATAAACAACAGTTCCTGTGGATGTAGCTCCCATCCTGGGGTGAACCACGTTAAATCATGTGTTGTGAGATGAGATTTATGTGAATATGCTCTTTGCTTATGATGTTGTATTTTCTTATGCACATTTATTCTTTCCTGTTCGCGTTATCATCTATATGTTTGGAATGTGAATGACAAGATTAAAGTCTAAGTAATCTTTATCTAAGTTAGATATACAAGCAGTAAATACTTGTGAATGTATGCATATTTCATTTCAGAAGACATCAGATGCAGAATAATCTACGTAATGTGAATGGATAAAGGCATAAGTTACATAGTTGCATAGATCTGGCGAATGATGAAAGTGTCGAAGTGTCTAGTCGCGCAGTCTTAGGTAGTGCAGCTACCTTGCATACTTGGTTTTTTCGTAGCGTGAGTCCTATAGCGTGTTGCTCGCTAGTCGGAGAGCCATAAGAGAAGCATCTCCGCGTCGCAAGCCAGTCCGAACTGTGCATCACCCTATTGTGGAAACTTGATTCCGCAACCTCCCCATAACTTCTCGTCATGTGAGACTTCATTCTACTCGCAGATTGTTTTCGAAAGGGCCAGTGAAAAGGGGTTTTGTTGGTTCCCTGAACCATGCACAACCTGGGTTAATATTGAAAAGCTAAAGAACGACAATACGAGCCAACAATACATTACTCAGATCAATAACATGTGAAGTATCGGGAACATAATGACGTAATACAAAAACATGAAATACATTGTGAATCCTACTCAAATATGACAGAAAATCAAGACGATAGGAAACAGGTCCTATCCGTTCCAAAATCCTAAAGGGTCCTGAAAAACTAGGGGAAAACTTGGATCCCTTACAAAATTTTATCAAACTCTTCTACAGTTTCCCTTGCAGAAATACCTTATCCCCAGTATCATAACTTCGGTCAGTTCTATGTGCATCCACATAGCTCTTCTACTGATCCTGTGCTTCTTTCAGTTGAGCACGAATGGTAACCATTTGATCTTCCATTTCCTGTATCACTTCTGGGCCTAACAATGCCCTATCTTCCAATCTATCCCAACTTATGGGAGTTCTACATGGACGTCCATATAGAAATTGGAAAGGTTCCATTTGAATATAACTTTGGTAACTATTATTGTAAACAAATTTCACTAAGGGTAGGTATTCTTCCCACCTTTTCTGTTGATCCATGACATACATCCTTAACATGTCCTCCAAAACTTGGTTCACCCTTCCGGTTTGTTCATCCATCTCTAGGTGATAGGCGATACTAAAATTGAGTTGAGTACCTGGGGATTCTTGGAATCTTGTCCAAAACCTTTCGGTAAATACCGAACCTCTATCTGAAATGATCTTTTTCGGTATTCCATGCAATATTTCAACCTAATTTATGAAAACCTTCGCAATTTCAAGAGCTTGATATGTGTTCTTGATCGGTAGGAAGTGTGCTCTGTTGGTAAGAGTTTCAACTACTACAAAAATGGTGTCATGTCTTATGTTGGTCAAATGTAAACCAACTATAAAGTCCATAGAGATGGTTTCCCACTTAGATTCAGGAATTGCACTGGGTTGGAGCAATCGAGCGGGGTGTCGGTGTTCTTCCTTCACCAATTGGAATTCCATACATTTTTCTACAAGGCTTACTACATCCCTCTTCATTCCTTTCCAAAAGAATAAGGATTTCATATTTGCATACATTTTCTTTACTCCAGGATGAGCTCTATAAACTGCTCTATGAGCTTCTATCAATAACAAATTTTGGATCTCTTCATTTTATGGTACATAGACATGGTTCTTATACCTCAGTAATACATCCATGCCAAAGGAGTACCCCTCATACTTGGGTATCCTCATTTTCTCATTCTCTAGTTCCGTTTTCGCTTCGTTATACCATGTGTCATTTTGTTGTAGTGCTTTAATATTTTCTCTTATGTTGGTTTTCATTGGTATAACTGATAATATCCTAGGTCTCCAACTGAGTTCATCAACTACTTTGTTTAAGGTTCCCTTCACATAGCTTATGTCGAAATCATACTCACGGAGTAGCTCCTACCATCTTCTCTGTCTTGCATTTAAGTCGCTTTGGGTAAATATGTGTTGTAACCCACAATGGTTTGTCTTTAATTCAAATTTTCTTCTGACCAAGTAGTGTCGCCATAACCTTAATGCATGAATTATTGCGGTCATTTCCATATCATGGGTTGTATAGTTCTCTTCGTGTGACCAAAGCCTTTGGGATGTGTAGGAAATCACCCTTCCTTATTGCATCAATACACACCCAACTCCATCCTTCAATGCATCCGTACAAACTAGAAAATCCTTGTCCATATCTGGAACTCTTAGTATTGGTGTCGTTGTCAACAGTTCCTTAAGTCTAGTAAAATCCTTTTCACATTTCTCTGTCCAAATGAAGGGTCGGTTTTTATTTTGTAATTATGTTATGGGTCCTACCACTTTGGAGAAACCTTCTACAAAGCATCTATAATACCTCGCAAGTCCCATAAAACTTCGTACCTAATCTACATTGGTGGGTTCCGTCCATTCCCAAATTGATTCTGTCTTTTCCAGATCCACTACAATCCCTTCACCGGATATAATGTGGACAAGGTAGTATATCTCCTTCTGAAAGAACAAACACTTGGATAACCTCCCATATAAATGGTTCTCTCTTAAGCATTTCAACACTATTCTCAAGTGTCCCTCATGTTCTTTCGGTGGTCTAGAATATATCAAAATATCGT
The DNA here is from genome assembly GCA_027924585.1 of Larix kaempferi. Classification (NCBI taxonomy): domain Eukaryota; kingdom Viridiplantae; phylum Streptophyta; class Pinopsida; order Pinales; family Pinaceae; genus Larix; species Larix kaempferi. The sequence continues at coordinate 414,782 of BSBM01000260.1, read as the reverse complement.
CCAAATATACTTGCACAAATTTGTCTAGGTGTTGCCGAAATACACCATTCATTAAGTTCATAAATACTGTTAAATTTTTAGAATTTACTTCAATCTGATCTAGGATCTTAACTGAGAGAATAACATGTACAGCAAATCTACAGCATATCAATCATGGACACAATAATGCAAGCACACAAGAGACACAGAGTTTACTTGGGGAAAACCATAAAGGTGAAAAACCCCAATAACTTCCTCAGAGATAGATAGAGCAATGATACAACCAGAATACAAGAGATAGTCTTCTCCTAGCAGCAGAGCCTCCTCCTCCACAAGTGCGCCATTCTCCAAAGTGTGAGTGAGAGAATAGAATGTGTAAAATGAGAGAGACACACTCTCTATTTATACACTAACTTGACTTGACCTTTACTAAACTAGGTCGGCCTCAACTTAACCACTTAACATTATGCTGACTGGGCCAACCCCCACTAGGGTGGTCTAATAATCCTTTGACCCACATGGCCAACCCCCAATAGGGTGGTCTAATAACCCTTTGACCCACATGACTTATACAGGGCCGACCCCAACAAGGTGGTCTAATAACCCATCAAGTATAAGTTACGACACTTACAATATAAATGACGACACTTCTGTATAGAGGAATAATAACATCTCTATAGGAATTCAATATACATATATGTGAAATACATTCCAAAGTTACATATACATCAACACTTCCTCTTAACTAGGAAGGTATTTCTCGACACAGGTCTTCTAGCACAAGTCATCTTCTCTAGATCATCATCATTGGATAATCGTCATCAAGTCATCATCATCGTCACTGTTGCTGCTATCTCAATCAATCTCTGAATCTACTCATCATAGGAAGTTCTACAGAGCTAGTCCTTGTTCATACTGGATGTAGGCCCACCACCTGCAGGTCTTCGTCATCACTGGCCATACTGTGGAAATCTCAGGACTTATTACGTGCGTCACAAAACCTTAAGAGAGTCTCTTGACTACTAAGAACTCTAAAGAGCATCTGAGGCCTTTTTCCTCCTGTCCAGATCTCCAGGATTTATTAAATGTGACCCCACCAAAAAACCTCGAAAGAGAATCCCAGGACTGATTACGAGAACAAGGCTCAACCTATCGGATCTCCCAGGGCACAAATTACATGTGGTCACCACAAAACCTCGAAAGAGCATCCCAGGACTGATTACGAGCACAAGGCTCAACCTATCATATCTACTAGGGCACAAATTACATGTTTATCTGCACAACCTATTCCACGGCCATAGAGTATCAACCTGATACTCACCATACATCATCCTAATGTACACATGATCATCCTAATCATCATCACTGCAACATCCTCCTACATGTCATCTAGAGCAACATCCTGAAGCTCGTCATCCATGATCATCCTAATCATACAATGCATCTACCTGATGCATACCAAGTATCTACCTGATACATATCATCATACATGATCCACCTGATCATACAGTGTATCCACCTGATACAAATACAAATACATGATACATATCACCATACATGATCCACCTAATCATAAAATGTATCCACCTGATACATATACAGATACATGGTCCAAGCATCCAACATGATGCATATACAAAAATACATACAAGTGATCCAACTGATCATATCCAGCATCCAACATGATGCGTACATACATATACATATAAATGATCCAACTGATCATATCCAGCATCCAACATGATGCATACATACATATACATATAAATGATCCAACTGATCATATCCAACATCCAACATGATGCATATATAGAGCAGTAACTAGAGCATCGTCCTGATGCTCATCATCCAGCACTTACATCCACAGCCATGTGAAGGATCCTCCTTCCAACATGCTTGGAATGGCTTCTACAAATGTGTCCATCACTTTTTCCTCGAAGTGTCATCAATCTAAAGAACACCAAGCCTCTCCCTGAAGTACTCAAACTTCACCCTAGCTAGTGGCTTCATCGGCACATATGCAATCTGCTCATCCGTCGCAATATACAGGAGCTTCACGGCTCCTCTCTGCACCATATCCCTTATATAGTGATATTTGATCTCTATTTGTTTCGACCTGTCATGAAACAATGGGTTCTCAGACAACTTCACACAACTCTGGTTATCACAAAATATACCAGTAGCATCCAACAGGAGATCAAATAACTCAGACAGTAGCTTCCGTAGCCATACTGCCTCACGACTAGCTAAAAAGGCTGCAACATACTCTGCCTCAGCTGTACTTAGTGCTACGCAGGACTGCTTCCTACTAAACCAAGAGATCACACCTGATCCCTATCTGCAGCACTACCTACCCAATCTGAATCAACATAACCCTGTAGGTTAAACTTTTGATTCGCTTCATACTTGAGCCCATAATCCACTGTACCCTTCAGGTACCTCAGAACATGCTTTACAGCAACCAGGTGAACACTCCTCGGATCCGTCAGGAACTAGCTCAATGTGTTCACCACAAAGCAAATATCTGGTCTCATGTTCGTCAGGTACATCAAGGACCCAATCATCTGACGATACATAGAGACATCAACCAGCTCATATGAAGCATCACAAACAAGCTTCAGATACGATGCCATAGGTGTGGCCATGGCCTTGCAATCCATCATCCCGGACCTGTTTAGGATCTCTACTGCATACTTCCCTTGTCCAAGGAAGATTCCATCTGCACTCTGCCACACCTCCATGCCAAAAAACAAATAGTGCATCATCCCCAAGTTCTTCATCTCGAACTCGGCAGTAAGCTTTTGTTGCGTGTCGGCAATCAATCTATCCTCACCTGTAACAAACAGGTCATCCACATACAAAATTAGTATCACTGGATTACCTTCCTCAACCTTGTAGTAAAGGTTGGAATCCGCTTTACTCTTGGTAAAGCCCAAACTGGATATAAAGATTTCTATCCTACCATACCAAGTTCTGCACATATATGACTCCCTATCATGTGTATGTGTCTTAGAATCAAGTGGCTGCTCCACGTACACTTCTTCTTCAACTGCAACATGCTTGATATTGTAGCTTCTCTTGGAAGTCACTACAGACTCCCCTTCAGGTCTTGGGACTGCATCCCAAACATCTTCACGATCGACTAGTACTCCTCGATCATGGCATTCGTCCCAGATCCTTTGAACTTCGATGTCTTCAATATTTTCAATAGATAACTTTGTTCCTAAACAAATGTTGTAGTCCTTCTTTTGTAGGTGATGGTATACGATCTTTCCTACACAACAAGTTAAATTGCATGATTAGAAAACATCTCATAGTTTTCAGAACAAATTCTTACACATAAAGAAATATGTCATACAGTCATGCAATTATCTTAGCCAATGCTTCAATACAACATTTATCCATATTCCGTAACTTTCTAGATGCCTTCCAATCTCTACCAGAACATTGTTAAGAGTGTGCACAACTCCTAACATGTCAGCAAAGAGGTCTCATTCTAGATAAGTAGCAATGGAATGTTGTACAGTGCCATAGGCCACTTACCCATGTATATTAGTAGTATATTGTTCATCAATGCAACTATTCTAATATGCATAATACACAACCTAATTCTATGAACATAAGCATATACATCATTGAATAACATTATGTAAGAAATGACAATTCAAATACTTATCTTTGTTTGGTTGCTTGGTGGACTCCCTCTGAATCTTTGCAACTCCATTCTGATGTAGATTGTGAGAAGTGGTCAACTCCCTTTAAATATCTGCATCCTTGTAGAAACTACTGAAGTGTGCTCCTTTTCTTTCTTGCAGGAACAACTGGAGTGTGCTCCCTCTTGATCTTTGCTTCCTGGATTACCTATCCTTGAACTTACATCCATCCTTAATCACTATGCATGCTTATTAGTATCATCATTGTGTTATCCTTGAGGTCTCATACATAATCACACATTTATTAGTATAATCTTAATACTATCAAAACACAATAGTCTTAAACATGTATAGTCATGATCATTCACAAATAATAAACATTAGTATTCAAGGTTTCAAAGAAGTATTCTTTTACTCATGCATATTCTTATTTGATCATAGGACTCTTCTGATTAGTTAAATCATCAATGCATAAACCCGTGATTACTCAAACCTATATCTTCATGATTCTTCTGGTTAGTCATATCATCAATTATGGTAAGAAACATAATATGCATACAGCCATGACTATTCAAACCTATGACTTCATGAATAATCATTATCAACAACACAACAGTATAAGATCCTAACACAAGGTAGGATTCTAGCTTGATATAGGAAAAACATACCTGGATTAGCATGCTAGCTAGATATGTCTAACATACCCGCATAATGTCTTTTGGTTCTCTTCAGTGGCTTGTGCTAGTAACCTACATGTCTCATAAGTTAACCATTGTAGAACCAAGTTATACATACCTCGTAAGTAGATCTTCTATGTGATCCATGACAATGGATGAATCTTTGTCTTCATGTCACCATGATCATATGTTCTTGAAGTAGAACATGATTTGTCTTTCTTGGTGTACCTTTTATGTTAGCAGACAACATAAACCTCATACAACACCATAATGCATTAGTACAATCATAAGTGTCAACACCCTAACCAATGAATATCTTCTATCATGCATTCATAATTTTGTTAAGGTGATACGACAAATCTCAAATCAAGATTGTATTAACCATAATAATCATGAAGAAAAACATACCATAAACTTAAACATGAACAAATCTCGAAACATACCTCGATGATTCATACTTGTCGAGATCGCTTGTAATCTTCTTATGCAAGGCCTTAGCCTCATCTCCCTCTGAAACAGGAACTTCTTCACTTTTGCAGGTGACCAATCCAACTTCTTCTAGGATTAACCCAATCCACTTGATTTGCAAGAACTGGACCTGGAGCTGGATTAGGATTTGTTAGAGAAACCCCAAAAATTCAAACTTTGAATTTCAAACTTCCGAAAGGATAGAAATATGCACCTTGATGAGTTGATCAAGCTAGTATATTCAGAATTTGAAAACTGCAAAGTTTCACTCCTCAATTTTGCCTTTGAAATTTCCGGATTCACTAGACGTGACCCTGAACTGGGGTTTGATGAAGCCCACTCTTCTACCCAATCAAAAGGATTGATCCAAAACTCTAAGCTTCTATTTTTATGAGGAGCTTCCAGCTGTGGTCACAGATTTCAAAAATTCCCATTTTTGCGGAAGCCCTAATTTTCCACTTTTCTGATCAAAGTCCCGAACTAGGCTCTGATCAAGCCTGGCCTTCTGCCCAACCAAAAATTCTGATCTTGGTCTCTAAATTTTTATTTTTATGAGTAGCATTCAGCTGTGGTCTCCGATTACAAAAATTCCAACTTTATCCGAAACCCTAAATTTCGGAAGCCATGAATGAAGGTGCTCAAAAATAATTCTGTTTTGACAGAAATATGTACCTTATTGTTTCTGGTGTAACTCCAAACTTTTCGATCCATAGGGTCTAAAAAGTTTTCTTGATATATCCCGACCTGTCATCTTTCCATCCTGACAGGTCTGACCTCAATTGGATTCTCTGAGAGAGAGTTATGTCAAGTGTCGTAACGTGACCTGTTTATGGGATAAAATAGGAGAGAAAAATTGTACGATGTGCCATGTGTCACTGGTTAAACTTTGGAATTTGAAAAAGTTTCTTGATATAGTACTGTCTGTGTACTACCTGCCACATTTTATGAAATTTCATTTGGAGCTTCCTATCCCAAGTTATGACCTTTTTCCCAAGGTCACCTGATTTTAACTCAGATTTGGAAAAGGCAGAAACCCTATATTGTACAGATCATAAATCACAAAGTACAACGAATTAGAGGTTTTCCTTTGGACACAAGGTACATGGGGATCTGATATTCAACCTGTAAAATTTTCAGACCCAAAAACTTCTCCAAAACGGATTTATAGGAAAGTGCTACGATGACTGGTTTTTGCTATATCAAGCCCTAGCATCGTAAGTGCAACAACTGTCATACATGCCATATCATGCCTTCTTTCAGGCTAGCTCTGATACCATGTTAAATTTTAAGAATTTACTTCAATCTGATCTAGGATCTTAACTGAGAGAATAACATGTACAAAAAATCTACAGCATATCAATCATGGACACAATAATGCAAGCACACAAGAGACACAGAGTTTACTTGGGGAAAACCATAAAGGTGAAAAACCCCAATAACTTCCTCAGAGATAGAGCAATGATACAACCAGAATACAAGAGATAGTCTTCTCCTAGCAGTAGATCCTCCTCCTCCACAAGTGCGCCATTCTCCAAAGTGTGAGTGAGAGAATAGAATGTGTAAAATGAGAGAGACACACTCTCTATTTATACACTAACTTGACTTGACCTTTACTCAAAGAGGTCGGCCTCAACTTAACCACTTAACATTATGCTGACTGGGTCGACCCCCACTAGGGTGGTCTAATAACCCTTTGACCCACATGGATGACCCCCAATAGGGTGGTCTAATAACCCTTTGACCCACATGACTTATACAGGGCCGACCCCAGCAAGGTGGTCTAATAACCCATCAAGTATAAGTTACGACACTTACAATATAAATGACGACACTTCCGTATAGAGGAATAATAACATCTCTATAGGAATACAATATACATATATGTGAAATACATTCCGAAGTTACATATACATCAACAAATACGCTCGGTGCATTTGTCAATACAAAAGGTCCTACTACAAACTCAATGTGTCAAAATTTGGTCTTGAAGGTAGTCTTAGGAATATCTTCATCCTTGATTCTGAATTGGTGATATCCCGACCTTAGATCTATCTTTGAGAACACTGTTGTACCTTTCATTTGATCAAAAAGTTCATCAATCCTTGGTAGAGGGTACTGATTTTTATAGTTTCCTTGTTTAGTTGATAGTAATCAATGCATAAACGCCATGATTCATCTTTCTTCTTGACAAAAATCATTGGTGCCCCCCATGGAGATACATTGGGTCTAATCAATCCCAAATCTAATAACTCCTAAAGTTGGATCTGTAATTATTTCAATTCTAGTACCAACATTCGGTAAGGAGTTCTTGCTATAGGTTTTGTCCCTGGTTTCAGTTCAATAGTGAAATCTAATTCACGTTGCGGTGGTAGACCAGGTAGTGCTTCCGAAAATACGTCCATGTATTCTGAAAATAGATGATGGTTGATTACTTCTACTCTATCCCCTTCCTTGTTCATATCTATTACCGCATAAAGTTGGCATCCCTTCCTCATACTTTTCTTCAGTTGCATGGCTGAAATCATCCTTAAGGAAACTTTCCTTTTCCTTCCCATCAGTGCTCTCTTGTAACCTTCATCATCGTAAAAGGTTAAGTCCTTAATTTGGTAATCCATTAATGTTGAATGTTCCTCTAGCCAATCCATTCCTAGGATTAGATCATAAGTGCCTAACTCTGTAGCATAAAACGACACTTTAGTAGAGCATACCCCTAAGTCAAACCCGCAATCTTCTAATTTGAGACCCACTCTTTGGATACTTTCGGAGGCCATTTCGACAGTGTCGAAATCCTCTTGACTGATTTCCGTCATCTTACTACATTCTACTGCTTTAAATGAAATGAAACTTTCAGTGGCACCAGGGTATACTAGTAAAGAGAATACATTATCATCTATCTTACCAGTGGCCTCCAGGACTATAGATTGGTGCTCGGCTTGGCGATTGTTGACAGTCGCATGAATGTGGTGTGCTCGTCCCGGATCAGTCGCAGTGGTTTGTCGAGGTCCTTGATTTTTCCCTTGAATTCTTTTGTTCCCTTGGTTCTGCCGAGGACATTCGCTCTGGAAGTGTGGCCCTCCATATTTCCAACATCCTGCCTTTGGGCCTCAAGAGGTACTTTTGGTTGGTGCATTGTTCCGTCGTGGTCCAAACTTTGTTTGTTTCCCAAAAGGTTTTGCATGATCATTTATTGGTGGAGATGGTCGATAGGGTTCTCTGTCTTCTCTACTAGATCTTCCAATGTATGATCCCTTCCCAAAATTTTTCTGTCCATAGTGATTCTTGGGTGCATGGGAATGTTGATTGCCTCGGTCAATACTGACAAAGTTTATACTTGGTGGTCCTTCGCTGGCAAGCTCTTCTTCAGCTATGAGATCCTTTTGAACCACATCATGAAAGGTAGAGGGAATTAAGATGTGAACCTTATCTCTGATATTCTAGTTTTTCCCAAAAACAAACTTGTTGAATTTTAACTTTTCTATCGAAACGTGAGGTGCATACCTTAGTAGTTCCATGAAATAGATTTCATATTCCTGCACCACCCGACGTCCCTATCTTAAGGTGTTGAAGTCATTTAACTGTTGTTCGATGAACTCATCTGATAGATAATGTTGGCGGAAGAGCTCGTCAAACAATTCCTAAGAAATCTCCTCGGGTTCGAAACCTAGCTGAGGTCATAAAGTATTCCACCATAGGAGAGATTCCCCTTTTAGTTGTAGAACTACCATGTGTACCTTCATGTTTGATGTATAATCCCTCAGTGTAAAGCACGTTTCCATATTTTCCAACCATTCCTCTATGTCAGTCCCCTCCGTGGAACCCAAAAATTTTGGAAATTTGATCATTTCCAGTTCCCGGTGCATGTTGATCGGTGGTGGAGTTGGTGGTACGGCTACTACTTCTGAGCTGTTGTTTTCACGGTCTAATCTCGTAACTAAGGCTTCTGAAATTCGTTGGAAGCTTCTGATCATGGAAACCACTTCTCCAATAGGAATGGTTTCCTTCTCTTCTTGTCATGGTGGGGTGGCTGTAGGATTTGATGTGGGTGGAGGACATCCAATTCCTCCTCGCCTACCTCTCGCTCTCCCTCTTTGTCTGCGATGATCCATATCATGTTTTTGATGGACAATTCATTAGCTTTAAACATAAAATAATAATTTGTAAATGCGACAATTTAACTTAAGTAAACTTAGTCGAATGTATTGAGGAAGATAACATACAAGTTTTCTTGGTCGAGTCAAGGTTCGACCAGCTCTTATACCAAATATAGCATCCGGGTCTTTAATCGAAAGGAAATTTCGTACACTTTTTTTTAAACGCATATTAATTGAACATATATGTATATAATTTGAATTATTCCCATCACTTAACATATAAATACATCCCTTGAACAAAGTGCTTCAGTTGCATTCAATTAAATAAAATATAACTTGAACTGTGCTATAATAATCAACCATATAAATACTGACATAATTCAGTAATCTAATTCAATCATCTTCCCTATAATTTAATTTAAATGTGAATATGATTTGCACATAAATTGAGAATAGGAATATAAGCACTTAATTATGCTTTATTAATAAAGTATACATTTGAATTACATCTCTTTATTACCTTACAAATTAAGTTATAGATATAAACATGGAACTATTGGGCCCAGGTTGAGATGAAGTTTTGGAAGCACCTTTTTGAGGTAAGCAGGGAAAGCTGAGCTGAGTGCAGCTCAGAAACACAATTTTGGATAAGTATTGAGGATGCTGTGAAGTTGCACGCAACATCCAACTTTTGACGAGACTGTGGAGTTGCGCGCAGCGTCGAATTTTTGGCCGTGATGCGAAGACCAGTACTACGCAGAAGCAGTTCTGCGGAGTTAGGAGGCCACATGGAGCCAACAAAGTGGTGTGCTGGACAAGTATCAAGTGTAGCTACCATCTTGACCGGTAGCAGCCAATTTTGGAAAGATATTTTAGGATTGCCGAGCGACGGACGTACGCAAAACAGGAAGGCGGCCACGCGTGGATTGTTAAGGAAAGCGACGTTTGGCACGCTTAGAAGGTAAAACCGTTAGAGAGAAATGCTTCGGCATAAGCTGCCTGTAGGCACGTGTGCGATAGGAAGGCCGATAACAATAGAATAAGGATGTGGAGATCCGCCATGATCAAGCAGACACTACCAGGAGCCAACAAGCCGGTTTGGAAAACCAGCGTAGTTTTGGAAACCCTTAGGGTTTTGGGTTTTAGGTCTTCAACATTGTACAGACATGACCTTCGGGCATGATCTATTTAAGAAGACATTTTGTATGGGATGGGGGTTCTCTGTGTGTTGTTCTCTTTTGGGTTATTGTTCTTTTTTTGTTGCTAAAGAAGATAACCCTTTTGTATTGTAAAATCTCTCCAGGCTTAGAATATTGTAAAGGCTCTGCAGTTGTGTGCACAGAGACCTAACCGAGAGAAAGGAGAGTCTGCAGCTGAGTGCGTAGACTAAGAACGGTTTCCCCATCCCTTTTGAAAGAAATATATTGCCAACTGTTCTTGTGTACGTAGCTTTCCATCCGGGGAAGTGAACCACGTTAAATCCTGTGTTATGTGATGATGTTTATGAATGAATGACTATCTATATTTTCTATAGAATGAATGCTTGAATGTTTCCTTTCATGCTGTAATATGAGAACTTTGATATGCATTTACCAACAGGAGAAGTTTGGGAATGATATGCTAGGTTTCGTGGAAGCAAATGAATGGTGAACACTTCAATTCTATGTTAAGGCCATGAATCAGTCATTTAAGTAGAATTACTTTATTAAACACAGTGAAGGAACGCAACATAGTTAATCATGTTTATCATTTCAGGTCATGTTGTAATAATCCAAGTTCTTGACAAATGCTAGAAAGATAGCCAGTAAGTTCCTGAATGAATGGATGAGTGATATTCATTTCAGTGCCTTAACGTTTCCAAGATTCTCCAAGTAAAGTATAATTGTAGGTGATTTGTGGCTCCAGTAGAAGATTCGCAGCAGTAAGAAACCCTTGGTGCGGCCCGCAGTGTTGCCCGCACCGTGCAGTACTACTCACAGCAAAGATCCTGCTGCGTACCGCATCACTTTGCTTCGTAGTGCACTCCTTCTGTCCTACGCAGCACAGCTTGTTCTTATAAAAAACTCATCATTTACTGTGGAAACCTGATTCCGCAGTACCCCATAAAGATACACCTCGGATGAGACCTGAACCTACTCGCAGGTTGTTGCCGAAAGGGCCGGTGCGAAGGGGTTTTGTTGGTCAAAGGGAGAACCGCAAAGAACCTGGGTCTAATTGGAAACCTCTGGGTCAGTTTAAACCAACAAATGGTTATGTTTCCGCGCTACAATCCATGATGAGTTGAAATGGTTTCGTTAAGTTTCAATCATGATGTGTGAAGAAGAATATCAGTTCCCCGAGGGATCTGACTATTGGCATCCTGAAAAGACAGAACTCCAAGCTTGGTGGGATAAGACCATAAGCGATTTTAACAGACAAGAAAATAGACATCCGCGTCTAAGTGACCCACAGTGGTCGGATAGATATCTGTTGGACGACATTCACGAGATCTTTTGGGAATCATTTCCAAACGAGCTGCATGCGTGGATCTCGTGACTCGCAGAGAAGAAAAACTATTTCCAAGGAGGAGTTCCTACGGAGTGGACTCCCGAGCTCACAGTGCAGCTTCAAGCATTAGATAGCCCGTTTTCATGCGCAGTTGATTATTGGATCGATCATATACTAGAAGGCTTTGTAAAAGAATTTGCTGTAGACACACTCAAATCCTATAGCCAAGTAGAAGCACATTTTTTTGGAGGATTCCATGGTAAGTTTCTGAATAACCTCAGTCTATACATTAAGATGTTGTTAGCTGAGAAAGGTGTTCTAAGAATACAGTAATATGCTTGAAGTTTGTCATGATAAACAGTACATATATTGATTCTGACGAAGAGACACATACTCTTAGAAGTGGTAAGAGATATAAAATTAATAAGAATCCAAAAGGCCCTAAACTTCATATAGATACTAAGATCCCCTGCGATCTTGATATCAAAGTTACACAACCATTTACCCCTGAGAATCCACTGGCTACACAAACTGTGCCACCCTTATCGCAGAACCCACCCGCTACACAGCCCACCCCACAGAAGAATCAACCTAGTCCATCTCTCCCGATAGTCCCGTTTGTATTTACTGCGCAGATCCCTTTACAGCAACCGCGCACCAATTCCAGCGCCCCACCACCTAGTAGCTCAATGGCGAACACTGATATGAAACTACCAATATTCAGAGGAACTGGCCTAGAAGACCCTGATCAGCATTGGTTTCTTTGTGAAGCTGTATGGAGTGTATGACAAATCCAGGACGATGTCGTGAAGTAAGCATAGCTCATCACCACTTTCAAAGATAGAGCACTACATTGGTTTATGAAATAGTCTATCATACAGCCGAGAACCCTCGCAGAAATTAAAGTCATACTGGTGGCAGAGTTCAAGAAACCTAAGTCTGAGTCTCAGTGTATAACTTAGTTGAAGGAAATAAAGCAGAGACCAACTGAAATGGTCTGGGAATTTGATCAAAAATTTAATACCTTACTAGACCAAGTAAGTTTTGTTATACCACCAAAACAGCATAAAGAATGGTTCATTACTGTGATGTTACCTCATATCAGATTACCATGGATGCAGCAAAAGGTTCTATCCAAGGCAAAGGCCTTGGAAATCGCAATGAAGCTGGAAGCTTCGCCGATTGGTGATACTAGTTTTGGGATGTCTCAGATCCAGAACCAGCTGACCACCCTGACACTTGAACTACAGAGTATGAAAAATGGTAAAGAACAAAGATATGAACCTAGACAAGAGGTTTGGTGTACAAGTTGTAAAGGAGAAGGTCATTGTAGCTAGGGTTTTACCCCTAGCTTGTGCAAATGAGCACCTACTAAGGAGAATGGACTCCTTAGTAGCAGTTCAGTAAATGTAAATAATTAAGCTAAAACAGAAATGTAAAAACTACTCTAACATGTGCATAAAACATAAACAACAAATTTAAATAATGGGTTTGTATTAATATTACCTTCAATGTGAAGGCTTGATGGAGCTCCTTGCAATGTCCAAGAGGGTTGCTCCAAGCTCCAATGTGCTCCTTCTCTTTCTCCAATGGTGGGAATGGGCCAAAAGTGGCTCTCAAGGTGAAAGTAGTTCAATGGTGAACTAGGGTTTCGAGAGAGATTTTGGCAGAGTAAGGGTGCTTATGATTATGGATATGGAATAAGGGATCTCCATCACCTATTTATAGTTTTTTGGTGATGGAGTGCTGACCCATGGTTTAGGGCAGCTGTATAGGGTTTTTTCCTCCTTTTCCTCATTATTTTATATTTTTTATTCCCTTTTTAGGGGATTTTTGCTATTTTTGGAGGAAAAGGGGGTTTTTTAGCCTTTTTGAGGCTATTTTGGTGGTTTTGTGGCCTTTTGGAGGCATTTTAGGCCTTTTGGAGGCTTTTTGGTGGGATTTTTTAGGATTTTAAGGGAAATATGGTAGGAAAATGGACAAATGAGCCATATAATGTGGTAGATGAGGTAGTGTGCACTTTTTGGGTGTTAACAGATTGCCCCCTGATGTGCGAGGGCAGGAGCTCATCGTATGGCCGATGGACATCATAAGTCATGAATGGTTTTCCTGGGTGTGGAGAAAAGAGAAGAAACAAACCGAAGCCCGGAACAACGATCCCGAACAACTGCAAGAACTAAAAGTACATAACCTCAATAATGGATGAGGAATCATCTGATCATATGGACGAGGCGGGCATTCCCATGCTCGTATCAGGATATAACATAACAATAACAATGGGGTCCAAAAAATGGGGACCTGAAATATACATGACCTCAAATACTGATTGAGGAATAATCTCAATATATGGACGAGGCGGGCATACCCATGCTCGTATCAAGATACATAAACAGAACTGTGAGGCCCGACAAGGGGGACCTGTAAGATACATAGATAACCACTGTGTACATCATAGGTGTCTAGAGGAGACACCAAATCTGGGACATACTGCTGGGCTGATAATGTGGGAACTGAAGAACTGGTGCACTGGAATATCAACAGTGCTGCTGACTGGTGTACCAGGGAAACTGATGAGCTACTGAATTACAATGACTGGGAGCAACAACCTCGATGGTACACTGAACTAGAACTAAAATGGGTACTCAAGGAAGCATATAGCGGGATGGCTTCCAAATACAATCGCCAACGCAGCCCGGACATCCACGGGAACATATAACTGGGCGTTCCGAAGGGACTCACCAATGTGCTAGAGTCGGGGGAAATCCGGGGTCTTCGACTAAAAACTGGTGGGATATAATCCTACGCGATCCTCAACGATGCGATCAAGGTGCTGAAGTCGAGCATGTGAGGAACAACCACTCGGAGAGGCAATGATGACTCCTTTCAGAATGATCCGTAGGCACTTACCACAGATGGTGATAAGTCCAAGGCGTAGGGACCTCTGGGCCTATCCTCTGGAATAGAGGAGCTGTCGTCGACAGAGGGAGACCTGCAACTATCAAGGCAATGATGTTTCCTTGACAGGAGCGCGAGGTGAAGAACTGGAATGTGATAGTACTGATGGCAGGACTGACAATTTGTGGAGGGACAACTGGGCAAGTAGAGTGGGTGGACTCAAACTTCCTTTGTTCAGAGTATGATAATGGGAATGATCTGGCAGCATATGAAACTAACTGAGGGGAAAGGGATCATAGCTGTAATGGATCTGGGAGGATAACTGGGCTGAGGGAGACTCAAGCTGGTATAACATGGCAGGAGACTGCAGAATACTCTGAACAAAGGCGACCTGATTGGGGGTGCTGCCGAGATGATCGATCGTAGTGCCAGGAGGCACGGGTGGGGACTTCTTCATGGGTTTAGGAACTAGAAGAAGTTTGTATAAAATGATACTGTCGTGTGGATTTTACGAGCCCAGGACAGTTCATGCTCGTGGTGGCTTTCAATTTTAAGGAGTCTGAAAGCGATAAGAAGACTCTGAAGTGATGGAATGGTACTGTCGTGTGGATTTTACGAGCCCAGGACAACGCATGCTCGTGGTTGCTTTCAATTTTAGAGAGTCTGAAAGCAAGTAAGAAGAATCCAGGGGGTTGCTTTTTCGTAGATTTAGTCTCCAAGGCCCAAAGAAGCATAAAAGGATGCAATGAAGAACTCTTCTAGCCAGTGTGACTAGAGTATTCCTTTTTCGTAATTAGTCTACCAGGTCCGGAAAAGGGTTAAACTTATACCAGATAGACGCCCTTTCAGGTACTTTAACGAGCATGAAAGGAAGCAAGATTGCTCGGCGATCTTTTCATTCTTTTAGGAGTCAGAAAAGAGCTTAACGGAAACTCCCTAAGTGCCTTTTTCGTAAAGGACTTGTCCGGCCCGAAAAAGGGATAAAATTATACAGAACAAAAGAAATGGCCAGGCAAGGAGGAAGTGTTCAATCAAGGAACAGTAATGATGACCAAGAACGAGGGTAGTGGGGAACACTGGTGGGCCTCCTTGCGGGGTAGATGAAATGGTGGCAAAATAACGAGACATTTGCAGTGTGACAGGAGTGATTGGCTCATGTAAAAATGTGGAACAATCCGATAGCGGCCGATGTGGCACGCAAACCAAGGCAGCAAGGTGTTGGGACACAATGTTGAAATTGTACCAAGTGAGAGCCAGAAAGGATCTCAAGCATCATCACGAGCTCGGAAAAATGAATCCGGCGATATAAAGGATGTTAAAAACGGGTAACGGCCAATGTGGCACGCACACCGAGGCGACGAGGGCGTTTTGGAAAAAGACCCGAAAAATCGGGGGGTGAGAGTGAGAAATGATCTCAAGCATCATCACCAGCTCGGAAAAATGAATCCGATGATATAAAACATGTGAAAAACGGAGAACGACCGATGTGGCATGCAAACCGAGGCGACTAGTGGCGTCTGAAAAATGGGCAAAAAATGATGGGACAAAAATAATGCAACGAGGTGACCATCATGACGGTCTCTTCGTGCTGATTCCAATGGTGGAAACGGTTCGAAAAAACAAAAACAACAAGAAAATACACTGTACAACGCAGACCAATGAGGTCGCGGGTTTCTTTTATGGGTAAAAGCGCTTGAGGTACAACCCATTACGGGGGTTGCGCAAAGGACGGCCTTCGGAGTCAGCTAAGATGTACGCCCCCTTGCCGAGGAAGGTCTGCACAATGTAAGGGCCTTGCCACATGGATTCAAACTTCCCTTTACCGGTTTTGTCATGGGCTTGGTCGTAGGCGAGGACGAGGTCCCCTTCGTGGAAAGTTCGAGGGTGAACATGTTTATCATAACCGGTTTTGGAGCGGTTTTTGGCAGCTTCGATGTTCTGGAGAGTGGCCCGGCGGTCTTCATCGGCTTGTTCAAGTTGCAGCAAACGCTGTTCGAGGGGGGAGGTGTCAGGGAGAAGCTCAACGGCGATCTATAAGGCAGGAATCTGACACTCGATGGGGAGGACAGACTCTACACCGTGAACTAGATGAAATGGTGTAAAACCAGTGGCGGTCTTAGTGGAGGTGCGATAAGCCCACAAGGCAGGGAACAGCATGTGGTGCCAATTGGACTTATGCTTGTCAATCGTTCGTTGGAGGATGGTTTTTAGGATTTTATTGATGGCCTCTACTTGGCCGTTCCCTTGGGGGTAGTAAGCAGAGGAAAATTGGTGTTCATACTTAAGGAGGGTGGACAACTCACGCCAGACGGCATCTTCAAAGTGTGAACCATGGTTAGAGACTAACTGCTTAGCTACCCCGAATCGAGCGATGACATGGTTGAAAAAGAAGCGGGCAGCAGTGTCGGCGGTACAATTGAAGGTAGGCATGGCTTCTGCCCATTTGGTGAAGTAATCAACAGCGACAATAATATATTTGTGGCCGTTGGCAGACTGGGGTCTACATTCCATGAATTCTATGGCCCACTTACAAAAGGGACCAACGGTGACGACTGGGTGTAACGGCACAGGAGGTGTCCGGGCTTTGGGGGCAAAAAGTTGGCAGTTATGGCAGTGTTTGACCGCAGTGATGCAGTCGGTGAAAAGTGTGGGCCAGAAGTATCCGGCGCGGATGACATTTTGGGCGGTGGCCATCCCTGAGAAATGGCCTCCGCAGGCACCGCTATGACAGTCATTAAGGACGTGTTCAGCTTCCTCGTGTGTAAGGCAACGACGAAGAATTGTGTCAACCCCGCGCTGGTAAAGGACATCGCCTAAGAGGAGATATCGAGAGGCCTGGTGACGGATGCGACGGTGTCCATTACGGGTAACTTTGGGTCTGAACTTCTGCGTGCGCAGGTATAACAAGATATCACCGTACCATGGGTCATCGGATGAGATAGTGAACAGGTGATTGTCGGGTAACTCATCGGAGATTGGTTTGGCCGGGAGAAGGGAAGGGAGATCAGTAATGAGCTGGGCAAGCGCGAGGGCTTTAGTGCTCTTAGGTGTTTTGAAGGTAAGGTCATATTCTTGGAGGATAATGACCCATTTAGCGACACGACCTTGCAGAAGCCGCCGGTTTAAAAGATATACCATGGGGTTAGAGTCGGCGACGACCGTGGTATGACTCATTAAGATATAGTGTCGCAATTTTTGGACGGAAAAGACGACTGCTAGGGCAAGTCTCTCCTCATATGGGTAACGTAAGGGTGGACCAGACAAGGTCTGGCTGACGTAGTAAATGACGTGCTCCTGGTGAGAAGCGTCTTCTTGAACCAAGACTCCAGATACGGCATGCTCGGATCCCGACACGTAAAGGATGAAGTCTTGGGTGAAATCCGGAGGGGAAATTAGAGGAGCTTGTGTGAGAGCCTTCTTGAGGGCTTCGAATGCAGCTTCTGCTTGCTCATCCCAGATGAAGGGTATGTGGGTACGGAGCAGGCGCAAGAAGCTGTGAACGGTGGTGGCGTAATCAGGAACGAAGCGTCGAAGGAAGTTGGATCGCCCCTGCAGACTTTGGAGCTGCCGGAGCGTGCGAGGAGGGGGAAGGTCTAAGATAGCTTGGAATTTTAGAGGGTCAACAGTAATTCCTTTCTGGGAAATAATGAAACCCAACAATCGGCCTGCCGGAATGCAAAAGACGCACTTGTGTGGGTTCAAGCGAATTTGATATTTGCGACAACGCAGAAAAATTTGCCGAAGGTCGTTAAGGTGGTCTGATCGTTTCTGGGAACGAGCTGTAAGGTCATCAAGGTAGACTAACAGGATATGGACCAAGTCATGAAAGAAATAGGTCATGGCCCGCTGGAAAGTGGCACCAGCATTTTTGAGGCCGAAAGGCATGACGCGATAGGAAAAGGTGCCCCATGGGGTAGTAAAGGCATTTTTGTACTGGTCTTCCTTACGGATCTGAATCTAGTTCTATCCGGAAAAACCATCCATGAAGGAGAGGACTTCATGCCCCGCACATGCATCGATGAGCTGGTCAATAAATGGCGTGGGGAAATTGTCCTTAGGACAAGCGCGGTTTAAATCGCGGAAGTCAGTGCATACTCGAATGGTGCCTTATTTTTTATTAACGGGAACGGGATTTGAAACCCAAGTGGTATAGGCAATGGGATAAATGAACCCTACCTTGCGCAGTTTCTCAATCTCGGCCTTGACAGCGGGGAGCTTTGAGGGATGAATGGGGCGTTGTTTCTGACGAACAGGGGGTACATCAGGCCATGTGTCAATGTGGTGCTCTATAATGGCGGGTTCAAGACCCGGCATTTCGGTATAGGACCAGGCAAAGACATCACGGAATTCTCTAAAAAGGTTTATGTAGTCCTCGATCTCTTGTTGACTACAGAATGCTACTAAAGTGATGAGTTTAGGGGCACGTCCTGGGGCAGCGATATCAACTTGGATGACAGGTGAGATGTTGGCCATGTTACCTTCCTCGAAGGCATCAGGAGCAGGAATAGGGTCCTTGAACCAGTCGACCTTGGTGGGGAGGAAGTCTTTGGATTCAACCGCGTATTGGGTAGCGGAGCTAGAGGAAGACGCTTCTGGGATGAAATAGGAACGATGATGCATATCATCCCAGGGATAATCCGGGGTAGTAAGGGCCTCAAGAATCTCCTCATCAGTACGGAAAGTTTGCATCGTCAAATCGGTTGACGAGGGGGTAGTGGTTGAAGAGATCATATAGATGATATTAACCTCTCCAGAAGGGGGAGAGACCGGGGGGTAAATCTCCTCAATGGTGGGTGGTTCCGTCTCAAGATCCAAATTGTTCATCTCATAGAGGGCCGCTCTGTAATCCGGGAGATCGGGACAATGATGTGAATAATGCCCGTAAATACCGCATATGGCGCAGGAATGGTTGGTACGTAGGGACTTATCTTTAGGCTTGGGAGTGGGGTTTAGTTCGACAGTTGGGATGTTGGGGTCATCGTCGAGCATTTGCATGTGCTTCTGCAATGCTGGTAACTGTGGGCATTGGTGGGTCGCATGGCCCAACTCGTCGCACAACGAGCATTTGGGAGGAGCACGAAATACTGGAGGGTTTTTTACTGTCTTTGGAGGTGGTACAGCAGTGTAAGGTTGTGGACCTCTGCCCCCAGTGGGTTTGGGAGTAGGAGGGAGAGTCGTGGAGGACGAAGGGGTAGAGACACCGGGAGGTGGCTGAGTGGTAGTAGCCATGGGTTGCACCGGTTGGAGGACGACATCTGGTGTCGGCGGGCGAACGGGAGGCGAAAGATACCATACAGGTAATCCCAAGGTTAACCCAGGGAGACTAAGGGTAGCCATGACCGGGGCACTTACTACTCCCGATGGAGGAACTAGAAAGGGGATCGTATGGATAGGTGTAACACCAATGTGGCTAGGTACCAATGGTGGTTTTGGCAACAAGGGTGGTTGAGTATTAGTTGGTAGGTTATCATGGGATAAGGTACATAAGTCAGACACTTCGGGCGTAGATGACGGGGGAGGAATGGATTGAAAGGTGGAGGTCATCGGCGCGTCTGAGTAGACTCCAGGCCCCGTAGAGGAAACCAATGAGGTGGTGGCACGAGAAACAGGTTGTTCAACCATGGGGAGAACATTTTCAGGTGTCGCGGGAGCACTGGGATCATAGTAGGTGAGCTGGTCAACCTTAACCACTCGTCCCTCATGGGGGAACATCATGGTGTGAAAGACGGAAGAGGCAACCGCCCGCATGGCATACATGTAGCTGCGGCCAAGTAAAAGGTTATAATCCAATTGGGCATTGATTACCTCAATGTCAATGAGTACATTTTTTCCACCTAACTGGATGGGGACATTGGCTAGGAGGCCTTGGGGCTGAGCCAAACGACCGTCGTAGGCGCGTAATGCAGTGGTGGACTGCTGGAGAGGAGGGGATCCCAGCTTCTGCCATATGAATGTATACATAACGCATGTGGAGGCACCCTCATCGATGATGCACCGATGGATGACAAGATTCCTAACGGAGATAGTAACTTGGAATGCTAAGCTAGAAGGTAGGCGTGGTTCAGACTGGTCTAAATCAAATGCCATCAAATTCGAATCATTTGGGTCAATCCCCCCAATGGCGGAGAGTAAAGTCTTGTGCTGGGAGGGGAAAGTCTTCAAGACTTCTAATGCAGACATGGCTGCGGGAGATTGGGCGTGGTCGTCTACAATGTTGTAGTTTGACGCAGCGCGCGCATTAGGGTTGTTGTTGAGATGGCGAAGTGGGAAACGAGGGTCTTTTGCAGCGCCATCTATGGGAGGCGGAGGTATACGTAACGCCTGATCGGTGGGATGGGCGTTAGTAGGGTTATCCGTGGGAGTGGCTTCAGAGGTGGAGACATATTGGTTCCGACGGGTCTGGAGGTTGACATCAGCAGATCACATCATCAGCAAGTGATGGGTACCTGAGTCAAACATGGGTTGATCGGGAGCAGCGTAAGTGATCTGTTGTTGTTGGGGCGCGTTGGCTTGAGGGGGAGCCAACGGCTGAGTGTTCACTACGCCTTGGGTTGGTAAGGGGTTTTGCAGCACCAAAGGGGGTTGTTGAGGTTGGGGGGGGTTGGGCGGTGCTTGGGGAGCCGCATGCCCTTGGCGATGGGCCTCATCAACCCAGAGTTGCCGAGCTCGCTCCAAGTGTGGGCAAGCGTGTGTGTAGTGTCCATAGACCCCGCAAATAGAACAAGGGTGGTTTGTTCGCAAATTGGGGTTTTTAGCCTGCTTGGGCGGGCGATCAGGGTTTTGATTAGCGGGGGCCGCATTGTTGTTGTCGGGGGGATTAGCCGGTTGACCAGCTTGGTCGGCAGGTTGGTTGTTCCCACGATTACGGCCTTTGCCGCGGTTCTGTTGGCCCTGGTTTCGTTGGTTATTCTGGTTTTGCTGCGGGTTCTGTTGGACGTAAACTTGCCCTTGGGTAGCAGGTGGATTTTGAGGTTGTGCAGGTGCTGGAGCAGGCTGCGGTGGATGGTATGCAGGTTGAGCCTGAGCAGGTGCAGCAACTTGAGGGGGTTACTGATATGGCTGCAGAGTAGGTTGTGGGTTTGCCGCAGGGGCTGCCTGTGGCGGATAATAAGCGGGTTGGGCTTGTGAAGGCGCAGGAGCTGGGGCAACCTGCTGATGGTAGTAAGGCTGAGGTGCGACTGGGGGAGCATAAGCAGGGGTCACATAACCGAAGCACTGAGGTGGACATGAGGGTCCATGGGAATGGTGGTGATATGTCATGGGAGCATACGAGTTGGTTTCTCCAGACTGTGAGGTAGCCCGCGACAGGTCGGGGCCAGGGGTAGGTCGTGCTATAGAAAATGGTTGGGGATGCGAAGAAACACGACCAATCATACCGTCTGCAGCGTGGGATGCCCCCGGCGCATCATGTTGGGAGGACTCGCCGCGAGGGGCGTCGGTTATAATGGTATAAAGGTAACTCGATTGGGCGTAAATGAGGTCGAACTGTTGGGCCTTAAGGATGGCTTCTTCTTCAGACTGGGGTCTTTCTGATGCCACATCCTTAGCAATAACAGGGAGAAGGGATTTGAGGAACCAATCTAGGAAGATACGGTCGTCTAGTTTGATCTTGCATAAGCTACGGCGTCGACGCCACTCATGGATGTGGTCCGTGATATGGGTAGCCGTGTTTTGTCTACAAGATAGAAGGATCTCAATTCCTGTGTCATAGCGGACAGGCAACTGGAAGAACTGCAGGAAGGTCGAGGCCAGGGAAGCAAAGGTGGCATGGGTCCCATGAGGTTGCTCGATATACCACTTGGCTGCAGAGCCAGTGAAGGTGCGCTGTAAGAGACGGAGGCGAACAGAGTCATGCACTATGGAGTTAGAGGAACACCATAGGTGGAAAGACATGATATGGTTTTGTGGGTCCTCACCGGCCTTGCCCTCGAACTTAGGGATGTCAGAGGGGAGCTTGGTAGGCATATGAGGCCACGTAGGGTCGTGTCGAATAGGATCGTTGGTCAATCTGGCCAGGTCAGGTAGGTTGAGGCTAGCCATGAATGGAAAACTGGAAGAAGGATGTGACACAGAAGTGGGTTGGACCAAGTTGGGCCCAGTGCCCCCAAGTGGAGGGACAATATTTGGGGTGGTGCCCCCAAGTGGGGGAACTGAGATAGTGGAGGATGGTCCAGCACCACCATGGGTAGTGTGAGCCACTGATGTAGTGGGGATAGGTATTCCCGCTGCGGGAATAGGTACCATGAGGGGAACGATAGATGGGAGTCCCATGGAGGGCATACCAAAAATAGGTGTATTAACTGGTGTAGTGGAGGATGTGCCACCAATGGTCCCTATGACAAAAGGAGTGGAAGTCGTGCCAGCCATGGGGCTAGTAGGGGCAGTGTAAATAGGGTTCTCAGACTCTTCGTCAGAATCGGAGGTAAAGTAAGGGGCGTCACTATCTGGTGACGGAGTCCTACGTCGCTGACGAGTAGAGTCAAGTGAAAAGGCTCTAGACCTGTGATGAGTGGTATCAACAGATGATGATCGGAATCTATGACGGGTGGTGTCTAATCTCTGTGGGTTGAGGTGAGTATAAAAACAGCTCAAAAATCCTAATGCAACCGAGTGTGCAGAAGGAGAGCTAAAAAGCAAGGCACTCAGGCCAACAACCAACTCAAAACACCCACTGCAGCAGCTGTGCTACAATAGGTGGAGTAACAACAAAGATGGTCAGAATACCAACAAGCAGCAGGTTTCCTAAAAAGAAAAAATGGTAGACTCACTAGACCAAAGGGAGGTAAAGGAGCATGCAAACACCTAACTAAAAGTATTCTGACTCAACTAAACATATCCTCTGCAAGGTGATGAAATCCAAGTCAGACAATATGAGTAGAAAAGCCAAGTGGCTATGATATCCCCCTACCGGGAGGGACACCGGGTAGTCAATCCTAGAAGAATGGCAACTAAGATACCCCGTTCATGACACGTCCAGAAAGGTGAATCTGCCGTTTAGTTCGTTGACCGCAATACCCCTATACAGGGATATCCCACGAACCGCGAAAGGTAGCCCTTCGGTTACTGAATGGAGTGCGGTATTCCACTCAGGCCTCCGGAACCAGTCTCCCGACTTCAATCCTCCTAAGGGAGAGGCCCTCTAATAAACTGGTCGTGACCGTGCCAAAAAGTACTAGGGGATTTTGGTTCCCTATTTGGACAACAACTATGTCTCAAGTGAAATAACCGAGGGGTGTTATTGGAAGCCTATCCCCCCGATCCTACCTAACTACAATGATTCTTTTGTGTTCCCCAAGTGGGGTTAGAATGTTGGTTTAGTTAGGTACTTTTTAAGGATCACTTGATTTATGTGACATAGTGTGTGCTCATGAGGTGATGAACCCAAAATAGAAGTGCCACAAGGGGGGCAACTTCCAACTATCAATAATAATGAAATTGAAAGTTTAACTTGCAAAATTTTCTGATTTAAAAATAACGAAATTTTAAAAGAATTCTGTAAAGGGAACAGAAATTATGTTGCAGAAAGGCTGTAAGGAAGTGAGGCTGCAGGTGGGATAGAGGGCTGTTCAGATGCAGAAAATATTGCAGCAAAAGGGGCTGGGCTCAAAACAGGAAAAATGCAGAAAACAGACCGCGGGTCTGTGGCGAATCGGAACAGGCAGACCGCGGGTTTAAGGAAAACAGACGCAATCAGGTCGCGGCTTTTGGGTCAACAGACGTAGTAAGGATGCAGGAAATAGGGAAAAAGACGTAGTCGGGTCACGGCAAAAGGGCTAACAGACGCAGTCGGGATGCCGGAAAGAGGCTGGAAGCCGCAGTCGGGACGCGGGAAAATGGCCGACAGGCGCAGTCAGATCGCAGCAAACAGGCTGATTAGCCGCGGTCGGATCGCAGGTAATAGACTTGAATCCGCCGGTAGGGCGTCGGAATTAGTCTAAGAGCCGCGGTCGGGTCGCAGGTAAGGGCCTGAAATACGCGGTCGGGACGCGACTGCAGAGGGAAAAAACGCGATGTACGGCGGCCGAAAGGGACAGCCGAAAGGGAAAAAATTTAAAAAACGGAAACCAGAAATTCAAAATCTAGGGGAGTCACCAAAACTGTAGCTAGGGTTTTACCCCTAGCTTGTGCAAATGAGCACCTACTAAGGAGAATGGACTCCTTAGTAGCAGTTCAGTAAATGTAAATAATTAAGCTAAAACAGAAATGTAAAAACTACTCTAACATGTGCATAAAACATAAACAACAAATTTAAATAATGGGTTTGTATTAATATTACCTTCAATGTGAAGGCTTGATGGAGCTCCTTGCAATGTCCAAGAGGGTTGCTCCAAGCTCCAATGTGCTCCTTCTCTTTCTCCAATGGTGGGAATGGGCCAAAAGTGGCTCTCAAGGTGAAAGTAGTTCAATGGTGAACTAGGGTTTCGAGAGAGATTTTGGCAGAGTAAGGGTGCTTATGATTGTGGATATGGAATAAGGGATCTCCATCACCTATTTATAGTTTTTTGGTGATGGAGTGCTGACCCATGGTTTTGGGAAACACGTGGTTTAGGGCAGCTGTATAGGGTTTTTTCCTCCTTTTCCTCATTATTTTATATTTTTTATTCCCTTTTTAGGGGATTTTTGCTATTTTTGGAGGAAAAGGGGGATTTTTAGCCTTTTTGAGGCTATTTTGGTGGTTTTGTGGCCTTTTGGAGGCATTTTAGGCCTTTTGAAGGCTTTTTAGTGGGATTTTTTAGGATTTTAAGGGAAATATGGTAGGAAAATGGACAAATGAGCCATATAATGTGGTAGATGAGGTAGTGTGCACTTTTTGGGTGTTAACAGTCATGACCGCGACCATTGCCCTCTATTCTGCAACTATATTAACAGTGGTGCGCCCAACCCATTAAATCAGAATCAGGCCCCATGGTGTGAAATTTGTAGAACCATAGGACATAGACTTGAAGACTATTACCTAATCCATAAATATGTGAAAACTCCTAAGAATTTATACTGCAATTTCTGTAAATCAGTTGGACATGATGAATCCAACTACCGTGCATATGAATTAATGAATGAAAGAAAAAGGGATATGGACTCAATGCGAGGCGCTAGCTTGTACCGCGTACAAGAAGATACCCATCCAAAATAAGAAAATGCACAATATGAACAAGGAGGATACAGAGGTCATGGTGGTGGATACCGTGGCAGAGGAAGAAATGCTAGCCCAGCACAAGGAAGAGGCCACGGCCAAGTCATTTGCTATAACTGTGGCCAACCCGAGCATGTGTCTAGAGATTGTGTTAACCCATGCACTACGTGCAATTATTGTAAATCATTTGAGCATGTCATTGAAGATTACCCAGTATTAGAGGTGGAAATGCAGAAGAGAAGACGAACAGAGGCTCCAAATCCAAACATCCAGTGGATTGCAGTAGAGAATAGACCAGTGGATCCAAGCATTAATGTGGTCACGCGCAGTGGCGCTGAGACAGGTGTTAACACCCAAAAAGTGCTCACTACCTCATTGACCCCATTACATGACTCATTTGTCCATATTTCCTACCATATTTACCTTCAAATCCTTAAAATCCCACTAAAAAGCCTCCAAAAGGCCACAAAACCATTAAAAAAGCCTCCAGAAGGCCAAAAAAAACCCCTTTTTCCCCCAAAATAATCTAGAATTCCTCAAAAATAACAAAAACCCTCTAAAAAGGGAATAAAAAATATAAAAAAAGAGGAAAAAAAGGAGGAAAAAACCCTATACAGCTGACCTAAACCATATGGTTCCCAAAACCATGGGCCAACACTCCACCACTAAAAACCTATAAATAGGTGATGGAGACCCCTCATTTCATATCCACAGTCAAATACACTCTTACTCTGCCAAAATCACTCTCGAAACCCTAGCTCACCTTTGAGCTACTTTCACCCTTGAGTGCCCCTTTGGCCCATTTCCAACCCTTTGGAGAAAGAGAAGGTGAAAACCCTAGCTACAGTTTTTGGCGACTCCCCTTGGTTTGAATTTCTGGTTATAATTTTCAAATATTTTTCTGTTCGGCTGTCCCTTTTGGCTGCGGTAAACCACATCTTTTGCCCCTACAGTTGCGTTCTGACCGCGTCTTCAAGGACCTTACCTGCAATCCGACCGTGGCTTTCAGACTGTTTCCGGCGACCTACTGGCAGTTTTCAGTCTGTTACCTACGATCTGACCGTGGCTATTAGCCTGTTCGGGATGGTCCGATTGCGACTGTTAACCCCTTTTCCCGCGACCCACCGGCGGCATTCAGCCTTTTTCCTGCGACCCGCCTGCGCCTGTCGGCCCTTTTCCCGCGTCCCGACTACGACTTTCAGCCATTTTTCTACAATCCGCCTGCAACTTTCAGCCTTTTTCCCACAACCCGCCTGCGACTTTCGACCTTTTTCCCGCGATCTGACTGCATCTTTCAGCCAAAATCCCGCAACCTGTCCGCGACTGTTCAGCTGTTTCCCGCGGTCCAACCGCCCAGAATCGCCACAGACCTGCGGTCTGTTTCCTGCACTTTTTTCACTATTTTTGAACCCAGTACTTTACTGCACTATTTTCTGCACCAGCACAGCCATCTGTCCTACCTGCAGCCACACTTCCTTACATCCTTTTTCTGCAGTTTTATTTATGTTCCATTTACAGAATTATTTTAAAAAATTTTGAAAAAGAGAAAATTTTGCATGTCAAAGTTTACATTTTGTCTTGTTGTTGTTAGTTAGAAAGTTGCCCCCCTTGTGTCACTTTTATTTGGGTTCATCACCTCACATGCACACACTCTGTCACCTAATTCAAGTGAGCCTTAAAAAACTACTTAACACAACCAACATTCTAACCCCACTTGGGGAACACATAAGAATTTTTGTAGTTAGGTAGGATCGGCGCGAT
The DNA here is from genome assembly GCA_027924585.1 of Larix kaempferi. Lineage (NCBI taxonomy): Eukaryota > Viridiplantae > Streptophyta > Pinopsida > Pinales > Pinaceae > Larix > Larix kaempferi. The sequence goes on along the minus strand of BSBM01000260.1, from coordinate 387,640 downwards.
AGGCATCCAAATAACACCCCTCGGTTGCTTACACTTGAGACATTGTTGTTGTCCATTAGGGAACCAAAATCCCCTAGTATTTTTTGGCACAGTCACAACCAGTTTATCAGAGGGCCTCTCCCCTAGGAGGGTTGAAGTCGCCACACTGGTTCCGGAGGCCTGAGTGGAATACCACACTCCATTCAGTAATCGAAGGGCTACCTTTCGCAGTTCTCGGAGTATCCCTATATGGGGGTAATGCGGTAAAAAGACCAAATGGCAGATTCACCTTTCTGGATGTGTCATGAACGGGGTATCTTAGTTGCCTTTCTTCTAGGATTGACTACTCGGTGTCCCTCCCGATAGGGGGATATCTTTAGCCACTTGGCTTTCCTATCCATATTGTCTGACTTGGATTTCATCACCTTGTAGAGGATATGTCTAGTTGAGTCAGAATACTATTTAGCTAGGTGTTTGCATGCTCCCTTACCTCCTTTTGGTCTAGTGAGTCCACCATTATTATTTTTTAGGAAACCTGCTACTTGTTGGTATTCTCACCATTTCTGTTGATACTCCACTTATTGTAGCACAGCTATTACAGTACGTGTTTTGAGTTGGTTGTTGGCCTGAGTGCCATATTTTTTGAGCTCTCCTTCTGCACACTCGGTTGCATTAGGGTTTTTGAGTTGTTTTTCACTCGACACAACCCCCCAAATATTTGACACCATCTGTCACCATTGAGTCCCCGAGACATTCTCGGCACCTCAGGGGTGAGCCCCCACAGCACAGTTCACTTGACACCACTCTTCATAGACATAGATCTTCATCACTTGATACCACTCATCATAGATCTCGAGCTTTGTCACTTGACTCCACTCGTTAACGGCATAGAACTCCGTCACCCGATCTAGACGCCCCTTAATTTACCTCTGATTCTGACGCAGAGTCCGAGAACCCCATTTACACTACACCAACCAGCCCCATGGCTGGCGTGACTTCCACCCCTTTCCTTGTAGGGACCATTGGTGGAACATCCACCACCACACCAGTTACCACACCTACTTTGGGTATGCCCTCTATGGGGCCCATATCTACCATTCTTATCACCGTACCCATTCCAGTAGCTGGCATACCTAGCACCACCCCATCCGTGCCTCACACTAGCCATGGTGGTGCAAGACCGTCCCATACCACTTTCGTTCCTCCCCTTGGGGGCAACATCCCTCCACCAACCCCTACACTTGGGGGCATTGGCCCCGACATGGTCACACCCACTAGTATGTCACATCCTTCTACTAGTTTTCCATTCATGGCTAGCGTCAACCTTCCTAACCTAGCTAGACTGACTAACGATCCCATCAGACACGACCCTACGTGGCCTCACATGCCCACCAAGCTTCCCTCCGACATCCCTAAGTTTGAGGGCAAGGCAGGTGAGGACCCCCAAAACCATATTATGTCCTTCCATCTATGGTGTTCCTCCAACTCCATAGTGGACGACTCTGCCCGCCTCCGTCTGTTACAGCGCACCCTTACTAGCTCTGCAGCTAAGTGGTACATTGAGCAGCCCCATGGGACCCATGCCACCTTTACCTCCCTTGCCTCCACTTTCCTGCAGTTCTTTCAATTACCTGTCCACTATGACGGGGGAGTTGAGATCCTACTGTCTTGCAGACAGAATACGGCTACCCACATAACTGACCACATTCATGAGTGGCGTCGAAGCCGAAGCCTCTGCAAAATCAACTTAGACGACTGTATCTTTTTAGATTGGTTTCTAAAATCCCTCCTCCCTATCATTGCCAAGGATGTGGCATCCGAAGGACCCTAGTCTAAAGAAGAGGCCATCCTCAAAGCCCAGCAATTTGACCTCATTTACGCCCAGTCGAGTTATCTGTATACCATCATAACTGACGCCCCTCGGGGCGAGTCCTTCCAACACGATGCGTCGGGGGCATCCCATGCCGCAGATGGCATCATTGGTCGTATTGCCTCGCATCCCCAACCCTTTTCCATAGCACGTCCTAGCCCTGGCCCCGACCTTTCGCGGGCTACATCTCAATCCGGAGCAACCAATTCGTATGCACCTGTGACACATCATCACCATTCTCACGGACCCTCATGTCCACCTCAGTGCTTTGGGTATGCATCCCCCGCTTATGCTCCCCCGTCCGCACCTTAGTCATATTACCATCCACAGGCTGCACCAGCTTCTGTGTCCTCTTAAGCCCAACCTGCTTATTACCCACCACAGGCAGCCCTTACAGCCAACCCACAACCCGCTCCGCAGACATATCAGCAACCCCCACAAGGTTCAGCACCTGCATAGCCTGCACCTACTTATTATCCACCGCAGCCCGCTCCCGCACCTGCACAGCCCCTGAACCCCCCTATTGCCCAAGGGCAAGTCTATGCCCAACAAAATCCGCAGCAGAACCAAAACAACTAGCGCCAACAGGGCCAACAAAATCGTGGCAAAGGCCGTAACCGTGGGAACAACCCCCCTCCCGACCAAGGTGGTCAAGCTCCTAATCCTCCAGACAACAATAACGCGGCACCTACCAACGAGAACCATGATCGGCCGCCCAAGCAGGCCAAAAATCCTAATCTGCGAACAAACCATCCTTGTTCTATTTGTGGGGTCTATGGCCACTACACACATGCTTGCCCACATTTGGAGCGAGCTCGACAACTCTGGGTTGATGATGCCCATCGCCAAGGGCATGCAGCTCCTCAAGCTCCGCCCAACCCCCCACCCCGTCAGCAGCCACCTTTGGTACTGCAAAACCCCTTACCAACCCAAGGTGTAGTGAACACTCAGCCATTGGCTCCACCTCAAGGCAATGCGCCACCACAACAATAGATCACTTATGCCGCCCCTAATCAACCCATGTTCGAATCAGGTACTCACCACTTGTTGATGATGTCATCCACCGATGTCAACCTCCAAACCCATCGGAACCAATATGGCTCCACCCCCGAAGCCCCTCCCGTCGACAAACCGACTAATGCTCATCCCACTGATCAGCCATTACATATACCTCTGGCCCCACTCAATGAGGCATCTAAAGCACCTCGTTTCCCACTTCGTCGTATCAACAATAACCCCAATGCTCGCGCTGCGTCAAATTACAACATTGTCGATGACTTAGCCCAATCTCCCACAGCCATGTCTGTGTTGGAAGTCTTAAAAAACTGTCCTTCACAGCGAAAGACTTTACTTTCCGCCATTGGTGCTATTGACCCAAATGATTCACAACTGATGGCATTCGACTTGGACCAATCCGAACCACGCCTGCCTTCCACTCTAGCATTCCAAGTTTCTGTTTCCGTTCGGAATCTTGTCATCCATCGATGCATCATCGATGAAGGTGACTCTACATGCGTTATGTCCACATTCGTTTGGCAGAAGTTGGGATCCCCTACTCTCTGGCAGTCCACCACTGTGTTACGAGCCTACGACGGCCGTTCGGCTCAACCTCAAGCTCTATTAGCTAATGTCCCCGTCCAGTTGGTTGGTAAAACCGTACTCATTGATATAGAGGTCATCAATGCCCAACTTGATTATAACCTCTTACTTGGCCGCAGCTACATGTATGCCATGAAGGCGGTTGCCTCTTCTATTTTTCGTACCATGATGTTCCCCCATGATGGACTCATGGTCAAGGTCGACCAACTCACCTACTACGATCCAAATGCCCCCGCTGCACTTGAAAATGTTCTCCCCATGGTTGAACAACCTGTTAGTGGTGCCGCTACCTCGTTTGTCTCCTCCATGGGACCTGGAGTTTACTTAGATCCGCCGATGATGTCCACATTCCAATCCATTCCTCCCCCGTCATCTGCACCCGAAGTATCTGACCTATGTACCCTTTCCCACAATACACAAACACCCAACAATCAACCGCCCTTGTTACCCAAACCACCTTTGGTACCTAGTCACATTGGTGTTACACCTATCCACACAATCCCCTTCCTAGTCCCTCCCTCGGGAGTAGTAAGTGCCCCGGTTATGGTTACCCTTAGCCTCCCCAGGTTAACCTTGGGATTACCCGTATGGTGTCTTTCGCCTCCCGTTCCCCCGCCGACACCAAATGTCATCCTACAACCAGTGCAACCCATGGCTACTACTAGTCAACCACCTCCTGGTGTCGCTACCCCTTCGACATCTACGAATCCCCCTCCTCTTGTCAAGCCCACTGGGGCAGAGGTCCACAACCATACACTGCTGTACCCCCTCCCAAGGCGGTTAAACCCCCCCCCCCCCCCCCCCCCGTGTCCCGTGCTCCCCCCAAATGCTTATTGTGTGATGAGTTAGGCCATCCGACTCATCAATGTCCACAATTGCCTGCATTACAGGAACACATGCAAATGCTTGACAACGACCCCAACATCCTGGTTGTCGAACCTGATCCAACCCCTAAGCCTCATGATAAATCACTGCATACGAACCACCCTTGTGCAATATGCGGTGTTTACGGCCACTATCCCGATCTCCCAAATTACTGAGCAGCTTTCTACGAGATGAATAATTTGGACCTCGAGACGGCACCCACCACCATTGAGGAGATCCACCCCCCGATCTCATCCCCATCCAGAGAGGTTAACACCATCTATATGATCTCTTCGACTACCCCTCCCTCGTCAACCGATTTGACAACTCAAAGTTTCCACAATGACGAGGAGATTCTTGAGGCTCTCACTGCCCCGGATTATCCCTGGGACGACATGCACCATCGTTCGTATTTCCTCCCAGAAGACTCCTCTTCCACCACAGCAGCCCAATTTGCGGTTGAGTCCAAAGATTTACTTCCCACCAAAGTCGACTAGTTTAAGGATCCTATTCCTGCTCCTGAGGCTTTTGAGGAAGGTAACATGGCCAACATCTCACCCGTCATCCACATCAATATCTCTGACCCCCCTGGTGTCCTTGAATGCATTACCTTAGGAGCCTCCTGCAGTGAACAAGAGATTGAAGAGTAAAAAAAAATTTTCCAAGAGTTTCGTGATGTCTTTTCCTGGTCCTATACTGAAATGCCTGGTCTTGACCCCGCTATTATAAAGCACCACATTGACACATGGCCTGACGTAACCCCCGTTCGTCAAAACCAGCACCCCATTCACCCTGCAAAGCTCCCCACTGTTAAGGCAGAGGTCGAGAAACTTCACAAAGCAGGATTCATTTACCTTATTGCATATATAAACTGGGTTTCAAACCCCGTTCCTGTTAACAAAAAACAAGGCACCATTAGAGTATGTACTCACTTCCGTGATTTAAACCGCGCCTGTCCCAAAGACAATTTCCCCATGCCATTTATTGACCAACTCATCGATGCGTGTGCGGGACATGAAGTCCTATCTTTCATGGACAGTTTTTTCGGATACAACCAGATTCAGATCCGTAAGGAGGACCAGTACAAGACTACCTTTACCACACCATGGGGCACCTTTGCCTATCGCGTCATGCCTTTTGGCCTTAAAACTACTGGTGCTACCTTCCAGCGGGCCATGACTTATAGTTTTCACGACTTGGTCCATATCCTGCTCGTTTATCTTGATTACCTTACAGCTCGTTCCCAAAAATGATCAGACCACCTTAACGACCTCTGCCAAGTTTTCCTACGTTGTCACAAGTATAAAATCCGCTTGAACCCACACAAGTGTGTCTTTTGCGTTCCGGCAGGCCGGTTGTTTGGTTTCATTATTTCCCAGAAAGGAATTGCTGTCGATCCCCTGAAATTCCAAGCCATCTTAGATCTTCCATCTCCTCGCACGCTTCGGCAGCTCCAGAGTCTGCAAGGGCGATCCAATTTCCTTCGTCACTTCGTTCCTGACTACGCCACCAAAGTTCATGGTTTCTTACGCCTGCTTTGTACCCACATTCCCTTTGTTTGAGATGAGCAAGCCAAAGCTGCCTTCGAAGCCCTCAAGAAAGCTCTCACACAAGCCCCCTTGATCTCCCCTCTGGATTTCTCTCAGGACTTCATCCTTTACATCTCCGCATCTGAGCATGCCGTGTCTGGAGTCTTGGTTCAAGAAGACGCCTCTCACCAAGAGCATGTCATTTATTACGTTAGCCAGACCTTGTCTGGACCACCCCTACGTTACCCATACGAGGAGAGACTATCCCTAGCTATGGTATTTTCCGTCCAAAAATTGCAACACTACATCCTGCTTAGTCATACCACAGTTGTTGTCGACTCCAACCCCATGGTCTATCTTTAAAACCGACGGCTCCTACAAGGCCGCGTTGCGAAATGGGTCATTATCCTCCAGGAGTACGATCTCACTTTCTGAACCCCTAAGAGCACTAAATCCCTCGTGCTTTCCCATCTCATCACCGATCTCCCCTCCCTTCTATCGTCCCCACAAATCTCCGACGAGTTACCCGACAATCACTTGTTCACCATCTCGTCTGATGACCCATGGTACGGTGATATTTTGTTATACCTTCGCACCCAAAAGTTTAGACCCAACGTCAATCGTGATGGATGTTGTCATATCCGTCACCAAGCCTCTCGATATCTCCTCTTAGGTGATGTCCTTTACCGGCGTGGGGTTGACACCATCCTCCGTCGTTGCCTTACACACAAGGAAGCCGAACACGTCTTCAATGACTGTCATAGCGGTGCCTGCGGAGGCCATTTCTCTGGGATGGCCACCGCCCAAAAGGTCATCCGCGCCGGATACTTCTGGCCCACACTCTTTATCGACTGCATCACAGTAGTCAAACATTTCCATAATTGCCAACTTTTCGCCCCCAAGGCCCGGACACCACCCGCTCCGTTACACCCAGTCGTCACCGTTGGTCCCTTTTTTAAGTGGTCCATTGACTTCATGGAATGTAGGCCCCCATCCGCCAATGGCCATAAGTACATCATTGTTGCCATTGATTACTTCACCAAATGGGTGGAAGCCATGCCCACCTTCAATTGTACAGCTAACACCGCTGCCCATTTATTTTTTAACCACGTTATCACTAGATTCGGGGTCCCTAAACAGTTGGTCTCAGACCATGGTTCCCACTTTGAAGATTCCGTTTGGCATGAGTTATCCACCCTCCTCAAGTTTGAACATCAGTATTCCTCTGCTTACTACCCCCAAGGGAATGGCCAAGTAGAGGCCATTAACAAAATCTTAAAAACCATTCTCCAACGTACTGTTGACCAGCATAAGTCCAATTGGAACCACATGTTATTCCCTGCCTTATGGGCTTACCGTACATCCACTAAGACCGCCACCAGTTTTACCCCATTTCATTTAGTTCACGGTGTAGAGTCTGTCCTCCCCATCGAGTGTCGGATACCTACCTTACACATCGCCGTCGAGCTTCTCCCAGATACCTCCCCACTTGAGCAACGTCTGCTCACACTAGAACAAGCTGATGAAGACCGTTGTGCCACTCTACAGACCATTGAAGCGGCCAAGAACCGCTCCAAAGCTGGTTACGACAAACATGTACACCCTCGGATTTTCCGTGAAGGGGACCTCGTCCTCGCCTATGATCAGGCCCATGACAAAACTGGTAAAGGAAAGTTTGAATCCATGTGGCACAGCCCTTACATCATGCAAACCTGCCTCGGCAAGGGGGCATACATTTAACTAACTCAGAAGGTCGCCCTTTGTGCAACCCTCGTAATGGGTTGTATCTTAAATGCTTTTATCCCTAAATGAACTCGCAGCCTCATTAGTCCGCATTGTACAGTTTGCTCTCTTTTTGTTTTTCACCTTTTTTTTCTTTTTTTTTACCGCGATCTTACATTCATCATTTTTGCATGACCACAGATGGAACATCTTCCACCTCATTACATTGGCTTCGCTGATGGAGCAAGCCGTTGGTCTCCAAACCTGGCTTCTGCAGCATGGGTCTTATATTCCCCTTCACATGAGTTGCTTCACCTTGACGGAATATGTATAGGCGCTGCTACCAATAACCAGGCGGAGTATGATGCTGTGACCAGTCTCCTGATTGCTGCCCTCCAAATGGGCATATGTCACCTTCATGTGTTCCTTGACTCCCAACTACTTGTCTCCCAGCTCAACAACTGCTATCAGGTGTGTGATCCCTGCCTCTTTAGAAAATTCCTGCGCACAAAACAACTCAGCCGACAATTTGAATCCATAACATTCACCCATGTCCCAAGAGCTCAGAATAGTGTCGCAGATCAAATGGCTAACAAAATCCTAGATTGGCACATCAATCACACCATATAAAACCTCCATCATGCATCATCATCCCATAACATCTCATCAAAAACATATAAAAAACCAAAAATATTGCAAGGGGCATCCACGTGCCTATCATCCCATAAACATTTGCATCCATGTGCAATAAAAACTAAAAACACATTCATATACAGGGGCATACACGTGCCTAATCGTACTGTTGCATCCATGTGCAATGCATCACATATAAAATACAAGGGGCATCCATGTGCCCATCACCCTATGCTACTTGCATCCACATGCAGTACAAACATACAACAAACCATAAGCGCATCCACGTGTGTACACTAAAACATCAATGCAAAAAGGTGCATCCATGTGCATATATATATATCAAAAAATACATGTTCATCGGCTATACATGTCCTGAGTACCCCCGTACTCAGCTATACAAAAAATATCTATACATCCCTATGCCTCATAGAATACATGCCGTCGCTACAAAATCTGGGCGGAGTCCCCCGCACTCCCTAATGAGAGTCATACCCTGCATCACTGCCTGCATCAGCTGCCTCCGACTCCTCACCTCGCTCCTCCTTTGGAAAATCCTCATCCCCTGCGGGCCCATGTGCCCATACCCTATCTGCTAAGATGGCCACCCGGATCGCGATCAACCAGAACTCCCGTGGCGCCCTCATGCAATCCTGGATCACCTCTGGATCCACATCCCGCCACCCCTCATCGGTCACCCCAACTAACAATCGATCCAAAAGCATCGGCACGGACTCCAGCGTCCCCTCCGCATCCCGTCGATGCACCTCCCCTCGGCCTGGCAGGGCTGGTACTGCCACATGCCCTCTGCGAGCCACATGCCCTGGTGGTGGTCTCGTACCCACATCTGTAGATCACACATCAGCCAGTAACAGTATATATCATAACACATATCATATACAAATCTTGACATCCATACCATGCAAGTAAATCAATACGTACCATCTGGTCCCCATGCTTGCCCCAGCGGCCGTGGTGCCTCTGGATCTTTGGTGTAGTCCATATCCCTATACGGGTAGTCATCCAGTGGTAGCGGCATTTGTAGCCACTACAGGTACAACTCCTGGGTAAAGTATCTACCCACATCCCCGCCACCCCTGCGGCGCATCATCTCTCCACCACACCATGCACGGCTCCCTCAATCCTCCTCCCTGACCGGTACCCGCGGCCGCAGTGTAGGAACCCGCTCCATGAAGAAAGCACATAGAAAGGATCCGTAACAGAATCCCTTGCCAGATTCCTTCGCCGATGTCAGCTGCCACTGCACACAAGAGAGCAACATCTGGCCCCACGCATAGTAGACACCATCCAGTACGCACTCCACCAGCTGCATCTAGCCCCCGGACACCTTCTTAGGTGACTGGGACCCCAATACACGAACCACACATGCTGCAATAGCCTGTACTGCCGGCTCCTGTAGATCCACCACCCGGAGTGCATTCCTATGCACCCTATCCTCTGGAATACAGTATCGCTCCAGCATATCCTCCATATCTACATCGGCGGATACTCGCAGCTGCGTATCCGCCACCCTACCCAGACAGGGCAACACCGTCAGGAAATACACATCTGTTAGGGTGAGGTCCACCCTCTCACCCTGCACCCTGAATTCCTGTATGTCTGGCTCCCAGAAAATCACTAGCCTGTTCAGCAGCAACCCTACTGACCGCATCATAGGTACCTGCACAAACTTCAGCAGTCCGCACAATCCCAACACCGATCATACATGATGATCCTCCCGGATGACAGTCACTATCTCGTCCGGGACCTCCCGCTCTCGCCACAACACTAGAGGCATCCTGTCAATCACACAAGGCAAACTCATCAGACTCATGACAAAGAAATCAACCTAACCCAACCCCCCCCCGGGGGAAGCCCTACCAGCTCGCTCCCAAACGTAGCTTCAGGGCCCCTTGCTGCGGTTTCCGATCGCAACTATCGGGCCTACAGTTGCATTCTCCAACTGCGCCTGTAGTGGCCGAACTCGCGGTTTTGAACCGCGTGTTCATCCTCAGAACGCGCGGTACCAGACCGCGAATTCCGACCCGAACATCGCGATCCCTTACCGCGTGATCTACCCCGGAACCCACGGTCCCTCACCGCGGTTCCAACCTGACAACCCGCGGTCCCTCATTGCGGTTCCAGCTGAAAACCCATGGTCCACCCCACATGGACTGTACAAATACCACCTGGGACCCACTACCCACCCCCGAACCCAAAAAACATGCAAGTATGAGTTTGACGGAATACCTGTATCTCCCGGATCTGAAATCGACCGGTCGGATCGTCCAGAAATGTCACCTCACCTCTGGTCCACTTTGATCACTAGTCAAAGTCAAATAGTACAAATGACACTTGTCATGTTGGACCCATTCACTATTTATAGTCTGTTGACTTTTTCTTGTTTTAGCCATTCTGAACCCATACGGAGTCCATTTTTCGAACCGTTTCCACCACTGGAATCAGCATGACGAGATCGTCATGATGGTCAACTTGTACTCTTATTTTTTCCACATCATTTTTTAAGCATTTTTTAGATGCCACTAGTCGCCTCGGTTTGCATGCCACTTCGGCTGCTCTCCATTTTTGATATATTTTATATCATCGGATTCATTTTTTCGACCCCGTGATGATGCTTGAGATCATTTCTCACTCTCACCTCCAGATTTTTTGGGTCTTTTTTCCAAAACACCCCCCGTCCCCTCGGTTTGTGTGCCACATCGGTCGTTATCCATTTTTGACGCTTTTTATATCGCCGGATTCCTTTTTTCGAGCTTGTGATGATGCTTGAGATCATTTCTCGCTCTCACTTGGTACAGTTTCAACATTATGTCCCGACACCTTGCTGCCTCGGTTTGCACGCCACATCGGCCGCCATCGGATTGTTCCACATTTTTACATGAGCCATTCACTCCTGTCATACTGCAACTATTTCGTTATTTTGCCACCATTCATTACCCCGCAAGGAGGCCCATCAGTGTTCCCCCCCCACGCTCGTTCTTGGTCATCATTAATGTTCCTTGATTGAGCACTTCCTCCTTGCCTGGCCATTCCTTTTGTTCAGTATACTTTTATCCCTTTTTCGGGCCGGACAAGTCCTTTACGAAACAGGCACTTAGGGAGTTTCTATTAAGCTCTTTTCTGACTCCTAAAATAATGAAAAGATCGCCGAGCAATATTGCTTCCTTTCATGCTCGTTAAAGTACCTGAAAGGGCATCTATCTGGTATAAGTTTAACCCTTTTTCCGGCCCTAGTAGACTAATTACGAAAAAGGAATACTCTAGTCACACCAGCTAGAAGAGTTCTTCATTGCATCCTTTTATGCTTCTTTGGGCCTTGGAGACTAACACACGAAAAAGCAACCCCCTGGAGTCTTCTTATCGCTTTCAGACTCTCTAAAATTGAAAGCAACCACGAGCATGAACTGTCCTGGGCTCGTACAAATCCACACAATAGTACCATTCCATTATTTCAGAGTCTTCTTATCGCTTTCAGACTCCTTAAAATTGAAAGCAATCATGAGCATGAACTGTCCTGGGCTCGTATAAATCCACACAATAGTATCATTTTACACACACTTCTTCTAGTTCCTTAAACCCATGAAGAAGTCCCCCTTTGCCTCTTGGCACTATGATCGATCATCTCAGCAGCACCCCCAATCAGGTCGCCTTTGTTCAGAGTATTCTGCAGTCTCCTGCCATTTTACACCAGCTTGAGTATCACTCATCCCAGTCAATATCCTTGATCCATTACAACTATGATCCCTTTCCCACCAGTCAGTTTCATATGCTGCCCGATCATCCCCTCCATCGTACTCTGAACAAAGGAAGTTTGAGTCCACCCACTCTACTTGCCCAGTTATCCCCCACAGTTTGTCAGTCCTACCATTAGTACTCTCACACTTCGGTTCTCCACCTCGCGCTCCTATCAAGGAAACATCATTTCCTTGCTAGTTGCAGGTCTCCCTCTGTCGACGACAGCTCCTCTATTCTAGAGGATAGACCCAGAGGTCCCTACGCCTTGGACCCATCACCATCTGTGGTGAGTGCCTACGGACCATTCTGAGAGGAGTCATCATTGCCTCTCAGCGTGGTTGTTTCTCACATGCTCGACTTCAACAGCTTGATCGCATCATTGAGAATCGCGCAGGGTTTATATCCCTTCAGTTATTGGTCGAAGACCCCAGATTTCCCCCGACTCTAGCACATTGGTGAGTCCCTTCGGAACTCCCAGTTATATGTTCCCGTGGATTTTCGGGTTGCGTTGGCGATTGTATTCGGAAGTCATCCAGTTATATGCTTCCTAGAGTATCCAGTTCAGTTCTAGTTCAGTGTACCATTGGAGTATAACTCCTTGATCCAATAGCTCATCAGTTCCTCTGGTACCACACTCAGTAGCACTGTTGTCATTCCAGTGTATCAGTTCTTCAGCTCAGACATGGTCAGCCCAGCAGTATGTCCCAGATTTGTGTCCCCTCTGGACCCTTATAATGTACACAGTGGTTCTCTATGTATCCTACAAGTCCCCCTTTTCGGGACTCACAGTTATTGTTTATGTATCTTGATACAAGCATGGGTATGCCCGCCTCGTCCATATATTGAGATTCTTCCTGTTAAGTCAGTAAATTTTTCTGCATTTTTAGTTTTTTCCCTCCAAAATTTTGGTTTGATTTTTGATTTTACCTTAGTTAATTGTTGGTTTTCAGTTTTGGTTTTCTGCCTTTTTAATAAGTTTATGAATGCTTGAATAGAGTTTGAGCCCAGTCTCCACATTTTATTTGATTTTGGTCATTTTTTATGTTGGAAGTGGGTCAATATGAGTTATATATTCAAAAGAAGAATCAATTTTGACTTTAGAGAGTAGCTAAAGTAGTGGCCTAAACCAAAAGCTGCTAAAATCTCCGATAAATTTGGCAAAAGTTAGAAAATCCGCTAAAAATTTGGTTTAAAGATATTCTTGTAGCGCTACACCAAAGTTTTACACAGAGTGCGCTACAGGAATATCGTGGCATGAGTTTTTCGCAAAATCTTGATCTGATTTCAATCATCATGAAGAGTGTGAGAGTCTAATCGCATTTTGTGAAGTGTCTAACACGTGTATGCAGCATTTTAGCAAGATGTTTGTGGTTTGATAATCACGAAGAGAGGCAAGGCCATCATTACAGGTAATGCGGGTTTCAGTTGCACAGATACCAGCCAGTTCCGGGTTTCGCTGTCAAATCGCCCTTGTCACACGCATAATCACTAAGGATTTAGTGTTTGAGGAGGAGTCTTCATCATTCAACATTGGATTACGTTGCTGAGGAAGGAGACACCTGTGATTCCGGCGCCAGCAGAAATTAGGGCTTTGAATTCGTTTCACCTGCAGCCAAGAAAATGTTAGGAGGACACCTGTGCTCGAAGAGGAACGTTATTGACACCTCAATTAGAAGACATCACGCCACGATGCAGGAGTAATTGACAGGTATTACGTAAACCCTCATAACTGAAGAATTTGGGGTTTTTTGCTGCTGCGTTTCCTTCTGAAAAAATTGGTCGCTGAGAAAGGTGTAATAGAATGAAAGGATGAAGAATTCATCACTGGAATGGTTAGCTGAAGCATGATAGCAGGAATTAGCATGACTGTTCTTTTATGACCTAATCTGAATAGGGCGTTGAAAAACTCACAGAATTGCCTGTAGAATTCAGTTTGTTTAAACAGAGGGAAGTCTGCTAGTTTGATATGGGTGTTACACAGGGAGGATTGTAGATTTGTCCATGAGTTAAATTGGTTAACCTGCAGTACTATTTGCCCAGAAAGCAGCTTATAAAACACTTCTGAAACCTAAAACCATATTGTTCCAGTTCCTTGATAAGAAAGAGATGGGAAAAAACAGTAAAAGTGGTAAGATTAATAGGGCTGAACCCACAGATTTGACTTGGATCCAAAAGCTTCCAGATTGTGCAGAGCTGTTCCAACAGGCAGGATGGTTGAAATTCTTCAAGAAGATAGATGGATTTAATGCCCAAGTATCATGCAATTTTGCCAAAGGACTGAAGAATGAGATGATCATAATAGGTCCTTTAAAATTCAAATTGACTGTTGGTTTAATTTCAGAAGCCACTGAAATTGATAATGAAGGCGAGCTCTGGTTTAAGAAATCTCCTTTTGAGTTTGATCCTCAAAGATATTTATTGCCCAATGTTGTTCCTGACTGGAACAAAGGTATCATCATTCATAATTTCAAAAGGGAATGGATTGAACCTTTAAGAATTCTTCAGAGCTATATAACTTGTGAAGGGAGGTACTCATTAGTTTTCAAGTACCATCTCAGGTTCTTGCAGCACATGGCAGGAGTGTCAAAAATGAATTTGCCATTCTTTTTCTTCAAAAGCTTGCAGAAGATGTCTAGCAAAATTAAACAGCAGGATGATCATACCTCCCAATCATTGTTTCATCATGGTCTCATCAAGTTGATTATCTCTACAGTGTTGCAGAAGGAAGAAAAAACTTGGGACTTTTTTCTATTTTGGTCAGGGATTCATTCCAAAGGAGAAGAACAGCAACCCAAAAGGAAAACTGATAAGGGAAGAGTAATGGTACAAAAATTGGGTTATTCAGCTAAACTTGCAAACAAACATGGCATTAAAATTAAAAAGGAAACAAAGCAGGTGGCAGATGAAGGAGAGACTAACAGTCAGCCTCAGGAAATTCCACAGCACAGTGAAGTCAAATTTTCATTATTTGATGACAAAAAGGAAAAGGAAATTCCTGAAAATAAACCATCATCTATAACAGTGGTTCATGAAGAGAGGAAATTTGATATCAGGGATATTCCTGTAGCAAAAGAGGAAGTCCAGAATTTGCCCAAAAGCCCTATCACAGTCCTCTCGGATGATGAGGGCTATATGTTAGAGGATGAGCAGTTCATTCCAGAAATCAAGGTTAAAGCTGAGACTAAAGAAAATCAAACCATAGAGGACAAAACTACCAAGCCTAAAAAGAAGATAAAAAAGCTAGAAGTGGTAGAATTATCATCTGTCCAGTATCAAGGGAAGACACTTAAAATGATGGGAGAGCCAGCTTCTTTATGGAGACCTAAAACTAGGTCTAAAAACAAATTAAGATTAAATATGAAAAAGTTGTTGAATCCGAAATTGAGGACTGATAAGGTAGACATTTCTGATGAAGAATCAATGGAGGAGCAGTCAAAGAAAAATGAATTGCATGCAGCTAAAAAAGAGGATGTTGGGTCTGTAAATACAACAGGTGAAGAAAGCTCTAAATCCATCGTTGAAAACAATTCTGGAAAATTGTTAACAGATGATATTAAATCAGCACAGGTAATAGGTGTTTCAAATCCCATCATTGAAGATATTGCTGAAAGACCATTGACAGAAGAATTGATGTTTAAGAAATATAACATGTTTTGGAAACCAAGTGAAGATCTGGATGCTGCCATAGAAAAGCTGGTAAATTCTGATAAGGATAATTTGAAGAAGACTGTGAAACAGTACAAGCATCAAATGAACTATATGCAAGAAGTAAATGATGGTTTAATGCTAGCAAATAGAAGATTGAGGGAAGACCTTCAGGACACTCATGACAATTTTCAGGAGCTGGTGATTGATGCAAAGGAGGCACTCAAGAGGAAAAGGATGGCTGACAGGAATTGCTCAGAATTAGAAAGGACAGTTCAGACCTTGCAGCATGAAAATGAACACCTACACAGAAGGTTGGCTGAGCTGGAGCAAAAGCACAAAAGGGTGAAGAAAAGATCCTCAAGTCCAGATGGCATAGCTTTGCTAGTGGAGGCATCGAAAGAGATCTAGGGCAGTTAGGTTCATTTAAAGCTTTTTGTTAAGGATTTGCTATTTTTAGCAAAATTGTAATTTGTAAAAATGTAAATGTTATTTTGCCTAATCTAGCCATTCGATGGAGGATTAATAGGAGAAACCCTAACTGTTTTGGGGGAATGAAAAACTATTTAGAGAGGTAAAAAAGACATTGTAAAGGTTCGAATTTTTGGAGAGCTAGAGGAGGTCTGCACACTGTACTTTCATCCAGACTTGTTCACTGCTAAGTATTGCAAACTCTCATATTGCATTTTTGATGAAACTATGAATATATGACTCCTTATTCCACTTCTGATATGTGTTGGCTTCATTTTAAACTTATACAGTTTCTTGATTGACAATTTCATTTCTGGTTTTATGTATGATTTCCAGTAAGTGCTTGTCTTTTATTGAATGAATTTCAGTGCAATCTTTTGGTGAATTTCTGAGATATATGTACATCTTCATGGACAAATGTATGTGAATTAGTTTTTACTTATTATTGAATGTATTCCCTTATGCTCTTGAAGTTTTCTTACCAAAACCTACAAAACAAAACCCTAAAAACCTAGTTTGGATTGATTTTATTCTTGAGATTGTGTTGGCTTGTTACCCTAGCCTTAGTAACAATTTCTGACACAAACATCTTTGGCGCCGTTGCCGGGGACGAAGCTGAAGCATATCTTCCCTGGGATACTCATCATTTTTCCTGGTTTAAGAGGTGAACTTGAACCAGCATTTTTGAAGGCTATTTTCACCAAAAAAAAAGTCACACTGGCTTCTAAAGGTATTGGGACAAGGAATAAGCCTGTTTCTCCAATAAATCTGGGTGTGACAGACCCTCAGCAGATTCTGAAAACAGCTAATAAACTCAGAAAATCCAAATCTTTGCCAACTTGTTGTGATTCTCATCAGTTAGACGAATCACTAGACCCAGCTGACATTTTACCGTGTATAAAACCTATTCTCTCTGAGAGCAGTTTTCAGGTTTTCACTAATCCCAAAAGTTTCTTGAAGGCTAAAACCTCTTCTCCTGATAGAATACCAATATTTCAGCTGAAGCTAGGAAAGAATACCTTTCAAAAAGGACCCAGTCAAACTCCTTCCTTTTCAAACCCTAATTTGAAACTTCAATCTACACTTCAGTCCACAATGGCAGCTCAAAATCCACCTATGGATATGATGGACAGAATGGTAGCAGCTAGGTATGCACCATTAGTTTTACCTCAGCCTCTACATCCTTTGCCCGGAGGTGATTATCAGAAGTATATGCCTAGATTTAATGGTCAAGGGGAAAATACTGCTGAGGAACATTGGGAAGCTTTTATGAGTTATGCTGACAATCAGAATATTGAAATGAAAGATGTGTGGATGAGGGTTTTTGTTCAGAGTTTAGATGGGGATGTAAGAAAATGGTTTAGGGAGTTGCCTGCTAACTCCATTACTATTATTGAAGAACTCCATCAGCTTTTCATGAGACAGTGGGGAGACACTAAAGATCACACATACTACATAACTGAGTTTGGAGCTCTCAGAAGAAAGAAAGATGAGACTGTTGCAGATTTTTCCAAGAGGTTTAATAAGATGTACAGTAGAATTCCAGCAGAAATTAAACCTACTGAAACATCAGCTAAGTTGACATATGCCAATGCCTTTGATCATGAATTTTCCTTATTACTCAGAGAAAGGAGACCTATCACCCTGCTGAACATGCAAGATGCAGCCCTAGAGGTAGAGTCTAATTTGTTAGCTTCAAATAGACTTAAGAATGAAACATCTCAGCAGCTTTATGAAAGAAAAGGAAAGAAAGAAGCTGTCACAGCAGGCTCTGCTTCTCAAACTGCTGAAGCCAAAATAGATGAGATGGCCAAAATGGTTAAAATCCTCACTGCAAAGTTAAATAAACTCGAGCTTGAAAAGAATTCTGCTAAACCCGCTCCAGAAGCTCAGAGGAATCCAAATAACCAAAATCAGTTTAGAAGACAATTTGCCCCTAGATTCATGCCAAGGGAAAGAAGAAATAATGACATTCAGCAAGAAAGGAGAGAAAATGAAGATCAAAAAGTGCCCCCACCTTTTCAAAATAATCTAGTTGATGAAGAAGAAATTGATCAGCAGTTGCTTTTTGAAGAAACTGAGACTGATCAGGACATGAACCACATTGGAGATAAAATGTTTACAGGCTTTGTTACTGAAGAGGATTTTTTAAATTCTGAATATTATGATGCTGATTTATATGAGGTTGAAGATGATTTGGAATGTGAAAAGACTGCTATAAATGCTGCTACCAATCAGAATGGAGTCAAGAAAGTTATTAATCTCAGAACTGGACCAAAACAAGTAGTTCAAGCTCCTAAGAAGAAAGCTGCTGTTCCTGCTCCAGTTATTCATGATAAACCAACTGTTGATCCTGTAGCAGAAAAGAAACAACCTGCAGAAAAACCCAAGAAAAGTTCAGAAATTGAAGAGGTAAACAAGTCAAGTCAACATTTTAGTTTGGAAAATGAATTAGGAAAGCTCAAAATTCCTGTGCCATTTTCTGAGCTTATAAAAAATCCATCATACAAGAATACAGTCTTGAAGGTAATGAATATGCAAAATAATCAACCAGTTTCAGATACAGTGAACCTTCAGGAAGAAAACCCTAGAATTTTTATTGGATCAGCTTTAGCTGAGAAGACTGAAAATGAGGCTGGTGCTTCTCCTCCATTTTATATAACTCTGACTGTGCATGAGCAGATGATTCATAACTGTCTACTAGATTCAGGAGCATCCCATAATTTGATGCCAAAATCTGTGATGGAAGCCC
The DNA here is from genome assembly GCA_027924585.1 of Larix kaempferi. Classification (NCBI taxonomy): domain Eukaryota; kingdom Viridiplantae; phylum Streptophyta; class Pinopsida; order Pinales; family Pinaceae; genus Larix; species Larix kaempferi. The sequence goes on along the minus strand of BSBM01000260.1, from coordinate 368,820 downwards.
TGGGCCTTAATGTCACTAAACCTTACCATGATCTATATGCCTTTGACTCCCGAGCTGTAAAATGTCTAGGAGTGATAAAAGATATGGTTGTCAATCTTACTCAGTTACCCATGAAAAGTGTAATAATGGATGTTGTGGTAGCTGACATCACACCAAAGTTTGGTTTACTTCTGTCTAGGTCATGGGCTAAGAAAGTTGGAGGAACATTACAGATGGATCTATCTTATGCAACTATTCCTGTTTTTGGTGGGGAAAACAGAAGACTTTATAGAGAGTTACAGTTGGCTTACATTGTCACAGATGAGAAAAACCCTACAAATCACCCAATGTATTCTGTGGATAAAGACCTTGGTTCATGCATACTACAATTTAGTGAAGAAGAAAATTCTGCTGGTGTGTTACAAGTACAAAAAGATCAGCCTGTAAAACACAGTCGAGAAGAACAGGATGTATTATGGCAGTTGTATTTTGATGGGTCTTCATGTAAAGAAGGTGCTGGAGCTGGAGTTTTATTGATTTCTCCTGGAGGTGAAATGGTGAAACTTATGTATAAGTTAGAATTTGCTACCACCAACAATACTGCTGAGTATGAGGCCCTGCTATTGGGATTGAAAGCTGCAAAAGATTTAGGAATTCAACAGATTTCTGCATTTGGCGACTCCGAACTAATTGTTCAACAAGTGAAGAACAAATATCAAGTAAAGCAAGGTTTGTTGAAAGTATATCGAAATGAGGTATGGGATATGCTTGAAAATTATTTTATTGCATTTAATATCACTCATATTCCTAGAAATCAAAATGAAACTGCAGATTCTTTAGCCCTGGCTGCCACACATTTCAGAATTCCAAAAACCACTCAATTAAGGTATCCAATTGAAGTGAGATATAGGCCATGTGTCCCAGATAATGTGAAACATTGGAGAGTTTTTGAAGATGACCTTGAAATAAAAAAATTTCTTGAGCTGGTAGATGAATTTTCAAACAATCAAATTGATCAAGAAATTGATGAAAAGGATGAACAGTTAGATGAGTTTACTGCAGAAGAGATTGCTGGACACAAGATTATTGAACTGAAGAGTAATTTCATTCCGAAAGGCCTAGTACCTTTGGAGAGAATATTTACTAAGGATGATACACCTTCTAGACCAGTAATCCAGTCTTCAGAAGAAAATGTAGAGGATTACAATATTGGCTCAGTAGAACATCCCAGAATGGTAAAATTGTCTAAAAATCTAACAGCTGAGCAAAGAAGTAGATACATTAAACTGTTGAAGAAGTATGTAGATACATTTGCTTGGTCTTACAATGAGCTGAAAACCTATGACACAGCAGTTATTCAGCATAAAGTCCCTTTGAAACCTAATGTTAAACCTTTCAGGCAGAAATTAAGAAGAATCAATCCAGCACTGTTTCCTGTTATTGAAAAAGAATTGAAGAAGCTGTTGGATGCAAAAATAATAGTGCCTCTTAGGTATTCTTCTTGGGTGGCAAATTTGGTTCCTGTTAGAAAGAAGAATGGAGAGATTCGATTATGTGTTGATTTCAGGAATTTGAATCGATCCTCATTAAAAGACAATTACCCCCTCCCCAAGATTGAACAAGTTTTGCAGCAGGTGGTTGGAGCTCAAAGGATTTCAATGCTAGATGGCTTCTCAGGGTATAATCAGATTGCTATGCACCCTGATGATAAAGAAAAAACAGCTTTTACAACCCCCTGGGGGACATTTATGTATGACAAGATGCCTTTTGGCTTAATGAATGCTGGAGCAACCTTTCAGAGAGCCATGGATATTGCATTTGTGGGAGAAAAGGACAAGTTTGTAGTGATTTATCTGGATGATATTACAGTTTTCTCCAAATCTGATGATGAACATTTGAAACATTTGGAGCAAACCTTCATAAAGTGCAGAAAGTTTGGCTTATCCTTGAACCCTAAAAAATCACATTTTGCTGTACAGGAAGGTAAGTTACTTGGTCACTTGGTATCAGCTGATGGTATCAGGATTGACCCTGAGAGAGTCAAAGCAATACTGAAAATTAGTTTGCCCAGGAGTAAAAAGGATGTGCAATCATTTATTGGCAAAATCAATTTTCTGCGATGGTTTATTCCTAATTTTGCTGAGACCATTAAGCAGATTACAGGCATGTTAAAAAAGGATCATGAAATCAAGTGGACTATGGAAGCAAAGACAGCTTTTGAAAAGATTAAAATGGCTCTAACTGAAGCACCTGTTCTAGTGAGTCCAAATTTTGATAAAGAATTTCTTACATTCTCTTTTGCCTCAGAAGACACTATTGCTGCTGTATTACTTCAGAAAAATGAAGAAGGATTGGAACAACCAATTGCCTTTTTTAGCAAAACACTCAGAGATTCTGAGTTAAAATACAGTATCTTGGAGAAACAAGCCTATGCCCTGGTAAAAGCCTTAAAAAATTTTAGAATTTATATTTTACATTCCAAGGTTGTTTCATTTGTTCCAAATGCTGCAGTGAAGGATGTTTTGACACAGCCTGATAGTGAAGGAAAGAGGGGAAGGTGGATTGCCAAAATTATGGAATATGAAGTGGAAATCAGACCTACCAAGCTGGTCAAAGGACAAGGATTGGCCAAACTGCTGGCTGACTCAAATTGTCAGGCATTAGGGTTACATGCTATGACAGAAGAATTAGCACCTGAAGAAAATCAAGTAATCCTGGAAAAAGAAAGAATCATGGATTCTTATTCATCTTCAGATTGGTATGCTGACATTGTTCATTTTCTGCTATTTTTGCAATGTCCAGAACATTTAGACAGGAAAGCTGCCAGGTCCTTGAAATTGAAAACTACTAAATATTGTCTGATAGAGGGTCAATTGTTTTGGAAAGATCCAGCAGGAATTTTATTAAGATGTTTAGATCAAGCTGAAATAAAGGAAGTAATTGCAGAATCTCATGAAGGAGCCTGTGGAGGACATAAATATTGGAAAACAACAACTTATAAAATTTTAAGAGCTGGTTACTATTGGCCTTCACTTTTCACAGATGTTTATCAAACTGTAAGAACTTGTATACCTTGTCAAAAGTTTGCAGGAAAACAGAAGCTGCTATCTTTACCTTTGAAGCCTATTGTAGTCAATGCCCCTTTTCAGCAGTGGGGCCTGGATTTTATTGGAGAAATAAACCCAGCATCTTCAGGCCAACATCATTGGATTTTGACTGCCACAGATTTCTTTACAAAGTGGGTGGAGGCTATCCCCACAAGAAATGCCACAGATAAGGTAATTATGGATTTCATAGAAAATAATATTCTGAGCAGGTTTGGTTGCCCACAACGATTGATTACTGATAATGCTAAAGCATTCAAATCCAAGGCAATGGTGGCCTTTTGTGAAAAAAATGGTATTATGCTCAAACATTCAACTCCATATTATCCTCAGGGAAATGGTCAGGCTGAATCATCTAACAAAAATATCATTCAATGCATCAAAAAATTGCTCAAACAAAATAAAAAATCTTGGGATTCAATGTTGAAATATGCATTATGGGCAGATAGGATTACTGTAAAACAGGCCATTGGAACTTCACCTTTTCAGCTGGTTTATGGAACAGAAGCAGTATTTCCAGTACAATTGGGAATCCCAGTAATGAAGTTCCTCCAAAATTCTCAAGAGGAACCAGATGACTTGCAAAGGAGAATTTTTGAGATGATTGAGTTACAGCAGAACAGAGAAAAAGTAGACAAAGAAGCCCAGCTGTATAGAGCTAAAATGAAAACCAGGTTTGACAGAAATATCAAGGATCATATTTTTTCAGAAGGGGAGATGGTTTTAAGATGGGATGCAAGAAAGGAACAGAAGGGGAAACATGGAAAATTTGATAATTTATGGTTTGGCCCTTTTCTGATAGCTAAGGTTTTGGAAAATAATACTTTCATATTGCAGTCTTTGGAAGGAGAGGAATTGCTCATCCCTGTTAATGGGCGATTCCTCAAACATTTCTACAGTTAAATGAAGACCATAATCACTTTTCATTGTATATACCGGTGTGAGTGAGATTGAATAAAGACTCCATAGCCCAATGGAAGACTGAAGGCACTAGTCTACAGGTTCTTGAAGCCTCACAGGGAGGACTTCATCCCGCAGCTGGAGCCAGATGTTAAGTCAGTAAATTTTTCTGCATTTTTAGTTTTTTCCCTCCAAAATTTTGGTTTGATTTTTTATTTTACCTTAGTTAATTGTTGGTTTTCAGTTTTGGTTTTCTGCCTTTTTAATAAGTTTATGAATGCTTGAATAGAGTTTGAGCCCAGTCTCCACATTTTATTTGATTTTGGTCATTTTTTATGTTGGAAGTGGGTCAATATGAGTTATATATTCAAAAGAAGAATCAATTTTGACTTTAGAGAGTAGCTAAAGTAGTGGCCTAAACCAAAAGCTGCTAAAATCTCCGATAAATTTGGCAAAAGTTAGAAAATCCGCTAAAAATTTGGTTTAAAGATATTCTTGTAGCGCTACACCAAAGTTTTACACAGAGTGCGCTACAGGAATATCGTGGCATGAGTTTTTCGCAAAATCTTGATCTGATTTCAATCATCATGAAGAGTGTGAGAGTCTAATCACATTTTGTGAAGTGTCTAACACGTGTATGCAGCATTTTAGCAAGATGTTTGTGGTTTGATAATCACGAAGAGAGGCAAGGCCATCATTACAGGTAATGCGGGTTTCAGTTGCACAGATACCAGCCAGTTCCGGGTTTCGCTGTCAAATCGCCCTTGTCACACGCATAATCACTAAGGATTTAGTGTTTGAGGAGGAGTCTTCATCGTTCAACATTGGATTACGTTGCTGAGGAAGGAGACACCTGTGATTCCGGCGCCAGCAGAAATTAGGGCTTTGAATTCGTTTCACCTGCAGCCAAGAAAATGTTAGGAGGACACCTGTGCTCGAAGAGGAACGTTATTGACACCTCAATTAGAAGACATCACGCCACGATACAGGAGTAATTGACAGGTATTACGTAAACCCTCATAACTGAAGAATTTGGGGTTTTTTGCTGCTGCGTTTCCTTCTGAAAAAATTGGTCGCTGAGAAAGGTGTAATAGAATGAAAGGATGAAGAATTCATCACTGGAATGGTTAGCTGAAGCATGATAGCAGGAATTAGCATGACTGTTCTTTTATGACCTAATCTGAATAGGGCGTTGAAAAACTCACAGAATTGCCTGTAGAATTCAGTTTGTTTAAACAGAGGGAAGTCTGCTAGTTTGATATGGGTGTTACACAGGGAGGATTGTAGATTTGTCCATGAGTTAAATTGGTTAACCTGCAGTACTATTTGCCCAGAAAGCAGCTTATAAAACACTTCTGAAACCTAAAACCATATTGTTCCAGTTCCTTGACAAGAAAGAGATGGGAAAAAACAGTAAAAGTGGTAAGATTAATAGGGCTGAACCCACAGATTTGACTTGGATCCAAAAGCTTCCAGATTGTGCAGAGCTGTTCCAACAGGCAGGATGGTTGAAATTCTTCAAGAAGATAGATGGATTTAATGCCCAAGTATCATGCAATTTTGCCAAAGGACTGAAGAATGAGATGATCATAATAGGTCCTTTAAAATTCAAATTGACTGTTGGTTTAATTTCAGAAGCCACTGAAATTGATAATGAAGGCGAGCTCTGGTTTAAGAAATCTCCTTTTGAGTTTGATCCTCAAAGATATTTATTGCCCAATGTTGTTCCTGACTGGAACAAAGGTATCATCATTCATAATTTCAAAAGGGAATGGATTGAACCTTTAAGAATTCTTCAGAGATATATAACTTGTGAAGGGAGGTACTCATTAGTTTTCAAGTACCATCTCAGGTTCTTGCAGCACATGGCAGGAGTGTCAAAAATGAATTTGCCATTCTTTTTCTTCAAAAGCTTGCAGAAGATGTCTAGCAAAATTAAACAGCAGGATGATCATACCTCCCAATCATTGTTTCATCATGGTCTCATCAAGTTGATTATCTCTACAGTGTTGCAGAAGGAAGAAAAAACTTGGGACTTTTTTCTATTTTGGTCAGGGATTCATTCCAAAGGAGAAGAACAGCAACCCAAAAGGAAAACTGATAAGGGAAGAGTAATGGTACAAAAATTGGGTTATTCAGCTAAACTTGCAAACAAACATGGCATTAAAATTAAAAAGGAAACAAAGCAGGTGGCAGATGAAGGAGAGACTAACAGTCAGCCTCAGGAAATTCCACAGCACAGTGAAGTCAAATTTTCATTATTTGATGACAAAAAGGAAAAGGAAATTCCTGAAAATAAACCATCATCTATAACAGTGGTTCATGAAGAGAGGAAATTTGATATCAGGGATATTCCTGTAGCAAAAGAGGAAGTCCAGAATTTGCCCAAAAGCCCTATCACAGTCCTCTCGGATGATGAGGGCTATATGTTAGAGGATGAGCAGTTCATTCCAGAAATCAAGGTTAAAGCTGAGACTAAAGAAAATCAAACCATAGAGGACAAAACTACCAAGCCTAAAAAGAAGATAAAAAAGCTAGAAGTGGTAGAATTATCATCTGTCCAGTATCAAGGGAAGACACTTAAAATGATGGGAGAGCCAGCTTCTTTATGGAGACCTAAAACTAGGTCTAAAAACAAATTAAGATTAAATATGAAAAAGTTGTTGAATCCGAAATTGAGGACTGATAAGGTAGACATTTCTGATGAAGAATCAATGGAGGAGCAGTCAAAGAAAAATGAATTGCATGCAGCTAAAAAAGAGGATGTTGGGTCTGTAAATACAACAGGTGAAGAAAGCTCTAAATCCATCGTTGAAAACAATTCTGGAAAATTGTTAACAGATGATATTAAATCAGCACAGGTAATAGGTGTTTCAAATCCCATCATTGAAGATATTGCTGAAAGACCATTGACAGAAGAATTGATGTTTAAGAAATATAACATGTTTTGGAAACCAAGTGAAGATCTGGATGCTGCCATAGAAAAGCTGGTAAATTCTGATAAGGATAATTTGAAGAAGACTGTGAAACAGTACAAGCATCAAATGAACTATATGCAAGAAGTAAATTATGGTTTAATGCTAGCAAATAGAAGATTGAGGGAAGACCTTCAGGACACTCATGAAAATTTTCAGGAGCTGGTGATTGATGCAAAGGAGGCACTCAGGAGGAAAAGGATGGCTGACAGGAATTGCTCAGAATTAGAAAGGACAGTTCAGACCTTGCAGCATGAAAATGAACACCTACACAGAAGGATAGCTGAGCTGGAGCAAAAGCACAAAAGGGTGAAGAAAAGATCCTCAAGTCCAGATGGCATAGCTTTGCTAGTGGAGGCATCGAAAGATATCTAGGGCAGTTAGGTTCATTTAAAGCTTTTTGTTAAGGATTTGCTATTTTTAGCAAAATTGTAATTTGTAAAAATGTAAATGTTATTTTGCCTAATCTAGCCATTCGATGGAGGATTAATAGGAGAAACCCTAACTGTTTTGGGGGAATGAAAAACTATTTAGAGAGGTAAAAAAGACATTGTAAAGGTTCGAATTTTTGGAGAGCTAGAGGAGGTCTGCACACTGTACTTTCATCCAGACTTGTTCACTGCTAAGTATTGCAAACTCTCATATTGCATTTTTGATGAAACTATGAATATATGACTCCTTATTCCACTTCTGATATGTGTTGGCTTCATTTTAAACTTATACAGTTTCTTGATTGACAATTTCATTTCTGGTTTTATGTATGATTTCCAGTAAGTGCTTGTCTTTTATTGAATGAATTTCAGTGCAATCTTTTGGTGAATTTCTGAGATATATGTACATCTTCATGGACAAATGTATGTGAATTAGTTTTTACTTATTATTGAATGTATTCCCTTATGCTCTTGAAGTTTTCTTACCAAAACCTACAAAACAAAACCCTAAAAACCTAGTTTGGATTGATTTTATTCTTGAGATTGTGTTGGCTTGTTACCCTAGCCTTAGTAACAATTTCTAACACAAACACTTCCTCATTCATTATTTGAGGCCATGTATATTTCAGGTCCCCATATTTTGGACCCCATTGTTATTATTGTTCTATATCTTGATACGAGCATCGGAATGCCCGCCTCGTCCATATGATCAGATTATTCCTCATCCATTATTGAGGACATGTACTTTTAGATTTTGCAGTTTGTTCGGGACCGTTGTTCCAGGCTCTAGTTCGTTCCTTCTCTTCTCCACACCCCAGGAAAACCATTCAACGACTTATGATGTTTATCGGCCATACGATGAGCTCCTGCCCTCACACATCAGGGGGCAATCTGTTAACACCCAAAAAGTGCTCACTACCTCATCGACCCCATTACATGACTCATTTGTCCATATTTCCTACCATATTTACCTTCAAATCCTTAAAATCCCACTAAAAAGCCTCCAAAAGGCCACAAAACCATTAAAAAAGCCTCCAAAAGGCCCAAAAAACCCCTTTTCCCCCCCAAAATAATCCAAAATTCCTCAAAAATAGCAAAAACCCTCTAAAAAGGGAATAAAAAATATTAAAAAAAGGGAAAAAGGAGGAAAAAACCCTATACAGCTGACCTAAACCATATGGTTCCCAAAACCATGGGCCAGCACTCCACCACTAAAAACCTATAAATAGGTGATGGAGACCCCTCATTTCATATCCACAGTCAAATACACTCTTACTCTGCCAAAATCACTCTTGAAACCCTAGCTCACCTTTGAGCTACTTTCACCCTTGAGTGCCCGTTTGGCCCATTTCCAGCCCTTTGGAGAAAGAGAAAGGAACAACAACAGGCCATGACAAAGGAGCCGAAGCTTCAACGTCAAGGGAAGCACATACGAAGAAGGATCCCCTTGAAACGGTATGGATAAGGAAAGCTCCAGGAAAAGCACCCCCTCTTAACCTACAGAAGAACAAGGAGATCTTCATTGACGCGCGGGATACCTTTAGAAAACCAGCAGATAAGTCGTCAAGGATCCCGCTGCGCAATGAAACACCACATGTTGAAGACATGCCGGCTCCGTATGATAAAACAAGTACTGCGATAGATGTCCGTACTTCTGTTGCGCAGTTCTTGTGAAGCTGCATGAAGTTACTAAAAAGCGAACAAGCCATTGTAGAGCTCCAAAAGCTTATCAGCCAGTATGAACCTCAGATTGCAACAGAGACTCCAGATAGCGCTATACATCATATAAGGAATCACAAAAGAAGAGGCCGAGAGATGACGCTTACTTCACATATAGGAGATTTTGAAATGGATGAAGTCATCCTTATCTCGGATCAGAAGTGAATGTCTTGACTAAGCAGACATGGCAGCAGATGGGTCGACCAAAGTTGCTCTGGTCACCTATCCAGTTACGAATGGCTAATCAGGAGAAGGTCATACCTTTTGGTCGCTTAGCTAATGTAGTAGTTGAAATTGACGGAGTACAGAGTCATGTAGACTTTGAGGTTATTGAAATTGTGGATGATAGTCAACCTTTTCCAGCAATATTGGGAATTGATTGGGCTATGGATAACTTGGCTATCATAAACTTGAAAACAAAGAGGATGATCTTTGAAGGGAAGCATCTTAGGGTCATCGCACCATTGGATCCTAAAGATGGTGATAGATACAATGAGCCAATTGAGGAGGAATCCCAAGCTCAAGATTTAGACCGACTATACCAGCTGACTGCGAACAAGGAAGACTACATTATTCCTACCGCGGATGGTATGCTCAGCTGGCGATATGACACTTCTTGTATCTCTGACTTGGATACAGGATTAGAGAATTGGCAAAGCCGTATGCATGAAGTATCAGCAAGAAAATGTGCGAAGGTTACAAAATCACTGCACTGGATCGGAAAAGAGGTGAGTCCTATTCCCACATATGATGGTTCTGCTAATGTTTATAATTTCATAAGGGAATATACTACAGCTATACTAGATGAGCATAGACTGCCAGCTTTAGATATAGAATTACACGATACACCTGCCAGATGGTGGAATGCACATAAGAAAACATTGACCACTTGGGATCAATGCAGAACTAAGATGCAGATCCGATTCCCCGAAAAGGTTACTTTACCCTTTGAAAAGTATAATGGACAGGCAGACCCTAGTCAGCACATTGAAATTTGTTCAAAGGCATGGGTGGAAAGACCAATTACAAAATGGGTACATTTATTTGTACATACATTGGATGCGGGTATCCCAGAGAAATGGTACCTCGACCTGGAGTTGTGCAGTGAACTCACTGACTGGGAGGTGCTCGTTGCAAACTTCTGGAAGGACTTCAGTTTTGAAGACGAGAATCCATTAATCCATGAAGCACTACAGCTAATCAAGAAGCGCATATTCCAGGATGACTGTCCTGATCAAAACATAACATTGCAAGAGTTTTTTGGGACAAAGTGCGTTCCCGCGCACCTACAGTCAGAATGGAAGGAACATGAAGAGCACCTGATCGAGTGTTACAACTTAGATGAAGAAACCAATGATACAAATGAAGACAATGAGGAAGACACGCGCAACATAGATATACCAGAGTCAGAAGGCGCGCATGAGGTAGAAGGACCTCCATTGGAAATCCCAAATATGACTGGACTAGTAAAAACACAAAAAGTGAACATTGGCACAGACAAAGAGTCGAAGTTTGCATCAATAGGAGATTATTGGGACGATCATACTATTGCAGAGATCGCAGATACCTTACATGAGTACCAAGAACTATTTCCAATAAAATTTACAGAGATGAAAGGAATTTTGGGAGACCCAGGAGTTATGAAAATACCTTTAAAGCCAGGTGCTAAGCCTGTCAAGCAGAGGCCATACAGATTGAATCCGCGCTATAAGGAAAAAGTCTGCGCAGAGCTAGAGAAGATGCTAGAAGCAGGAATCATTGAACCAGTCGAAGAATTCGAATGGATTAGCCCCATGGTTGTTCAAGACAAGAAAGCAAAAGGCAAGATCAGGATTTGTGTGGATCTCAGAAAGTTGAACGATGCTTCCATGCATGACCCATTTCCCACTCCATTCACAGACGAAGTGCTTGACAATGTTGGAGGAAATGAGGCATATTCTTTCACTGATGGTTTCTCTGGTTATCATCAGATCAGGATTGATCCTGCGGATAGGAATAAGACGACATTTGCTACAGAATGGGGGTCATTCCAGTACACCGTCATGCCTTTTGGGCTGAAGAATGCACCTGCCATATTCTCTAGAGTCGTCGTCGCAGCATTTAAAGATTTTATGCACAAGTTTTTAGAAACATATTTTGATGATTGGACTGTATTTGGTCTATTAAAAAATCATTGTGCGAACCTCTGCATGATGCTCGAGAAGTGTCGACAACATCAAATACCCTTGAATTTGAAAAAGTGTATTTTCTGTGTGCCTTATGGAATTTTACTTGGCCACATTGTCTGTAAGCAAGTGTAGACCCTACGAAGATTGCAGTTATTGCAAACTTACCGACACCAAATTCAATCAAGATGTTGCGATCTACATTAGGCCATACTAGATATTAGAGAAAATTTATAAAGGGTTATGCAGAGATAACCGCAGCAATGGATGCACCGTTCATTTGGAACACAGAATGCGAACATGGTTTTGACACATTAAAAGAAAAGATGGTCACTACGCCAATTCTAGTCTTTCTAGACTGAACAAAGCCATTCCATGTCCATGTTGACGCATCATGTATTGCCCTGGGGATCGTGTTAGATCAGACAGGAGAGGGAGGTATTGACCACCCTATTGCATTTTCTAGCAGAAAGCTTTCAACAACAGAGAAGAACTATACTACTATTGAGAGGGAAGGTCTTGCGATGGTATATGCCCTACAGAAATTTAGAAACTACTTGTTGGGATCGCACTTCCTTATGTTTACTAACCATTCTGCGTTGAAATATTTGGTCAACAAGCCAGTGTTAGGGGGATGCATATGTCGATGGCTATTGCTGTTCCAGGAATATGACTTTGAAATTATTGTCAAGCCAGGTAGACTGAACTTGGGACCTGATCATCTGTCAAGGATCGAGTCAGGAGAGGAGCCGATGAATATTGAAGACAGTCTTCCTGATGCGCAGTTATTTAGTATACAAGTTGTCGATGATTATTACAAGGACATCATTGACTTCCTAACCACAGGGCTAGCACCCCAGGAATTCTCGACCCAGCAGAAAAAACAACTAGTGGTGCGCGCCGCGGACTTCACTATAATTGCAGGTCAGTTATACAAACTTGGGCCGAATGAAGTCCTGCGCAGGTGTGTACTCGATCATGAGAAGCCATTTATTCTAGCCGACGCACACTCAGGAATCGCGGGAGGTCACTATGCAGGAAGGGCTACTGCACAGAAGATATTGCGCGCAGGGCTATGGTGGCCTACGATCCATAAAGATGCCAAAGAGAATTGCAGGAACTGTGATATCTGTCAAAGGACAAGAAAACCATCACACCGAGATGAGATGCCATTAAATCCATAGTTAACACTGCAGCCATTTGAAAAATGGGCAATAGACTTTGTGGGTCCTATAAACCCACCAGGAAAAAGAATGGGTGCAAGGTATATTATTACTGCTACAGATTACCTCACCAGATGGGCAGAAGCAAAACCAATTAAGGACTGTAGCGCCAGTACTGTTGCGCAGTTTATTTTTGAAGAAATACTCACTAGATTTGGCTGTCCAAAGATTTTGATGAGTGACCAAGGTACTCACTTTTTGAACAAGACGATTGAGGCACTTATAGAGGAATTCCACATTCGTCATCAGTGCAGTACTCCATATCATCCATAGGCGAATGGTACTATAGAGGATTTCAATAAAATATTGGAGAACGCACTCACTAAGGTGTGCAATGTAAATAGAGACGATTGGGACTTGCGCATCTCATCTGTGCTATGGGCATACAGGACCACATGCAAGAAATTGACAAGACAAACACCCTTTTGGTTGGTTTATGGGTAGGAGGCTATAATGCCTATGGAATATGTTGTCCCTAGTTTGAGAATCGCTGCATTTATAGGGATGGCAGACTGTGAATATCTAGAAGAAATATTACTACATTTACTGGGCTTGGAGGAAGATTGCTTCATCGCAGGATTCCACCAGCAAGCTCAGAAGGACCACGAAAAATCATGGCATGATCGCCATATAAAGAACAATTGTTTTCAGGTAGGTGATCTAGTCCTCCTGTATGATAACAAATTCATGAAATTCCCTGGTAAATTTAAGATGCATTGGCTTGGCCCATATACTGTGATACATGTTACTAACACTGGTGCAGTCTAGTTAGCCAATTTAGCCGGTGATACTTTGCCAACTTTGATAAATGGAAGCAGGCTAAATCTATACCATGATAGCACTGCTTCGCAGAACCCTGAATAATGAACCAAGGAAGGAAGTTCTAAGTGTCAAGTACAGTTGAAAGTGGACACTAGAAATGTAAAGGAGTCTGTACATGTATGATAAAAGGAAGAAGGTATTATAGGAAGAATGATCTATGCACCCCGAAAAAAAAAAAAATATATATATATATATATATATATATATAGAGAGAGAGAGAGAGAGAGCCACGCAGTTGGAAATTTTTGGCACTGCAAAGTCGCCGCGCAGTTGGAAATTTTCGGCACTGCAAAGTAGCCACGCAGGGTTGCAGATGGCTTGCCGCGTAGTTCAGTGCATCACCCAGACAAAAATAGCCGTTGCATGGCTTTTCAGAAAAATAGACGTTAGATGACCGTTGCAGCAACCGCTTCAGCATTTAAAGAGAAGATAGCCGTTATGAGCACGCTGACGACAGAAAAGACCGAAGGATCCGCTCAAATTCGCCAATGGACACCACATTAAATGCTTATCTAGCCATTGAAGGTGCGGGAGAGGTTCTGCTGCGCCTATAAATAACACCGTTGGAAGACTCGCAGGTGTTACCAAGCACTTAGAATTTTCTTGCGATTAACCTCTTTGAGCCAGTAGCCATCTATATTATGTCTACCTTAGCCGCTACCTCATTTGTGAATGTACGAACCTTCCTTTAGAGAAGAAGAACTGATCCTTGAAGAAGCACTGATGATCTTTCAGCAAGGAGGGATTCAGCAGTTAATGAAAACCCCAGTTAAGAAGGTCGTCGTAGAACAAGGTGAAGGATCCCACAGATCACCAAGAATTAATCCCACGATGCAAGAAAAACCAAAAGATAAGGGAAAAGTTGTAACTGCACCTCGATCCAACATCGTAAAGTTGGGATCCTCGGCACAGAAAGCACCAGTCTTTCAGACAGAACCTCTAAAGATGACACCTAAATATATCTCTCTGCGGGCACTGAATGCCCCTGTGTTTAAATTGCTCAAGAATGCGAGATATGACATCCCACTATCACCTATGTCAAAGCATGTAAATGTTGGTAAGAATCTTATGGGAAAGATAGCATATTGTAAATGGTAGGATTATGACCTCTTGGGAATGAAGAAAGACGAGCCATTTGTTCCCAAATACCCAGATTTTCAACCAGACCCATATATGTGCTGGAAAAAGGACGCTAAGGGAACTCTAAACTTGGTAGCTGACAGTTGGTTAGCACTTGTCGTTCAGTCAGGGATACTGAACTTGCTAAGATTTCCACACTTTGACCGCTCTCCAGAACTGAATGTCATGGTTCGCACACTCATGGCGCGAATCCACCAACGTTATCTATGGCTGGACAGGAACATTGACATTAATATTGATTTGATCCACCACATCACCGGGCTAAGAAAGTGCGGTAAGGATCCTAAGCAATTCTTCCAGGGGAAGAGCAAAGAAAAAGAGGCTATTGAGAAGATGAAGAAAACCCACTCGGTGGTGAAGGTCAAAAGAGGATTCTTGATAGAAGATATAGAGGAAAGAGCAACAAGATTTGTAATGCAGTTGCTCACAAGAAAGATGCTCAAAACAGCTAGACCTTTGGAGGTTCCTGCAGGCGCAATACTCCTTGGAGCCACAGCGGCCGAAGGCCACAGCTTCAATTGGTGTCAGTTTCTGTTGAATGAGTTCCTTGAAGAACTCAAAGACACCCAGGTGAATGGAGGCCAGTTCCATTTCACCTGGCTCATCGTCCTCATTGCTTTGTGCAGATAGAAGGAGCCGCGAGATTATGCGGGCATCATGATGGACACCAAGGATCCTAGAGGATTTAAGTTTGTCAACCTCTGGGCAAACACAAATGCAGAGCGCCATCATGCAACAGCAGAAGTATTTTACCCATACTATATCCAGCTATGCGACGCAATCATGAAGACACCCCACATTACAAAGCAGGTCACGGCAAAGTATATCCACATCATCGACTTTGAGGCAGATATGAAATGTATATTCATATCGCTGAAAGCACAAATGAGGAAACCGGAGTGGTTCCCAGGAAAGTACATCATGTATGAGTAGGATATTGAGGACCTCATGAAAGATTGGCCAGCAGAGTTCCGCATAGAGGTCATGGACATGGAGATAGATTCAGCAGAAGATGAGCCAATCCCAGTCTCATGCCCAATTATTGAAGAAACAGGGAAGAGAAAAGAAGTTGAGACTTCAGAGAAGCCAAAATTGAGGAAAAAGGTGAAGGCTACAAAGATTCAATCACAGGCAGTCCTCAACGATGATGACTACGAGATGATGGCCGAAACAGTCTAAGAGCAGATGAAGGAGCTTATGGGGGCTAAGGAAAATAAGGAGAAGGTCATCCACGATGACCTACACCAGACGAGGCTCGCAATGCAAGGCCTAATGAAGAAAATGGACAATGTCCAGAAAAGCCTTATTGTGCCGAAGGAAGCAAGGGCTGAAAGGAGGTCGGTACGAACCTCATAGCAAGGAAGCCAGTAGCTAGCAATAACGCTGTCGTCGAAGACTAGGATTGTCCATGTGGACCCATTGGCTGTTGTGTTGCCAATGGTAGAGCAAGTGATCTTGGACACAAAGGGAGTCGAGAGGGTAGAGCTTGACTTAGCCAAAATACCATTACCAGGATTGCACTTCATCCACACGCAGATCATGGAGGAGATGCATGAATGGATGGTTGAAGCGATGAAGTTACAGGCAGAACTCACTGCAGCAAACAAACAAATTCAACAGAGGGCAGAAATACATCGACACAACGAACAGGACCGTCGACAAAATTTGGAGATCACCATATCCAATGTGGCGAAGGATATCAAAGACATAGAAATCCAGGATGATCCTGTAGACACAGTTCTGAGGATCGGAGATAAGGTGAGATTCTTGCAGTCGGAGATGCAGGATAAAGAGATTTATTACGAGGCCGATATTGCCACATTGAAGGAGAAGCTAAATAAGAAGGTGCCATTAACTGAACAGCAAGTCAGAGAGAAAACAGTGAGCGCCGCCTCGAAAAGCATCACAAGTGAGATGGCTAAGTGCCAATCTCTCCTGGATAAGGTTTCACAAGCAATAGCGACCCTTGAAGAGGATCAAGGGTTGCTGCAGGTCAAGACCGCGATACAAGAAAAATAGACCGCGTTGGACAAGTTGAATGCAGAGGTGAAAGCTCTACCACCTAGAGAAAGGCTATCGAGATACAAGGAGATATCCAGCTTAAAGAAAGAAGTACAAGAATTACGACAAAAAGAGACCGAGATGGATAATCAGTCGCAGCAGCTCATGGAGAATGCCATGGTTGTATCGCAACAAATTGAAGATAAGTTAGTAGAACTGCGCGATAACAAGGAGCAGGTACAAGATCAAATTGGACAAGAAATAACTCCAACACTGCTTGAGACAATTAAACAGGTTGAGGAGGATACAAGAGAAGCAGTGGTGCAGTTGTGCAGTACACATGACGAGTTCGCGGGCAAGTTCGTCCCACCAGTCACAGCGTAGAGTGAGACAGCTGAAACAATTAGTGGCTCGAGGACGAGCCACATGTAAGTGTTAGGGGCATGTTGGGCCCAGGTTGAGATGAAGTTTTGGAAGCACTTTTTTTAGGAAAGTAGGGAAAGCTGAGCTGAGCGCAGCTCAGAAACACAATTTTGGATAAGTATTGAGGATGGTGTGAAGTTGTGCGCAGCATCCAACTTTTGATGAGACTACGGAGTTGCACGCAGCATCGAAGTTTTGGCCGTGATGCAAAGACTAGTACTGCGCAGAAGCAGTGCTGCGGAGTTAGGAGGCCATGTGGAGCCAACAAAATGGTGTGCTGGACAAGTATCAAGTGTAGCTACTGGCTCCATCGGTAGCAGCCAATTTTGGAAAGATATTTCACGATTGCCGAGCGACGGACGTAGGAAAAATAGGAAGGAGGCCATGCATGGATTGTTAAGGAAAGCGACGTTTGGCACGCTTAGAAGGTAAAACCGTTAGAGAGAAACGGTTTGGTAGAAGCAGCCTGTAGGCACACGTGCAATAGGAAGGCCGATAGCGACAGAATGAGGACGTGGAGATCCGCCATGATCAAGCAGATGCTACCAGGAGCCAGCAAACCGGTTTGGAAAACCGGTGCAGTTTTCGAAACCCTTAGGGTTTTGGGTTTTAGGTCTTCGACATTATATAGACATGACCTTCGGGCATGATCTATTTAAGAAGACATTTTGTATGGGATGGGGGTTCTCTGTGTGTTGTTCTCTTTTGGGTTGTTGTTCTTTTGTTGTTGCTAAAGAAGATAACCCTTTTGTATTATAAAATCTCTCCAGGATGAGAATATTGTAAAGGCTCTGCAGCTGTGTGCGCAGAGACCTAGCCGAGAGAAAGGAGAGTCTGCAGCTGAGTGTGCAGACTAAGAACAGTTGCCCCATCCCTTTTGAAAGAAATATATTACCAACTGTTCTTGTGGGCGTAGCTTTCCATCCGGGGAAGTGAACCACGTTAAATCCTGTGTTATGTGATGATGTTTATGAATGAATGACTGTCTATATTTTCTATAGAATGAATGCTTGAATGTTTCCTTGCATGCTGTAATATGAGAAATTTGATATGCATTTACCAATAGGAGAAGTTTGGGAATGATATGCTAGGTTCCGCGGAAGCATATGAATGGTGAACACTTCAATTCTATGTTAAGGCCGTGAATCAGTCATTTAAGTATAATTACTTTCTTAAACACAACGAAGGAACGCAGCACAGTTAATCATGTTTATCATTTCAGTTCATGTTGTAATAATCCAAGTTCTTGACAAATTCTAGAAAGATAGCTAGTAAGTGCCTGAATGAATGGATGAGTGATATTCATTTCAGTGCCTTGACGTTTCCGATACTCTCCAAGTAAAGGATAATTGTTGGTGATTCGCAGCTCCAGTAGAAGATTCGCAGCAGTAAGAAACCCTTGGTGCAGCCCGTAGTGTTGCCCGCACCGCACAGTACTGCTCGCAGCAAAGATCCTGCTACATACCGCATCACTTTGCCCCGAAGTGCACTCCTTCTTTCCTGCGCTGCACAACTTGTTCTTATAAACAACTCATCATTTACTGTGGAAACCTGATTCCGCAGTACCCCATAAAGATAAAACTCAGGTGAGACCTCAACCTGCTCGTAGGTTGTTGCCAAAAGGGCCGATGCGAAGGGGTTTTGTTGGTCAAAGGGAGAACCGCAAAGAACCTGGGTCTAATTGGAAACCTCTGGGTCAGTTTAAGCCAACAAGAACCTAGGTTAAATTATCACTCACGCATCACTACACTAATCCAAATCTAAACGAATAATAGAATTCGACCATCATACATTAATGGTGCATGCTAAGTTAATTATACAACCTTAAAACTTAACTCTACCACAATTCTAACTATTTAAATATCAGATAGTGGTTACACTGGCCCTTCCAATTTCACATTACATTTTTTTTAAATGTATACAGATCGCTTCTCTTGAAATCCCTATAAACTTAGCAATGGTCAAATCACAAATAATTGTTACACTATTCCTTTCAAATTCACATTACATTATTAAAGGATATACATATCACATATTTTGAAATCCCTGCAGAATTATAAAAATCAGATTAGCAATGATCCTGCAATTATAATAAGAAATACAGATCGTATCTATCAAAATCTTGCAGGTATATAAAATAAAATTGGATTAGTAATGATTTATAGAGATCGCAATTTATAATATACACGGATCACATCTACAAAATTCTTGCAAACCTATAGAAATCGGGTAAGGAATGATCCTTCTGTTGTAATAAGAGATACAGTTCAATCTATCAAGATATTGCAGGCATATAACATAAAATAGAGTTAGTAATGATTATACATAACACAATTATGATATACATCATTTCCATCTATCAAGACCTTTAAGTATAAAAGATAATCGGATTAGTTATGATTTATACATATCTAACTTTTTATATTACTGCAAACCTATAAGGATCAAATTCATAATAATCCTTCAGTTGTAACAGACGAAATACATATAGGTCCACCCAGCTGAGACCCACTACCTTAGGGATCCTTGGTCCGGGTGTATGCCAATTTGGAAAAATGAATCTTAGAATTGTTCGGATTCGAGCAAGAAGGATTTACAGTTATATATATATATATAAAGAAATTACCAATCGGTTTAGGCATCATTCTAGATGGTGATGATTTCTATGTCGATTACATGGTATAAACATATCAACACTACAAAATTAGTCTCCAGATTCCTTCAGTATGTGTATAAAAAGAATTTAATAACGAGGAAAAGAATCTGCAGTCATATGAACTAAGCTTTCAAATCTAGGTTAATAGCCATTTGTATAGGTTTTATGGATTGTTTATGTATGAATATCAACACAACAACAGTAATATTCGGATCCATTTTCTGTGTATGTACTCTCACATAGGAATAAATAAACTTTCAACACTGAGCTAATAGCCACTCATGCTAATCTATGGATCGATTAGGTATACATCCACACTATGGCAGAAATCTCAGAATTCATTTTAATATATAAAATTCACAAGGTAAGTAAACTCTCTGTTATACATCGACGTTCTTTAGTATATGGTTTATATCATAAATATACTCTCAGATATACATCGGCATCATATATATATTTTACACAGTAAATAAGTCCTCTGATCTACATCGACTTTCCTTAGTATATGATTTATCTAGCATATATACTCTCAGGTAAACATCGGTATTCTTTTAAAATATATTTAATTTACACAATAAGTAGACTTTGTGATCTACATCGGCGTTATTTAGTATATGATTTATCTAGTAGGTATATTCTCATACATACATCGGCATCATATATATAATCAGCACAGTAAGCAAACTCTACAATCTACATCGACATTCTTTTAACATATATTTAATTTACACCTTAAGCAAACTCTCCAATCTACATCGACGTTCATGTTGGTTTATAGATCAAATATATCTTTGCATACTACCACTACAACATAAGTCATTTCCAGATTCCTTATAACATATAAATTTACACACTAAATAATTCACAGACCTATATCGGCATTTGTAATCATTTATAGATCGAATAAGTATATACATATAACAATAGCGGAATTATTCTCCAAATTCTTTATGATCTATAAATTTACACTGTCAAAATTCTTAGCTCGATAACGGAAATTGTAATGGTTTAGAGATCAAATAATATATTTGTATCACTATGGAGGAAGTAATTTCCAGATTCTTCATGATATATAAATTTACACATCATCTCTAAAATTTTAATTCGCCCAATTGAGGAAATTCCCTCATACCAAGTATAATCAACAAACCACTATTTTCTACTTAATTACAAAAAAAATAATAATAGTATTGGATGTCGAATAGAACCTGTTGAAGCGTAGCTCTAGTCGTTGACGAAGACCTCAAATGATTGTCATCAATACAATGATCGAAATTCCGAATGCTCAACTGACCCCTCGGTTGACCTCCATACCAATTCCTGGAATACTTTTCTTCATCCCGAATCCCCAAGCAATGGGGCCATATAGCTCACACACAAAAACTGATGATCGAGAAGTGAGTTTCCCCCTCTCCAAGATCCTTTGCCAAACTCCCAATATAATAAAATCAATGTCTCTTTAACATTACGATAACCATCCAGCGATAGGGTGTCCTTACCTTTCCTCTTTCCTTCCTTAAATAGGAAAATTTTCTACGACACATGTCGCTTCATGCAAAAATTCTTAATTTTCTAATTATTTAAATATAATTATCTCACCCAACCATGTGTCTAATTCCTAAGAGAGTGCACCTACATTCCTAGATTTACTCAAGTATGTCCCCTGATGCTCCAATCTAAGTTTCTATTTTTGTGGGTGCAAGTGGAGTTGGTTAAGTGATAATGTGTACTCTACCATTTTCTCTTAAAACAATTATTCTCCATTATTTAAATACTAATATTCATTTCATGCGCAAATAGCCTAAATGCAACTTATATGTTTAATGCATAATTATTCATCATTAGTTTCTGTTTTGGTTCTAGGTACCACATCGTCGGGTCCTTTCGACCATCAATCTCTTTTTGTCATCTAGGTACCACATCATCAAGTCCTTTCGTTAATGCTTCTTCATTTCATCTGATTTGCGGGAACTTCATGTAGTGATTTAGGATTCGTTACCTTCAATCCTTCGTCTACACTCCTAGCAATACTAATGGCACTGAGGAGTAAGTTTGTTCTTACCACGTGCCCCTCAACTTCGTACGTGACCAATTCCATCATGGTCCACTTTGCACAACTTCACACTTCCCCAAGTAAGCAAATAAGGGATTTTTAACTCGTGTGTGGATTCCGTAGGAATTTGACGCCGCTGTCTTTCTTCCGTGTGTGATTTATTCGTACTCTACGACCCATTTATTTCCTTTGTGAGTCAGTTGGTTATGATAATTTCCTGTTGTTGCACATATTCTCAAAGTACCCAGTAGTAGTACTGCTCATCATAACTCATCATATACATCATGTAAATCAATCCATAATCATAATCATGTTTTGTAACTCATGTTTTTTAACTCTGCTAATCATTAAGCAATGCATGCAATTCATTCATTCACATCATATATTTCATAAAATAGCTAATAGTTAAGCATAGCATGCATTCATTCATCAATTTAAGTAAAATATCCATTTCTACAAGTGTCATTCATTTCATTGTTTTTCGTTTATCATTTTGTCGTCATACACATCATCATGTGTTTCTCAATTATTCAAACATAAATATTCAAAGGGTCATTTTATTAAAGTTTTATTCAGCCTGGTCACTTGACAAGTGCCCTCAAAGTCTACATCAGTCTAGGGGCATTACATGTTCCAAGAACTTTCTACAATTTGTTATCGGTTTATCAAGTCACTCATTCTAGTGAAGGTAAGTCTATAACGTTTACACCTCCAAGTTGTAATCAAGGATTTTAAAGATCCTGAGCATTTCCTAGTGACTAGAATTATTGATGATATTACCAAGTTGTACAAATTTAACAATTTTGGGTCTTCACCTTTTCCCTCGGTTTTAGTTGCTCATAGCGATGACTTGAGCAAACTTTGACATTAGAGATTTAGTCACTTAAATTATCACTCATTGCAACAACTATGTAAAGAAAAAATGATGACGGGTCTTTCGATGGTATTTGTTCCAGTTATGTACTCAGAAAATATCATTAGGAAAGTTTTAACAAATGTGCCTCCTGGAATGCCTCGACTCCCTTCTAGCTTATGCATATTGACTTGTGCAGTCCTCTTCCATTTGCTTCCTTTTCTGGTTTCAAATATTTCTTAACTTTAATTGATGATTACTCTAGATGCACTTGGGTTTATTTCCTAAAAATTAAGAGCGAAGTATTTGGTTCTTGTCCTACAAGGCCATTGTTGAGAAATAATTTGGTAATCAAATTCATAAGTTAAGATATGATAATGGGGGAGAATATGTTAACAACAAGTTCACTACTTTATGCATTGAACATGGAATCCAACAACAACACATTGTTCCATATACACCACAACAAAATGGTGTAGCTAAGCGGAAGAACTGTACCTTAAAAGAAATGGCTAATTGTGTGTTGCAAGCTAAGGGACTAAGTCTTCAATATTGGGCCAAAACCATAAATTGTGTAAATTGCATAGTTAATTGCATCCCCACTAAAGCTTTACAAGGTATCACACTAGAAGAAGCATGGATTAAAATTAAACCAGATGTAAGTCACTTTCGTTTGTTTTGGTATTGAAGCATGGCCTCATATTCCCAATGAAAAATGGAAATCATTGCAGCCTAAAAGTGAAAAGTGAAAATTTGTTGGATACACTGAAGATGTAAAAGGTTATAGACTTCTTTAGCCACATTCTCATGATATAATTATTAGAAGAGATGTTAAATTTGATGAAACTATATCGACTTGTGATCCTAGTTCAGTATCTTTCCCATCTATGGCCCGTTAGCCAGCTTTGATGCTTGTTCCATCTTCTATTCCCAACTTCCTTGATAGTGTTCCTACTCCATCTTTTGATGATTATAGTGAGGATGAAAATCCACCTGTGCCTGCTCATTTTCCTCCAATTGCACCAATACAACCACTTCCTTGAAGGATGGTTCAACATGCGAAGTGGTTGCTGATATTTTCGGTGATCCCAAAGATCACCGCCGAACTCATTCTCAGTTCCAGCGATCCACCTATCTTTTGGCTCAAGTTTCAAAGAATCGTGATCTAGAGACATTTGCAAAAGTTGCAAGGAATTCAGATTGGGATGCAACTAAGGATGAAGAATATCATTCATTAATGGTGAATGATACTTTGGATCTTGTACCTCTTTCAAAAGGAAGAAACTTTTCAGATGTAAATGGGTCTACATAACTAAGTATGCATTAGATGGAAGTGTTGAAAGACTTAAAGCAAGGTTAGTTTCCAAATGATTTTCTGAAGTTGCAGGAATTGACTACAATGAAACCTTTTACCTTGTTTCCAAAATGAACTCCATCCACCTTGTCCTTCCCCTTGTAGCAATACATAAATGGGAAGTCCATCAAATGGGTGTCAAATCCTCCTTCTTGCATGGGGATTTGGAGGAATAAATTTACATAGAACAATATACTAGGTATTTTTATAATTACTCTAGCCTTTTTTGTCAACTTAAGAAATCCTTATATGGCCTTAAGAAATCTCCTCAAGATTGGTATGCCAAGATGGATAACATTCTCCTTGACATTAGTTTTTCTAGATGTCATTTTGACCCCAATGTCTATACCAAGAAAGTAGGAACCCATCTCATCATCCTTAGTTTTTACGTTAATGACCTTATTCTTTCTGGCAGTGACCATAAACTTTTAAACCATATGAAAAATAGTCTTAAGAAGAAATTTGAAATGACAGACTCAACACATTTGCATTATTTTCTTAGATTTCAAGTCTTGCAAACCAAAGAAGTAATTTTTCTTTCTCAGTCTAAGTATGCATGTGATCTTCTTCATCGTTTTCACATGGAATATTGTAAATCAACCCCATCTCCCTCCCAATCTTGATTCAAACTTTCAACCACTTGCACTTCACTAGAACTAGATTCCACTCTATATCGTCAGCTTGTTGGCAGTCTCTTATACTTGACTCATACTTGTCTTGATATTTCCTTTGTTGTTGGTCTTATTGCTCGTTATATGCAAACATCCCATGAATTCCATTGGAAAGCAACAAAAAGGATACTTCCATATATTCAAGGTATAGTTCAGTTTGGGATTCATTACAATTCAGGGGGGACTCCTTTATTAGTTGGTTTCACTGATTTAGATTGGGTCGGGAATCATGATGATCAGAAGTCTACTGCAGGTTATGTTTTCAGTCTTGGTTTTGGACCTATCACTTGGGATTGTAAGAAACAACAATCTCTTGATCTTTCTTCAATAGAAGTAGAGTATTGAGCCACAGTTAATGCCAATCAGGAAGTAGCGTGACTTTGATAGATCCTTTCAAAGTTTGGATTCAAGCAACAACATATGACTCCCCTTTGGTGGAACATTCAAAGTGCTGTCAAGCTCACCAAAGATATAGTTAAAAACCAGTTCAATAAATACATTGAGCTACACATGCACTTCATCATAAAGCATGTTCATGATCGCATTCTCAAAGTGCTATTTTTCCTTGTAGATGATCAAGTTGCATGAATCTTCACAAAGTCTCTTACAGAAGTGAAGTTTTCTAATCTTCAATCTATGTTAGGAGTTCAAGAATTTGTCATTAAAGGGGAATAGACTCTAATTCCTCCTTCCTGCTCCTATAGTGTCACTTATGTAAATCCTTCAATACTTTCCAAAGTTGTTCTTAAGGGGGGATGTTAGGATAATTAGACACTTAGGGGTTAGTTAATATCAACTTGTTATATAATATCTCTGTTAGGTAAAGTGTGTTTCTTTAGTATGCATTTGTACACATGTAATATGACAGTCATGATATGTTATTGACATAGAGTGAGTTGATGTTTCATCTTCTTCTTGATCTTAACAACCATTGATTCATGGCTTAACACCTGATTGGTCCATGATCTTTATTTAAAGGGCATGGAGGGTCATTTGCTAGTTGATTGATTATGAGAAGCTCATTTGTAGTATTCTATTCTTTTACATAATAATATTGCTTCAAGTAGTTATTTGGGAGTGGTCGTGGAGTGTTTCCCTCTTCAAGGGTTTAAACTACATAAAAACATCTATGTGTTAATCTGTGATCTATTTGAGTGAGCATCTACTCAAGGTGTTTGATCTTTTTGAAGTATCTTGTGATAGTTGAACAAATAGTTCATTTAAACAACTTACCTTGAAATTAACACTTGACTAACATTCATTGACATTAATGTTTTAGACTAAGTTAGTGCAATTGGGAGAATGTAGGTAAGGAAGTTGAATCTATATTATGGAACACAACACCATAAGGCTATAATGATTCACCAAGATATTGTAGCTCATCATTCCCTAGTTGGTTAAAAAATGTTGGTAAATGGACATGCTCATAGTTAGTCTTAAGGACATCTACTTTTTCAACAAGGGGTTGGACCTAGGAACGTCTTCATCAGAAGGTTCAATGTTGTTGCCTCTTTAATTTCATCCTCTATATGATTAACATATGCCAAAAATGATCATATTTCCTCATCCAACTAGTAGTTACATGATGTATATATGTGTTTGAGGTGGACTTCATGTTGGAATAGAAATGAATCATGGTGAGCCCCTAAGCTTTGCTTATCAAATAGACTTGTGAGTTTCTTTTGTTTATCTATTGTTGTAGAAAATGAGGGCACCTCTACTAAATGCCTATGATTTCATTATCATAAATTGGCAGAAAAATTAATGCCACCAATTTTGATTAGAATTGAAGTAGTGAATGTTGAATGCCTCTATTTCACCATGTCTAACCTTCTCTAATTTCTTGAAATGTTTCAAGAGGCGTATTTTTTTCTAAAATATCTTCTTACTTGATTGCATAAGTTTCCTATTATCCCAAGGATTGATGTTGATAACTTGTGAACATGCTCCTTCAATGATGCACTAAATGATATAGAATTATTTACATTAAGAATATTTTGGACATTAGTGATGCAAATCCATGAGTAAATTAGTGCTAAAGGTGGTGACAAAGCCCATCATGATAAATATAGTGGTGTTGCAATCATTGTAGAAGCTCAAAAATATGAAATATTGTTGTGGAGGAAGTTCAAAGTGGGCATGATTTTATTTAATATTAATGCATTGGGTTAAGAAAACAATTATAGATTTAAACATTTTTAAGTAGATATAAAAATGAGAAATAAGATAAATAATTTTAGATATATTGGATCTTTCGTTGAATGTTTAGGCCACAATGATCATTCTTATTTTATTAAGTTTCTTTATTTACATAATTAAAAATAATTTAAACTAATTTATTAATTTTAAATTTTATAACATGATTTACCAAAAATTAATCTAAATCTTGCTTTTGTGGATATAGTTTAGTTTTTTTATAATTTATTAAAATATTCTCGAAATATTAAATAAACAAGGTTGCATGGCAGCTTATACCTGCCGTAGAAGCATTGATTTTTTGATGCATCAAAAGAAAATAGTTAAAAATAATGCAACTAGCATGTATTACCATCAAATGATTACCATGTAAAAATAAAGTAATTCTATTATTTATTAGAGTTTCAAAAAGCCAAATTGTATTGCAGAATTTGCTTTGAATCAAATAGATTCAATGATTTTTAAATATTGTTTTGATAATTTATTCATGCTATTAGTCCACACGGGCTTACGAGCGAATGGAGTAGGTGACCATTGGCATAAGCAGGTCCTCTTTCAAAGCAGGAAGGTGCTACGTGTTATGAAGTTGTTGGATTAAGGAAGAACTTAACTTTAGACTAAGTAGTGCTAAATATAGAAGATTCATCAAGCAAGTGGGGTTTGAAAGCGCCTGCCTCCAATGACTAAGTTTTTTCAGGTTCAGAATGAAAAGGTGGTAAATAGAAAAGGTGAATAGTTGCATTAAGGTTATTATGGAATAGTTCCTCGGTCGTAATGAGCAATTCAACAGTTATTACAAGGGGCCACTAGTATTACGTATAAGTGAGTGAAAATATTATTGATTTTTATTTGTCGTCAAGGATATATCACTCCAGCTTTAATCCTTAGTGATAAAACACTTATTCAGATAATGCATATTATACTTGTATCATGTAACAAGTGTATGATTCAGCAGAAAAATAGTATTTTATAATCATCTATAGGCGTGCTACTACTGACTCCAAATTACTATTATTACAAGACCTTAGAGTGATAAGCTTACCAACTCTGCTGCTTTCTTGCAATATGAAACACATACGTAATTGTTAATCTGACATAAATCAATGGTAAAAGCTTATTAATTATTATCAGTATAACCTAATATATACTCTCTGCCATCTTTGTATCCATAATAAGAATTACCATGTTAATACGACCCTTTGGCACTTAATCCTTGCTACTTAGTCATGTAGGGTACCCCATGCAAGCGCTTAAAAGATATACACCATATGACCATCGGATGTGTCTGTGGTGGGAGGAGGCATCCTTGTAAATGATACAACTACAGCTTAGCATAAAAATGACCACCAACACCACTAACACGTTTAATCCTGCATGCATACTGGGATAAAAACGACCGCCAACTTGCAACCTACTCAAGTCACCACTAACACGTTTAATCCTGCATGCATACTGGGATTATGTGTGTGTGTTGTATTATGTTTAACAAAAGATGAGAAATGAGACAATAAGTGTCCTAAGTGGAAAGTTATTAGCTGAGGAAATATGAAAAAAAATAGGTTTGATGATAAGTAGTTACACTTTACCAATTACACCCCTAAAATCTGTAGGAATATTTGCAGCCATGCCTGAACCTCGTCCTTTATGAATGGCACTGCCAGGCTCAGACATCTACTCGACGAGCACCCAAGTGTAGGCAAGAGCACTCCCTGCGTAGAACCTACATCTTCAAGACAATACACCAATGCAACCCAACACAAGAGGATAGAATGGAAGCTTGCAGTGTGCACCATAGGCAGTCCATGGCTGGGTGATGACAAAATTGTGCCTGCAGATGCAAAGACCTAAAGAATCATGTTATCAAACATGTGCAAGTTCTTTTATCATGGCTAGTGAGGTCGCAAATAGCACATGGAAGTATATCCGAGTAGGCACAGTGGTTGGGGTGGTCCAGGTATCTTACATAACCAACGGTTTTAACCCACTAGATGAAGCAATAAAATCTAAAGTAGTTATATTGGTTCCTTTCAATATTTTTATTTTTTGTTTGCTCCGCATCTTCTGGTTTATCGAATAAGAACATCCCATAAAAATAGCTCCAGGATAGAAACCCATTTAACTGTAACGAAGGCCTTCTCATCTCATCGGTCGGGCTTAAAGTGCAAGGTTATAGTGGTTTGTTGTTCGGGCTAATTATTGTCATTTGTTTTATTCTACAGGGTGGCTTTGACAATATTTGCAGCGGCAAAGACAAAATTGAGACTCCTTAAATAGGTATGTATCAATAACTAGCATCTACTACACATACAAAAATAATATGCATAACGTTATTGAATCAGTTTTTTAAATTGGATCTGGGCCAGTAAGTCTGTCCTGTGAAGGCTGCTGATAGTATTTAGTATTCATTGTAGCTATTGTATTTTAAAGAGCCAAAACTTTCAAAAAAAGTTTCTACAAAATTATGCAAGAAATTGTTTGGGTTCAAAATAAATAATAAATGGTTTGCATAAACATGTTTGGGTTCAAAATAAATAATAAATGGTTTGCATAAATATGCATGAGCAGATGCAGATTTTTGAACGTAGTATCTTACTTGCACACCTGATTCGACTTGAGAAATACAGTGTGATCCTCTTTGCACTGGGAGAAATACCTAGCTATAGTAGCAATGCATATGCTCGTCGCTCATGCTTCACATGGTGAGAAATTTGATTTGTTAACATCAGTTGTACACAGAATAACATAACTTAATTTAATGCTTATATCATGGATTGAATGTTTTCCTATTCTCTATATCTAGGTCGCACAACCTGGAGAAAGACATCTTATGGTTTGGATCTTGGGTTAACTCTTCAGCCATTGCCCATAATTTTGTTCAGTTTTCCTAAGCGAGTCTGGGGTAAGGCAAAAACACCGCCGCAATGTGAACAGGTTTGGAAGAAGTACCAAGAACGGAATTCATCATAAGAAATGTTTCAGTCAATGCATATTGTTTTTATGAAAGATGAGTTCGAAAAAAGTTGATGTAAATGCCTTACAATGATGGCCTGTTTATCACACTTGGTCGTCTAGAGTTTATGATGCAGTCATTTAGACATCGTTATAGAACGCACCCAAGATTTGTTTGAAGACAAGCATGGATATTTGGCTCAAATACGAGCAAGATGAGAAGCCAGAGCACGCCAAAGTTGAAGAATTGGACAGGAGGCCTACCAGCCTACACCATTAACTAGCCTTCCATATAGCAAAAGATAACCAAACTACTACACTAAAGGTATGGATTAGATTAGAATTCTTGTAAAATTAGATATAGCTCTCTCTCTATTAGAATAGAGAATAAAAAATAGTACCTGGAAGGCTAAATTTTTTTCCCATGCTAGATAATTGCATCTCCAGATGCACATAATGGCGTTGCTCTCAGGCTGGCAATTTATAGTCAGCGACTTCTGATATCTGCCTGTTAATGGTAAGCACTCGCATTGTAAATTGATATCCTGAGAGCAAGGCTATTACTGCTTGAAGTTATGACTTTTATCCCAAACGCATTAGGCCCTGGTGCTTAAGAATCCATGTTTGTGCTTTGCATCACAGAGAATACAATAATATGCAATATGCAATGATGCAATGGAGGAGTATATCATTCCGACGGAAGCGGTGGATACCATGGCGGCAGTGGATACCATGGCGGTGGAGACCATGTCAAGTGGTAGTGGCATGTGACAGAGGAGATGGCATGAAGATCAGGACTATGGCTGCCATTGCGGTGCGGTGGCGATGGCTGCATGAATACAGGTGGTGGTGGTGTTGTCAACCAGGGTGACCTTAATTCAATGCAAAGCAGTTAGGCGATGGAGGAGGGCACAAGGAGGTCAGAGAGTGCATTAAACACCTTTTCTAACTCCAATATTTACGCGGTCGCTTAACTCCAATATTTATGCCGTAGTTTGGGCAATAACACCTTCATCCTATTAGCCAATCACGTCACAGTTAAATGATATTTAATATTTCATAAAAATAAAAATTATACAAGGTAAAACTATGGAAAATTGTGATAGATGTTTGGTCAAAGCACAAACTAATAGTGAGTTGACCAAATATCGATTACAAGATATACATGCCTCCCGGCAGGTATAATAAATTTACTTTACCATGGAATCTGATTTTTCTAGTCACTTTTATTTATTCATCAGACAGAGTTTAGAATTAATAAATCATTATCATTAAAATCTGTTATTCTATAAAAGTTCCTTCCTACACAGGATTAATAGGATCACAACAAATACCCATATAATCATATTACTCACATTTCCACACATACTAATCTACATAATTATATCCTTAAACTTGACTATCACATCACGTAAACGTTACAGTAAATAATGCAACTAGTGAAGTTCATAACCAGTACTTTTCCAAATAAGATCATCTTTATAAATATAAATACAGTTTTCATTCAAAACTTTGCCATGGAATTACCTTTGCTTTTGCGGAGCTTCTCCCCTACTCCCTCACCCAACTTTAGATTGGGACATTCAGATAAATCAAGCCACTTCAATGACATGAAATCTTCAACACCGGCAATCTCTTTAACTTCAGAACGCTGAACAATATCTAGTCGTGACATTAAATCTTCAACACCGACAAGCTCTTCTAGCTCAGAACACTTAACAATATCTAGTCGTCGGAGCTTGGTCAACTTGGCCAACCTTCCTATCCTCTTCAACTTCCTACAATCATATACATCTAACGCTTCCAAAGATGCCAATGTTTCAATACTGGATAGTTCTACCAATTCTCCGCACCATTTAATGTTCAACTTTTGAAGTTTTGCAAGATCAGAAAGCCCTTCTATTTTCTCCAGTTTAGCACAACTAGTCAATTCCAGTTTGATGAGTGCATTGGGCAATGTTCCAACTTTCACCAGATTGTCACAAGACCTGATGAGGAGCTGTTGGAGGTTGGGGCAAAAACCTTCAGCAAACGATACCTCTGATATTTCTGTTTTGTATAGTTCTAAGTGTCGGAGCTGCAAAAGCTTTGACATGTCAACGGAAGACCCCAGATTACTTAATGTTCTTTCCCCTCTCGACTGTATTGATGATGATGTTTCTGGTTCTCCACTATCATTTTCAAATGGCAGTGCGCTAAATACACACTCATTGACTGTCAACTTAGTCAACTCATTCAACAGATTATCTGAAATTGGCAAACATCTGAATTCCTTGTAATTACGGCCCCGACGGAGCTTCAATTCCTTGAAGTCTCTTCCCAGCGGAGACGGCACCATTTCCAGGAAAGAGCAAGATAACTTTTCTAGGGATCGTTGAAGGGCGACTTGGGGAGGCAATTCCTCAATTTTCATACACTTGTTAAGATTTATGTACTCAAGCGTTCTGATATTTCCAAGTGTTTTGCTGGAGATGGTTAAATTATTGCAGCGGCTTAAATCGAGATATTTAAGCCTGATTAAATCCCTGAAGGAATCTGGAAGCCTCTCCAGATTTTCTGACCGAGACAGATTGATGTGTTCCAGGTTTGTTAAATTACCGAAGGAATCTGGCAGTGACTTAATTTTTGAGTAGTTTGTCAACTCGAAGCGTTTCAACGACTGCAGCCGACAAAATTCATCAGGCAAAGTTTTGAGATTACCCGTCGACGAGCATTTGAGGATAATCAGTTCCAGGTGCTTCAGCTGCCCTATGGACTTCGGTAGCTTTGAAAGGGGTGAATCTATAACCAACTCTCGCAACTCCAACGGTGCCTGCAAAAATGTTTATGGATTCATCTAAAAGAATATGCTGGAGACCCTGTGTTGCTAAATCAATAGCGAATGAACATACAGACTTTAACACAATAAATTTCCATGAAAAAATTCGTAATTTTAAAAGATTATAATAAACCAATAAAAAGAAAGATAGTCATTTCATTTATATATCTTTGTACACCTTAGAAAGTTGTACACTCTATATTTTAAATTTATTAAAATAATTTAAATGAAAGATAGTATTAAAAAATTTCATTTATACATAATTTTAAAAGTTTTTAAAAAAAAATATTATATATATATATATATAATTTAAAAAAAAAAACTTATATATATAGTTTTGAAGTATTAATTTTTTTATTTCTATAGTTTAGAATGCATTAAATAATGAAAAATAAAATAAAATTTTCTTAAGTTAAATGTTTGTAAAAAACATATAAATATTATCACTCCATTCAAACCAGGTGATATGAGTTGAAACTACACGTACATCAAATCTTGCTTTGAATATTTATATAGGTAAAATCAAATCATATTTGGAAGTTTTCTGTGGTTGCACTTGCGATATTGTTGCAGGGTTTACACTAGAGTCAGTGTGATAACTCGTTGTCTGAATCCTTCAGGTCTGGGAAATGGGAATGTCGAATGTATGTAAAGTTTTTTTTAGCTCGAGGGGAATCGGTAACTTGTCAAACTTGCCTGGGCCAGACCCAGGTTCAAATCCGCTGCTGCTACTATAACCCTTAAGGTATAAACCGGCAGCCCGCAAGCCAGGATATACTAGCAACTTGTGATTCAGCAAGGACCGAGACGTCCCGATTCCAATCCCGACAAGGGGCGGTAGCCTATCCAGAGAGCGCCTATCCTTTGAGCCTTATCACAAAGAGCCAATTCTGAAGCCATATAAAGTCTGGAAAGGTCAAGGTCAGGCAAAGTCATGAAACGTACGGTCCATGTAACAGCGCTTGACTAGACGGAACGAGAAGGACGAACAGGGCAGGGCAGGGCAGGATGGACAAGTACGAGCACTTGACGGTAAGAGCACATGATTAAAGTGGGTTTCACCCTGTAAATGTCAATGTTTGGCATTGTGGTATAAGAAGACATTATTTCAGTCCAAACAAGTTTTACAATTTGAAGGAAAAAACAAAACAGATCTGTAAAAATATAAAAATTAACATGACTACCTGAGATTCATCTTTCCACAGCTTTTTCAAATTTTCCCCCTGTATATATAACATTCTTAAATTCTTTATCGGAATCATGGAAGGTATAGAGCAGTCCAGACAGTTCTCCCAACGGAGATATCTTAGTTGTGGAAACTTCCCAGCGCTGAATACCCTTTCAACAAAACCACCTTGAGCCGTAAACACCCGTTTGACAAAATCACCTTGAGCCCTAAGAAACTGCAACCTGCTTAGGTCGCAGCTGCCCGCAACGTTTTTGAAA
Organism: Larix kaempferi; assembly: GCA_027924585.1. Lineage (NCBI taxonomy): Eukaryota > Viridiplantae > Streptophyta > Pinopsida > Pinales > Pinaceae > Larix > Larix kaempferi. Next base: position 334,942 of record BSBM01000260.1, on the reverse strand, counting down.
AATTGCTCGGAGCCATTTCCGTGAACCAAGTTAATTGCACGCACCTGAATTGTTCACTAGAGCTATTAGAAACAAGATTCATACTTGCAAAGTTCTAAGAATTCAAAACTTTAGAGACAATTTTGATAAAACAACTAGGAATGGGCTAAACTCTGGACCGAATGCACTTTTACTGGGGATTTTCACCGGAATCCGGTGAATGGGAAATTGTTGAAATTGCAATTTGGGTTGTTTGAATTGCAATTTTGGTTGCAGGAATGGCTTCAGCGACCTCGATTAACCCTGCGGCACCCGATTATGCAATTCTAGCAACCCAAAACTGTCATTTAAACAATTTCAGCCGGATTTTCGCCGGAAAAATCGCCAGATTCTTAGTGCATTGGGTCTAGAGTTTAGCTTACTTGGTCAAGTGCTTCAAAATACGTACAGGCGATCGGCCGGAAAGATTCCGAATAAAGTTGTCAGTTGGGCACCAACATCGAAGCTCACGTCCGGGAGGTTCCTTCTCTGCCAGATATCTGCCCAGGTCTCTAACGTGGTCGTGCATTCTTATACAGTTTTTGTTGTCAACCTCCACCAGGCATCTGTTTTCCAACTTCCAAAGGCCCAGCCATCCTTCCCAGCCGAATCCGTCCCATATTCTTATGGTAGTATCCCTGTCTTCTCCTATAAAGAAGCAGGCAATGTCTAAAAATATATGTTTCTCCTCTTCATCGAGACCGTCGTAGCTAATTCTAAGTCTGCCTTGGATATCGTCCGGAAGTATTCTCTGGATCTTCCGCAATTGCGCTTCCCAGTGGTTCAAATCCTGTTTTAGACGAAGAAGCAAGCCAATTACTTGAAGAGATAACGGCAATCCATGGCAGGCATTTAAAAATGCTTCAACCAGCTCTTCAAATCCTTTAACAGGATAAGGCTGGTCGAAAGCACGGGAGCAGAATAGCTCTCGGGACTGATGTCGATGAAGGCCTTCCAGTTTGTAAATAGATGTTTCTATAATTCCGAAACTCGTAAGAACATCCTTATTCCGAGATGTAATTAAAATTAAGCTACCGAAATCAAGGGCATCCTGTAGCGGAAGAAGTAATGCATCCAGCTGTTGATCAACATGATCCACATCATCTACTAATATGAGAGCCTTAGGGCGACAATATGAGACACGCCTTCTCAGCTCCTCTACACCAGCAGCAGTGCTGTTTATTGGCACATTGGATCCGGTCAAGTCTTTAAGAAGAATAGTCTCCAGCGAATTTAAAGATCCGCAAGCTGCATTTTGCCTGACATCAGGTAAAAAGCAAGATCGATCATATTTTGATCTCTCACGGTTGAAGAATTCTTTTGCTAGGGTCGTTTTTCCGACCCCTCCAAGACCCACAATTCCCACAACTCTAGTTGTCTCCCTACTGTGCTGAGGCATTAAGACTGTTCTTTCGAAATCTTCTATTTTGTCATCCAAACCCGTGGGATATTTGGAGACATTGAGGTGTGCTTTGGGAAGCTTTTCCAACACCCGTTTCACGACTTTATCAAGCAGTTGCATATCGTAACTGTATCATTTGCAGAATAAAATAACTCATAAGAAACGTCTACATATAGATTTTATAAATTAAGACAAACCCATCATCTAAAAAGAAGTAGAAGTAGTGGTCCTTACCTGTTACACGCCTCCGCTTCCACCTCGAAACCCATAATATTTGAAGCCTCATGAAGAGCGTCCCTCCATTCCTTAACAGTCTCGGGGTCGTATCTCGGGTTCTCGGATTTCATTGCTTTCTTCTTTTCTACAAGGTCCAGATGTCGACCATACTCTCCGAGCGCATACCGAAGCTCTGACGGCTTCACACCGTAGAAGATCGGAATAATAGGTTTCCCCGATTCGAACATCAGCAGGAGTTCATTAAGACACCAAGTTGACTCTGCATAATTGGTGGAGAAAATTGCTATATGTACGGCGGCTGATCGAATAGCGCCTTTTAAATGAGAAGGTATGTCGTCTCCCTCCTGCAGCTCCTTCTTATCAAGAAAGACTCGCATACCAAAGCCAGTAAGGCGTTCGTGGAGATGGGTTGCTAAAGATTCCTTAACATCGCTACCACGATGATTTAGAAAAGCATCATAGTAGTCGCTGGTGGCAGATGCAGATTTAGCAATGGGGTTGGAAGAAGCCATTGGAGCAACAAAGAAGATAGGGAAAAAACTAAGAAGCGATGCGTACCAGGCGCTTGACTCTATATCTAGGTATATTTATAATGAAATATACGAATTCATTAAATTGTCACTTCAATAAAAATATAATTTTCAATGATTTAAGCGAAAGCCCCCGGAAGGTGCGGTTGACACTTTACCCCTGGGCCCTATCCGACGCAAAGACAGAAGACACGAACACCAGTCATATTATGATTCCTTTCTTCCTTCTTGCAGAAGCTTCCATATTCATCACCTATGGATGGGTCATGTAACCAAATTTTATTCTTTTATAATAATGACATAGATTTTGAGATTGACAACTTTTTTCAGGATTTGATGTGTATAAATTGCGTTCAGTTCAGCAATGAGTGGGCATTAGTTTGGCCTTTGACTATTTAAATTTTAGCAATCTCTAATCTTTTGAGAGAGTAAAACTTAAATATTTATTTTTCTATAATAAAATTGGACAATAAGTTTGAGCTCTTATTGTCCAATTGGAAATGTGAAAATTCCAGACGAGCACTCTAATCTGTCCAGTTAACCTTAACTGTTATGTCGACTATTTGTTTTTTCATTCACCTTCTTTCTTTATATTGTATACAAACATTGATTGATTTATTCTTCAATGCATGTGAGTGGTTCATTCCAATTCTATGCAAATAAATGAAAACAAGAGTTAGTTGCGATGGCCATGGCATGCCATGGGTACATAGTGTTTGTATGCCAAAGGGCCACCATGGCAATCGATCACTGGTTAGTCCTTTCCAAAATATGCTTTTAATTTCTCTATTTTGTGATTTTTTTAACTGATCTAATGCATGCCTATTAGAACATGCCTCTCGTGACCAACAACCCTAATGTCGTCCCTTGGTTGCTCTTGATTAACTACACTTGCACTTGAAATGAAACTTGTAAAAGGAAAGCATATTTGTTGATGTCACTACCTTAGCACTTGGAAGCCCAACAATTATGTTCAAAGAAATCACAAATAGAAGGAAGAAGTTACACTTTAACTTAATATATCATATTCTAAACATTCTATTGTTTTAGAGTTCAAGGCATCATTAGTCCATGTCTTTGTTATATACGAGTATCCACTGCAAATCGCATCCACAGAGGCAAGGGAAGCATAGAGATGCATGCCGATAAAGAGGGCCTTCAAAGGCCAAAATTAATCCACCAAGTGATCACCGTCATTGGAGGTGTAGGCCAGATTTTGGATGCACGTGAGGAGGAAACGCGCTAACGGCCAGAGGCGTAGGCCAGATTTTGGATGCACGTGAGGAGGAAACGCGCTAACGGCCAGGATGAGCAGATTTAACACACGCCAATGGTCCAGATTAAATATGGAAAAATGCACAAGTTTTTAATTTTGACATTTATATGGTCTCCTAAAAGCTTTATGACAAATAGATGTCGGGTAAGTTTGATTTGGAAATTAATGAAGGGGATGCGTGGCACCTTTGAGTGAAGCCTGCTCCATTTGCCGTAAAACCATAAAAGCTCCATTAAATAATTAAAAGAGGCCAGTAATTTACCGTATGGTCTATTAATGTAAAACATTAATTGGAATGGATATTTTTGGTGCGGAGAATTTTTTGGGGAACTTAAAAAAAAAAAAAGCTTGGAGAAGAAGATAGTAAAAACGGGGCATATGAACTTTGCCGTAAAGGGAGCGAACAAGCCCGTGGAGAAGAAGGAAGAAAGTATATGTAAAAAATTTATGGATTAATAAGTTTTCATGCATGTAACCACCTGCCTAATAAAGAGACCAGGAGGGCGGTTTGAAAGTTTTATTTTCATTGTAATTAGAACAATTACCATTTTCCCCAAATCCTTTGAATGTAAATTAAAATTTCTAAGTTTTAATCGAAGGAAGAGCAATTAAAAAAAATGGCTTCATGTGTTTAATTTGAATGGTTGATGTATTAAATGTAAGTTTTGCATCCTTGTAGTGTTTTAGGTGTTAGTTTTTCACAATTTCAATCTGATTTAAGATCTTTACTGAGAGAATAACATGTACAACATATCAATTACAACAAACAAGCATAAGCGAACACATGAGACAATAGACACACAGAGTTTCCTTGGGGAAAACCATACAGGTGAAAAACCCCAATAACTTCCTCAGAGATAGATAGAGCAATGATACAACCCAAGCATAAGAGATAATCCTCCTAGCAGCAACTTCTCCTCCTCCACTAGTGTGCCACTCTCTTATGAGTGCATAAGTGAGAAGTGAATGATCAAATAGAATGCCTCCCGCATTCTATTTACACACTAACTTGACTTGCCTAATAACCTTACTAGGTCGGCCTTAACTTAACCACATAACATAATGCTGACTGGGCCGACCCCCAATAGGGTGGTCTAATAACACTTTGACCCACATGACTTATACTGGGCCGACCCCATCAAGGTGGTCTAATAACCCATCAAATATAAGTTACGACACTTCTGTATAGAGGAATAATAACATCTCTATAGGAATACAAACACTTCCATATAGAGGAATAATAACATCTCTATAAGAATACAATATACATATATGTGAAATACATCCCGAAGTTACATATACATCAACACTCCCTCTTAGCTAGGAAGGTATTTCTCGACACAGGTCTTCTAGCACAAGTCTTCTTCTTTGGATCATCATCATCGAATCATCGTCATCATCACTGCTGCTGCTATCTCAATCAATCTCCGATCTACTCATCATAGGAAGTTCTACAGAGCTAGTCCTTTTTCATACTGGATGTAGGCCCACCATCTGCAGGTCTTCATCATCACTGGCCATACTGTGGAATCCTCGGGACTTATTACGTGCGTCACAAAACCTGGCTATAGCATTCCAGGTTTTTACGAGCACACAGCTCTACTTGTCGAATCTCCCAGGAGCACATTACATGTGACCCCACCACAAAACCTGGCTGTAGCATCCCAGGCTATTACAAGCACACGACTCTACCTGTCGGATCTCCCAGGAGCACATTACATGTGGTCCACCATAAAACCCGGCTGTAGCATCACAGGCTGTTACGAGCACACAGCTCTACCTGTCGGATCTCCCAGGAGCACATTACATGTGGTCATGGAAAAACCTTGTAAGAGCATCCCAGGCTATTACAAGCACATAGCTCTACCTGTCAGATCTCCCAAGGACACATTAAATGCCATAGGAAAAAACCTCGAAAGAGCATCCTAAGCTGTTACGAGCACACAGCTCTACCTGTCGGATCTCCCAGGGTGCTATTATATGTCCTCCCAGAGAAATGCCTCGAAAGAGCATCCCAGGCTGTTACGAGCACACAGATCTACCTGTCGGATCTCCTAGGTCAACTTACATGCTCATCTACACAACCTGTCCACGGCCACAGAGTATCAACCTGATACTCGCCATACATCATCCTGATGTACATCATCACATGATCATCCCGATCATCATCTCTACATCATCCTGATGCATGTCATCATCGCATGATCATCCTGATCATCATCCTGATCATCGTCCTGATGCATGTCATCATCGCATGATCATCGTCTCTGCATCGTCCTGATGCATGTCATCCAGAGCATTGTCCTGATACTCATCATCCATGATCAACCTGATCATACAATGTATCCACCCATATCATATCATCATACATGATCTACCTGATCATATCCAGCATCCAACATGATGCATATACATATACATGATCCAATTGATCATATCCAGCATCCAACATGATTCATATACATACACATGATCCAACTGATCATAACAAGCATCCAACTGATGCATATACATATACATGATCCATCTAATCATAACAAGCATCCAACTGATGCATATATAAAGCAGTAACTGGAGCATCATCATCCTCAGATCATCTCATCGTCCACGAAGCACAGCCCAGATGCACATCATCCAGCACTTACACCACCGACATGGGAGAACACATCTACCACCATTCGGGGAAGGCTTCAGCCCTTACCTTTTTCACCATGGGAGAACACATCTACCACCATGTGAAAAATGGCTTCAGCCCTTACATCTACACCATGGGAGAACACATCTACCACCATGTGAGAATGGCTCAGCAATTACATCACAACCATGGGAGAACACATCAACCATGTCAGAAAATATCATGTGCATCTGCATCTTCCAGACTCATCACTTCCCTTTGGAAGGAACCTCGATCTGAAGTGCACCAAGCCTCTCTCTGAAGTACTCAAACTGCACTCTGGCCAGCAGCTTGGTCAATACATTTGCAATCTACACGTCTATCGCAACATACAGGTGCTTCATTGCTCCTCTCTGCACCATATCCCTGATATAGTAATATTTGATCTCGATGTGCTTCGACCTGTCATGGAACACCGGGTTCCCAGACAACTTCACACAACTCTGGTTGTCACATAATATACAGGTAGCATCCAACGGGAGATCAAATAACTCAGACAGTAGCTTCCTCAGCCATACTGCCTCACAACTAGCTGAACAAGCTGCGACATGCTTTGCTTTAGCTATACTCAGTGCTGCGCAGGACTACTTCTTGCTAAACCAAAAAATCACACCTGATCCCATACTAAAGCAGAACCCATAAGTGCTCTTCCTATCTGCAGCACTGCCTGCCCAGTCCAAATCAACATAACCCTGCAGGTTAAACTTTTGATTCGCATCATACTTGAGCCCAAAGTCAATTGTACCCTTCAGGTACCTAAGAATATGCTTTACAGCAAGCAGGTGAACACCTTTGGGATCCGTCAGGAACTGGCTCAATGTGTTCACTACAAAGCAGATATCTAGTCTCGTGTTCGTCAGGTACATCAAGGACCCAATCATCTGACGATACACCGTGACATCAACCGGATCAAAAGAAGCATCACACAGAAGCTTTAGGTTCGATGCCATAGGTGTGGCCATGTCCTTGCAGTCCATCATCCCGAACCTCTTCAGGATCTCTACTGCATACTTCCCTTGTCCAAGGAAGATTCCATCTACACTCTGCCTGTCACATACCCCAATTTTATTAAAATAATGTAATTATTTTTAATATTCCTGAGAACATTATGTTAAATTTAATGCTAAGTAGGAAGGGATGACTCAGCAGAGTTTCCAGAAATGGAATGTAAAATCTGAATAATTATTATTAATAAATAAATTATGGAGACAACAGCATGGGAGAGCTGTTAAAAGAGGTTACTGGTCTAACTGGTGGATGGAATTAGGTGGAAGGACAAAAGACAAGTGGCAGCATCCTCAAACACTTCCTGAGTTGCAGGTGGCAACTTCCCTATATTTTGGGGTCATGATTCCCCAAGAAAGTGGAATCCGAGCAGGTGGCTCATTAATGACAGTTAGCCCAACTAAGACCTAGGCAATCTTTTAAATACTACTCAATGAACTGAGCTGGGGGTTCAACAATTGTTCTAGAGGGAGAATACATTCAGATGAATGCTATTCAGGAGTCCCATTGAGGAAGTGGGAAACAGTAAGGAAGTGTTTTGAGCAGGAAGTTGCAGTAACTTGGTTCCAGTATAGCTGTTTTGGCTGAGGGAATTATTGGCCGTACTTAGATTCCAGCCAGTTAGACCAGAGCAAGCTCGGGGGTCCTGAGAAGTGCTGTCTGGGCACTCTCCAGGAATTGGTAGGGAGGAACAGCCTCCCATTGCTGTTATTGTCTATCATCTACAGGTTCTGTCACTCTCCCTGTTGATTGGTTTAAATTATTTTCCTATGAGATAAACTAGTACAACTATGTATTGATTGTGTTCAATTTCAGGAAATCATTATCTGTACTTTCTTTTGGTATAAATTTCAGAATGCAGATGTTTTAGAAGTTTTCCTGTTTTTATTTAAATAGAGTATGTTATTTTTATACAGAACCTATTTGTCACTACCACAGTGAATAAATAATGTGTTTATGCATATGCTAGAATTCCTGTTATTAGTTTAATAATAGACAGAAATATTGGATAATAGATAATCCAGATTTATAACTATTAAACAATCATAAGAACAAATCTAGACAAATCTTAGTGTTTATTTTGAGATAATTCCTATCAGAATAACCTATCTGTATATATATATGTATTGTATATTTTAGTAAACTTTAAATTACAAGTCTTTCCTATATCAAGTTAATAGATAAACAAAACTCATTTAATATATTATTTATAATCAGAACAGGTCTGATAGTTATCAAATTAATTAAAAGGTGACTGTAACAATATTTCATTGTTACAAGTTTTCACAAATCTTAAACATTTACACAGTAGTCAAACACAGACACTAGTAACTGTAGATTTTTATTTGCTTGCTATCTAAGTCTTAGAACACAGTAGCCATGTCAATATAATAGAAATAACAGAGTGGTTTTTAACCAATACAAACATATTAATACAACAGAAAAACTGTCGACTAACACAGTCATCATTGGCGGATTACAAACCATTGTAAATTATACACCGTATTAATATTATTGAGTACAAATATCTCCCTTGGAGTAGTTCCCAAACCCTACTTGGCCGTAGCCTTACAATATCCCATCGACAGACTGAAAAACAAATGAAAAGAATGCCTTATATGGCAGCGATAACCTACAGTAAGTTTACACATATTTCTATGTGTATATTTTATTCAACCTACAGTTTCATTTAACAACTGTACAAGAATCAAAACAAATATTATTATAATTCATACCCAGTCGCTATCGAGTTCACAATACCCTACGTATGCTTTGAACATGAAACAAAACCCCCCAAATTCGCCAGAATAACCCTATGCGTTCAACTATTGCAGATACCGTCGAGAAACATCTACTATCATTATTCAACACATCAAATCGACATAAAACACAGAAGGAAAATGGTAGGGTTTCTGTAAGCAGAGCCATCATACATTGCAGGTATCGAATAACCCAGATATCTTTACATCTTGTAAATATTATAACAATATACGAAGACGAAACACGGTCATAACAGACCCAATAATATATATGAAAAATATAAATCTTATACAGCGAGGATTCAAATCCTATGCTTAGCCATTATAGAAAACCATAGCCGAAACCCTGGCCTCATATGGGCATAGCCGTGAATGGCTCTTCATACATTTAACAGGGTTTCAAACCCCTTTCTTTTCAAACCAAAACAACTCCATACATATGACTGCAACTGTAAATTGCAAGTTGTCAAATGACTTCACTATACAGGAGTTTTCCTCCTTGACACAACCCTAGCCACAAAACCAGCAAAGGAAGAGACAGCCGTGGATAACCAGGCTTACCCGGAGGAGCCTGCGTAAATTGATAAGGCCATGAACACCTTCAAGAGCCGCGTGACCTGCACATTGACGAATGCCGAGGATATTAATCATCATATTAAGTGCAGAGAATGGAAACAAAAACGTAAATCTTTTGAATGATTATAAAACTTAAAAACTGTAAAAAAAAAAATATATATAGTGCATCTTACCGGGACATGGAGGAAAGTAGCAGTAGACAACCGGTAGCCACAGGCTAAATAATTATAGAAACCCCATCATCTTCGTCAGAAAGGTAAATAAACAAAACTTATATAACAGCTGAGACAAGGTATTAGTTTCCGGCGAAACCCTCACGCTGGCATGGAACCAGACTTGAAGCACACCCAAAACCCAAATGCATCACCTCTCACATAACTTAAAGACCGTAGCAAACCCTGTCTCCTATGCACACCAGCGAATTGAAGGACTGTAAGTAGCTGGTTTTTAAAGAAACAATGACGGAGCAACGAGACCACAAAATAAGGAAAACCGTAGCCAAATCTATCAACAGAGCCGAGGAGGTATTCTACTTCAGAATGAAACCCACGAGACCAGACCCCAACACGATGCACTCAGTTACAGTGTTCTCATTACAAAAAAATCAGACAGGGAGGGTTTCATTCTCAGGACCCGAGCCCGAAGGCAAATACAACAACCTGGTAGGGTTTTGATTAACATCTTATATATTGCCAACCGCTTGGAGGAGAAGCAACCACGTAGTCCCAAATATATCAACGTAGTATGGGTCGAGACTATATAGTTCAAACTGCAACCCAAATCATTGCACATCGAATCCAAAATCATTATATAAGTAAGTCAAATGTAAAAGACAACATATGATATACAATCATTAGCATATAGTGTATGCTTGCAATCGAACCTTCACGGAATACCAAGGTACGTGCTATGTATAAACCCTACAACAATACAAAGGAGGTATGGTCAACTTCAACCATAGAGTTTACATAACCAAGTGTGATAAATATAACCTATACACTATAGGTAGTATAAAGCTTGCCATTGTATGGGGACAACATGATGTGGAAAAACATTAAGTTACATGAGATTTATAAATTAAAATCAATCCTAGATTTATGCCCTGAGCATAATACATTCCATGATTTTGTAAGCAGTAATGTAGTCAACTTCAAAGGAAGATGCCGTGTTACTTAACGCCTGGAAATATTACCATATCTATTTGACAATTATACAAAATTGCTATCATACACACTCCTCGTGGTTGTTACCAATACTACTGTAACAGTAAACAATATTTGAATAATAAATCTCTATTAATAAGATGATTGAAATAGAGCTTCATCTACAGGTTCCCATCGTGAAGGTAGTTAAAAATCCATGCACAGTCATGTGACAGATATAAACTTTAAAGTTGACATTAAACATTGCAGTATAGTCGAATATAATGGAATAATGCTAGAGGCGTCACTCTTGCACTTACGATTATTATTACATGGACAAACAGTAACTCATAGGTATTTAAACGACAATAAGTCACTTGGTGCTATGTCGCCTTACGTAGATGATAGTTTATAATACAAACTATTGTTCCATTGATAAATTATAGTAGTAAAATAGCATAATATTCATAAAACAATAATTATAACTGGACTGTGTAATCTATTGCAGAACATGGACGCTATCTGCATAAGAATTATCATAACGATCTTTTAAGTTTTAAGTACAGGAAATATTGATACTCACCAAGTTCAACCAACGGGATCCTTACTTCATTAACGTACCTGAGAGACAAAAGACGACATATGCATTAGCTCGTAAGCTAAGTAAGCCAGTCAACTACGACTAGCTCTTCCCTTGCGGCTCAAAAACAAAACAATCATAAATTACAATCACCAAAATCAAAGTTTTTAATAAGACAGAGTCTTTCAACAGATTATGTATGTTATTTAATTTAAAACAAATCAGAAAACTACCTAGTTAACATTTATTGTTGTAAATAAAAAATTTTAAATTTTTCGGAAATTTCGGGTTTTGACATGTGGTATCAGAGCTCAGTTTCAGACACTAGGCCTGTATGTGACTCCACTAAACTTCCGCAAACAATGATCATAAAAGAAGATTCTGTTTTATTTATAAAATACTAATATATATTTCGGTTTCATCTACAGAACAGAAATTTTTCTTTTCTGAATTTTACAGACAGGTATGGAAAAACTGGGAGAATATGCTGAGGAGGAATCTCCCAATGTTGAGACAAGACAGATGTCAAAAGAACTTGAGACGGGAGAAGAAGCTGCTCACACCACTGAGCTGATGCAGACCATAAGAGGATTAAAGACAGAAATGGAAACAGTTAAGAGGGATAATGAAAGAATTCTAAAGACTCAGGAACAGCTAAATCAGTTATTGATAGAAAAATTTCAGACTGAAGGAAGGAGCAAACCAGCTGACTCAGAAGAAGTTAGTCATCCAAGAGGGTCAAAAAGGACAAAACCAACTAAATCTGACAGCAGTTCCTCATTTGAAGAAAGAAAGGGACAACCCAGTTATCACACTAGCAGTGACAGCAGTGAAGCTGAGCTGCACAACCAAAGGAAAAAGTACCGGCCCTATGAGGAGATTTCCGGGGAGTTTAAGAAGATAAAACCCCCAACTTTCAATGGAGAAGCTGAAACTGGAGAAGAGGCCGAATCCTGGTTGTCCGGGATGAGAAAGTATTTTCAGATCTATAACTACTCAAATCAGCTAAAGGCAAGAATGGCCATCTACAACCTCTCGGGAAAGGCGGATATATGGTGGCAAGACCTGAAAAGGGTCAAAGGGATCAAAGAAAGAGAAGTTAATTGGAGTACCTTTAAAAGGTATTTCAAGAAGAAATTCCTGTCCGAGCAATATTATGAAGAAAGGGCTAAAGAATTTTATGAACTAAAACTCGGATCCATGACGATGAAGGACTTAAACAGTAAATTTTTAATTCTGTTGCGTTATGTACCGTATTTTGTCGAAGAGAAACCAAAAATACAGCGGTTTCTTAGTTGCCTGCCCTATCATATCAAGGACAGAATTGAATATGACAACCCCAAAACACTGGAAGAAGCTATGCGCAAGGCAAATTTCTGTTACGAACAGAATAAAAAGAAAGAGGGAATAGCCAGCTGGAAAGCCAAAAAGAACAGCAATCTGATCGAGTACAAGAAAAAGGAATTTGTTCTCCATAAAAGTTTCAAGAATGGCAAAAACGGGAACCACTTTAACAGTAAAAGTTTCCAAGGAAACAAAAATGGAGCTGTCAGCCATTCAAACAATTACAAAAACAGCAAAGAGATTCCTAATAACCATGGAAACTACACCAAAAATTTTGAGCGAAAAGAACCTGTCAAGTGCTGGGAGTGTAATGGGCCACATTATGCTTCAGTCTGCCCAAACAGAAAGAAACAAGTCAACAATATTCATACTGTTCAAGACGAAATGACGGTTGGAGATTTTGCAGGAACTATGCCCAGAATAAATGCAGCGTTGGAAAATCGTCAGGCTGACTATCAAACTTCCATGGTGGAAGTAGGAGGTATGATTAACAAAACCCCAGTTACTATATTAATAGATCCAGGTGCTAGTCTTAGTTATATTTCACCTCAACTGGTAGAAAAATGTAATTTGACTGTTGAAAGGTTTGATAATTCTTGGTCTGTACAATTAGCTACTGGGGCTAAGAAGAAAGTAAACTGCTATGTAAAAGAATGCATCTTAAACATGACTGATTTTAGAACTACAATTAAACTGAACATTTTACCACTTGGCTCTTATGACATACTTATCGGAATGGACTGGTTGGAACAACATAGGGTCGTTTTAAACTGTTTTGACAAAACTTTTAGATGTATAAACAGTAGTGGACAGCCAGTAACTGTTAGAGGTATCCCTAGGAAAACAGTAGTTAGGCAGATTTCTGCGTTACAACTTAAAAGAGCCGTCAGGAAAGGGTGCAAGACCTATGCTGTAACTATTACAGACGAGACCGATAAATCTGAGAACAACCAGAAAACAGTAGAGAACATTCCTGTCGTCAATGAATTTATTGACGTTTTTCCTGAGGAAATCCCAGAATTGCCTCCCAAGAGAGAGCTTGACTTTACCATTGAGCTGGTACCAGGTGCTGTTCCCAGTTCAAAAGCCCCATACCGTATGAATATTTTGGAGCTTAACGAGTTAAAAACTCAGTTGAAGGAGTTAATAGATAAGAACTATATCCGACCCAGCGTATCCCCTTGGGGAGCACCAGTAATTTTCGTTAAAAAGAAGGACGGAACTATGCGACTTTGCATAGATTATCGTCAACTAAACAAGATGACGATCAAAAACAGGTATCCGTTACCTCGTATTGATGATCTGTTTGATCAACTACGTGGCGCTACGGTATTCTCTAAGATCGATCTGAGATCGGGTTATCATCAGGTAAGAATTAAAGAAGAAGACATTTTCAAAACAGCCTTTAGAACAAGATACGGACATTACGAATTTGTCGTAATGCCCTTTGGACTTACGAATGCCCCAGCTGTTTTCATGTGCTTAATGAACAACATAATGCACAAGTACTTAGATAAATTTGTTGTTGTATTTATCGACGACATTTTAGTCTATTCTAAGAGCGAGGAGGAGCATAAGGAACACTTACGTATCGTTTTACAAGAACTGAGAGAAAAACAACTTTTTGCGAAATTTAGTAAATGTGACTTCTTCAAGGATGAAATCCAGTACTTAGGACATGTAGTCACTAAGGAAGGGATTTCAGTAGATCCCGAAAAGATTCGGGTGATTGAAGAATGGCCAGTACCTAAAGATGTGACGGACGTTAGATCTTTCATGGGAATTACCGGTTACTACCGGAGGTTTATTGAAGGCTTTTCAAAAATAGCCAATCCAATCACTTCTTTGCAGAAGAAAGGAAAGAAGTTTGATTGGAGTGCGAAATGTGAAGAAAGTTTCAAGAAACTTAAGACCTTATTGACAACTGCACCTATTCTTAGAATAGCGGACCCAAATAAAGACTTCATAGTTTGCACCGACGCTTGTAATGATGGTTTAGGCGGAGTGCTGACTCAAGAAGGACATGTCATTGCTTACGAATCTAGGAAGCTGAAAATCCATGAAAAGAATTATGCCACTTATGACCTAGAATTAGCTGCTGTAATTCATGCTTTAAAGATGTGGCGACACCACCTAATAGGCAGAAAATTTACCTTACTAACAGATAATAAAGGTCTGAAATACCTTTTAGACCAGCCAAATCTAAATGCAAGACAAGCCAGATGGCTGGCATTCCTAAGTGAGTACGATTTTGAAATCCAACACATAAAAGGGAAGGAAAATAAGGTGGCTGATGCCTTGAGCGGGAATGCAAAACTGAATTTTATATCAGCTAGCAGCACTTATACCTCTGATTTAAATAAACAGCTGGCTGAAGGGATAAAATTAGATGAAAATTATCAACACTTACAAATTTCAGCCAAGGAACAGCCCACAGAAAGTTTGATAAAAGGGTATAGTATAAACGAAAACGGATTTCTGCTGTTTAAGGACAGGCTGTATATCCCTAATGCACCTACAGTTAAGCTGTTAATTTTAGACGAAATACATAAAACCCCTTACTCCGGGCATCCTGGCTATCAAAAGACTATCACTATGCTGAGAAAAGAATATTTTTGGCCTAACATGAAATCTGAAACTGCTGAATATTTAGCGAAGTGTTTGGACTGCCAACAAGTAAAAACGGAACATCAACATCCAGCTGGATTGCTGCAACCTTTACCTATTCCTAGCTGGAAATGGGAAATAATCAGCCTGGATTTCATTACGGGTTTACCCAAAAACCAACATCAGAATGATTCAATTATGGTAGTGGTAGACAAATTAAGTAAATCAGCACATTTTATTCCTGTTAAAACCACATACAAGGCTGCAAACATAGCAGATATCTTTCTAAAACAGATTTTTCGGTTACACGGTATTCCAAAAGTCATTATATCAGACAGGGATCCTAAATTCACAGGAAATTTTTGGAGATCCTTGTTCAAAGGATTAAACACCACTTTAAATTTCAGCACCTCTTTCCATCCTCAGACGGACGGACAAACAGAACGAGTTAATCAAATATTAGAAGATCTGTTAAGGATGTATGTTAAAGATCAACCAGGTAAGTGGGAGGATTATTTACACTTAGCTGAATTTGCATACAATAACAGCTATCAATCATCAGCTAAGTTTAGTCCTTTTGAGGTTTTATATGGACGAAAATGCAACACTCCTATCTCCTGGAGTAATCCAGTAGAGAGATTAGTGTTAGGACCTGATTTATTGAAAGAAATGGAACAGATTGTGAAACAAGTGCAGGGCAACTTGAAGATTGCCCAGGATCGGCAAAAGAGTCAAGCAGACTTGAAAAGAACTCCTAAAGAGTTCCAGGTAGGTGAACATGTGTTCATCAAGGTAAGACCAAAGAAAAGCTCCCTAAGATTAGGAAGTTGTGCAAAATTAGCACCACGTTACTGTGGTCCATTTGAAATTTTAGCTAGAATTGGTCAAGTTGCTTATCAGTTAGCATTACCGCCAAATTTAAAAGTACATAATGTTTTTCATATCTCTGTTTTGAAAAAGTATGTTCATGATGCTACTCATGTTATTGATTGGAACATTGTACAGGTAGAACCAGAAGGGGAAGTTCTGGTAGAACCGGATTGTATCCTCGGGAGGAGGGAAATTACTCTACGGAACCGGATAATTGGACAAGTGAAGGTGTAATGGAAGCACCTTAGTCCTGAAGAATCTACCTGGGAGCTGGAAAGTAAGATGCGGGAAGCATATCCCCATCTATTCCAGCAGGTAGCTGAAGAAGAAGAATAAAGTAACATCGAGGACGATGTTACATTTTAAGGGGGTGTGTATGTCACATACCCCAATTTTATTAAAATAATGTAATTATTTTTAATATTCCTGAGAACATTATGTTAAATTTAATGCTAAGTAGGAAGGGATGACTCAGCAGAGTTTCCAGAAATGGAATGTAAAATCTGAATAATTATTATTAATAAATAAATTATGGAGACAACAGCATGGGAGAGCTGTTAAAAGAGGTTACTGGTCTAACTGGTGGATGGAATTAGGTGGAAGGACAAAAGACAAGTGGCAGCATCCTCAAACACTTCCTGAGTTGCAGGTGGCAACTTCCCTATATTTTGGGGTCATGATTCCCCAAGAAAGTGGAATCCGAGCAGGTGGCTCATTAATGACAGTTAGCCCAACTAAGACCTAGGCAATCTTTTAAATACTACTCAATGAACTGAGCTGGGGGTTCAGCAATTGTTCTAGAGGGAGAATACATTCAGATGAATGCTATTCAGGAGTCCCATTGAGGAAGTGGGAAACAGTAAGGAAGTGTTTTGAGAAGGAAGTTGCAGTAACTTGGTTCCAGTATAGCTGTTTTGGCTGAGGGAATTATTGGCCGTACTTAGATTCCAGCCAGTTAGACCAGAGCAAGCTCGGGGGTCCTGAGAAGTGCTGTCTGGGCACTCTCCAGGAATTGGTAGGGAGGAACAGCCTCCCATTGCTGTTATTGTCTATCATCTACAGGTTCTGTCACTCTCCCTGTTGATTGGTTTAAATTATTTTCCTATGAGATAAACTAGTACAACTATGTATTGATTGTGTTCAATTTCAGGAAATCATTATCTGTACTTTCTTTTGGTATAAATTTCAGAATGCAGATGTTTTAGAAGTTTTCCTGTTTTTATTTAAATAGAGTATGTTATTTTTATACAGAACCTATTTGTCACTACCACAGTGAATAAATAATGTGTTTATGCATATGCTAGAATTCCTATTATTAGTTTAATAATAGACAGAAATATTGGATAATAGATAATCCAGATTTATAACTATTAAACAATCATAAGAACAAATCTAGACAAATCTTAGTGTTTATTTTGAGATAATTCCTATCAGAATAACCTATCTGTATATATATATGTATTGTATATTTTAGTAAACTTTAAATTACAAGTCTTTCCTATATCAAGTTAATAGATAAACAAAACTCATTTAATATATTATTTATAATCAGAACAGGTCTGACAGTTATCAAATTAATTAAAAGGTGACTGTAACAATATTTCATTGTTACAAGTTTTCACAAATCTTAAACATTTACACAGTAGTCAAACACAGACACTAGTAACTGTAGATTTTTATTTGCTTGCTATCTAAGTCTTAGAACACAGTAGCCATGTCAATATAATAGAAATAACAGAGTGGTTTTTAACCAATACAAACATATTAATACAACAGAAAAACTGTCGACTAACACAGTCATCATTGGCGGATTACAAACCATTGTAAATTATACACCGTATTAATATTATTCAGTACAAATATCTACCTTGGAGTAGTTCCCAAACCCTACTTGGCCGTAGCCTTACAATATCCCATCGACAGACTGAAAAACAAATGAAAAGAATGCCTTATATGGCAGCGATAACCTACAGTAAGTTTACACATATTTCTATGTGTATATTTTATTCAACCTACAGTTTCATTTAACAACTGTACAAGAATCAAAACAAATATTATTATAATTCATACCCAGTCGCTATCGAGTTCACAATACCCTACGTATGCTTTGAACATGAAACAAAACCCCCCAAATTCGCCAGAATAACCCTATGCGTTCAACTATTGCAGATACCGTCGAGAAACATCTACTATCATTATTCAACACATCAAATCGACATAAAACACAGAAGGAAAATGGTAGGGTTTCTGTAAGCAGAGCCATCATACATTGCAGGTATCGAATAACCCAGATATCTTTACATCTTGTAAATATTATAACAATATACGAAGACGAAACACGGTCATAACAGACCCAATAATATATATGAAAAATATAAATCTTATACAGCGAGGATTCAAATCCTATGCTTAGACATTATAGAAAACCATAGCCGAAACCCTGGCCTCATATGGGCATAGCCGTGAATGGCTCTTCATACATTTAACAGGGTTTCAAACCCCTTTCTTTTCAAACCAAAACAACTCCATACATATGACTGCAACTGTAAATTGCAAGTTGTCAAATGACTTCACTATACAGGAGTTTTCCTCCTTGACACAACCCTAGCCACAAAACCAGCAAAGGAAGAGACAGCCGTGGATAACCAGGCTTACCCGGAGGAGCCTGCGTAAATTGATAAGGCCATGAACACCTTCAAGAGCCGCGTGACCTGCACATTGACGAATGACGAGGATATTAATCATCATATTAAGTGCAGAGAATGGAAACAAAAACGTAAATCTTTTGAATGATTATAAAACTTAAAAACTGTAAAAAAAAATATATATATAGTGCATCTTACCGGGACATGGAGGAAAGTAGCAGTAGACAACCGGTAGCCACAGGCTAAATAATTATAGAAACCCCATCATCTTCGTCAGAAAGGTAAATAAACAAAACTTATATAACAGCTGAGACAAGGTATTAGTTTCCGGCGAAACCCTCACGCTGGCATGGAACCAGACTTGAAGCACACCCAAAACCCAAATGCATCACCTCTCACATAACTTAAAGACCGTAGCAAACCCTGTCTCCTATGCACACCAGCGAATTGAAGGACTGTAAGTAGCTGGTTTTTAAAGAAACAATGACGGAGCAACGAGACCACAAAATAAGGAAAACCGTAGCCAAATCTATCAACAGAGCCGAGGAGGTATTCTACTTCAGAATGAAACCCACGAGACCAGACCCCAACACGATGCACTCAGTTACAGTGTTCTCATTACAAAAAAATCAGACAGGGAGGGTTTCATTCTCAGGACCCGAGCCCGAAGGCAAATACAACAACCTGGTAGGGTTTTGATTAACATCTTATATATTGCCAACCGCTTGGAGGAGAAGCAACCACGTAGTCCCAAATATATCAACGTAGTATGGGTCGAGACTATATAGTTCAAACTGCAACCCAAATCATTGCACATCGAATCCAAAATCATTATATAAGTAAGTCAAATGTAAAAGACAACATATGATATACAATCATTAGCATATAGTGTATGCTTGCAATCGAACCTTCACGGAATACCAAGGTACGTGCTATGTATAAACCCTACAACAATACAAAGGAGGTATGGTCAACTTCAACCATAGAGTTTACATAACCAAGTGTGATAAATATAACCTATACACTATAGGTAGTATAAAGCTTGCCATTGTATGGGGACAACATGATGTGGAAAAACATTAAGTTACATGAGATTTATAAATTAAAATCAATCCTAGATTTATGCCCTGAGCATAATACATTCCATGATTTTGTAAGCAGTAATGTAGTCAACTTCAAAGGAAGATGCCGTGTTACTTAACGCCTGGAAATATTACCATATCTATTTGACAATTATACAAAATTGCTATCATACACACTCCTCGTGGTTGTTACCAATACTACTGTAACAGTAAACAATATTTGAATAATAAATCTCTATTAATAAGATGATTGAAATAGAGCTTCATCTACAGGTTCCCATCGTGAAGGTAGTTAAAAATCCATGCACAGTCATGTGACAGATATAAACTTTAAAGTTGACATTAAACATTGCAGTATAGTCGAATATAATGGAATAATGCTAGAGGCGTCACTCTTGCACTTACGATTATTATTACATGGACAAACAGTAACTCATAGGTATTTAAACGACAATAAGTCACTTGGTGCTATGTCGCCTTACGTAGATGATAGTTTATAATACAAACTATTGTTCCATTGATAAATTATAGTAGTAAAATAGCATAATATTCATAAAACAATAATTATAACTGGACTGTGTAATCTATTGCAGAACATGGACGCTATCTGCATAAGAATTATCATAACGATCTTTTAAGTTTTAAGTACAGGAAATATTGATACTCACCAAGTTCAACCAACGGGATCCTTACTTCATTAACGTACCTGAGAGACAAAAGACGACATATGCATTAGCTCGTAAGCTAAGTAAGCCAGTCAACTACGACTAGCTCTTCCCTTGCGGCTCAAAAACAAAACAATCATAAATTACAATCACCAAAATCAAAGTTTTTAATAAGACAGAGTCTTTCAACAGATTATGTATGTTATTTAATTTAAAACAAATCAGAAAACTACCTAGTTAACATTTATTGTTGTAAATAAAAAATTTTAAATTTTTCGGAAATTTCGGGTTTTGACACTGCCACACCTCCATACCTAGAAAGTAGTGCATCATCCCCAAGTCCTTCATCTCGAACTCGGAAACAAGCTTCCTCTTGGTATCAACAATCAAACTATCGTCACTTGTAACAAGCAGGTCATCCACGTATAGGAGTAGTATCACGGGATTTCCTTCCTCAACCTTGTAGTAAAGGTTGGAATCCGCTTTACTCTTGGTAAAGCCAAAACTAGATAGGAAACTGTCCATCCTACCATACCAAGTCCTAGGAGCTTGCTTCATGTTGAATATTGTAACTTCTAAGAATATTATATTTGTACATTATTATTCCTGAGATGTTCCATCCCTCCGAGGTGACTCTATTATGTATCCGGAGATGTTTATTCCTCCGAGGATTTGTGGTAACTAGGGTTATTAGACCCACCATGTGGGGGTCGGCCCTGATATTATATTTTAGGGGTTATTAGAATTCTCCAGGAGAGGTCGGCCCCATTAGGGATTTTAGTCAGTCGGGAACTAGTATAAATAGAGGAGGAGAGCTCCTCATTTGACACACACTCACAACTCAAAAAAGTAGCACACTTGTCTGGGAGATCTGCACAGGAGGTGGAGAAGGAGGTCAAGTCTTGGAGCACATCTTGTATTTTGGTTGATCATCTTATTGAGGAAAGCTCTACTGGATTTTCTACCCCATGAGGGTTTCCCAAGGTAAATTCTGTGTCTATCTTCTGATTATGTTTCTTTCAGTGATCTTGCTAGTCTATTTGGTTTAAACTTAACATGGTATCATAGCTAGCCTGAATAGGACATCTTTCACAAGGCAAGAATATCTCTCTCTCTCTTCGGTGAAAATTAGGGTTTCTGCAAAAAGTTGGTATTGTTGAATTCTGATTACATGGCTAGATAGCCCTTCTCAAAACCAATCTTTTGAGCCCTGGATCAAACTTTTTGGTTGGGTAGAACTCCAGGAAAGTCAAACCCTAGTTTTACCAAAAGTGCGATAAACCAAAAATTGGTTTCTGCAAAAAGTTGGTATTGTTGAAGTCTGATTACATGGCTGGATATCCCTTCTCAAAACCAATTTTTTGAGCCCTAGATCGAACTTTTTGGTTGGGTAGAACTACGGGAAAGTCAAACCCTAGTTTTACCAAAAGTGCGATAAACCAGAAATTCTGTCCCAGGATCCGGAAAATTAAAAGGGTTAAAGTTTCCAGGTAAGTACTATTCTTGTCTCTTGGACTCCCCCAAGAGAAGATGGCTCCAAACACTAAGCTTGAAGACAAGCTAGAAGGTATAGAAAATTTTCGGGCATGGAAATACAGAATTGGTCTCATTCTTGAAGAGAATGATCTTGCTCATTATGTCAAGGATGATGTTGCAGAACCTGAAGGAGATGAAGCCAAAGAGAAGCATAGGAAGGATTTGATTAGGGCTAAGAGAATCATAACTGATTCCATTAAAGACCACTTGATTCTCCAAGTGGCCTCCAAGAAGACTCCAAAGGAAATGTATGATGCCCTAGGAAGAATGTATGAAGGAAAGAACATCAATAGGAAGATGAACCTAAGGACTCAGTTGAAAAGTACCAAGATGCACAAAGGAGAATCCATTCAAGACTACTTCTCAAGGGTCTCCCAAATCAAGGAGAAACTAGATGCCGTTGGTGATACTCTTGATGAAGATGAACTTGTGATGACTGCCCTAAATGGTCTCACTGGACCTTGGGAATCATTCATACAAACTATGTGTGCCAGAAAAGAAAGCATGAAGTTTGATGTAGTATGGGAGGATTATGTTCAAGAAGAGGCTAGGGTAGCCAACAGAGAAGCTCTTCTCAAATAGGATGACCAAGCCTTGGCCACCCACACTAAAAGAGGAAAAAGAGGTCACTTCAAGAAAGTGAACCACAAAAGGTCTCAACCCTCTCATAAATCCAAAAGGAAAGGAGGAACAAACTCAGAAAGAGACCTCTCCACAGTCCAATGTTATAATTGTCTTAAACTAGGACACTATGCTAAAGACTGTACTTTTCTAGGAAAGAAGAAGAATAAGTTTGTTCACAAAAGACATCATGCACATATGGCAGAAGATGATAGTGAAGAAGTAGGGGAAGAAGAAGAAGAAGAAGAAGAGGAAAGGCCTCAAAGGAAAAGATCTAAAGTAAAGAAAGAAGATCCAGAAGAATATGTCCGATTTTCTGCACTCTCTCGATCTGTGTCTCCTGGAGAAGATACATGGCTCATTGATAGTGGTGCTTCAAAGCACATGACAGGACAAAAGAAAACTCTCTCAAGACTTGAAGAAAAGTCCTCACCACAAAAGGTATCTCTAGGAGATGATTATCAATATCCCATTAAGAGAATTGGTGAAGCAAGCTACAAGCTTGATTCTGGAAACCCCTTGAAAATGAAAGAAATTCTATATGTACCAGGTTTAACGAAGAATCTACTCTCTATCTCAGCACTAGATAAGAAAGGTTTTGGAGTGGCTTTCATAGATGGACAAGTATTCATGTGGTCCAAAGGAAAATCAATTGAAGATGCAGTTGTCATTGGTGAAGAAGAAGGAGGTCTCTATAAGCTCAAGGGA
This sequence comes from Larix kaempferi, assembly GCA_027924585.1. Taxonomy (NCBI): domain Eukaryota; kingdom Viridiplantae; phylum Streptophyta; class Pinopsida; order Pinales; family Pinaceae; genus Larix; species Larix kaempferi. Next base: position 311,664 of record BSBM01000260.1, on the reverse strand, counting down.
CATCTAGAAATTGCCCTTGATCATGAAACCTCTAGCCCCAGTGAGCTATGGCATAGAAGACTAGCTCACATTAACTACAAATCCTTACCCTATGTAAGCAAGGTGGTCATAGGATTACCAGATTTGAAGGTTGATCATAATGGCTTATGTAAAGGTTGTAAGAAAGGGAAGAATGTCAAGAACCCTTTTCCAAAGAGTGAAAAAAATACTAGAGACATTTTGGAGCTAATACACTCAGATGTATGCGGACCAATGTCCACCACTTCCCTAAGTGGGTTTGAGTATTATCTCTCATTCATTGATGACTATTCAAGAAAGACTTGGATATACTTTCTAAAAGGTAAGAATGAAGTCTTTGTAAAATTCAAAGAATTCAAGGCCCTAATAGAAAATCTCTCAGAAAAGAAAATCAAGATTCTCAGAACAGATAATGGCGGAGAATATACTTCAAAGGACTTTGAAGACTTTTGTAAAGTAGCAGGAATTAAGAGGGAACTAACCACTCCCTACAATCCCCAACAAAATGGGGTTGCTGAGAGGAAAAATAGAACCATCATGGAAGCTGTAAAGACTATGATACATGACCAAGATTTACCTATGTATCTATGGGCTGAAGCAGCTAGGACAGCAGTCTATGTGCAAAACAGACTATCCCATAGTGCTCTTGAATTCAAAACTCCAGAAGAAGTGTTTACAGGAAAGAAGCCTGAGGTAAGTCATCTCAAAATATTCGGGTGTCCTGTGTACATCCACATTCCAAAAGAAAAGAGAACCAAGTTGGATCCTTCTGGTAAGAAGGGAATATTTGTTGGTTATTGTGAATCATCCAAAGCCTTCAGAATTTACATACCAGGTTTTCATCATATAGAAATAAGTAGAGATGTAACATTTGATGAAGAAGCAGCTCTCAAGAAATCCAGGAAGTGCCAACTTGAAGAAATCTATGAAGAAGATACATCTCCTAGAATCACAGAGGCTGTGCACATCCCTGAAGATGATTCACCAGAGGATCATGACATGTTGGAACCATAAGAACCTCCTATTTCAGATTCATCTAAGAAAAGATGGCCAGCATGGGCTAGAGATATTATTCAAGGAGCTGAAAGATATGGAGCTCCTGAAGGCTCCACTAGAGAAAGAAAGAAACCAGAGCTAGTGTCCAACTATATGGCCTTGATGTGTGATCTTGTGGATCAACAACCTACCAGCTATGAAGAGGCAGCTCAGAAGAAAGAATGGATAGAAGCAATGACAGAAGAATATCAGTCAATAATGAAAAATGATGTCTGGGATGTAGTTCCCAAACCAAAAGATAAAAGTGTGGTTTCTTCCAAATGGATTTTCAAAATAAAACATGCTGCAGATGGTAGCATTGAAAAATATAAGGCCAGATTTGTAGACAAAGGATTCTCTCAGAAGGAGGGAATTGACTATGAATAATGCACCAGTTGCTAGGTATACTTCAATTAGAACTATCATGGCACTTGCATCTATGATGAAGTGGAAATTACACCAAATGGATGTTAAGACAGCTTTTCTGAATGGTGTAATTGAAGAAGAAGTGTACATAGAGCAACCACGAGGGTTTGAGGTTAAAGACATGAGAACTCATGTATGTAAACTGAAAAAGGCATTATATGGGTTGAAGTAAGCTCCCAGGGCTTGGTACGGAAGGATTGACAATTTCTTAACAAGCATGGTCTTTACCAAGAGTAAAGCTGACCCAAATCTTTATCTCAAAGTGATGGGTGATGAACCAGTTATACTGTTGTTATATGTAGACGATCTATTTCTAACCGGAAATGAGAATCAAATTATTGAAAGCAAGAAGAAGCTTTCTTCAGAATTCGAGATGAAAGATATTGGATTAATGCACTACTTCTTAGGTCTAGAAGTATGGCAAGAACCAAAAGGAATCTTTCTAAATCAAGGTAAGTATGCTGTGGAGATTCTAAAAAGGTTTGATATGTTGGAGTGTAAACCCATGGCCACTCCCATGGACTCCAACTTGAAGCTATTAGTTAATGACTCATCGGAATTAGTGGACCTAACTCTATATAGACAAATCATTGGGTCATTGATGTATTTAACAAATACTAAGCCAGATATATGCTTTGCTGTAAATACCCTAAGTCAATATCTAGTAGAACCTAGAAAGGATCACTTAATAGATGCAAAGCATGTAATGAGGTACCTAAAAGGTACAGTAGATTTTGGTCTATATTATCTTGGAGGTCATGAACTCAGATTACATGGTTACTCAGATTCTGATTGGGCAGGAAGTGTCTCAGACAGAAAGAGTACATCAGGTGGATATTATGGTCTTGGATCTGCCATGATCTCATGGTTCAACAAGAAACAATCTAGTGTGGCCCTCAGTACTGCTGAAGCAGAATATATAGCTGCCTGCTCTGCCAGCTGTGAAGCAGTGTGGCTTCGGAAGTTATTATCTTGAGTGTTTGACTTAGAAATGGATCCCACTGTGATTATGTGTGACAATCAAAGCTGCATTAAGATGATAGAAAATCCTGTATTCCACGATAAGTCAAAACACATAGAGATCCGATACTTTTATATACGAGATATGGTGCATAGAGGAGCTATCAAACTCGAGTATGTGAACACTGAGGATCAAATTGTTGATATCTTGACCAAACCTCTGTCTCGAGTGAAATTTGAATACTTCCGAGACAAGCTTGGTGTAGTTCAAAAGGACCCTCCTCGAAAGGGGGAGTAGTATAGTCACTGATGATGAGATTGTCTCATCAAACAACAAGGTCGATGATGAGCTTACCTGTTCACTACACCTAGATACTTAGAAATATTTAGATTTAGGACTCTTATGCTTAGAATACTTAGTTTTTACTTATACATGCTTTTGATGATAGATGTATTGGTGAGAATACATGCTTTTGATGTTAGATGTATTGGTGAGAATACATGCTTTTGATGTTAGATGTATTGGTGAGAATACATGCTTTTGATGATAGATGTATTGGTGAGAATGCATGCTTTTGATGTTAGATGGATTGGTGAGAATGCATGCTTTTGATGATAGATGTATTGGTGAGAATACATACTTTTGATGATACATGTATTGCTTAATGTACTTGTATGGTTAAGGATACTTGTACTTGTATTGATGAGAATACATGTGAGGATTGCATCATCCTTGAACTTAAGTTCTAAAGTGAGCCATAGACAGGTGTCTCCGAGAAAGAAAGAGGATTGGATCATCCCTGGACTTCAGTCCTAAAGAGATCCGTAGACATGATGTCTCCGAGAATGAAGTCCTTGGTGGACATGAAAGGATTGCATCATCCTTGAACTCAAGTTCTAAAGTGATCCTTAGACAGGTGTCTCCGAGAAAGAAAGAGGATTGGATCATCCCTAGACTTCAGTCCTAAAGAGAGCTGTAGACATGATGTCTCCGAGAATTGAAGATAGGACTGCATCGTCCCTGAACTAGGTTCAAAATGTACGTGATGGGATTGCATCATCCCTAGACATGAGACTTGTCTTAAAGATACGTGTGAGGACTGCATCATCCATGAACTAGGTTGAAAATGTACGTGATGGGATTGCATCATCCCTAGACATGAGACTTGTCTTAAAGGTACGTGTGAGGACTACATCGTCCATGAACTAGGTTCAGAATGTACATGATGGGATTGCATCGTCCCTAGACATGAGACTTGTATTAAAATGATAAGGACTGATCATCCTGGAACTTGATCTGGATTGTATCATCCATGGACCTATGTCCTAAAAAGAGAGGGATTGATCATCCTGTAATATGATCGTGTGATGACGATGCTGTGATGATGATGCTGTGATGACGATGATGATGATCGTGTGATGACGATGCTGATGATCGTGTGATGACGATGCTGATCATGTGATGATGATGCTGATGATTGTGTGATGACGATGCTGATGATCGTGTGATGACGATGCTGATGCTGATGATCGTGTGATGACGATTTTGATGATCGTGTGATGACGATGCTGATGATCGTGTGATAACGATGCTAATGATCGTACCGATGACGTTGATGTTCCAGTAACTGGTTGAGTTACTGATGATGATGAATTGAAGAAAGGGTCCGATGATTTATAGATGTATCATGTATGATGTAGTTAATGACTCCTTGCTCCTGCAGACGTTGTTATAATATCCTTCTCGTTAAGGGGGAGTGTTGAATATTGTAACTTCTAAGAATATTATATTTGTACATTATTATTCCGGAGATGTTCCATCCCTCCGAGGTGACTCTATTATGTATCAGGAGATGTTTATTCCTCTGAGGATTTGTGGTAACTAGGGTTATTAGACCCACCATGTGGAGGTTGGCCCTGATATTATATTTTAGGGGTTATTAGACTTCTCCAGGAGAGGTCGGCCCCATTAGGGATTTTAGTCAGTCGGGAACTAGTATAAATAGAGGAGGAGAGCTCCTCATTTGACACACACTCACAACTCAGAAAAGTAGCGCACTTGTCTGGGAGATCTGCACAGGAGGTGGAGAAGGAGGTCAAGTCTTGGAGCACATCTTGTATTTTGGTTAATCATCTTATTGAGGAAAGCTTTGCTGGGTTTTTACCCCATGAGGGTTTCCCAGGGTAAATTCCGTGTCTATCTTGTGATTATGTTTCTTTCAGTGATCTTGCTAGTCTATTTGGTTTAAACTTAACACTTCAAGCCATACAAGGGTTTCTTCAATCTACACACATATGATTCTCTATCATGTGTCTCAAAATCAAGTGGTTGCTCCACATACACTTCCTTTTCGACTACACCATTGTTAACACCCAAAAAGTGCTCACTAGCTCATTTCCCTATTCACATGACCCATTTGTCCACTTTTTCACCATTTGAGCCTCTGAAGCCAACAAAAGGTCACCAAAAGGCCTTAATACACCCATTTTTCCACTCAAAATGAGTATTTTTCCTAAAAAAGCATAAAAAACCCTCAAAAAGGGTCCAAAATTCCCAAAATATTAAAAAGGGAATAAAAATAATAAAAATATTCAAAAAAGGAAAAAGGAGGGAAAAGTACCTAAACCATGTTGGTCAATACCATTGGTTTCCACAAAACCACAATGGTATTCCCCACCACCAAAACCTATAAAAAGGTGGTAGGGGCTCCTCATTTCACATCCATCCATCTTCCTATCCTCATGCTGCCAAAATCTCCCTTGAGCTTTTGGCCATTGTAGCAACCTTGGAGAAAGGACCCTTTGGAGTTTGGAGCTGCTCATCCTTGGAGCTTCTCAACTATCTTCATCACTTGGAGGTATTATTATTGCAAGCACTTGCTTGCCCCCATTTTCAATACAAATTTATTTTCTATATTTCTTGTTCTTGTTTTTTAATTCAAAAATGCACATGCTAGTTTAGTTTTAGTTTAGATCTAGTTTATTGTTTTTGCTTAGTATTGAAACTGCTGCTACTAGTTAGCAGGTGCCCATAGCACTAAGCTGGGTTGCAAAACCAAGCCAACAGTTTTTGGCGACTCCGCTGCTTTTGAATCTTTAGATCTCACTTTTGCTTTAGATCTTAGTTTTTTATTGTATTAGTTAGTTTAATTCATAGATCTGCCACCCTAGATAGCAGATCCATTGCTGTTCTAGATCTTGGCCCATTTTATTGCCATTAACAGCCCGAAATTCTCAATTTTCGGGTTCGTTTTTCGGCGTCGCCGTACGGCTTTCGCCTCGCGGCTTTTTGCCTGACAGTCGCGCGGCTCATCGCGACTGCGCATCTCTTTTCCGCACGATTCCCCGCGGCTTCGCGACCTATTTGCGCGCTGCACATCGCGACTGTGTGACGAAATCCTGTGCTGCACATCGGGACTTCGCGGCCGAAACCCGCGCTACCCATCGCGACTGTGCGACAGAAACCCGCGCGGTCCATCGTGGCTGTTCTGTCAAAACCCGCGATGCTAATTTTTTCATTCGGTCGATCCGTTTAAAAAATTAATTTTTTACTGTATTTTCTGCCCACTAAGCTATTTTACAGTATCAAAAAATCTGTATTATTACAGCCATTTAATCTTTTTACTATTTAGAATGCACATTTAAAATAGTCTTTTTAAAAATTTTCAGAAATTGAAAGAAGGATTTATTTTGCATTTTATTTAGATTAAAAAATTTTGCTGTTTACTTCTTTAATATTTTTCCCATAGCAATTTTTGAAAAAGAAATCCATTTATTTCTTAAAGAAGTCATATTATTTGCTTTCCTATTTTCAAAAGATCCTTTGTTTTTTAAATAGATTTTGCAAAGCATTTAATTTCCATTTATTGAAAAAAAGTCATAAATATTTGCTTTTTTATTTCAAAAGATCCTTTGTTTTTTGAATATTTTTTGCAAAGCATTTACTTTTTTCAATTTCAGTTTAAAATACCACACGTGCACCCACTCAAACACATAATTTAAACTGAGCCTTAAAATTTACCCTAACTTCAAACCAACTTTTAACCCCACTTGGGGAACACTTAAAAGAACTTTGTAGCTAGGTAGTATTGAGGGGATAGGTGTTCCAATAACACCCCTCAGTTATTACATCTGAGACATAGAAGTTGTCCATTAGGGAACCAAAATATCCTAGTATTTTTTGGCACGGTCACAACCGGTTTATGGGAAGGCCTCTCCCTTAGGAGGGTTGAAGTCACTAGGATGGTTCCGGAAGCCTGAGTGGAATACCGAAATCCATTCAGTAACCGAAGGGCTACCATTCACTGTTCTCGAGATATCCCTGTATGGGGGTATTGTGGTAAAAGGACCAAACGGCAGATTTACCTTTTCTCGACGTGTCATGAACGGAGTATCCTAGTTGCCATTCTTTAGGATTGATTACCCGGTGTCCCTCCCGGTAGAGGGATATCTAGCCGTTGATTCAACACTCATATTGTCTGACTTGGATTTCATCATCTTCCATAGAATATCGTTTGTTGATTCACAATACTTTTAGTTAGGTGTTTGCATGATACAATCCACCTTTGGTCTAGTTACACCTCTTTTTTCTAGAAGCTATTTGCATGTTGGTATTCTGACCATTTTTTGCATCCCTCCACTTATTATAGCACATCTGCTATAATAAGTGCCTTTTTGAGGTTGATTTTTTGGCCTGAGAGCCTTCATTTTCACTCCCCTTCTTGCACCCTTGGTTGCATTAGGGTTTCGAGTCTTTTATACATTACCACCTTATACTATACAGATTTTTACACAAAAACTTATTTCTCACCATTGAGAATTTTAGACGCTCTCGTCGTCTTCAGGGAAAAACTCCCAGAGTTCAGTCTACTTGGCTCTCCACGTCACCGACGTAGAGCCTTATCCCTTGACTCGACACATCGTCGATCAACCATACAGTCATCCGATTCTGACACACCTCACTTCACATCCGATTCTGAGGCAGAATCCGAAAACCCCACAGAGTTATTCTCGACCAACCTTATGGCTGGAACACCATTTGACCCACTTTTTACCGACACCATAGGAGAGACGTCCATCAACCCTTCTACTGCGGTGCCATCCATGGCAACCACCACCCCCTTAGGTATGCCTAATATGGTGGACACTCCACCTTTAGGAATGCCCAACATAGGGCCACCTCCTGTTATAGGAATTCCCAACACAGGGCCACCACCTGTTATGGGTATGCCCAGCATAGGGGTCACACCCCCTCTGAGTACCACAACCCAGATTCCAGGAATCACCACTACTATTCCTAACCCTGGTGTAACCCATGTTGCACTCCAAAACGCTGGCCCATACCAGACCACAGCTATTGGAGGACACATACCTTCAATACCTAGCATACCTTTAGGCGCTACTGGACCCCTACATCATACCACCATGACTAGTCATGTCCCAGTCACTACGCCTCATCCATCTGCTACCTTACCTTACATGGCGAGTATGAACTTACCAGAATTAGCCAGGCTCACCAATGACCCTATCAGACACGACCCTGCGTGGCCTCATATGCCCACCAAACTCCCCTCCGACATCCCTAAGTTTGAGGGCAAGGCAGGTGAGGACCCCCAGAACCATATCATGTCCTTCCATCTATGGTGTTCCTCCAACTCCATAGTGGACGACTCTGTCCGCCTCCGTCTATTACAACGCACCTTCACTGGCTCTGCAGCTAAGTGGTATATCGAGCAGCCCCATGGGATGCATGCCACCTTTACCTCCCTTGCCTCGACCTTCCTGCAGTTCTTCCAGTTACCTATCCGCTATGATGCGGGAGTCGGGATCCTACTGTCTTGCAGACAAAACACGGCCACCCACATCACTGACCACATTCATGAGTGGCGTAGACGCCGAAGTCTCTGCAAAATCAAGTTAGACGACTGTATCTTCTTAGATTGGTTTCTAAAATCCTTCCTCCCTCTCATTGCGAAGGATGTGGCATCCGAACGACTCCAGTCTGAAGAAGAGGCCATCCTCAAAGCCTAACAGTTTGATCTCATTTACGCCCAGTCGGGTTATCTGTATACCGTTATACCGGACGCCCCTCGAGCTGATTCATCCCAACACGATGCGCCGGGGGCATCCCATGCTGCAGATGGCATCATAGGTCGTATTACCCCGCATCCCCAACCATTTTCCATTGCACATCCTAGCCATAGTCCCGACCTTTCGCGGGCTACATCTCAATCTAGAGCAACTAATTCATATGCTCCCATGGCACATCACCACCATATCCACGGACCTTCATGTCCACCTTAGTGATTTGGTCATGCACCACCCGCATACCCCCCCCAGCCGCACCTCAACCGGGGTATTATCCACAACAAGCTGTGACAGCTAGCCCAACACCTCCAATAGCTCAGGGTTACCAACAACCCCAGCAGGTAATTGGTCCACCTCCAGCCCCACCGGCTTATTATCCCCCACAACCTGCTCCCACACCTGCGGTGAACCAAAATCCTCCTACTACTCAAGGGCAAGTGTACACACAGCACAACCAGCCCCAGCATCAAAACAACCAGCGCAACCAGGGTGGGCAACAGAACCGTGGAAGAGGACGTAACCGCGGTAACAACCAACAACAACAACAAGATCCTCCACCTCCCAATCCTCCGCAAAATAACAACGCTACTCCTCCCAACCGGAATCCAAATCGTAATCCCGGGAAGCCAAAAAATAATAACCTCAGAACAAACCATCCTTGTTCTATTTGCGGGGTTTATGGTCATTACACACATGCTTGCCCAGATTTGGAGCGAGCTCGGCAACTCTAGATTGACGATGCCCATCGTCAAGGGCAAGCGGCTCCTCATCCGCCACCCAACCCTCCACCACCTCAACATCAACCTTTGGTTCTACAAAACCCTTTTTCAACCCAAGGCATAGTGAACACTCAGCCGTTAGCTCCCCCTCAGGGCAACGCGCCACCACAACAGATCACTTATGCCGCTCCCGATCAACCCATGTTCGATTCAGGTATTCACCACTTGTTGATGATGTCAACTACCGATGCCAACCTCCAAACCCGTTGGAACCAATATGGCAACACCTCTGAAGCCCCTTCTGCCGACAAAAACACTAACGTTAATCGCACAGATCAAACGTTACGTATACCTCCGGCTCCACTTGATGGCGCTCCCAAATCCCTCGCACTTGCCCATCTCATCACTGACCTCCCATCCTCTTCGTCATCACCCGCTATTGAAACGGATCTGATTGACGATCACATCTTCATTATTTCGTCTGACGACCCATGGTACGGTGACATCCTAACGTACCTCCGCACGCAGAAGTTTCAACCCCACATCGATCGTGACAGACGCCATCGTATACGACACCACGCCCCCCAATACCTCTTGTTAGGAGATGTACTTTATCGAGGCGACGTTGATACCATCCTCTGACGTTGCCTATCCCATAGCGAGGCAGAATAAGTCCTCAATGACTGTCATAGCGGTGCCTGCGGAGGCCATTTCTCCGATATGGCCACCGCCCAAAAGATCATTCGCGCATGTTACTTTTGGCCGTCATTATTTACTGATTGCATCACCGCAGTCAAACATTGCCAAAACTGTCAACTTTTTTCCCCCAAAGCAAGAACACCACCCACCCCCCTTCATCCAATAGTTACTGCCAGACCATTCTGCAAATGGGCCATCGACTTCGTCGATTGCAATCCCACATCAGCCAGCTGTCACAAACATATTATTATGGCTGTAGATTATTTCACCAAGTGGGCGGAGGCCATGCCAACTTACAATTGCACAGCCGACACCGCAGCACGGTTCTTTCTCAACCATGTTATCGCACGTTTTGGAGTGCCAAAGCAACTTGTCTCAGACCACGGCTTTCACTTCGAAGACGCCATCTGGAAAGAACTATCAACCTTACTAAAATTTGAACACCATTTCTCCTCCGCCTACTACCCCCAAGGAAACGGCCAAGTCGAAGCGATCAACAAAATTTTGAAAACCATCCTCCAGTGCACTGTAGACAAACACAAGTCAAATTGGCACCACATGCTCTTCCCGACACTATGGGCATACCGCACATCAACTAAAATCGCCACCGGTTTTACCCCTTTCCACTTAGTTCACGGGGTCGAATCTGTCCTCCCCATTGAGTGCCAGATTCCAACCCTACATATGGCCGTTGAACTCCTACCGGACACTGCCCCAATTGAGCAACGCTTACTACTCCTGAAACAGGCTGATGAAGATCGACGCACAACCCTTCAAACCATGGAAGTAGCTAAGAATCGATCCAAATTTAATTATGATAAACATGTCCACCCAAGAACTTTTTCTGAAGGGGACCTTGTCCTCGCCTATGATCAAGCTCATGACAAAACTGGGAAAGGAAAGTTTATGTCCATGTGGCAAGGCCCATATATTATACACACTTGCCTCGGACAGGGGGCATACATTCTGATCGATTCAGAAGGCAACCCCCTCCGCAACCCACGCAACGGGTTGTACCTCAAGTGATTTTACCCATAGTAAACTGAATGGACACCACCGTCCATTACTGTACTTCATGATAGATCTTTCCATTTTTTCTGTCTTCTCGCCTCAATTTGCGTGCCACATCGGCCGACGTCCATTTTTGATAAGTCTTATATCGCCGGATTCAGTTTTTCGCGCTCGTGATGATGCTGGAGATCATTTCTCGCTCGCACGCCCAGAATTTTCAGCCACTTTTTCAAAAATGCCCTCTCATTACCTAGGTTTGCATGCCACAATGGCCGTTGCCCCTTGGACGATCTTTATGTCACCGGATCCAGTATCTCGCACACATGATGACACTTGAGACCTTTCGTCGCTCCCATCAATCCCTTGTTGTTCAGTATGATTTTATCCCTTTTTCGGACCGAGCAATCCCTTTTACGAAAAAGGCACTTAGGGAGTTTCTGTTAAGCTCTTTTCTGACTCCTAAAACAATGAAAATATTGCCGAGCAACCTTGCTTCCTTTCATGCTCGTTAAACGTATCTGAAAGGGCGTCTACTTGGTATAAGTTTACCCCTTTTCCGGACCTCGTAGACAAATTACGAAAAAGGAATACTCTAGTCACATCGGCTAGAAGAGTTCTCCATCTGCATCATTTTATGCTTTTTCGGGCCTTGGAGACTAAACTTACGAAAAAGAACACCAATGGAGTCCACTCACCGCTTTCAGACTCTCTAAACATGAAAGAGACCACGAGCAATCACCATCCTGGGCTCGTAAAACCAACAGGACAGTAGTCATAACCACTGCAGAGTCTTCTTATCGTTTTCAGACTCCTTAAAATGAAAGCACCAACGAGCACGAACAGTCCTGGGCTCACAAATCCACAGGACAGTACAAATTCAGAGCACACTTTTATCCCTTCTTCGAGCTCATTAAAACTATGAAGAAGGACCCAATGGTGCTTCTCGGTGCCACAACAGATCACGTCTACTCATAGGGCAGCTTCCCCATTTTGGTCGCCTTTGTTCAGAGTATTCTACAGTATGTCATCCTGAGAATCCCTCGACAACACCCATCAGCTTGACCCCCCCAGAGTCAAACATACCCTTTAGTCCTTCAAAGCAATGATACCCAGACCTACAAGTCAGTTCCTTATGCTGCCAGGTCAACCATGCCATCATGCTCTGAACAAAGGAAGTTTGAGTCTTCCCATTATGACCCCAGTTACTTCCCATCCCCACAAGTATGTTAGTCCTACCATCAGTACTACCACACTTCAGTTCTACACCTCGCGCTCCTGTCAAGGAAACATCATTGCCTTGTTAGTTGCTGGTCTCCCTCTGTCAACGACAACCAAATTTATTCCAGAGGATAGACCTAAAGGTCCCTGTGTCTTGGACTCATCACCATTTATGATGAGTGCCTACAAATCATTTCGAGAAGAGTCCTTAGTGCCTCTCCAAATGGTTGTTTCTCACATGCTCGACGTCAACACCTTGATCGCATCGTTGAGACTCGCACAGGGTATTGGTCCGTTCAGTTATTAGTCGAAGACCCCGGATACCATCTGACTCCTCCACATTTGAGAGTCTACCTATGGATACAACCAGTTATACTTTTCCTATTGATATCCGGGTTGCGCATGGCGACAGTATTCAAATGTACCCCAGTTTCATACTCCCTCGAGTATACAGTTACAAATACTTCTCGGAGAGACTCTCAGTCATTGAGTCCCTACAGATGTTGGACACCTTTAGTTTCAGCAGTTCAACAGTTATTCCAGTGTATCAGTTATTGAGATCAGTCATGATTATGATCATGAGTATATCCCAAAATAATGTCCCCTCTGGACCATTATGATGTACCAGTAGATTCTTTATGTATTAGATCCCCCTTCTTGGGACTAATTGTTATGTATATGTCTTGATACGAGCATGGGTATGCCCGCCTCATCCATTATCAAAGATTATTCCTCATTCATATTGAGGCCATGTAACATTTGTTTATTTTTGCAGCTTCCAAGGTCCATGGATCCAGACTCCAAACGATCTCTTCTCCTCCCCAAACCCCAGAAAAAGGACAAAAGAACTATAATGTCTATCGGCCATACGATGAGCTCTTGCCCTCACACATCAGGGGGTAATCTGTTAACACCCAAAAAGTGCTCACTAGCTCATTTCCCTATTCACATGACCCATTTGTCCACTTTTTCACCATTTGAGCCTCTGAAGCCAACAAAAGGTCACCAAAAGGCCTTAATACACCCCTTTTTCCATTCAAAATGAGTATTTTTCCTAAAAAAACATAAAAAACCCTCAAAAAGGGTCCAAAATTCCCAAAATATTAAAAATGGAATAAAAATAATAAAAATATTCAAAAAAGGAAAAAGGAGGGAAAAGTACCTAAACCATGTTGGTCAATACCATTGGTTTCCACAAAACCACAATGGTATTCCCCCACACCAAAACCTATAAAAAGGTGGTAGGGGCTCCTCATTTCACATCCATCCATCTTCCTATCCTCATGCTGCCAAAATCTCCCTTGAGCTTTTGGCCATTGTAGCAACCTTGGAGAAAGGACCCTTTGGAGTTTGGAGCTGCTCATCCTTGGATCTTCTCAACTATCTTCATCACTTGGAGGTATTATTATTGCAAGCACTTGCTTGCCCCCATTTTCAATACAAATTTATTTCTATATTTCTTGTTCTTGTTTTTTAATTCAAAAATGCACATGCTAGTTTAGTTTTAGTTTAGATTTAGTTTATTGTTTTTGCTTAATATTGAAACTGCTGCTACTAGTTAGCAGGTGCCCATAGCACTAAGCTTGGTTGCAAAACCAAGCCAACAACCATACAAGAAGGTTGTCTTGAAATCCATCTAGTGTATCCTCAACTTCATCACTGCAGCCAAAGCAAGTACTGATCTAATGGATGTGTATTTGGCCACAGGAGCAAAAGTCTCTTCATAATCAATCCTTCTTTCTGGGAGAAGCCACGAGCTACAAACCTCACTTGTATTTTTCTATGCTACCATCTCCAGCATGCTTGATCTTATAGATATTCTTGGAAGTCACAATAGACTTCCCTTCTGGTCTAGGATCACATCCCAAACTCCTTCATGATCGACTAGTACACCTCGATCATGGCATTCTTCCCAGATCCTAGGAACTTCAATATCTTCAATAGATAACTTTGTTGCTGAACAAATGTTGTAGTCCTTCTTTTGTAGGTGATAGTATATGATCTTTCCTACAAAACAAGTTAAATTGCATGATTAGAAACATCTCATAGTTTTCAGAACAAATTCTTACACATAAAGAAATATGTCATACAGTCATGCAATTATCTTATCCAATGCTTCAATACAACATTTATCCATATCCCGTAACATTCTAGATGCCTTCCAATCTCTACCAGAACATTGTTAAGAGTGTGCACAACTCCTAACATGTCAGCAAAGAGGTTTCATTCTAGATAAGTAGCAATTGAATGTTGTACAGTTCCATAGGCCACTTACCCATCACATGCATATTAGTAGTATATTGTTCATTAATGCAATTATTCTAATATGCATAATACACACCCTAAGTCTAGGAACATAAGCATATACATCATTGAAAAATATTATTTAAACAAAAAAATATGCAAGAAATGACAATTAAAATACTTATCTTTGTTTGGTTGTAGAGTTGACTCCCTCTCAATCTTCGGTTCCTTTCTGTAACTCCATTCTGATGTGGATTGTGAGAAGTGGTCAACTCCCTCTAAATATTTGCATCCTTGTAGAAACTATTGGAGTGTTCTCCCTCTTGATCTTGTCTTCTTGGATTACTTGTCCTTGAAATTATATCCAACCTCGATCACTATGCATACTTACTAGTATCATCATTGTGTTATCCTCGAGATCTCATACATAATCATACATTCATTAGTATAATCTCAATACACAATAATCTTAAACATGTATAGTCATGATCATTTTACACACAGATAATATATCACAATTCTTTTACTCATGCATATTCCTATTTGACCATAGGACTTTTCTGTTTAGTCATATCATCAATCAAAGCAAGAAGCATAATATGCCTAAACCCATGATTACTAACTTCAATGAATAATCATAATCAATCATGCCAAGTATACTCATATAAGAGATCCTAAAACAAGGTAGGATTCTATCTTGATATAGGAAAAACATACCTGGATTAGCATGTTAGCTAGCTATGTATAACATACCCACATGATGTATTCTTGTTCTCTTCAATGACTTGTGCTAGTAACCTGCATGGCTCATACGTTAACCATTATAGAACCAAATTATACATACCTCGTAAGTAGATCTTCTATGTGATCCATGACAATGGATGAATCTCTGTCTTCATGTCACCATGGTCATATGTTCTTGAACTAGAACATGATTTGTCTTTCTTGATGTACCTTTCATGTTAGCAGACAACATCAACCTCATACAACATCATAATGCATAAGTGTCAAAAGCCCTAATCAATGAATATATTCTATTATGCATTATTTATTGAGGTGATACAACAAGTCTAAAATTAACCAAGATTTTACTAACCGTAATAATATGAAGACAAACATATCATAAACTTAATCATGAATAGTATTCGAAACATACCTGTCGAGATTGCTTGTAATCTTCTTATGTAAGGCCTTAGCCTCATCTCCCTTTGAAACAGGAACTTCTTCACTTATGCAGGTGATCAATCCATTGTCTTCTAGGATTAACCCAATCCACTTGTATTGCAGAAACTGGATTTTGGAACTGGATTACGGTTTGTC
This sequence comes from Larix kaempferi, assembly GCA_027924585.1. Taxonomy (NCBI): domain Eukaryota; kingdom Viridiplantae; phylum Streptophyta; class Pinopsida; order Pinales; family Pinaceae; genus Larix; species Larix kaempferi. The sequence goes on along the minus strand of BSBM01000260.1, from coordinate 295,927 downwards.
AGAGAAACCCTAAAAATTCAAACTTTGAATTTCAAACTTCTGAAGGGATAAAAAATGCGCTTTGATGAGCTGATCAACCTGGTATACTCAGAATTTGAAAACTGCAAAGTTTCACCCCTCAAATTTTCCTTTGAAACTTCCAGATCTTCTAGACAGGATCTCGAACTAGGGTTTGATCAAGCCTGATCTTCTACCCAACCAAAGAGTTCAATCTTGTGCTCTAAACTTCAATTTTTCTAAGGAGCTTCCAGCCATGGTCACAGATTTCAAAAATTCCAACTTTTGCAGAAGCCCTAATTTTCCACCTTTATAATCAAAGTCCTGAACTAGGGTTTGAGAAAGCCTGGTCTTCTACCCAACCAAAAAATTCGATCTTGGTCTCTAAATTTCAATTTTTATGAGGAGCATCTAGCCGTGCTATCTGATTACAATAATTCTAACTTTCTTTGAAACCCTAAATTCCCGAAGCCATGAATGACGGTGCTCAAAATCCAATTATGTTTTGACAAAAATATGCACCTGATTGTTTCTAGTGTAACTCCGAAATTTCAAATCTATAGGGTCTAAAAATTCATCCTATGGTATCCTGACCTGTTATATTTCCAACCCCACAAGTATGACCTCAAATGGATTCTCTGAGAGAGAGTTATGCCAAGTGTCGCAATGTGACCTATTTATGGGATAAAATAGGAGATCGAACTTGTACAGAGTGCCACATGTCACTGGTTCACTTTTGGCCTATTAAAGTACAATCCGTTCCCTACCTGCCACATTTTACGAAATTTCATTTGGAGCTTCCTAGCCCAAGTTGTGACCTTTTTTCCTAGGTCACCTGTTTATGACTAAGATCTGGAAGAGGCAGAAACCCTAGATTGTACAGATCATAAAACACAAAGTACAACGAATTAGAAGTTGTGCTTCTGATAGAAGGTACATTGGGATCTTATCTTTTACCTGTAAACGTTTTAGATCTTGAACCTTCGCCAAAATGGATTTATAGAGAAAGTTCTACAATGACTGGTTTTTGCTATATCAAGCCCTAGCTTCCGCAACTACACAGTGTCTTCTTCTCAGGTTAGCTCTGATACCATGTTAGTTTTTCAAAATTTCAATCTGATCTAGGATCTTTACTGAGAGAATAACATGTACAACATATCAATTACAACAAACAAGCACAAGCAAACACATGAGACAATAGACACACAGAGTTTCCTTGGGGAAAACCATAAAGGTGAAAAACCCCAATAACTTTCTTAGAGATAGATAGAGCAATGATACAACCCAAGCATAAGAGATGATCCTCCTAGCAGCAGCTTCTCCTCCTCCACTAGTGCGCCACTGTCTTATGAGTGCATAAGTGAGAAGTGAATGATCAAATAGAATGCCTTCCGCATTCTATTTATACACTAACTTGACTTGTCTAATAACCTTACTAGGTTGGCTTTAACTTAACCACATAACATAATGTTAATTGGGCCAACCCCCAATAGGGTGGTCTAATAACCCTTTAACCCACATGACTTATACCGGGATGACCCCATCAAGGTGGTCTACTAATCCATCAAATATAAGTTACAACACTTCCGTATAGAGGAATAATAACATCTCTATAGGAATACAAACACTTCCATATAGAGGAATAATAACATCTCTATAGGAATACAATATAGACATATGTGAAATACATTCCGAAGTTACATATACATCAACATTAGGGGTGCCTGAAATCTACAGCTCTGCTCCAAGTTTGGTATCAGAGCAGGAGTGTCATGCTTAAGGGAACAATTCCAGCTAGGAGAAGAGCTGGGTAGAATTGTTCCTGGCGATTTGACAATTCTAGTAGAGATTTGTTGGGTAGAAATGGAAGGGAAAAATTTGTGCAGAAGAAATAATGGCAAATAGAGGAGGAGTTCATGTGAATTGGAGAGGTAGAAGGTGACATGGTGGTGTTGCAGATGATATGACTCAGGCATTGAGAGCTATCCAGGCAAGATTAGAAGCCATAGAAACAATTAAAAGGAGAGGAGTTGTAGCTAAAGCTCACGATGTGAGTGATGAAGAAGTGGAAGTTAAGAAACCATAAGAGAAGCCGAGGAAGCTGAAGGCCCAGAAAAGAGAATTGTTAAGGCCCTAACGTATTTGAGGGGGAAACAAAAAATGGAAACACCTACATATTTAGGAAGTCTGAACCCAGGAGAGTTGATTGGTTGGGTTAGAGATATGGAAAAATTATTTGACATGAAGCAGATTGAGGACCCTAGAAGAGTGAAGATGGTTTGCATGAAGTTGAAGGGACATGGATTGTTATGGTGGGATACTGGGCAGCTTGAAAGACAGAGAAAAGGGAAAGATAAAATCAAGATTGGGACATAATGGTAGCTAATTTTTTTCCTACTGGTTATACATTAAATTTATATAGGAAGCTATAAAATCTTAGGCAAAAAGAATTGACTATTAAGGAGTATACAAAAGAATTTTACAAGCTATCTATTAGATCTAGGCACAATGATCAAGGAGATGAAGTTGTAGCAAGGTATATTAATGGGATGTACTATACAAGATGAATTGAGTATTGTATGAGTTAGGACAGTTGGGGAAGCATACTAGCTTGATTTAAAGATGGAAGAGAAACTGTCCAGGAAAAATTCAAGTTCCATAGGAAAAGCAATTGTTAGAGAGAGGGGTAGAAATATCTCAGGAAGAGGACAAAGCAGTGGAACTAAGGTGGAAGAAATTAGCAGTGAAAAGGCTACAACTTGGGAATTCAGAAGAAATAGTGAGTCCTATAGAGGCAGAGGGAGTTATAGAGGAAATATAAACCCCATAGGTAGAGGAGATGGGAGGTCACCTGTGATCTGCTACAAAATGGAAAAAATCGAGTGACAAAGCCTATGAATGCCCTAAAAGTCTCCACACTACAAGGAGACCAAAGAATAGACCCACATTTCTCAGAGAGATGAAAGCATAGTTGGATCTGTAGATGGGGATAGTATGGATGTAGCTAAACCAGAAGTTGGAGAGAGCTTGATGTTTAGAAGAATCCTATTAAAGACAAAAAATAAGTACATGATAAAAGAACCAGACCAAAGGAAGTCCATCTTCAAGACCATGTGCAAAATTGGAGGTAAGTGTTGGTCTTTGATTGTAGATGAAGGGAGTACTAAAAATCTAGTGTCAACGGAAATTATAGAGAAATTAAAATTGAATTGTAGACCATGCCCTCGGGCTTATAGAGTCTCGTGGTTTCAAAAGGTGAACCATGTCAATGTTTCCCAATAATGTTTAATTAATTTTAGAATTGGAAACTATCATGATAATGTGCTATGTGATGTAGTACCAATGGATGCTTGCCATCTATTACTGGGAATACCATGGCAGTATGATAGAAAAATTGTGTATGATGGGGTTAAGAATATTTTTCTTAGTGAAAAAAATTGAAGATAAACTTTAATGATGCCTTTGAAGGATGTAAAAGGAGAAATCAGTAGTAAATACCGTTATTATGATAGGAGGATAATGTTATGTTTACCAAAAGCATCTATAAAAGAAGAAAGAAGAAAAAAATGTTGTTTTTCTATTATACCTAAGGGCTTGAGCTTAGATGAGAAGAGGGTTGATATTCCAATAGAAGTGGAAGGAATGTCATCTAATGAAGATGATAGTGATGACAATTCAAGATATGTACTCTTCATGGAAATGGTAGAATATCTTGACTATAAAGAATTAGAGGAGAAGGATAACTATTGCTCTTCCATAAAAAATAAATCATACAGTAAGGGGGTAGTCTAAAATAAGTCATGTGGAAGACAAACATATATTACTGCATAAACAAACTGCAAATATGTCTATAATGGGATTTGATTTTCACCTTCAAAGTCTTGTGTTGAATCTTACAATCTTCCTGACATGAGTAATTGTGAGAAAGAGTTTGAGAGAAAAGAAGAAACCCTTGGCTATCAGAATGAAGAAAATGCAGAAGTTGTATAGGAAGGTGAATTATTAGTTATTTGGATGAATTAAGGAAAGTAAGAAAATAAAATTGGTATATGAAGGTTATCCTATAGTAATATTAAGATTCTTTGGACCTACAGAAGGATCAGTTACTCAGAGCTGAAAGAACAATTGAGTTTGAAAGGACCGAAGAAGTACTCACAAACAAAGCACTTGAAGAGGCAGAAAATGAGAACATGGAACTTAAGAAACAACTAGCCTGCGCATAGAATGCAATTAAGAAGCTTGAAGAAAAGAATCTCTTATTGGAAGCATCACTGGAAGAAACAAAACAGGAAAATGAGGTGTTGAAAAAACAATTACTACAAGAGTTTTCCCACTTAAAATAAGAACTAGTTGAATCAAGAACAGAAGAACAACCTATGAAGGATCCAAGGAAGCTTTCTTTTGAAATGAATGGGTTTAAGAACAAAATTCCAGGCCGTGCAGATCGAAAGGATGAAAAATATGTTTGTAACATGAAAAATGAAGCTAAGTTTAAGAACAAATCATTAATTCTTGATGAGATTAATTGATTATTCATAGGTCACTAGAAGACAAGTCTGATCTTGGCTACAATAAGATAGAAAATGTCTGCAACAACAAGCATGTTCTAGTTGCAAATCGACAAGTTGGGTCATCTATGCAAATTCTATTAAGGTATGATAATGATTAAAATGTTCCTTATTATAAAAGAAAGCTTAATTCATAGAGATGCTTAAGATGCAAGTATTATGGTCATACTATGAACTATTGTTATACTATAAGAGTTATGCCTGCCATGGATTGGGGCATAAAGCTCAAAATTGCCAAAGATTAGCAGAACATTCAGACGGAAACAATGCATATATTGAAATAAGTAAGAATAGGTTTGCAGAAGATCAACAAAAACCCATGCGCATAGAAAAATGGGTAAATAAATGTTCATGGACATGCACAATCAATGACAACAATGAAATTATTTTTCTAGCAGCAGAGAATTGTTGCTTATTCTGATGACTCTCAAAATGTGTAAATACAACCCTTGAATTCAAATGGATATGTGGATTCAAGGAAAATAGAACAATGTAGATAGAAGTCACATAATCATGTTCAAGTAATATTAATATATGAAAATTTTACAAAAATGGTGTACATATATCAGCCTCAAGTGGCAGACATTGTTTTCAACATCAATACAACATTATTTGAAAAATCAACACAACTCCAGTTGTGTTGCTTAGGTCATATTTCATGGACATGCACAATCAATGACAACAATGAAATTATTTTTCTAGCAGTAGAGAATTGTTGCTTATTCTGATGACTCTCAAAATGTGTAAATACAACCCTTGAATTCAAATGGATATGTGGATTCAAGGAAAATAGAACAATGTAGATAGAAGTCACATAATCATGTTCAAGTAATATTAATATATGAAAATTTTACAAAAATGGTCTGGCTTCGTGACATGGTTGGATGGATGTAGAAATGAACGAAGCTAAGTTTGCAAATGGAGTTGTGTTGATTTTTCAAATAATTTTTGTAATTAAATTACTTTACTTTGCATAATATACATGGTTATGTAAATATGCCTTAATTTTCAAGTTTGAAAACAATGATTTTTAATAAAACATTATCAATAGGATTATTATAAAAAGAGTATTATTGAAGGTCATGTATTTCTTGTTTTTTCCCTTGATGTTTCTGCTCTTGCATTGGATTTACTATAACTTAAATCCATAGATTTATATTGAAATGGTACCTTTAATATCCGTAATATTATTTTAAACAATAGCTAAAATAATTGTAAAAATCAAATATGCCACGTGTCACAGCCTGAGCATTCCACGTATCATAGTCTGAGCGTTCCACGTATCACACTGGGAAGCTAGATATCGATATTTTAACAACAAAATTTATAGAAGTTTTGCTACAAAGAGTTTGCTGGAAAGTCGAAATTTTGTCAGAGAAAGAGAGGTCACTCTTTCATTGGGTTTTTCTATTTAGTGGTGTTGGAAGCAGATGCCGAGGAGAAAGAGAGTCCACTCCTTCCTCCAGGGATGATTTTTTAGGAGTGGCAAACGGTAGATATCGACACTCTGAACACAAAATTCATATGAACATTGTGTTGCACATTTTGCTGGCAAGTGGAAATATCCATTGAGAAAGTGCGATCACTCTTTCTCCAAGTTCTATTTATACAATTCTCTCGTAAATGAAGGGGAGGCCGACCCTTTTTCTTCCCAATATTCTTGTCGTTATAGTTTGAGACTGCAATAAGGGTCGGTCAATCCTTCTTTTGTTCTCCATCCTGGTTATCGTTGAATTGCTAGATAAAGGTTTTTCACAATTATCTACTAAACGAAGGGGTGTTTGATCCTTCTTGACGGAAAACGGAAGACATGATAAACAATTTGTATCTGTTATAACTTAGCTGATGTCCAGTCCCTACTATTTACTGTGGAAGTCAGAAGTCGGGAATTGTCAACCTACCCTTCGAAGATCAAATAGTTTTACATTTCTCTCGTAAATGAAGGGTCGACCGGCCCTTCTTGTGCTCAATATTCTTCCGCTGTTCACCACTTTAGATATAGATGACTTGACGTCTTAGCCTTCATAGGTTGAATATTTTTATAATTCCCTCATAAATGAAGGGGCAGTTGACCCTTCTTCTACCCAGTATTCTATTCATTATAATTCTAGAATGCAAGAAGGGTCAGTCGATCCTTCTTTCTTTCACCATCCTAGATATAGGTGAATTGTTGGATATAGTTGTTCACAATTATCTACTAAATGAAGGGGCGGCCGATCCTTCTCGTTAGAAAATGGAAGTTGGAACAAACATTTTTATATGTTATAAATTAGATGATGCCTGGGTCCCTACTATTCACAACCGAAGTCGAAAGTCGAGAATCGTCGACATAGCCTTCGAATATCAAATAGTTTTACATTTCTCTCGTAAATGAAGGGTCGGCCGGCCCTTCTTGTGCTCAATATTCTTCCGGTGTTCACCATTTTAGATATAGATGAATTGATGTCTTAGCCTTCGTAGGTTGAATATTTTTATAGTTCCCTCATAAATGCAGGGGCGGTCGACCCTTCTTCTACCCAGTATTCTATTCATAATAGTTCTGGAATACAAGAAGGGTCGATCGATCCTTCTTTCTTTCTCCATTCTGGATATAGGTGAACTGTTTGATATATTTTTTCAGAATTATCTACTAAATGAAGGGGCGACTGATCCTTCTCGTCGGAAAATGGAAGTCAAGACAAACATTTTTACATGTTAGAACTTAGATGATGTCTGGGTCCCTTGTTGTGCTCAGTATTCTTCCCGTGTTCACCAATTTGGATATACATGAATTGACGACATAACATTCATAGGTTGAATATTTTTAAAATTCCCTCATAAATGAATGGGCAGGAGACGCTTCTTCTGCCCAGTATTCTTTTCGTAATATTTATAGACTGCTTAATAAGGAATTTTTGGGATCTTTTGTAGGCACAATAGATCCCATTTTTATTAATAAAACGAGAGCCCCATTTAATTATTATGAAGGTAATTTCTTATTTACTTCTCTTGTTTATGGGGTGTCTTGATTGTTGTCTTTATTTTCATATCTTTTCATGCTTTGTACTTAATAAAATTTGCTTTAAAATCTTATTTTTATGCGTTTTGTGATTTGCGAAAAACTTTGTTTTTCTTTGGAACCTGTCGTTTCTGCAATCCGCAATCTGCATTGTGGATTGCAGAAGTTAAAATTTTTCTTGTTTCGAATTTTTCCTTTTCCTTTTCCGCAACCCGTAAAGCGGATTGCGGATGTCGGAAAGCATATGTTCAAATAAATCGAATTGCAAATTGCGGAAGTTAAAATTTTTCTTGTTTCGATTTTTTCCGTTTCCTTTTCCTTTTCCCCAACCAGTAAAGCGGATTCCAGATGTCGGAAAGAATTTTCGGTTCCCCATTTCCTCAACCCTCAAATTGCGGATTGCGGAATCAGGAAAGTATTTGGTAAATAAATAATGCATTTATGTTTCCGCATTTCCGCATCCCACAATGTGGATTGTGGTAAATGGAAGCTACAAAAAAAAAATTAAAATTGCAATCCTGCAACCCACAAGCCACAATGAGGATTGCAGAAAGGTCAATTTTTTTTCAAAATTTTCCCTGCTCCGCGCTCCCACTTGCGAATTGCGAAAACAATAAATCACTTAAGTCGGAATTTTCACTTCCGCAAGCCACAACCCTAAGTAAAAATTTTAAAAAAAAATTGCTCCCGCTTTTCTCTTTTCTCTTTATAATCTCAACCGTCGATTTCTTTACGATTTACGGTCTAGATTGATTTCCTAGTTGGTTAAGTGTTTAGAATTTTTATTACTTTTTACCATTCTCAAATTGCAAGTCTCACTTCAGTGAACAAATTTTACTGCGGATTTTTACCCTGTCCGCGAATTTTCCTTGTTCGTTAGTTTACAGGTAGGTTTTTCGATCTTTTTTATCAATCATTTGCCCAAATTCAAAAATCAATTAGGTAGGTTTAATTAATTTTTTTTCATCATTTTTATCATAGATTTGAAGGTTTTATCAACCATGTCGAGAAACACTCGATCCAAGACTCCACTAAATGAATTAAAGAACAAGGATCCAAATAGTGGCATCCTGTCGGATACAAGTAGGTGGGTGTCTCAAACCTATTACCTCGACTGGACGTGGATTTATTCCATTTTTGATAACAATGATTTCTCATAAATCCAACGTGACCAGCTAACCTACATAAACATCAGTAAATACCAACTCCATGCCATTGCGGCCAGACCTGCGTTGATGCCCTACACCGACACTATTAAGTGGGTTATTGACCATGCCAATCCGCAAGATCGCTCTTTTAATGATAAGGATGGAACCCAATCGGCCTCCTTCCGACCTGAGGTTTTTTCTAGAGTCTACACCCTTAGGTCACCTGAAAAGTTGCTCAACAAGAAATTCCTAGACTCCTGTGCGACCCATTATAGTTTTGAGGAAATTCTTAAATCCTGGATGGAAAACCCTACCTACTTTACACCTAAGGCTGACAAGTCATACCCGATATCCTGTTTAGGGAACCCTTCTCCTCGTTGGCAGCCATGCTCTGCAGATTATATGGATTGCTGAATTGTTCAATGTTCAAGGGTGAATGGGAACCCTTGGCCCATCATGTGCTTACTATAGGGGAATCCTTCAACTCGGCTCAAAATGTTTCAGTGGAATTAAAGGCAACAATTGAAAAGTACCAGAAGATTGTTGCCTCAAGGAATCCTACTTTTTACTTCTTCGCATATGTTATGGATGTTTACTGCTCCACTTTCCCTTTCCCTACCATAGGATGGAACTAGACATTAGCTACACCTCCAGTCCATATATATTGCTCTGCATTGTGGGAGGATAATTTTACACCTCTCATATATGACATCTTTGACCACTTCATTGGCACAATTTATCAAATGATCTTCAAGGAGGATGCTCCTACCTTTTCATATCAAGCCAAGACTCTGATATCTACAATGGGAGATTGGTATGTGGGGGAATATTTCTCCTGTATCAGGATTTGGGGCAGCAATACAACCCATTTACTGCCTAGGATAGTACTAGACATGATGGTACTAGAGGAAATATCTTTTCAGACAATAATTGATGGTGTTTTTCTGAAGTTAAATGCAGCTAAGAGGAAGGGGTGGCCCAATTTACCCCTTAATATGGGATATTTGGTAATCCAAAATTCAACTCATGCAACCCTCCTTGGAAAGAAAATTACCACTTTGAAATTGGGAGAGGCTCCCAAGAGGATGCATGACCCAAAGTCCTTCTTGGCTAACCATTTCACACAAGATCATATGAAAAGTTCCTATGTTCATCAAACTCTTCCTGAATATTCCATCTATCAAGGCGCTATTTCTTTTGCTGAAGTTTTGAACAGAACCACTTCTTTGGATGAGAAGCACTTCATCTTTCAATATTAGCAAGAGCTAAAGGCCAGAGTGCTGCAGTACAGGAATTTGGAACTGTCTCTTCAAGAAAGGGCTCAGAAAGAGGTAGTAGAAAAGGAGGCTCATAAAGCACAAGTCAACACTCCTTTGATGCTAAATTACCAAACCAATGACAAAGACAAAGTACCTGTTGAGGACACACCCTAGCCAAAGCGTTTGGCTTCTCTCAATGATCTCATCAAGTATGATGCAAAGATGAAGAAGGACTTGGCACTGATGAGTTTAGTGGTTGAAAATCAAGCTATTGTTGCCACCACTCCAGTAAAGAAACAAAAGATGGAAGGATCTGCACCAAAGGTTACTATTCTTCACATTGAAGATAGTGATAAAGAAGATGAGTCACTTCCTTTCAGCTTCTCGTGCCCAATTTCTATCCATATCAGCCTACCATAGGTTATTTTAGTCACTCAGAGATATTCTGATCCATTGGAAGATATAGTGATTAATGAACCTCTCCTTGATATTCATTTCCCAGAGGTCACTATTGCTGCAGCTGTGAAATCCTCCACACCCCCAGCCAGTTCCACTATTTCACCTTCCATCCCATCACCTGATATTGCAGTTCCTTCATTTACATCAACTCAGCCATCTATTACTCCTATTGATACTTCCCAAGAGTCACCTATGACTCCTATTTCTGTTACACCTTCACAAACTTCTGAAATTCAAGTCTCTACTGTACCTTCAGAGTCAGTTGTAATTTCAACTATTGTTGCATCTTTAGGTCTTGTCACCTCAAACACTACTCCTATCTCTTCACTACCAACTCCCAATGCTGCAATGCCATCTGTTTTCCTTCCCCAAATATCCATGTCAATCCCAACTCCTGTTGTCTCCCAGACTGTGCCCTTGGTCACAACTACAAAAGTGTCAACATCCTACGTGGAAACAACATCAGATTTTGGAGAAGATGCAGTGGTTTCCTTGGGGAATATTTCTGGAGTAGATCAGAGAAAGTTGTAGTAGAGAGAGGTTCTAAAAGACCTAGGGAAGGGAATTTAGTGTAGGGAACTGTCCCAAATCAAGTTATTTGGAGGAGAACTTCCACTGATGTTCAACAAGAAGCCCTTGATACTGCTGCAGCCATGGGAGCATTTGCAGGAGAAAATTATGACTCTGTCGCCTCGCTGAATAAGGAAATTGAGGTGAAGGAACAACAAATTTAGAAATGAAGGAAAGAGTAGATTCATTTCAATGAACAACATCAATCTCAACTTCAAGAGTTGAAAGATGGTCATGAGAATCAACTTAAAGACCTCCAAGCACAGAACACAGCTCTCCAACAACGGCTGCAGGAAGCACAGGTGTTGAGTGTTAGATATGTTGAGAAGATGGCATTTCTTGAGCTACAATTGAAAGATTCACAGACCATGGAAGCTACCTCCTCTTTCTCTAAGTTTTCTAAAGAAGAATTCAAGAAACTTGCCTTAAAAATTCAAGATGATCACATGAATTTACTTACTGAATTATTTGAAAGGTTGGATGAGATTCGAGAGACCTACAGTTCCTTCGAACGATATTCAGATATATTGTATTATCATAATCAGAGGAGAAGTGAGGATACCAAAGATCAAGCAGATGTGATTGATTGGAAGAGGTATATTAAAGATAAACCTGATGAGATACCCATCCTGGACAAATTCAAACTTAGGAGAATCAAGATTTGTTTGGAATCTTGGGAAAATGAATATGAGTTGATTGACGCCACTATTCAGGAAACACAAAAGGTTTGCAATAGAAGTTGGTATGCATCTGATAGCTTGTTAAATTTGTTGGAGTTCCCCATCTTGCAGTAGATTCAGACTTCTCTTCCACCTAAGGTTATGATTGAATAGGTTGAAGAGAAATACTCGAATTCCAAGGAGCACATAGAGCAGCTGGATCATATCAGTATAACTGAGATTAAGGAACTCATTGAATCTCCTATAGCTTCACAAATGAAGGTTCGTCTTTTCATGTGTGAGTGGGAAAAGCTGATGAAGAGGGAGATCAAACCTTTTACTTGCAAAGTGCATATAAGACTTGAGCATGCTAGATACCAGGATGTGGATGATTTGCTGGAGCTATTTGCCAAGTGGCAATCTTCCCTTAGCAAATCTGAAAACTATATTTTGTAATCCCTATTTTTGTGGGAGATTTTCCTTTTGTAATCATTAGTAATTATTATTTAAGGGGGCATAGATATTGTAGGAAAGGGGGTTAGAAACCACCAAAGGAGAACTTGAGATGCTTTGTATTTTGGAGACTTGTAATTTCTTGCAATCTTAATAAATTCAGTCAGTTTCTCTTAACCCTCTTCTGTGAAATTTGTCAAATGTCTTTGATAGGTTATGGTTTCCGAGTTAATCATTGAATAAATCGGTTTTTATGTTGCATGCTTTTTAAGTACAGGAGATCCGTGTGCTTGATTTTTCACCACCCGATATGTGTGTAAGCTATGTTTTGAATGAATTTATTTATTTAATTCATATCAATTACCTATGCAATTATCAAAACAGTCATCTGTAGTTTGATGCTAATTTGTAAATTGGCATATCAGTGAAAGGATAGTCTTATGATTTAATCCTTTGAATTAAAATTATTCAATTTTAATTGTATTGTTTTATTTTGAGGAAAGTGATGTTAGATCTAATTCATATATTTATTAATTGCTGCTACTATGACACCTTCCATACCTCTTGCCATTCCTACCATTTTACCTTCTGTCTCATCGTCTTATCTTACCACTCCTCCATCCACACTAGCTAATCAACCTGCTGCCCATGTTGAAAATCACCAAGAGATAGCTGAAATTCAAGTTTCAACTACACCTTCAGAGCAAGCTGAGATTCAGGTTTTATCTCTCCTACAGAACCTATCACTTCATCCACCACTTCCATTTCTTCATCTTCAGCTTCCAATGTTGCAATGTCTTCCATTTCCATTCCTCATATAAAAATTATTCCCATTCCAACCCCTGCTATATTAAAACCCGTGTCTTTGGTCACAGTTCCATGAGTGTCTTCATCCCCTGTGGAAGAAGTAGCATATTTTGGAGAAGATGCAGTGGTCTCTCTTGGAGAGTATTTTTGGAGTATTTAGAATGCATCATTTATTTTTTCTCTGTTCTTGGTACCCAATCACATTAATCCCTCTTAGTTTTTCTCCATTGCAATCTTATAGTCGTATCACGCCTCCCCTTGAAGACGTAGGAGGGTAATGATGAATTTACAGGTATACATATCCCAGGATAGAAAAGCCACATGTTCACTAACCAGATTCCTGATCTTTAAACCCTGAAACCATGGGTGTCTATGTTTATCTATTTATTTATATGTCTAGGGACGTGCACTCAATCCTTCATAATAATGTCTCCATCATTATAGACACCGTCTAGCACTTTCAAAACACACTAGTAATTATCAAGAATGGCACTCTATTTTATGTTTATCCTTGATGTCCATTTCTTTTTAAAAGTAAGATGCCCTAGTTTTTACTTTTATGGCGGCTAGACAATGCCCGTGAAAACTTGATGCGTAAGACGAAGTAATTTAAGACAAAATTCACCTTTCTTACACGTTGACTAGATCAAAATGGTCAATTTATAAGAAATCAATAGTTACAGGATCAAAATGGTTAATTTATAAGAAATCAATGGTTTAGATTCGAGGAGGGTTGAGATCTGCGGTGGAGAGGGAATCCCCTAGAAAAATTTCATGTTCTCTAATGTTGGTAACTTTGGAGAAATGACATTTGGTACGTGTTAAAGTCAGAAAGAAAATCTAAGGTGGGTGAGAGGCAGAATAAAATATCTATGGCTGATGTTGATTTCGCACTTTCAACTAGCATAGAGAATGAAAATGGTAAGCGGTAGCGGAATTTTTACCGCTTACCACGTGTCGAGTCGAGGATTGTTCTCGTGATCCCAAAACCACTTCTCATGAGGAGTAGTCTAATGCTTCGACGATTTTTCTTGGCGTCCGTCGAAGCATTAGACCCTCTGTCAACTCCTCCGGTAGCTCCCGATAGCTAATCCATGTGAACCCCACCTCATTGACCACATATCACCTGCCGGATCATCTACTGTCCTGTCGCGGTAGATCCGTCGACCCGGTACATGCCCCTATCCTCTACCCTGATCGACCTTGTGTCCATGCATTCAATGCATTCTACCATCCCCCTCGACCTGATTCAAACTAGCTCATTCTCCTGACGTGCCGCATCTTCTCTACTTCTTGGACCGCCATCTCCCATGTCCTGCAAGCTCCCATCTCTGCTCGTTCTCTTTGTGTTCCTCTACTCATTCCTATGTTCTCAATTCGACAATGAAACTAGAGTGGGAGATGGAAAGATGCTGCAACAGAGGATGGAGGGTGATGGCGTTAATGAGATCGAGAAGTGTGGCGATAGGATGGTAGAGGATCCAGTGGGGATATGCGATCAAGGAGGTGGGGTCTGCGTGGATGAGCTACCGGAGGAATTGATGGAGGGTCTAGTGCTTCACCGGATGCCGGGAGAAATCACTGAATCATTAGACTACTCCTCACAAGAAGTGGTTTTTGGATCACGAGAACGATCCTTGACTTGACACGTGGTAAGCAGTAAAAATTCCGCTACCGCTTACCCTTTTCATTCTCCGTGCTAGTTGAAAGTGTGAAATGAACATCAACCATAGATATTTCATTCCGCCGCTCACCCACCATAGATTTTCTTACTGACTTTAACACATACCAAATGAATTTCTCCAAAGTTTCCAACGTTAAAGAACATGAAACTTTTCCTAGCGGATTCCCTATCCGCCACAGATCTCAACCCTCCTCGAATCTAAACTGTTGATTTCTTATAAATTAACCATTTTGATCCCATAACTGTTGATTTATGATAAATGAACCATTTTGGTCTCGTCAGCGTGTAAAAAAGGTGAATTTTTTCTTAAATTACTTCGTTTGACAAATCAAGTTTTCGTGGGCATTGTCTGGACCCCATCGTATTTACCTGACCGACGACCATCATATTTACCTGACCGCCCAAATCTTTGCAGTAGTTCCCATGCAACAACAAGAAAGCTCTGGTGCGGCAATCAAAGCTTGGGTAACTGTTCCACGCAGTGGGATCTGTTTAACGCTCAGTCCCATCTACGTTCGACGCAGCTGAAGCCCCACGCAAGTTCCATGCTCGGTTCAGATTCCACTCGCACACTGCCACACTCCAGTCACACGCTCGATTTTGAGAATGCTATATAGTTGTCCCATTCATAAGCAGACTGCCCGCTGAATCCCAAATATTTTTTCCTGAACAAGTATGTTGAGAAAATTTATCCTTGGTATTTTTAATTTTATCAAGAGTAATAAGACCATATTCCTTCAATAAAATCATAATGTCTTCTGGAAGTTTGTAATTCTCTTCCAAATCCAGGATCAGATCTATACTGTTGGGTTGAAGAGCAATTAATTCATTCTCCAAACTGTGGCCTCTCATCTCATCTTGCTTTCGAAATAGAGCTTCAAGCTTCAACCAAACCTCTCTTGGTGTCTTAATCCATCAATATGGAAGAGTAAATCTCTAGAGATGAGAATACACATAAAACCAAAAGCCTCATGTAATATGTTCAGGTACTTTTGCTTCTCAACAGCTACTTGAGGTTCGACCTCCTTACCCATTGTGACCCTGTACAGACTCTTATTATGCAATACCATCTTCATATAATCCCTCCAATAAAGATAATTGAAGGGTGTTAGGATGCTTGGAGACAAAGGAGCATTCAAATTCTCCATATATAGCTATTGGAGTGAATGCAAACTGAAACTGCTACGGCTGTTGCACTGAAAAATTCTCAAAATCTTACAAAAAATATCAAATTGGAGATAAAACAGCCTTTATGGGCTCTAATACCATGTGAAATTCTATAACATATCATATCATTGAGCCTGATAAAATATCGTAGTGAAAGAATTAGGAAGAAAGATGAATTACAGTGAATTGAGCAGTAAAATTAATCGTGCATTGAAACTCAGATGTGCACAAAAATGTGTGTCATTATACATTAATCAGTATATTCAACAGTTATGTTATTGTTCGGATATCCACATCATCTTTTTCAGGATCTTGCATGCAATTAGGGTTTGCATGCAAATTCTAGGGTTTGCATGCACTTTGCATGCATCCCAGTCACCAGGTTGATGCCTCCAGCACCTTAGCCACCTTATTCTAGCACCCGGAAGCCACTTACTTCAGAGTTTTATCCCTCCTAGTCCGGAAGGCGCCCACTTCTCACCTACTGCTAGAGAAGGGTGCACTTCTTCACCTACCACTACAGTTCCACTTCAGTTACACTCAGTTAGCTCCGATTCTCCCTGATTTGAGGCTAGTTTCACTCCCGATTGACTGTTTCACTTCCGTTGGACCTCTAGATTGACTAGATGACTTGTTCTGACTTCAGTTAGCCTCCCATGCGCCCTCCACTGAGCCCAGTTCCCTATATCAGTGCTACACACTTCAGTTAAACATGTTACACTCAGTTAGACTCAGATTGACACCTGGATGACTGCTTCTTGTGCATTGATGACCACCACTGATTGATGATGAGGACTCCTAGTTGGAGTCAAGCTACTCCATTCAGTGATTTGAATGACCTCCTTAGGAAATTCGAATTTCTCAGTAATCATTCACCCTTACTGGGATATTGAGCACTGCTGCATGTTTTGCACAGTTTTACACCATATTTTCTATGTTCATCTGTTGTGATTGATTTACTTGCTCATTAGATTTGCTATGACTAATTTTACATGGTATCAGAGCCATTGCAGGGACAAGATCTCTTTTCTACAGGTGTTTCTACAAGAGGATTTGAGTGAATTTGCTCAAAAATTACAAAAAGTTTTGGCATGAAAGATCTCAAGGGCATTCGCTCCTGTGCATGCAAAGCTTGAAAATACATCCAATACCACTCCAGAAGCTTGAGTTTCCACATAATTCCTGGATCTGATACATTGGACCCATTCAACATTGTTTGATCTCCAATCCTAGGTGTGATGCAACTCTAAAAGGGTGGATTGTTCGACCTCATTGTTCTTGGTTTTTTTTATCGTGATTTGCAGGTTATTGTCTCCATCAATTGCATTCACTACTCTGCCCTTGCAAGCTTCTCTGCATCAGTGTGCACTCGCTCCTAGCAATGGAATACTCTTCTTCAAAGCCTATCCTCACCCCATTCAATTATTTTGATTGGAAAGATGATATGGAGATCATATTACATTCAAAAGGTTACTACCGAGTCACTCTTGGTCTTGAATTGGAGCCAAACAACTTGTCAAATAGAACCAAACACTACAACAAGCTTGATGAAGATTATGGTCTTCTTTGTCTCTCCATCTCCAAATATCTTCACTTCCACCTCAACGGATTGAAGACTCCAAAAGCTTTATGGGAGCAACTTGAAACACTATTTGGCAAGTAGGACGAGCTTAGGGATTTTCAATTAGAGAATGAATTGATTGCCCTTAGTCCTAAGAATTTCGAGACCATTAATGAATTCTTCACAAAATTCAAGAACTTGAACTTGTAGTTGAAGAACAATGGAGTTATCAAAGAGGATAAACAATTGATCCTCTCAATGCTCAGAAATCTTGGTAAATATTATTCAGTATTTGTCTCTACTTTCAATTCTGGTCGGCTAACTACCCCGAATTGGAAGAAGCCTACCTTGAATGCCTTCTTTGAGTCTGTCACAAAAGAGCATGACAAGTTGATTCAAATGGGGTCCATAAGCTCCAAAGATTCAGCCCTATATGTTCAAGGACCCAAGATCTCGAATGGTAAAGGAAAGCAAAAGAAGGAGAAGCCCAAATTCGAACCTCACAAGCAAAGAGAGAAAGGAAAACAGACGGATGCACCATCCAGTTCAAAGTTCAAGCAAAAGGGAAAAGAGGGTAACCAAAAATCTAAATGTACTTATTGCAACCGTGGCTTTCATCCTGAAATTTCATGTATGACGAAGACTATAGATCAAATGGCCCTCCTTTTGGAAAAGAACAACATAACTCTTCCTGATGGTGCAAGGAAGAAGGATAGGAATGATGATCATGAAAGAGGACAAGCACTCATGGCAACTGTTTCGAAGCCCACTACTCTCTTGATAGATTCGGGTGCATTGAATCATATGGCTGAAAATATTGATTATTTTTATTCATTCGATCCAAACAGCTCCATCCCCATCCATTTGGGAGATGACTCAAAAATTTCTTCAAAGGGCAAAGGTACGATTCATGTAGATCATGGAAGCTTTCAGAATGTTCTCTATGTTCCTTCCTTGGCTTCAAATATTCTTTCTGTGTATCAAATGACACACACTGGTGAACCGAAGCAAGTTACATTCAGCCCTAATACAGTTTAAATTTCTGATATCAAAAGTGGAAGACTTGTTGCAGTTGGAAAGGCAAACCACACTGCAAAATGCTATGAGTTTTCACACTTTATTCCGCTTGCAAAGCCCACTGCTCTTCGCACACATGGTAATCAGGTTAGTAGGATTTGGCATGAAATATTTGGACGTCTTAATTATAAGTATTTTCTACTACTATCAAACAATTCCATGGTAGATGGTCTTCCACAACTCCGTTCCTCGAAGGGAATATGCACTGGTTGCATTATTGGGAAGCACCCCGAGCACAGATTCAACCGCGGAAAAGCTAGCAGAGCTTCTACAGTTTTGGGGTTGATACGTTCTGATATTAGTGATCCGCTGCCCCATACGTCATTAAATGGTTCAAGGTATGTTTTGACATTTATTGATGATTTTTCCCGCTTTACATGGGTATTCTTTCTCAAAAATAAGTCAGAAGTGCTTGGAAAATTCAAGGATTTTAAGGCTTCTGTTGAGACTGCCACTGAGAGCAAGATCAAAGCTCTTAGATCTGATAATGGTGGAGAATATATCAATGCTGAGTTGCTGCAACTTTGTGCCCAAATCAGAATTCAGATCCAACATACAGTTCCCTACACACCCCAGCAGAACGGTGTAGCGGAAGAAAAATCGGTCATTGAAAGAGATGGCTACATGCATGATTGAATCAAAAGGTTTGGCTGCAAATATTTGGGCTGAAGCAATCAATGTTGCTGCATACATATAGAACCATGTTCCACATTCATCCGTGAAAGGTATGACTCCTTTCGAAGCATTCTTTGGTCACAAACCAGATGTGTCAAATTTGAGAGTTTTTGGCTCTATTACATGGGCTAGAATTCCTTCCAAGAAGAGACGAGCTTTGGATCCACAAAGTATTGAGTGCATACTGATAGGATATGGGGAAGAATCAAAAGCATATAAACTCATGGATATCAGTTCTAAAAAGATATTCATAGAGCGCAGTGTGCAATTTGAAGAACCGCTTCAAGAATTGCAACTATTCGAGGAAGAGACTGCCGATTCACCGCCTTCACCAGAAGAAGATCCGTGCAGCGATAATGAAGGTATGAATTCTGATATTTCTGATATTTTAGAAGAACATGATGATCATGACATATCAGGTTCGGAATCCGACCATTATGATCCTCTTCAGTTACCAAAGTGGGCCCAAAACACTCTTCAATCTGCTGGTTCGAACCTTGGAAATCCTACTGATCCGAGACAAACAAGAGCAGACTTTCAAAGAGCAGGTATGGCTCTTTCTATTGCTGATCCATCACTTCCTGAGATTTTTTATTTGATGGCTGTTTCAGATCCCACATCATACTATTCTACCCACCGAGATCCGAGATGGCAAAGTGCCATGGATGAAGAGTACAGTTCTCTTCAAAAGAACAACACATGGGAGCTAGTTTCTCTTCCACCTGGAAGAAAAATAGTGAAGTGTAAATGGGTCTACCACTCGAAAGTTGTTGCTGATGGCTCTATCAGCAAATACAAAGCAAGGTTGGTGGAAAAAGGTTTCTCCCAAGTCCAAGGAGTGGACTACACTGAGACCTTTGCACCAGTTGCAAAGATGGATTCCATCCACCTTGTTTTGGCTATTTCCGCATCCAAGCACTGGCAAGTGCACCACATGGATGTGAAGAGTGCATTTCTACATGGAGACCTTGCTGAAGAGGTATATATGCAGCATCCATAGGGATACCCATCAGATCCATCATTATTTTGCAGATTGAATAAATCTTTGTATGGGTTAAAACAAGCCCCAAGAGCTTGGTACGCAAAGATGGACTCCTTCCTTCTTTCTCATAATTTCCAAAGATGAAAATCTGATCCGAATGTGTATCTTTAGTGAGTTAAAGGTAATTTGTTGGTTATTGTACTTTATGTTGATGATCTTCTCATTACTGGTAGCACTCTTACTTCAATAAACAAGCTAAAAACTGCCTTAAATCTAGCTTTTGACATGAGCGATTTGGGCTTGCTGAGTCACTTTTTGGGCTTGGAGATAGCTCAAAATGTTGATGGAATCACTATATCTCAGCAAAAATATGCTTCCGACCTGTTATTGAAGTTTAATATGGCTGAATGTAAGGCAGCCCCATTCCCATCCTCTCAGGAATCAGTCTTGAGGAGGGAGATTCTACACCGCTTGTAGATTGCAGTATGTATCGACAGTTGATTGGTTCACTACTTTACTTGACACACTCAAGGCCTGATATTTCATATGCCGTGAGTGCCGTGTCAAGGTATATGCAGCAGCCACATGAGCTTCATTGGAGAGCAGCCAAGCGGATCTTGCAGTATGTGTAAGGTACGAGACAGTTTGGCATACATTATGCTGCAGATTCTGAGCTTGATTTCATTGGTTTTACGGATTCAGATTGGGCAGGTAATAGCATTGATCAGAAGTCCACTTCCGGTTATGTTTTCATGATTGGTCATGGCGCTATTTGTTGGTCCAGCAAAAAGCAGGAAGCCATTTCACTTTCTTCAGCAGAGGCAGAGTATCGAGGGGCAATCAATGCTTGCATTCAGGCAGTTTGGTTGCAGGGTATTCTTTCTGAGTTTGGTTTTGGTGGCACTACTTCTCCTGTCCTATTTTGTGACAATCAAAGTGCTATCAAGATCTCCACAGATCCAGTTCAGCGGCAGAGGACCAAACACATTGAGATTCATATGCATTACATTCGACAGTTGGTGCATGATCGCACCATCATTCTGCAATATTGCCCTACTGATGAGCAAATTGCAGACATCTTCACCAAGAGCTTCAATGAGAAGAAGTTCTCTTACCTCCGTTCACTATTGGGGGTGAGTTCCATCATGGTGGAGACAGATTGATCCATTATTATGCTTTAGCTTGAGGGGGGGATTTCTTCCCACTGGGTTTTCCCTCTTTCCTCACTTAGTTTATTTTCAGCATTTTTTGGATTATTGTATTGGGGTGACCTTTGGTCTTAGTTACCAGGGCCCCACATTATTTTTTGCACATCATAGTCTAGCTTGAGGGGGGGTGTTCGGATATCCACATCATCTTTTTCAGGATCTTGCATGCAATTAGGGTTTGCATGCAAATTCTAGGGTTTGCATGCATCCCAGTCACCAGGTTGATGCCTCCAGCACCTTAGCCACCTTATTCTAGCACCCGGGAGCCACTTACTTTAGAGTTTTAGCCCTCCTAGTCAGGAAGGCACCCACTTCTCACCTACTGCCAGAGAAGGGTGCACTTCTTCACCTACCACTGCAGTTCCACTTCAGTTACACTCAGTTAGCTCTGATTCTCCCTGATTTGAGGCTAGTTTCACTCCTGACTAACTGTTTCACTTCTGTTGGACCTCCAGATTGACTAGATGACTTGTTCTGACTTCAGTTAGCCTCCCATGTGCCCTCCACTGAGCCCACTTCACTATATAAGTGCTACACACTTCAGTTACACATGTTACACTCAGTTAGACTCAGATTGACACCTGGATGACTGGTTCTTCTGCATTGATGACCACCACTGATTGATGATGAGGACTCCTAGTTGAAGTCAAGCTACTCCATTCAGTGATTCGAATGAACTCCTTAGGAAATTCGAATTGCTCAGTCATAGTCACTGTATTCTATTGTAATCATTGACCCTTACTGGGATATTGAGCACTGCTGCATGTTTTGCACAGTTTTACACCATATTTTCTATGTTCATCTGTTGTGATTGATTTACTTGTTCATTAGATATGCTATGACTAATTTTACAGTTATAATAGAGAGAATTCGAATACCCAAGGATAATTGAAATCCATGTCAGTGTAGCATAGGAAATATCACCACTAGAGTGCTCCGAGGATACCTATAATGCCCCATATTGCACAATCAGTAATTAAAAATCTAATGTGAATTAGCTTAACATTTTCATTTGTTTATTATATGTTAGACTCATCTAAGTTGATTAAGGCTATTTTTATGTGAACATATGGAGTCCCTATGTGTGGATGGTAAATGGAATATATTGTTTTAATTTATTAATGACATTAATGAATATGTTATTTCATTTGAACATGCAAAATTGAATATAGAATAGCCTATTATGTGGAATGCTAATTTAGTTGTTTGCAAAAAGAGCTTACATGATTATATGAAAATGTCGTTTTAGAGATATGGATTAACACTTGAAAGAGTTGGGTATGTCTATATATGAGTTTCATGTTAATGATGAACTATTCCACATGTTGATTGTCTACGAGATAGGTAGATTCCTATAGTGCCAAGGGGCACCAGATGTCTTAGACATCACGATGATAATGATATTATATCAGTGTTCATGCTATTTGATTATGAAATTAAATATTTCTATTACTTGTGGGTGAGTGTGAGTTTTGACAAGACTCGTGACTTTCCCAAAGTGGTTGTATAATGACGGGACCCCTTAGAACAATGATGGCACAGTATGGTTGATGTGGGGTGTTTACCCTAGTACTATCAGGGGGTGGAGGATTTTCCCACCGTTTATCCCTCGAAACCTGTAGTCGTGGGAGGTTTGTGCTGCACACACTCCCCTAGTTGTGTGATGACAACTAGTGAATGCCTGCTAGGGAATCTTGGTCGATGTATTCGATCGACACTTCTGCTTACGAGGTCTATATGTGGTTAGGTCGTGTAGTTGACTCTACAGTATATTGCAGCAGAGGATGATATGGTGAGGTTTGGAGATGGAAGTAGTGGTGATTAGGGGGTTGGAGTACTGATGGAATGGATGGGGACAATGATGGATTGGATGGAATTCTTGATCGTGGAACACGGGGTTCTCAGACAGCTTCACACAGCTTTGGTTGTCACAAAAGATACCAGTAGTCTCTAGTGGGAGATCAAATAGCTCAGACAGTAGCTTCCGAAGCCATACTGCCTTACAACTAGCTGAACAGGATGCAACATACTCGACCTCGACTGTACTTAATGCTACACATGACTGCTTCCTACTAAACCAAGAGATCACACCTGATCCCATACTGGAGTAGCACCCAGATGTGCTCTTCCTATCTGCAGCATTGCCTGCCCAGTCTGAATCAACATAACCTTGTAGGTTAAACTTTTGATTCGCATCATACTTGAGCCCATAATCAATTGTAGCCTTCAGGTACCTCAGAATATGCTTTATAGAAACCAGGTGAACACTCCTCGGATCCGTTAGGAACTGGGTCAATGTGTTCACCGCAAAGAAAATATTTGGTCTCGTATTCGTTAGGTACATCAAGGACCCAATCATCTAACGATACATAGAGACATCAACCGGTTCAGATGAAGCATCACACAGAAGCTTCAGGTTTGATGCCATAGGTGTAGCCATGGCCTTGCAATCCATCATCTCGAACCTCTTCAGGATATCTACTGTATACTTCCCTTGTCCAAGGAATATCCCATCTGCACTCTGCCACACCTCCATACCTACGAAATAGTGCATCATCCCCAAGTCCTTCATATCGAACTCGGTAGCAAGCTTCCTCTTTGTATCGGCAATCAGTGTATCATATCTTGTTACAAATAGGTCATCCACATATAGGAGAAGTATCAAAGGATTTCCTTCCTCAACCTTGAAGTAAAGGTTGGAATCCGCTTTACTCTTGGTAAATCCCAAACTAGATAGGAAACTGTCCATCCTACCATACCAAGTCCTAGGAGCTTGCTTCAAGCCATACACGGCTTTCTTCAATCTGCACACATATGGCTCCCTGTCATGTGTTTCAAAACCGAGTGGCTACTCCACATACACTTCCTCTTCAACTACACCATTCAAGAAGGCAGTCTTGACATCCATCTGGTGTATCTTCCTTTTCATCACTGCATCCAGAGCAAGTACTGTTCTGATGGAAGTGTTCTTAGCTATAGGCGCAAATTTTCTTCATAATCTATTCCCTCTTTCTGAGAGAAGCCACAAGCTACGAACCTTGCCTTGTATTTCTCTATGCTGCCATCTGCAGCATGCTTATCTTGTAGATCCATTTGGAAGTCACAACAGACTTCCCTTCAGGTCTTGGGACAACATCCCAAACATCATTCTTCATTATTGTTTGGTATTCCTCGACCATGGAATCCTTCCATTCTTTTTTTTCCGCTGCTTCTTCATAACTGGAAGGTTCTTTGTTCATGATATCACAGAGTAAAGAAACATAGTTGGTATGTGATCTAGTTCTCTTCTTTGCTCTGTGTTCTTCTGGAATGCCATATCTTTCTGCACCTTGAATGAGCTCTCTATCCCATGCAGGTTTCCTCTTGTGAGAGTTATTCTCACGGGGTGGATCTACAGGTTCTTGCGGATCTTCAATTTTACAATCTGCTTCTGGAATTGCTTCAGTCATAGTGGTGTCTTGAAATCTAGTTTCCTTAGGTTCTTCATAATCTTCAACAGGTGTCTTTCTTGATTTGATGAATGCTGATTTTTCATCAAATGTCACATCCCTGCTGACATCAATCTTCTTGAACCCTGGAAAGTATATTCTGTAAGCCTTCGAGCTTTCACTGTAACCCACAAAGATACCCTTCTTTCCTGAAGGATCTAGCTTGGTCCTCTTTTCCTTTGGGACATGAGTGTATACTGGACAACCAAATATTCTAAGATGGCTGACTTCAGGTTTCTTACCAGAGAAGACCTCTTCTAGTGTCTTGTTGTCCAATATCTTATGGGGTGTTATGTTTTGCACATATACAACTGTCCTAGTTGCTTCTGCCCATAGATGCATAGGTAGATCCTGGTCATGTAGCATTTCCCTTGCTGCTTCCATGATTGTTCTGTTCTTTCTTTCTGCAAATCCATTCTATTGTGGATTGTAAGGAGCAGTCAACTCCCTCTTAATCCCTGAATCACTGCATAGATTCTTGAAGTCAGCTGAGGTGAATTCTCCACCATTATTAGATCTGAATGTTTTGATCTTCTTATCAGTTTGGTTCTCCATGAAGGTTTTGAATTCCTTGAACTTATCAAATACTTCATCTTTGTTCTTCAAGAAGTAAACCCAAGTCTTCCTGGAGAAGTCATCAATGAAAGAGACATAGTAAACATACCCGCTCAGAGAACTGGATGACATCGGACCGCATACATCGGAGTGGATAATTTCCAAGATACCTTTTTCCTTGCTTTCACTACTTCGGAATGCCTTCTTTATGTTCTTTCCTTTTGCACATCCTTTGCAAACACCTTCATGGTTGGTCTTGATTTCAAGAAGACCTTCTACAGCCTTACTTGCAATGGGTAATGCTCTGTAGTGCATATGTGCAAGTCTTCTGTGCCAAAGTTCACTTGGCTCCATGGAATCATGTACCATGGCATGTTCAGGTTGTCCTTTTAATTTATACATTCCTCCCTCTTGCTTTCCAATCACCACTGCATCATCAATAGGTTTACCCTTTGGCCACATTAGGACTTGGCCATCTACAAATGCAACCCTCATACCTTTTGCATCCAATGCAGAGATGGAGAGTAGATTCTTCTTGAGCCTAGGTACATAAAGAATTTCTTTCATCTTAAAATACTTTCTAGAGTCTAGGTTGTAGGAGGCCTCAACACTTCCTTTGATAGGGTATTGATAATCATCCCCAAGTTTCACCTTATGGGGTGATTCATGTTTAGATAAGTTTACAAAAGATTCTTTAAACCCAGTCATGTGTTTGGAATCCCCACTGTCAATTAACCAATCATTACAACCATGAGAGATAGTACCTGTGAGAGTAGAGATTAGAACATACTCTTCTTCGCTTTATGAGTCATCATCATCACTTTCTGCTCTGGCCTTCTTCTTTGGAGGTTCATCATCCTCAGCAGCATGAGCATGATATCTTCTTTTGTTGTTGTTCTTCTTCTTGTTGAAGTTGTTGTTGTTGTTTTTCTTCTTCTTGGGACAGTTTGAAGCAAAGTGTCCCTTCTCATTGCAATTGAAGCATCTCATATCTTTCTTATCTTTATGAAAATGGTGGTGTGAGAATTTCTTGTTATTAGATGATTCCTTCTTGGACTTGTATTTCCTAGCATGTGATGTGAGTGCTTTATCTTCATTTCCCATCTTTTCTTCTCGGGCCACAATCCTAGATTCTTCTTGAGAGCATTCCTCCCAAAGCCTACTGAAAGAGATGAATTTCTTTCTTGCACAGATTCCTTGAATAAAGGAGTCCCATGACCTAGGTAGGCCATTCAGAGTGGTCATAACAACTTCACGATTGTCCACTACTTCATCCACAGCTTCAAGTTGTTCCTTGATCTGAGAGACCTTGGAGAAGTAAGATTGAATGGTCTCTCCATTCAACATCTTGACCCCTTTCAATTGATTCCGCAGATTCATCTTCCGATTTATGTTCTTCCCTTCAAATAACTTGGTCAGGGAGTCAAACATCTCCTTGGGTGTCTTTAGAGATGACACATGTGGTATGAGATGGTCTTTGATAGAATCATCAATGATTCTCTTTGTCTTGACCAAGTTCTTCTTATGCAAAACCTTAGCCTCTTCATCCTCTGGAATAGGGACCTCAGAGCTGATGTAGGAGTCCAATTTATTTTCTTCCAAGATTAACCCAATCCTATACTTCCAGGCTCGAAAGTTATTAGCCCCTTCAAGCTTATCCTCAAGCTTGGTGTGGTGAGACATATTAAAGAGTACTTCAAATGGAAATAGAAAAGATTTAGGTCTTACCACTTGCTTTGCTGAAAAATAGATCTGGTCCTGGATTAGGGTTTGTTGGAAAAACCCTAAAAATTCAAAATGTGAATTTCAACTTTCTGAAAGGATAGAAAGATGCGCTTTGATGATCTGATCAGCCTGGTGTATTCAGAATTTGAGATCTGCAAAGATTCACCCTTCAGAAATGTTGTTTAGTCTTCCCGGGTTCTCTAGGGAGGACCATGAATTAGGGTTTGAGTTTCCTGGATATTTACTCAGCCAAAAATCTCGATCCAAAGCTCTAAACTTTGATTTGTCCAAGGAGCTTCCATCTATGTCTTCAGATTTCAGAAATTCCTATTTTTGTGGAAACCCTAATTTTTAGGGACAAAACTAAAAATGCTTAGAATTGAATTTTGATTGGACAGATAGATTCTCCTTGATGAGTAGAGTCAATCTACTATACTTATTTTCCAAAATATGTGGAGAGAAACCCAATAAACAAGAAATCCTAGTTTCCATCACTGCACAATGTCTTCTTCTGAGGTTAGCTCTGATACCATGTTAAATTTTGAGCATTAATTCATTATACTCTAGGATCTTTACTGAGATAACAACATGTACAGTATATCAATGCATATCAATCATAACAAGCATGTCAATCATCACAAGAATCAAAAGCATGAGAGACAATAGACACACAAAGTTTCCGTGGGGAAAACCCTAAGGTGAAAAACCCCACAACTTTCTTAGAGATAGATAGAGCAATAGCAAAACCAAAGTACAAGAGATAGACTCCTCTTAGCAGCTGATCCTCCTCCTCACATGTGCACCACTTTCCGAGTGAAGGATGTGTGAGTTCTGAGTGATCCAAATAGAGATCTCTTGATCTATATTTATACTTGTCCTGTTTTCCCAATAACCTTATGGGGCCGACCTGTCTAGCTAGGTACAATAACTTCATATTACATTATATCGGGCTGACCCCTTACAAGGTGGTCTAATAACCCATCGGCAGGTTAACACACTTGCGACACTTGTCAATACAAATGACTACAGTTCCGTATAGAGGAATAATACATCTCTATAGGAGTACAATAAATATATAAATGAAATACATTCTGAAGTTACATATACATCAACATAAATTTGAACAAATTTTTAATATAACCAATCTATAAATAAGAGATATTAACTAAATCACAGAGATCAGAATTAGAAAAGTTAAGGCTAGGTGCAATTTCTAGCTTTTGGAAGCTAAAATTGCATGTTTCCAACTCGTCCCAAATGGGTCTAAACCCAAACAAGTTTCAGATATGAAGTAGGGGATGGGTCCTGTTGGATTCCTATTGACATCTATGACCCTCAGAAATATCGTGTTGAAGTTTTACTATCAAACTTTGACTTGATAGATTGCACATTTTCTGAGTGTATCACACCTAGGCAGACCTCAAAAGTGATCAGAGGAAATATCATTGCGAATTATGTGGAACTCAATGGATTCTGGTGAAAATTTTAAGACAAATTTTCAGCATAAGGGTAGAGTATTCTTCATGTTTGATTATTCATGCCTGAAGGGGCAAGCAATACTGGAGAATACTTCACTAGTGCAATATCGAATCCTAAGAGAAAGAAATTGACAGTTTCCAAGCAGTTTTGAATGGCACCTGGAGGTTTTGAATTTATGATATGATGCTTGGGAATGAATCAATTTCCTTATTTCTACCTCCATCAACACTCATACTGATATTTGGAATCTCAATAGATAGTTGTTTTCTAAGAAAGTTAGACAATATCAATTTTAACTAGTTTTGAGCACATATAATTGATGAGATATTGAATGAAATTATAGAATGGAAGGAGAGAAACATAGGGAATAAATTTTATTATTAAATTTAGGATGGGTACATTAAAAGGCTATAGCTACAGAGTTCAATTCTCACTTGAGTGCACCAACAATTTTACTCACACAAAAACTATGATAAATAGTTGTCGAAACACATTGTAGATGGAAGCTGCAAATATTGGTACATGAAGGATTGAACTGGAAATGGACAAGTGAATGATAAATTTTTATAAGTATACAATAATATCTATGAAAAGTACTAAGTGTCCTTCTCCTCGATCACTAGTTGAAATGCTAGCAAAAACTCCAATTGGTATTGGTTACAGAGGGGGACATCTACCTACTGTTGCAAGGGGCACATATACCAAGAATAGATGAGCCATGAGATGACAAAATATCAATCAAAACCCTAAAAATCTAACTCCAATAGGTTTGTAGTCATTGATATTCATGCCATTAAAAAATTCCTTCCTTTTCGGTGATTTTCTAATGCCAAGTGGTCCCTCCTTTTCTCAAGTGTGTCTGTCTTGATTTTCTAGTGATTTTTCTCATGTTAAGTGGTCCATCCTTCCTCGAATTCACCCCCTCAAGTATCATTGGATGTTTCCTGGTATTTTTCTGGAGTTAACTTAGCAAAATCTAAATTTTGCTGCTTTTCCTACCTTTAATTTGTTTTTCCTCCTTTTCCTTCATTTATTTTTCCTTTCATCCTTTTGCTTGATTTTCTTTGTTTTTTATACAATTTATTGCATTAATTAATCAAATTTTTGGACCTACATGATTTAATTTAATTGTGCATAGTAATTGCAGGCCAAATAATTCCTATATTAGTTAATTTCCACTCAAAACTATGGTAATTAAAATGGGGACATTACAATCCTCCCCTCCCAAGATTGCTTGTCCTCAAGCAACTTAGATGGAAGTAGCAATGCTTCTCTTTCCCCAACTACGTGTTAAAGTTACAACATCATGATTCATTCTCCAAGTCAATATTGTGCCTCGTGTGTCGAGGTAATGCATTATAGGAGCCTGAGTTGGACTCAAGAAACTTGGAGTAGAATCTTGAATCGGACTCAAGAATGATTATTACCACTTTGACCTATACAATGAAGTTTTTGTTCTTGACCTGAGTCGTCAACTGTTAAAATGCTCAATTATTGAGTTGTAGGATTGACATTATTTTCCATAGACATGGGATTAGGAATTATATTCATGGCCCATTCAATTAGGGGTTTATCAACAATGCATATGGAATCCTAAATGTAACCATCACTTACATATTGAACCAATATCTCAATGACCAAATGGTTTAATTATTTTGTAATGTCCCCATTTTAATTACCATAGTTTTGAGTGGAAATTAATTAATCTAGGAATTAATTGGCCGACAATTACTATGCACAATTAAATTAAATCATGTAGGTCCACAAATTTGATTAATTAATGCAAGAAATGGTCTAAGTGATTCAAGTAGGTGCCGCGGAGGTTAATTGGGACCCATATGAGTTGTCTCTCATAAAAATAGGCAAAAAAAAAAACAAGAAGAAGAAGGAAAGGAAAAATAAAGGCAGGAAAAGCAAAGTAAAGACAGGAAAAGCAACGGAATTTAGATTTTTCTAATCTAACTCCATAAAAATACAAACAAACATCCAAGGAGACTTGAAATGGTGTATTTGAGGAAGGATGGACCACTTGACATGAGAAAAATCACAAAAACTCAGGACGGCACACCTGAGGAAAGGAGGGACCACTTAGCATTAGAAAATCACCGAAAAGAAAGGAAATTTTGAATGACACGAATATCAATGAGGGAGAACCTATTGGAGTTAGTTTTTATAGGTTTTTATTGATATTGGATCATCTCATGGCTTCTCTATTCTTGGGATATGTTCCCCTTACAATATTAGGGAGATGTGCCCCTCTTTAACTAGAAGTAGTTGGAGTGTTTACTAGCATTTCAGCTGGTGATCCAAGAGAAGGACACTCAGTCCTTTTCATATATATTATTGAATACTTCTATATTTTTCTCAGTCAGTTTTCCATTTCTAGTTTGAGCCTTCATGTTCCAGTATTTGCAGCTTCCATCTACATTGTGTTATGACAGATATTTCTTGTAGTTTTTGTGTGAGTAAGATTGTTGGTGAGCTCCAGTGAGCATTGAAGTTCGTAGTTACAACCTTTCAATGTACTCATCCTTCATTTAATAATAAAAATAATTCTCTATGTTCCTCTCCTTCCATCTATAATTTCCTTCATTATCTCATCAATTCTCTGTGCTCAAAACTAGAGTAAAATTGATATTGTCTAACTTTATTGGAAAACACTTATCTATTGAGCTTCCAAAACATCAATATTCATGTTTCTACAGGTAGAATAAGGAAATTTATCCTTACCGAGGCATAAAATCATAATTTTGAAATCTCCAGGTGCCATTTGAAATTGCTTGGAAACTAACAATTTCTTTCTCCTAGGATTCAATCTTGCACCAGTGAAGTATTCTCCAGTATTAATTGCCCCTTTAGCCACGATCCATCAACACTAAAGTACACTTTACCATGATTTTAAAAATTTGTATCCATATTTTCACCATAAGCCATTGAGTTTCACATAATTCCTAGGAATATTGCCTCTAGTCACTTTTGTGGTCCACCCAGGAGCAATGCACTTGGAAAATGTGCAATGTGTCAAGGAAAATTCCTATAGAAAAACTTCGTAAAAGTATTTATGAGGGTCATATATGTCAATAGGAATCCTAAGGTGTTACAATGTTATCTTCCACCTTGTGAGCATCAGCACTCTTTGGCCATCAGGATCCATTTTACTGACTCATATAGACCTTATGTCCTCTAGACACACATTTTCCATATTTTTCTCCTTACCCGCTAGATGTATCATTTCAGTGGGCGTACCCACAACCTGCAGCACTATAGCCCGTGGGTAGCATGTAAAATGGTAAAAATCACTAGTTAATTACTTTTTACTCCTAGAAAGCGGTCGTAGGGTGACCTTTGGCCCTCCATTTTCCCAATAACGCCTCGATGTGTCCTTTCACTTACCTTTGGAAGGATATATATTGAGCACTTATGGCATATGGAAGGGAGGAGAAAGAGAGAGCAAGAGAACTCTAGTGGATTTTTGCCTCATCTTGAGTCTACACTCATTGATCCTTGTTGTTGTGAACCTCTTATGTTCCCCTTCCAAACTCCTTTGACAGTTTGAGTTTTCCATTCATGGAGGATTGAAGTGGTGGAGGCCCAAGTGGATTGACCTAGTTCTTGGTTCAGATTGGTTGCCGGCAAGAGGTCGTATCACATTGTACTTCTTGTTAGTTATTAATAGAAATAATCATATTCTCGTCCATTAATGTTGTGAATGTTGTTTATATCACATTGGGTTGCATTTACTTATAATATCATGGACCATTGCTGTTGATGATGTTAATGTCTTTCATATATTATATGTACTTGTTGTATATTGGCTATCAAGACTAATTTGCAGGATCAAGTACAAGGATTGAAAGCTTGAACGTGGATCTACATCAAATGTTGGATCGAGGTTGGTTACATTCTCCATTATCTTAGCATTGTCAATTATATAGCATTGCATTGGGAATTGAGGCTATTTCTATTAGTCAGCTGTCTATTGTGGTCTACCCCAAGCCATAGGAAGTTTTCTCCAATAACAGAAATGGCGACTCCGCTAGGGAAACATCCATTCTTGGGGAGTTTTAGGCATTAGTCCTTATTTTGAGTTGCTATTTGTCACGTCTCTGTGTCAATGTCTGGCCATTAGGATACCTCATAGAAAGTAGGTTTTTTCCTAGGTCATTAGGCTCCTCAGCTGTTCATTTGATTTTCCCTACCCGCAGGTGAGCCTTGTTTTGCCCGCATATACCCGCCTTTGTCTGCACTATAGCTCGCAAGTACCCGCATCTTTTACTCAGACAATAACGTATAACTACGACTTTGGTTGGTTTATGACCTTTGGTTGTTGTTGGGTTGATGGTGAGTGTTCCTGAGTCTTATTTGGCCTTGTTCCTGACTGTTCCATGCCTTGTTCGTGACCAGAACTCCTCTTTTCTCTTCGATTTGAGTCTTATTAGTTTATCACATTTTTTTATTTTCTAGCTCATTTCATTGGCTGAGTCTCACTGTGTGGGGTATGCTGGGTTGTCTTAGTGATCTGCTCTGCATTCCTGTATCCAAATAGGTAGATTTCGCTTGCATTTTTCATTTCAATATATTGAAAAATAAAAAAATATTGTTTTGCATTTTCCTTGTCATTTATAAAAGAAAATACAAAAACATTTTACTTTCCGCATTGCATCTTGCATTCGAGTGCTTGTGCTTTCATTCAGGTTTTTCTTGTGCATTGGAAAAATTAAAAGGATTGCATTTTCATTTCAAAACCGTTTGATTTGCTTGTCATGTTAGTGGCATTAGTTTCATTGAGTAGATGAGTCTAGATGTTTGAATGATTGTGCATACTATCGAGTCATATACATCACTAGTTTCATGACCATATCCTTTGAATAATTACAGCCACCTAAAATTAACGCTTAAGCTTAAAATTGATTAGAAATGATTTTGATTTTATAGGGTGCACCAACTAGCCAAGGTTTAGAGTCTTGGAATAGATCATTGTGAGTAAACAATCCAAGACTATTAGACCAACATTATGTGTTTGACCAGGGAGTGGTGAATTCCATCATATACATCAGTGTTCCCAAGAAGCTCTACTCAGACTAGAGTTATGCACAAGGTCACAGGAGGTTGGTTGCGGAGATAGCCCTCCAATACCAGCTGAATGTGGGAGATATTTCCAGGATTTGTTCGTATCTGGGGACTCTTGGGGGATTTGAGCCTCTTGATTTTCGGGCTCAGCTACCCTTCCCATATGATGGATCCCATCAGCGAATGTCCCCCTGAGCATTGGTTATATTGTGGTGATCTTAGTTACCTTACCTAAGTGCCGCACAAGGCGCTTGCAGTGGTTATAGTGTTTGTTTCCCGAGTCAGATAGGGATTGGACAACACTATTTTTTGTTGTCGAGGGTTATGGTCCTTTACACGCAGTGAAGTCTGGGAATCCTTATAAATGATTATGTTACCTCCAGCTATAGTTTGGGAGTCTCAAGCCTCTCCTAGGAGAGACACACTGGCTGTAGTGTTAGGAGCTCCTTGAGCCAGTTCTGTTTCTGTGCATTTGGCTGTAGGTTATTTCTAGGTGTGTGCTCTTGATTTTCTGTTTTTGATCGATAGTTTGGCCGATAGGACACGTTTTGATTCTATAAGTCTCTCTAGAGATATCGTGGTGAGATGTCTGGCTCTTCACCGCTATCGCTGGTTGGCTGGTTTACCGACCGTCAATTTTACACATCTTATTGATAGGGGATGCTGAACGAACCCCTCCGAGTCTTCAGATTCTTATCAAACATACATAGTCGACATTATGACTACTCAGTCTGGCATGAGAGAAATCCCTACGACTCTACTGGGTGGCGTCGAACACACTTCGAACACCTCTACTCCTTGCGAGGCGTGGGGGGGTGATCCACCTGAGACCCATCCTAGCTTGTTTGGCCTGCATCCACCCGAGAGTGAACCTGAATTTTATGATCCAATTCCACTTGAGGGTAACCTGTTTAATTATTTGTACGGAATGCGAGAGTCTCATGTTGACCACGGTACTACGGCCGACGTTAATCCATTCTCTTTTGGTATGCCTGGTTACAATGTTGTTCATCCATCTACTAGGTTGGATAGTCACGCTAGCACTAGTCATGGTGTTAGTAACGTTGCAGCCATTGGGGAAAATACCCTCACTGGGGACACCACGTTGTCTACTCACACACATAGTATGGGGACTAGTCACATTCCTCCTAACAACGCTAATGTTGGAAGGCGACCACCTCCTAGGACTAAGCATCACAATAGGAATACTTTTCCTACCATGACTCGTGTACCACATAATACACAAGCCCATACACGACAACCTAAGACCACTTTTGTGAATGTGAATAATCCTCATAATACTGGGGGTGGAAACATAGCGTATACTTTTTCAACTACTCCTACGACTAGTAATGCTAATGTAGGAGGTGGGAACATATCTCACACTCATGTTCAGAACTCCACCATTCATGCTACTAGTAACGCCAATGTTGGGGTTGGAAATATACCTCATACTCGCGGTCAACACATGACTGCTCACACTACTAATAATGCTTATGTAGGGGCCGGGAACATACCTTATAACTATGGTCCTTATAACACGGTTCTCGCTACGAATAACACGTATATGCCCCATAATTATGGGGGTAACCCTCACTACAATATAGTTAGGGCTGGCCATCAGTAACCTCCACCTCAGTATGGTGCTCAGATCACTTATATCCCTACTTACCCTCACAATGGTCAGGTTGGGGGGAATTATCCACCTTATGGCCATGGTCAAAATTATGGTCCGTTTGGTCCATATAATCAACCTTTTAATGGTCATAATCAAGCTTATGGTCCATCTTATTCTTTGGGTCCGTATACGCAACCTTTTATGGGAGCTCATAATCAAGCTTTCCAGCCGCAGCTTCCATTCCTCGCTTGACTGAACCTTCAAGATCTCTCGAAGCTCACGAATGATCTGGTGCGTTACGAGCCTAGTTGGCCTCCGGTCCCCACTAAACTCCCATCGGGACATTCCAAAGTTTGAAGGGAAGAGTGGTGAGGATTCGGGGGACCATGTCACAACCTTTCACCTTTGGTGCTCGTCCAACTCGTTGAATCATGATTCCATTCGTTTACGACTATTTCAACGCACCCTCACGGGGGCAGCCGCGAAATGGTATGTCGAGTTGCCTGGAAGCACCTATAGGGTGTTCAATGAGATCTCTTTGGTTTTCTTGGATCATTTTCATTTGATGATTCGTTATGATACTGGTACTGAACTTTTATCCACATTCTGCCAGAACAAGGCCACACATATTTCCGACCATGTTCAAGAGTGGTGTTGACGGAAGAGGTTAGTGAAAGCCAACATTCCTCTATATTTTCTATTGGACTGGTGTTGATGTATATGTAACTTCGGAATGTATTTCACATATATGTATATTGAATTCCTATAGAGATGTTATTATTCCTCTATACGGAAGTGGTTGTATTCCTATAGAGATGTTATTATTCCTCTATATGGAAGTGTCATCATTTATATTGTAAGTGTCGTAACTTATACTTGATGGGTTATTAGACCACCTTGTTGGGGTCGGCCATGTATAAGTCATGTGGGTCAAAGGGTTACTAGAACACCTTATTGGGGGTCGGCCATGTGGGTCAAAGGGTTATTAGACCACCCTAGTGGGGGTCGGCCCAGTTAGCATTATGTTAAGTGGTTAAGTTGAGGCCAACCTAGTTGAGTAAAGGTCAAGACAAGTTACTGTATAAATAGAGAGTGTGTCTCTCTCATTTTACACATTCTATTCTCTCACTCACACCTGGGAGAGTGGCGCACTTGTGGAGGAGGAGGCTATGCTGCTAGGAGAAGACTATTTCTTGTATTCAAGTTGTATCATTGCTCTATTTATCTCTGAGGAAGTTATTGGGGTTTTTCACCTTTATGGTTTTGCCCAAGTAAACTCTATGTCTCTTATGTGCTTGCATTATTGTGTCCATGATTGATATGCTATAGATTTGCTGTACATGTTATTCTCTTAGTTAAGATCCTAGATCAGATTGAAGTAAATTCTAAAAAATTAACATGGTATCAGAGCTAGCCTGAAAGAAGGCATGATATGGCATGTATGACACTTGTTGCACTTACGATGCTAGGGCTTGATATAGCAAAAACCAGTCATCGTAGAACTTTCACTATAAATCCATTTTGGCGTAGTTTTCAGATCTGAAACTTTTACAGGTCGAATATCAGATCCCCATGTACCTTGTGTCCAAAGGAAAACCTCTAATTCGTTGTACGTTGTGATTTATGATATGTACAATATAGGGTTTCTGCCTCTTCCAGATCTGAGTCAAAATCAAGTGACCTTGGGAAAAAGGTCATAACTTGGGCTAGGAAGCTCCAATGAAATTTCGTAAAAAGTGACAGGTATTACACAGAATTTACTATCTTAGAAAATGTTTTCAGAGGACGAAGTTGAACCAGTGCGACGTGGCACACCGTACAAGTTCGCTCTCCTGTATTATCCCATATATAGGTCATGTTGCGACACTTGGCCTAAATCTCTCTCTCAAAGAATCCAATTGAGGTCAGACCTATCGGGATGGAAATATAATAGGTTAGGATATCTCAGGAAAAATTTTCAGACCCTCTGGATCGAAATGTTCGGAGTTACACCAGAAACAATAAGGTGCATATTTATGTCAAAAAAAAAATATTTTTGAGCACCTTCATTCATGGCTTCCAGAATTTAGGGCTTCGGAGAAAGTTGGAATTTTTGTAATCGGAGACCACGGATGGATGCTACTCATCAAAATCAAAATTTAGAGACCAAGATCATATTTTTTGGTTGGTCAGAAGGCCCGACTTGATCAAACCCCAGTTCAGGACTTTGATCCGAAAGATGGAAAATTAAGGCTTCTGCAAAAATTGGAATTTTGGAAATCTGTGACCACGACTGGAAGCTCCTTAGAGAAATCAAAGCTTAGATATTTGAATCAAATCTTTTGGTTGGGTGAAGCTTTGGGAAACTCAAACCCTAATTCAGGGTCCTCCCCAGTAAATCCAGAAATCTAAAAGGCAATTTCGAGGGGTGAAACTTTGCAGTTTTCAAATTATGAATATAACAACTTGATCAGCTCATCAAGACGCATATTTCTATCCTTTCGGAAGTTTGAAATTCAAAGTTTGAATTTTTGGGGTTTCTTTGACAAAACCTAATCCAGCTCTAGGTCCAGCTCTTGCAAATCAAGTGGATTGGGTTAATCCTAGAAGAAGATGGATTGGTCACCTGCATAAGTGAAGAAGTTCCTGTCTCAGAGGGAGATGAGGCTAAGGCCTTCCATAAGCAGATTACAAGCAATCTTGACAGGTATGGATTATAGGTATGTTTCATGGTTAAGTTTATCATATGTTTGTCTTCATATCATTACAGTACAATATTGATTAATTGCTAGACTTGTCATATCACCTTAATAGAAGATATTCATTGATTAAGGTTTTGACACTTATGAATGTACTAATGCATTGTGATGTTGTATGAGGTTTATGTTGTTCTCTAACATAAAAGGTACACCAAGAAAGACAAATCATGTTCTACTTCAAGAACATATGATCATGGTGACATGAAGACAAAGATTCATCCATTGTCATGGATCACATAGAAGATCTACTTTCGAGGTATGTATAACTTGGTCCTACAATGGTTAACCTATGAGACATGCAAGTTACTAGCACAAGTCACTGAAGAGAACCAAAAGACATTATGTGGGTATGTTAGACATAACTAGCTAGCATGCTAATCCAGGTATGTTTTTCCTATATCAAGCTAGAATCCTACCTTGTGTTAGGATCTTATACTGTTGTGTTGTTGATAATGATTATTCATGAAGTCATAGGTTTGAATAGTCATGGCTGTATGCATATTATGTTTCTTACCATAATTGATGATATGACTAACCAGAAGAATCATGAAGGTATAGGTTTGAGTAATCACAGGTTTATGCATTGACGATTTAACTAATCAGAAGAGTATTATGATCAAATAACAATATGCATGAGTAAAAGAAGACTTCCCTAAAACCTTGAATACTAATGTTTATTATCTGTGAATGATCATGAATATACATGTTTAAGATTATTGTGTTTTGATAGTATTAAGATTATACTAATAAGCATGCATAGTGATTAAGGATGGATGTAAGTTCAAGGACAGGTAATCTAGGAAGCAAAATTCAACAGGGAGCACACTCCAGTTGTTTCGGCAAGAAAGCAAAGGAGCACACTTCAGTAGTTTCTGCAAGGATGCAAATATTCAGAGGGAGTTGACCACTTCTCACAATCCACATCAGAATGGAGTTTCAAAGATTCAGAGGGAGTCCACCCAGCAACCAAACAAAGATAGGTATTTGAATTGTCATTTATTGCATAATGTTATTCAATGATGTATATGCTTATGTTCCTAGAATTAGGTTGTGTATTATGCATATTAGAATAGTTGCATTGATGAACAATATACTACTAATATACATGGGTAAGTGGCCTATTGCACTGTACAACATTCCATTGCTACTTATCTAGAATGAAACCTCTTTGCTGACATGTTAGGAGTTGTGCACACTCTTAACAATGTTCTGGTAGAGATTGGAAGGCATCTAGAAAGTTACGGAATATGGATAATTGTTGTATTGAAGCATTGGCTAAGATAATTGCATGACTGTATGGCATATTTCTTTATGTGTAAGAATTTGTTCTGAAAACTATGAGATGTTTTCTAATCATTCAATTTAACTTGTTGTGTAGGAAAGATTGTATACCATCACCTACAAAAGAAGGAATACAACATTTGTTCAGCAACAAAGTTATCTATTGAAAACATTGAAGACATTGAAGTTCCCAGGATCTGGGAAGAATGCCATGATCAAGGAGTACTAGTCGATCACGAAGATGTTTGGGATGTAGTCCCGAGACCTGAAGGGGAGTCTGTAGTGACTTCCAAGAGAAGCTACAATACCAAGCATGCTGCAGGTGGTAGCATAGAGACTTTTGCTCCTGTAGCCAGATACACTTCCATTGGATCAGTACTTGCTCCGGCTGCAGTGATGATAGGGAAGATACACCGTATGGATTTCAAGACAGCTTTCTTGAATGGTGTAGTTGAAGAAGAAGTGTACGTGGAGCAGCCACTTGGTTCTAAGACACATGAGAGGGAGTCATATATGTGTAGAACTTGGTATGGTAGGATAGACATCTTTCTATCCAGTTTGGTCTTTACCAAGAGTAAAGCGGATTCCAACCTTCACTACAAGGTTGAGGAAGGCAATCCAGTGATACTACTATGTGGATGACCTGTTTGTAACAGGTGAGGATAGATTGATTGCTGACATGCAGAGGAAGCTTGCTACCGAATTCGATATGAAGAACTTGGAGATGATGCACTATTTATTTCCTAGGTATGGAGGTGTGACAGAGTGCAGATGGAATCTCCCTTGGACAAGGGAAATATGCAGTAGAAATCCTGAAGAGGTTGGGGATGATGGACTACAAAGATATGGCCACACCTATGGCATTGAACCTGAAGCTTCTGTGTGATGCTTCATCTGATCTGGTTGATGTCACGATGTATCGTCAGATGATTGGGTCCTCTATGTACCTGACAGACACGAGACCAGATATTTGCTTTGCTGTGAATACATTGATCCAAATCTTGACAGATCCGAGAGATGTTCACCTAGTTGTTGTAAAGCATATTCTAAGGTAGGGTACAGTTGATTATGGACTCAAGTATGATGCGAATCAAAAGTTTAACCTGCAAGGTTATGTTGATTCAGATTAGGCAGGCAGTGCTGCAGATAGGGATCAGGTGTGATCTCTTGGTTTAGCAAGAAGTAGTCCTGCGTAGCACTGAGTACAGCCGTAGCAGAGTATGTTGCTACGGATGAGCAGGTTGCAGATGTATTGACCAAGTCGTTGGCCATAGTGCAGTTTGAGTAGTTCAAAGAGAGGCTTGGTGTACTTCAGATCGAGGCTCCTTCCAAAGGGAAGTGATGAGTCTGGAAGATACAGATGCACATGAGCTTTTCTGACATGGTTGATGTGTTCTCCCTTGGT
Organism: Larix kaempferi; assembly: GCA_027924585.1. Lineage (NCBI taxonomy): Eukaryota > Viridiplantae > Streptophyta > Pinopsida > Pinales > Pinaceae > Larix > Larix kaempferi. The sequence goes on along the minus strand of BSBM01000260.1, from coordinate 255,296 downwards.
CATGATGTAATTGCTGAGCCATTTTTCACATGGTGGTAGATGTGTTCTCCCATGGTGAAAAAGTAAGCGCTGGAGCCTTCCCCGAATGGTGGTAGATGTGTTCTCCCATGTCGGTGGTGTAAGTGCTGGATGATGTGCATCTCGGCTGTGCTTCGTGGACGATGAGATGATCTGAAGAGGACAATGCTTGTTATGATCAGTTGGATCATTTATGTATATATGCATCATGTTGGATGCTGGATATGATCAGTTGAATCATTTATGTATGTATGCATCATGTTGGATGCTGGATATGATCAGTTGGATCATTTGTATGTATTTTGTATATGCATATGCATCATGTTGGATGCTTGGACCATGTATCTGTATATGTATCAGGTGGATACTGAGATCATGTATGTTGATATGTATCAAGTGGATACATTGTGTGGATAATGTATATGTGTATGTATTAGGTGGATACATTGTATGATCAGGTAGATCATGTATGATGATATGTATCAGGTAGATACTTGGTATGCATTAGGTGGATGCAGTGTATGATCAGGATGATCATAGATGACGAGGTTCAGGATGTTGCTCCAGATGACATGCAGCAGGATGTTGCAGTGATGATGATCAAGATGATCATGTGTACATCAGGATGATGTATGATGAGTATCAGGATGATACTTTGTGGCCATGGATCAGGTTGTGCAGATGAGCATGTCTGGGAGATCCTATAGGTCGGAGTTGTGTACCTGTAACAACCTGGGATGCTCTTTCGAGACATTGCTCTGGGAGGACATGTAATTTGTGCCCTGGGAGATCTTCAGGTCAGAATTGTGTACCCATAACATCCTGATATGCTCTTGCGAGTTTTTGTCCTATGGAATGTAATTTGCTCCTGGGAGATCTCGACAGGATGAAAAAGGCCTCAGATGCTTCAGCTAGGTTTTTCCATGACCACATGTAATTTGCTCCTGGGAGATCTGGACAGGATGAAAAAGGCCTTAGTTGCTTCAGCCAGGTTTTGTGGTGGACCACATGTAATCTGCTCCTGGGAGATCCGACAGGTAGAGCTGTGTGCTTGTAACAGCCTGGGATGCTTTAGCCAGGTTTTGTGGTGAGATCACATGTAATGTGCTCCTGGGAGATCCGACAGGTAGAGCTGTGTGCTCATAATAGCCTGGGATGCTTCAGCCAGGTTTTGTGATGGGTCACATGTAATGTGCTCCTTGGAGATCTGATTGGTAGAGTTGTGTGCTCGTAATAGCCTAGGATGTTGCAGCCAGGTTTTGTGATGCACGTAATAAGTCCTGAGGATTCCACAGTATGGCTAGTGATGATGAAGACCTGCAGGTGGTGGGCCTGCATCCAGTATGAAAAAGGATTGGATCTGTAGAACTTCCTATGATGAGTAGATTTAGAGATTGATTGAGATAGCAGCAGCAGTGATGATGACGATGACTCGATGATTATTATCCAGTGACGATGATCTAGAGAAGAAGACTTGTGCTAGAAGACCTGTGTCGAGAAATACCTTCCTAGTTAAGAGGGAGTGTTGATGTATATGTAACTTTGGAATGTATTTCACATATATGTATATTGTATTCCTATAGAGATTTTATTATTCCTCTATACAGAAGTGGTTGTATTCCTATAGAGATGCTATTATTCCTCTATACAGAAGTGTCGTCATTTATATTGTAAGTGTCGTAACTTATACTTGATGGGTTATTAGACCACCTTGTTGGGGTCGGCCCTGTATAAGTCATGTGAGTCAAAGGGTTATTAGACCACCCTATTGGGGGTCGGCCATGTGGGTCAAAGGGTTATTAGACCACCCTAGTGGGGGTCGACCCAGTCAGCATTATGTTAAGTGGTTAAGTTGATGCCGACCTAGTTGAGTAAAGGTCAAGTCAAGTTAGTGTATAAATAGAGAGTGTGTCTCTCTCATTTTACACATTCTATTCTCTCACTCACACTTTGGAGAGTGGCGCACTTGTGGAGGAGGAGGTTCTGCTGCTAGGAGAAGACTATCTCTTATATTCTGGTTGTATCATTGCTCCATCTATCTCTAAGGAAGTTATTGGGGTTTTTCACCTTTATGGTTTTCCCCAAGTAAACTCTGTGTCTCTTGTGTGCTTCATTATTATGTCCATGATTGATATGCTATAGATTTGTTGTACATGTTGTTCTCTCAGTTAAGATCCTAGCTCAGATTGAAGTAAATTCTGAAAATTTAACAAGTGGTTTTTCAAGTCTCTACTTCCATATATTGCTAAGGATGTCTCGATGTCCGGAATTATGACTGAGGAACAAGCCATCTTAAAAGTCTAGCAGCTAATTTGTTATATTCTCAGTATGGAATTTTGTATGACATTATCCCTAACGCACCGTGAACACGTCATGAGCCCAAGACAAATCTTGGACCACATGCTGACGACATCGTGGGTTCTGCAAGCACTTGACCTGTGGATTTGGTTACGAATCAAATCAAAAATTTGTCGCTTAACCAATCTACCCCAGGACAAGTTCACACCTTGTCCACTTCCATGCCATCGTTGGATGTACATTCTGTGCAATCGACGAACCCATCAGGAAACCAGCAGCCTGGTGGTAAGAAGAAGGGGAGAAACAATAGAAAGGGTGGAAACAATGGGAACAATGGTAGTAATCGAAATACTCCATGGAAAGAAAACGGAAACCCTCGTCAGGACGGCGGAAATGTTGGTGGGGACCATAAGCCTAGATGTAAAGTGCAATTCCCTTGCAAACTTTGTGGGGAAAACCACCTTACTCACTTGTGTCTCCGAATTGAGGTGGCATCGAAGCATCTTGCATAGACCCCAACTGTGTTGAATGATCCCCTTCCACATCGTCAAAATATGGCTTCGCATACTCCCACCACTCGTTATGGATCTAATGAGACCCCAATGTCTTCTTCCAATACTAGTGGCTATGGATGCATGAATATGGTCCAATTAGCGGTTAATGTTGCTACTCGTCAACGCGATTATGGTGCACCACAACCGAATATGGGGAATGAGCCTCCCCATCCTCCTGATACATCCTTGCATATCGAGAAGCCCTCTACTATGCCGCGGATACCGAAAGGTGTTCTTAAGTGCCCTACGCATAATCCTAATGCCCGAGCCACGCAGAACTACTCCATTGTAGAATATTTGGGCCAGACTCTGTGTTCTATGTTAGCTCTCGAGGTTTTACAGGCTTTCCCATCACAACAGCATGCCCTTTTATCCTCTTTAGGAGTCCAGGATGGGGGAAGTCCAAAAGTTATTCAGTTTGACACTACTGATGTCCAACCCCGCTTACCTTACCACGTGGATTTTCAGATCTAGGTGGAATGTTTGCAGAACTTTGTCAGGAGAACAGTCGTTGATGAAGGTGCGTCGGCGTCAATAATGTCAATATCTTGTTGGAAATCTCTTGGCTCTCCTCGCCTAGCTAAGTCTATGACCATGCTCACTACATTTGGTGGTCGTCCATTCAAGCCGCATGGGATTATCCCTTCCCTTGTTGTCCGCTTGGGTGGGAAACCTGTGCCTATTGAAGTTGAGGTGGTTGATGCACCCATCGACTACAACCTTTTACTGGGTAGGAATTGGATGTATGCTATGAAATTTGTCGCGTCTACTGTATTTAGAGTTATTTGCTTTCCTCATGAAGGCAAGATTGTGACCATCAATCAGCTAGATTACGTTAGTCCTTCTTCCACAGCATCCACGGGATCAGTGGTCCCGCAAGTTACTGATTCTCAGCCGACAACTGGGAACATGGGTGTCAGATTGTATCCTTCCATGTTGGGATCCTTTGATTTCCCTGCACCCATTAATTTTATTGGAACTATTTATGACAATGCTTCTCCTCCATTACATAATGTACCATTCCAGACTACGTATTTCGATGATCCGTGGATTTTACCATCCGCGAACCCCGCATCTGGAAATGTTGCACATGTTGGGATAACTATACCGTTATTTGTTGCTGAGCTTGCTTATCATGATATTCAACAAGCCACAGTAGAGCCGGATCTCTCCTCTTCCCGGACAGAAGAAGAAGATCCCATTATATTGCCGGTTTCGGAAGCCAACTCACCGTGTTCACACGATTGCCTTGATGATACTTTACCTTCGGATGAAGCTATTCTTGAGGCTATGTGTGGTAGTGAGGGACCTTGGGAGGACATGCATCATCGCTCTGGTTTTCTTCCCAATCTCGATCTCGTTGAGCAAGAAGAGTTTAGGACGACTCTTGCCGAGATAGTTGGTCACCCTGTGGATCTTTTGGGCACACATGAGATTTACGCGGAAGGGAATATCGCTAATATTTCCCCTACTATGGCGATCAACATCTCTCAAACCCCTGGAAAGATTGAAAATGTTCATATCGGTGATGATTGATCTCTTGAAGAGGTTTGCATCTACACCGATATTTTTAAAGAACTTCGGGAAGCTTTTGCCTGGTCATATGAGGCGATGCGAGGAATAAACCCTAGCATTGTGGAACATGATATTAGAACCTATCCAAATGCTAAACCAGTTCGACAACGCTTACGAGTTGTAAACCCTAGGAAGGCCAGCTTGATCAAGGCAGAGGTGGAGAAACTACTTAAGGATGGTTTCATCTACCCAGTTCCCCTTACCGAATGGGTGTCCAATCTCGTTCCTATGGATAAGAAGCAGGGAACTATCCGCAAAGGTATTGATTTTCGTGATCTGAACCATGCATGTCTGAAAGACAATTTCCCCACTCCATTCATTGATCAGATATTGGATGCTTGTGTGGGAAGTGAGATTTTTTCGTTCATGGATGGCTTTTCGAGATACAATCAGATTCAGATCAAGCCTGAGGACCAACATAAAACTAATTTCATTTGTCCTTGGAGTACGTTCGCATATTGGAAAATGCCCTTCGGTCCTAAAAATGTCGGAGCTACGTTTCAGCGTGCGATGACCTATTCCTTTCATGACCTTAAACGTATAATGGAGGTTTTCTTGGACCATCTTGCTGGCCATTCTCGCAAGAGGGTGGACCACCCCAAGCACCTTCGTTTGATTCTCGAATGATTTATACACTACAAAATTTGATTGAATCCTAATAAATGCATCTTTGTTGTAAGGACAAGTCGCCTTCTAGGCTTTATAGTTTCTAAAGAGGGTATTAGGGTCGATCCTCTCACAGTTGAGGCAATACTTTGGTTGCCTCCTCTGTGCAATTTGTTACAGCTTCAGAGCCTCCAAGGGAGAGCCACTTTCCTACGACGTTTTATAGTGAATTATGTTAATCTTACCAAAGGTTTTTCACACTTGTTAAAGAAGGACACACCGTTTGTATGGGATGAGCGAGCCCAACAGTCTTTCGACGCCCTGAAGAAAGCTTTGGTATTAGCCCCTGTGCTTACTCCACCTGACTTCACATGAGATTTTATACTTTATGTGGCCGCGTCTCAGGATAAGATTGGAATGGTATTGGTTTAGACAGATGATGTGATCACAGAGCATGTTATTTACTACCTTAGTCGCAATTTAGTAGACACTGATCTGAGATACACTCATGTGGAGACGTTGGCGCTTGTGACTGTTCATGAAGTCCAGTGGTTATGACACTATATCATGCTTAGGAAAACCACCATCATTGCACACATCAATCCATTTCAGTTCGTATTATCACGACGTCTTATAGGGGGAAGTACAATAAATGGATTGTCATTCTTCAGGAATTTGAACTTGAATTTGCCCTGGGAAAGTCGGTAAAATCCTTGGTTTTCGCTGAGCTTCTATTAGAACTTCCACGGCTTGATGAGGATATTGTCCACGAAGATTCCTTTGTGGATGAGCACTTATTTCTTATCTCATCCGAGGACCCTTGGTATGGGGATATTATTGTCTATCTCCAAACTTTGAAGTTTCCTTTGCACTATTCGCGAGATGAACGACGGCGTGTGAAACACCACGCTAAAGACTATACTATCGTCGGCGATACTTTGTATCGTTGAGGAAAGGACTGTATTCTCCGTCGTTGATTGACTCATGAAGAAGCATAGCGGGTGCTTAATGATTTCCATGCGGGGGTGTGTGGTGGTCATTTATCCGGGCTTGCTATAGCCCAACGCATTATGCGAGCAGGTCATTTCTAGCCTTCTATCTTTAAAGATTGTGTGAATGCGATGAAGAGATGTCACCCTTTCCAGGTGTTTTCTCGGAATGTACGCTCGCATCCAGTGCCCCTTCATCCGGTCATCACCGTCGGTCCCTTCACTAAGTGGGGGGTGGATTTCATGGATTACAAACCAGCTTCGGCTGGGGGGCATCACCATGTTATAGTGGCCGTAGACTACTTTTCCAAATGGGCTGAGGCCATCCCTACCGTTAAAGCCGATGGTGCTACAGCAGCCCATTTCATATTCAATTAGATTATCACTTGGTTCGGTATTCCGAAAGATATTGTCATTGACCATGGTAGTCACTTTCATAACAAAATGATCGAAGATTTGTCACTTAAGCTTGGGTTTCGTCAAGAACACTCGTCTTCATTCTACCCCCAAGCGAATGGTCACGTTGAAGTAGTTAATAAGTCTTTGAAGACCATTCTCCAATGTACCATCCAACAAAGCAAGAGCAACTGGCATATCATGTTATATCCTGCTCTGTGGGCTTATCAAAACGTAGTCAAGACTGCCACCGGGATCTCGCCATTTTAGCTGGTACACGGTGTGGAGTCCATTTTACCGATCAAATGCAAAATTCATTCGCTTAAAATAGCCATAGAGATCCTTCCTGATACGACAGGTATTGAGCAACATTTGATCGACCTTGAGAATCTTGACGAGCAACGTCGAGATGCCACCATGGCTATATATGCCAATAAACGTCGTGTCAAGGTTCAATATGATAGGTCTATCCATCCCCGGCAATATGTTGAAGGCGACTTGGTTCTTCTATATGACCAAGCTAAAGAACCCGTTGGGGCATGCAATTTCAATCCCATGTGGCATGGCCCTTACATCGTGAGGCGCGTCCTAGAAAAAGGATCCTATGAATTAGAGGATTCCAAGGGGAACATCTTGAAGGAGCCTAGAAATGGGCTCTATCTCAAGCAGTATTATGCTCGAACTTCTAGTTCGAGCTGATACTTTTGTATACTATTGTATAGTTATTTTTGTACATAGTTTAGATTGCATTTGGTTTTCAGGTCTGTTGATTCGCTTCCGTTTGATTGAAAGATGTCAGCAGAATCTTCCATGTTCTTAGGGTTCACAGATGGTGCTAGCCATCACATGCAGCAACTTGCGTCTGCTGCTTGGGTCATTTATTTCCCTGACCATCTAGTTGTGTCTTTGGGTGGTGCTTGTCTTGGTCCTACATCCAACAATGTGGCCGAGTACAGTGCCGTGATTGAGCTACTTAGGGATGTTATTTCACGTGGCATCTAGTTTCTAAAAGTCCGCCTCGATTCACAGCTGGTTGTGTCACAGTTGAATGGTCAGTACCGTGTGAGGGATCCTACCTTACTACAGAGATTCTTAAAGGTAAGACTCTTGGAATGCCATTTTGTTTCCATTACTTACGTTCATGTTCCGAGTAGTTTTAATCATGTATCAGATGCATATGCTAATTATGTCCTAGATTGGAATCTATCACATTCATAACATTTACATGGAAGCACATAAATAAAATATACATTCATACATTGTACATACACACATAGTAGAACCAGAGAACCATAGTTTATATATAAATATCGTGTCCAAAAAATGGTAGTGTCATGATACAAAATTGGAGCCCGTAGCCCTAAAAAATATACATATTGGTACAAAAATAGGACTCTGAGATGTCTAAACTCTACGAGGAGGCCTAGCTGCCGCCTTGGAAGGATGTGTCTCGTAATAGTAACACACTGCAGTCACAATGCGTTGTAATAGCCGCACCCAGGGACCCAGCACTCCCACTACCTGGCGCTGCATCTCCTCTGGAAGCTGTGCTATCTCACCCTAGGGTACCCTGTTGACCATGCAGGACATGTTGCTCCATAGAGTCTGTAATGTGTGCTCGGCTGCAACACCTGCCATCTCATCACCCCTGCCCCGTCGACGATATCTCGGGAAGCCCTGGGGTCTTACTAGACCCTTGTCTGCGAGCAAACAGTGAATTGTCAATACATGATACTACCACCAAAAAGATTTTTGCATTCACATTTATAATAAAAAATCCATAAAAATTTCATATACCAAAAACAAAAAAAGAGTAACTCACCAATGTCTCCAAACACTGCTCCTAGTGGAAGCAGCATGTCACGATCCTGTCAGTAGTCTATCCCTACATAGTGGTAGTCCTCTATAGCAATGACCTGTCGGTCCCACCAGTGAAAGAACTCATTAGTATATGGTGACAGCTGACGACCACCACCCTATCGCCTCAAGAAATCTGCCCATCGGGTCAGGCTCGGGTCGCGGAGACTGTGAGGAGGGACTTCCACCCTCGGATTGAGCCCCGAAACACGCTCAAAGAAGAAACTACACAAGAGACTTCCATATCCAAAGTTTTTTTCCTCTCCCTGCTTGCACTTTGTTAGTTGGGTCTTCATGGACCCCAATAATTTGGTGCACTAGTCATATATCACAGGCCTCATACACTGTGATGCATAGAACATAACCGGTCTCAAAGCCTGGTGAAGGGCTGCCGAACCTGTGATCCGCACTAAGGTAGCCACTATGATCTTCATACTCAGCTCGACTATGTGTTTGATGGGTACTTGAATCCCCACCGTACGTGTACCGGGAGCGCAATACCACTCTATATAGTTAGCAATAGTGATCCCTGATCCCATTGAACAAGACCAAAGGCTTGCCACCTCACCTTGGAGGGACAAACCTGTGATCCAGTAGATATCATCCACTTCCAATGATAGTACTTGCTCGTCGAGGTTGAAGTTCTGTGCGTCCACATCCCAGTATTGTATCAGAGGTTGGAGTAGTTTTTTTTTGGGTCCTTAAACCCCCAACACTCCAAAAATTGTAGAGCCCACATTCTTGTAATGCTTGTTGTGCAGGAAAATCGTTGCGGATGGCCTCATCCACAAGGTCATGTTCCGTCTCTCTCCATTCTAGGACCATCTTGGAGGAAGAGAAACAAGTATTTTTAGTCAATTTCATTTAAAAAACCAAATTCACGACCTTACCCACGGGAAAATTTGCTAATAGGTGCGAGTACCCGTGGTCAATGCATGCATTGACTGCATCTACCCAGCCCTACCTGCGACCCGCTTAGTGTTAGCCTGTAGGTATGGCTGTGACCATCTAGGGCTTGGCAACACAAAAATACAACCATTAACAATTTAATTAAAAGCATGAAAATGCAAGCTATGGATGAGACTACTGTTAACACCTAAAAAGTGCTCACTAGCTCATTCCCTTACTCACATGACCCATTTGTCCACTTTTCCACCATCTGAGCCTCTGAAACCAACAAAAGGTCACCAAAAGACCTTAGTACACCCCTTTTTCCATTAAAAAAGATTATTTTTCCAAGAAAATCATTAAAAACCCTCAAAAAGGGTCCAAATTCCCAAAAATATTAAAAAGGGAATTAAAATATTATTTTTATTCAAAAAAGGAAAAAGGAGGGAAAAGTACCTAAACCATGTTGGTCAATACCATTTGGTTTCCACAAAACTACAAATGGTATTCCTCACCACCAAAACCTATAAAAAGGTGGTAGGGGCTCCTCATTTCACATCCTTCCATTATCTCATCCTTATGCTGCTGAAATCTCCCCTGAGCACTTTTAGCCATTGAAGCAACCTTGGAGAAAGAGACCTATTGGAGTTTGGAGCTACTCATCTTGGGAGTTGCTCAACATCAACCTTCACCATTGAAGGTAATATCGCAAGCACTTGCTCGCCCCCCACTTTTCAATACAAAAAATTATTTATTATGTTTCTTGTTCTTGATTTTGAAATGTTTACATTATTTGCTTAGATTCTTGTTTAGATCCATGAAAAGTATTGTTTATTTAGTTTATTGTTTTTATTTCTATTGAAACTGCTACTACTAGTTAGTAGGTGCCCATAGCACTAAGCCTGGTTGCAAAACCGGGCCAACAGTTTTTGGCGACTCCGCTTTGGTTTGAACTTTAGATCTCTAATTTTGCCTTTAAATCTTAGTTTATTTTGAGTTTTTAACCTTTAGATCCATAGATCTGCCATCTTAGACAGCAGATCCATTGCTGTTCTGAGATTTGGCCCCATAAACAGCCCGAAATTTTCAATTTTCGGGTTCGTTTCTCGGTTTCCGTGCATGGCTTCCGCCTCGCGGCTTTTTGCCAGACAGTCGCGCGGTCCATCGCGACTTTTCTTCGTTTTTCCGCGCGGTCCATCGCGGCCTTTTTCCAGACAGTCGCGCGGTCCATCGTGACTTTTCTGTGTTTTTCCGCGCTGCTCATCGCGACTGTGCGGCCGAAACCCGCGCGGTCCATCGCGACTGTGCAGCCAAAACCCGCGCGGTCCATCGCGACTGTTCGTCCAAAACCCGCGCGGCCCATCGCGGCTGTTCGTCCAAAACCCGCGCGGCCCATCGCGGCTGTTCGTCCAAAACCCGCGCGGCTGAATTTTTTCATTCGGCCATCCCGATTTTGAAAAATATTTTTTACTGTATTTTCTGCCCATAGCACATTTTTTACAGTATTAAATCCTGCATATTTTACAGCTTTGAAAATTTTTTTTACTATTTAAAAGTGCATACCTAGAAATCTTTTTAAAAATTTTCAAGAAAGTGAAAGAAAGACTCATTTTGCATTTTCATCTAGATTCAAGTTTTTTCTTGTTTACTTCTTTAGAATCTTGCCCTTAGCAATTTTTCTTGAAACAAAGAAATCCATTTATTTCTTTTAAAAAAAAAAGGAGTTTATTATTTGCTTTCATAAATCCAAAAAGTCCTTTATTTTTTGAGTTATTTTTTGAAAAAGCATATTAATTCCTTTTAGTGAAAAAAGTCTTAAATATTTGCTTTTCATTTTCGAAAAATCCTTTATTTTTTGAAAATTTCCCTTAAAGCATTTAATTTTTTCAAGTTCAGTTTACAACACCTCACGTGCACTCACACGATCACTTAATTGAACTAAGACTTAAAACGTACCCTAATTTGAACACACTCTTAACCCCACTTGGGGAACACTTAAAGAATTCTTGTAGCTAGGTAGTATTGGGGGGATAGGTGTTCCAATAACACCCCTCAGTTCATACATCTGAGACATAGAAGTTGTCCAATTAGGGAGCTAAAATCTCTTAGTACTTTTTGGCGCGGTCACAACCGGTTTGTGGGAAGGCCTCTCCCCTAGGAGGGTTGAAGTCGTGAGGATGGTTCCGGAAGCCTGAGTGGGATACCGAAACCCATTCAGTAACCGAAGGGCTACCATTCGCAGTTCTCGGGATATCCTTGTATTGGGATATTGCGATCAAAGGACCAAACGGCAGATTTACCTTTTCTCGACGCGTCATGAATGGAGTATCCTAGTAGCTTGTCTTTTAGGATTGATTACCCGGTGTCCCTCCCGGTAGGGGGATATCTAGCCGTTGTCTCTACATTCATATTGTCTGACTTGGATTTCATCACCTTGCAGAGGATATCGTCTGTTTGAGTCACAATACTTTTAGATTAGGTGTTTGCATGATCTTTACCACCTTTTGAGTCTAGTTACACCTATTTTTTCTAGGAACCGCTTGCATGTTGGTATTCTGACTGGTTGTTGCATTCCTCCACTTATTGTAGCACAGCTGCTAGAATAAGTGCATTTTTTGAGGATTGATTTTTTTGGCCTGTGAGCCTTCTTTTTTCACTCCCCTTCTTGCACCATTGGTTGCATTAGGGATTTGAGTCTTTTACATATATATCACCACCTGATACTTACAACAATTTTTTACATAAAAAACATATTCTCACCATTGAGAATTCTAGACGTTCTCGTCGTCTACGGGGCGAACTCCCAGAGTTTAGTCCACTTGGATCTCCACGTCACGGACGCAGAGCATTATCCCTTGATTCGACACATCGTCGATCAATTAGACGGTCATCCGATTCTGACATACCCCACTTCACCTTTGATTTGGAGGTAGAATCCGAAAACCCCACCGAGTTACCACCAACCACAAGTATGTCTGGAACACCAGTTGATCCACTATATACATTAACCATAGGTCAGACATCCGCAGACCCTTCTGCGGTAGTACCATCAACGGCAACGGCCACCCCCTTGGGTATGCCCAATATGGGTAACACTCCACATTCAGGAATGCCTAGCACAGGACCACCACCTGTCATGGGCATGCCCAACATGGGGGTCATACCCCCTTCGGTTTCCACAAACCCTATCCCAGGAATCCCTAGTGCGATTCCTAACCCAAATGTAACTCCTGTTGCACTTGGGAGTGCTATCCCAGGAATCCCTAGTGCGATTCCTAACCCAAGTGTAACTCATGTTGCACTTGGCAGTGCTATACCAGGAATCCCTAGTGCGATTCCTAACCCAAGTGTAACCCAAGTTGCACTTGGGAGCGCTAACCCATATCAGGCCACACCTTTTGGAGGGCACATACCCTCCATACATAGCATACCTATAGGCACTACTGGACCCCCACACCATACCACAATGGCTAGGCAGGTCCCGGTTCCGGTCACTACATCCGCTAGTCTACCATACATGGCAAGTCTCAACCTGCCAGATTTAGCTAGGCTCACAAATGACCCCATCAGACATGATCATGCGTGGCCCCATATGCCCACTAAGCTTCCTTCTGACATCCCCAAGTTTGAGGGAAAGGCTGGAGAAGACCCCCAAAATCACATCATGTCCTTCCATTTATGGTGTTCCTCCAACTCCATAGTGGATGACTCAATCCGCCTACGGCTTTTACAACGCACCTTCACTGGCTCCGCATCCAAATGGTACATCGAGCAACCCCATGGGAAGCATTCCACATTTACCTCCCTTGCCTCGACCTTTCTACAATTCTTCCAGCTACCTGTCCGCTACGATGCGGGCGTCGAGATCCTACTGTCTTGCAGATAGAACACGGCCACGCATATCACTGACCATATTCATGATTGGCGTCGGCGCCGAAGCCTATGCAAGATCAAATTAGACGACCGAATCTTTTTAGACTGGTTTCTTAAATCCCTCCTTCCTCTCATTGCGAAGGATGTAGCATCTGAAAGACCCCAGTCTGAAGAGGAGGCCATCCTTAAGGCCCAACAGTTTGATCTTATCTATGCCCAGTCAGGTTACCTATACACGATCATACCTGACGCCCCACGAGGTGACTCTGCACGCGGTGACACACCGGGGGCATCACATGCCGCTGATGGCATTATTGGCCAAATTACACCGCAAGCAAAACCTTTCAGTATGGTTACCACCATGCCCGCCCCAGACCTTTCTAGGGCTACATCTAGTTCCGGGGCAACAACTTCTTATGCTCCAACAAACCAGAACCATCACGTTCATGGACCCTCTTGTCCACAACATTGTTATGGCCAAGCGCCATCAGCATATGTACCCCCTACATACTATGCTCAACCTACGGTACAAAACCCCATGCAGTTCCAACAACAGCCCATGCATTACCCACAACCGGTTGCACCGGCTAACCTCACACCTCCACCAGCTCAGGGGTACCAACAACCCCAGTAGGCAACTGGACCACCTCCAGCACCACCTGCGTACTATCAACCGCAACCTGCTCCCGCACCTGCGGCTCCTCAGAATCCCCCCAATGCTCAAGGGCATGTGTACGCACAACAACATCAGCCCCAATACCAGAATAACCAACGCAACCAGGGTGGGCAGCCAAACCGTGGAAGAGGACGCAACCGTGGAAACAATCAAAACTGTAACCAAGCTCCACAACCTACCCATCCTCCGCAAGACAATAACGCGGCGCCCGCTCATCAGAATCCAGATCGGCCACCTAAGCAACCCAAAAATGCTAATTTACGAACAAACCATCCTTGTTCCATTTGCGGTGTCTATGGCCACTATACCCACGCTTGCCCACATCTGGAGCGAGCTCGACAACTATGGACAAATGACGCCCATCGTCAAGGGCAGGCGGCTCCTCAGCCACCACCCAACCCCCCACCACCCCCACAACAACCTTTGGTCCTCCAAAACCCTTTTCCAACACAGGGAGTGGTAAATACTCAGCCGTTAGCCCCCCAACAGGGCAACGTGCAACCACAACAAATAACTTACACAGCTCCTGATCAACCCATGTTTGATTCAGGCACCCACCACTTATTGATGATGTCCACCGCTGACGTCAATATCCAAACCCGTCGGAATCAATACGGACCGACTTCTGAAGCCCCCCCCCGCCGAAAAGGATACTAATTCTAATCCCACTGATCAGACATTGCGTATACCTCAGGTTCCACTCGATGGCGCTTCTAAAGCACCTCGCTTCCCCCTTCGCCGAATCAACAACAACCCCAATGCACGGGCTGCGTCCAATTACAACATTGTAGATGACTTAGCTCAATCTCCCGCAGCCATGTCTGCGTTAGAAGTCTTAAAAACCTGTCCTACTCAGCGCAAGAATTTACTTTCCGCCATTGGGGCGATTGACCCAAATGATTCGAAATTGATGACCTTTGATTTAGACCAATCTGAACCACAGCTGCCTTCTACCATAGCAGTCCAAGTTTCCGTTTCTATTCGGAATCTTGTCATCCATCGATGTATCATCGACGAGGGTGCCTCCACATGCGTCATGTCCACTTTTGTTTGGCAAAAGTTGGGATCCCCTGCTCTCCAGCAATCCACCACTGCATTGCGGGCCTACGACGGTAGGTCAGCTCAACCTCAAGGTTTATTACCCAAGGTACCCGTCCAATTAGGTGGGAAAACTGTGCTCATCGACATAGAGGTCATTAACACCCAGCTCGACTATAACCTTTTACTTGGCCGCAGTTACATGTACGCCATGAAAGCGGTCGCCTCCTCCGTCTTCCTCACCATGATGTTCCCCCACGAGGGACGCGTGGTCAAAATTGACCAACTCACCTACTATGATCCCAACGCCCCTGCAGCACCCGAGAATGTTCTCCCCATGATTGAACAACCCGCTTCTAGTGCAGTTACCTCCTTTGTGTCTTCTGTGGCACCCAGACTTTATTCGGATACACCAATGACCTCCACATTCCAGGCCATTCCACCACCGTCACCGGAGACCCAAGTCGCAAACCTCTGTACTGTTTCGCAGAATACGCAAACATCCGGCGGTCAACCACCATTGATCCCCAGTCACATTGGTGCTACACCCATCCACACCATCCCCTTCCTATTTCCTCCCTCGGGTGTAGTAAGCGCCCCGGTTATGGCTACCCTTAGCCTACCCGGGCTAACATTGGGATTACCCGTGTGGTATATTCCGCCTCCCATTCGACTACCGACACCAGACGTCATCCTCCAACCGGTACAACCTATTGTTACCACAAATCAGCCTCCTCCTGGTGTCGCGATCCCTTCGTCGTCAACGACACCTCCTCCTAACCTCAATATTCCTTCGTCGTCAATGAAACCTCCTCCTGGTCTCACGATTGCTTCGACGTCAAAGGATCCCCCTCTCCTTGCTAAGCCCACTGGGGGCAGAGGTCCACAACCATACACTGCTATACCACCTCCTAAGGAAGCCAAACCCCCACCGGTGTTTCGAGCTCCCCCCAAATGTTCATTATGCGATGAAATTGGCCATCCAACTCATCAATGCCCACATTTACCGGCACTCCAAGAGCATATGAATATGTTGGACGATGACATCGGCATCCCAGTAGTCAGATTAGAGCCACCTCTACAGCCTCGCGACAAGTCACTGCGCACTTACCATCCTTGTGCTATATGCAGTGTTTACGGCCACTACTCTCACCATTGCCCTGATCTACCTGACTATAGAGCAGCGTTGTACGAGTTAAACAACGCCGACTTAGAGATATCTCCTCCCCTCATCGAGGAGATCCACCCCCACCATCATCCTCGTCGGAAGAAGTCAATACGATATATATGATTTCAACAACCTTCAAACCAGAACCCCTTGATTTATGGTCTGACTACTTCAATACTGATGAGCAGATTTTGGAGACACTCACTGCACCCGACTACCCTTGGGATGATATGCATCATCACTCGTACTTCCTCCCGGAAGCATCTACCTCCACCGCATCCAACCAGCTATCAGTCGAGTCGAAAGACTTCATACCCACCAAAGTCGATTGGTTAAAGGACCCCATCCCAGCACCGGATGCCTTTGAAGAAGGGAACATGTCAAACATTTCCCCCACTATACAGATAGACATTTCCACAACACCAGGGAAACCTGAGCTCATCTCGCTACGCGCATCTTGCACTCAAGCAGAAACTCAGGCATACAAAAAGCTCTTTCAAGAGTTCCGTGATGTCTTTGCCTGGTCCTATACCGAGATGCCTGGTCTCGACCCCACCATTATTGAACACCACATCGATACATGGCCGGAAGTACCCCCTGTTCGTCAGAAACAACGACCTATTCACCCTGCCAAGCTCCCCGCTGTTAAGGCTGAAGTCGAGAAACTTAGAAAAGCAGGGTTCATCTACCCTATTCCGTACACCACCTGGGTGTCGAACCCCGTTCCTGTCAACAAAAAACAAGGCACCCTTAGAGTATGCACTGACTTCCGCGATCTGAACCACGCTTGTCCAAAAGACAATTTCCCCACGCCATTCATTGACCAACTCATTGATGAGTGTGCGGGCCATGAGGTCCTATCCTTCATGGACGGGTTCTCCGGATATAACCAGATTCACATCCGCAAGGAGGATCAGTACAAGACCGCCTTTACCACCCCATGGGGCACCTTTGCCTATCGCATCATGCCATTTGGCCTTAAAAATGCTGGTGCCACTTTCCAGCGAGCCATGACCTATTGCTTTCACGACTTGGTCCATATCTTGCGAGTCTACCTCGACGACCTCACAGCTCGTTCCCAAAAACGATCAGACCACCTTAACGACCTCCGGCAAGTTTTCCTGTGTTGTCGCAAGTATAAAATCCGCTTGAACCCACACAAGTGTGTCTTTTGCGTCCCGGCGGGCCGATTGTTGGGCTTCATTGTTTCCCAAGACGGAATCACTGTTGATCCCCTGAAAGTCAAAGCCATCTTAGAACTTCCCCCTCCTCGCACGCTTCGGCAGCTTCAGAGCTTGCAAGGACGGTACAATTTTCTTAGGCGCTTTGTTCTTGATTACGCCACCAAAGTCCATGGATTCTTACGCTTACTTCGTACCCACATACCCTTTGTTTGGGATGAGCAAGCGGACACGGCGTTCGAAGCCCTCAAGAAAGCTCTCACACAAGCCCCCTTGATATCCCCACCGGATTTCTACCAAAACTTCACCCTTTATGTCTCGGCATCCGAACATGCTGTGTCCGGAGTTTTGGTCCAAGAAGATGCCTCCCACAAAGAGCATGTAATTTATTACGTCAGCCAGACCTTGTATGGCCCACCTCTACGTTACCCATACGAAGAAAGATTAGCCCTAGCTGTCGTCTTTTCCGTACAAAAACTACGACACTACATTTTGCTTAGTCATACCACGGTCGTGGCCGACTCCAACCCCATGGTCTACCTCCTCACCCGGCGGCTCCTTCAGGGTCGTGTCGCTAAATGGGTCATTATCCTTCAGGAATATGACCTTACTTTCAAGACTCCCAAAAGCACCAAAGCCCTCGCGCTTGCTCACCTCATTACAAATCTCCCATCCTCTTCAACATCACCCGTCATCCAAATGGACCTGATTGACGAGCAGATCTTCGTCATTTCGTCTGACGACCCTTGGTACGGAGACATATTGACTTATCTTCGTACGCAAAAATTCCGACCACACATTGATCGTGATGGCCGCCGTCGCATACGACACCACGCCCCCCGATACCTACTGATTGGGGATGTACTTTACCGACGCGGCATTGATACTATCTTACGCCGCTGCCTATCCATTAGTGAGGCAGAACAAGTCCTCAATGATTGTCATAGCAGTGCCTGTGGAGGCCATTTCTCCGGCATGGCCACCGCCCAGAAAATCATTCGCGCCGGTTACTTTTGGCCATCATTGTTTACTGATTGCATCACCGCAGTCAAGCATTGCCAGAACTGCCAGCTATTTTCCCCCAAAGCAAGAACCCCTCCTGCCCCCCTTCATCTAGTCATCACTGTTGGACCATTCTGCAAATGGGCCATAGACTTCCTCGACTGCAACCCCCCGTCAGCCGGCGGTCACAAACACATCATTGTGGCTGTAGATTATTTCACCAAGTGGGCAGAAGCCATGCCGACCTATAATTGCAAAGCCGACACTGCGGCGCGGTTTTTCTTCAACCATGTTATTGCTCGTTTCGGAGTACCACAGCAACTAGTCTCCGACCATGGCTCTCACTTCGAAGATGCCGTCTGGAAGGAATTATCAACCATGTTGAAATTTGAACACCATTTCTCTTCCGCTTACTATCCCCAAGGAAACGGCCAAGTCGAAGCGATCAATAAAATCTTGAAGACCATTCTCCAACGCACTGTAGAAAAACATAAATCCAATTGGCATCACATGCTTTTCCCGGCACTATGGGCCTACCGCACCTCAACCAAAACC
The DNA here is from genome assembly GCA_027924585.1 of Larix kaempferi. Classification (NCBI taxonomy): domain Eukaryota; kingdom Viridiplantae; phylum Streptophyta; class Pinopsida; order Pinales; family Pinaceae; genus Larix; species Larix kaempferi. The sequence continues at coordinate 236,622 of BSBM01000260.1, read as the reverse complement.
GCCACCGGTTTTACCCCTTTCCATTTAGTTCACGGCGTCGAATCTGTCCTCCCTATTGAGTGCCAGATCCCAGCCTTACATATCGCCGTTGAACTCCTACCGGATACTTCCCCGATCGAGCAACGTTTACTGCTCCTAGAGCAGGCCGATGAAGATCGGCGCACAGCCATTCAAAACATGGAAGCTGCTAAACAACGATCCAAACTAAGTTACGACAAACGCGTCCACCCAACAACCTTTTCCGAGGGAGACCTTGTCCTCGCTTACGATCAAGCTCATGATAAAACCGGAAAGGGAAATTTCGTGTCTATGTGGCAAGGCCCCTACATCATACACACCTGCCTCGGGCAGGGGGCATACATTCTGACCGATTCAGAAGGCAACACCTTACGCAACCCACGCAACGGGTTGTACCTTAAAAGATTTTACCCCTAGAAAATCTCATGGACACCATCGTCCATTTTAGTATAGGCATACACTTTTTCACAAAATTTTTTCAAAAAACCTAAATATTTGTTTTCTCTGCATGACCACAGATGGAGCCTCTTCCACTCTGCCATGTCGGTTTCGCTGATGGTGCAAGCCGTTGGTCTCCCAATCTCGCCTCCGCAGCTTGGGTAATATACTCCCCTTCACATGAGTTAATTCACATTGATGGAGTATGTTTAGGTGCCGCCACCAATAATCAAGCTGAATATGATGCCGTGACCGGTCTCCTCGCCGCTGCTCTCCAGATGAGCATACGTCACCTCAACGTTTTCTTGGACTCACAGCTCCTAGTTTCCCAGCTCAACAATGATTACCAGGTACGCGATCCCTGTCTGTTCAGAAAATTCCTGCGCACTAAACAAATGGTTAGACAGTTTGAATCCATTACATTCACACATGTCCCAAGACACCTCAATAGTGTAGCAGATAATATGGCCAACAGTGTCCTCGACTGGCACACCAATCACATCATGTCATATCCATAAACAAAAAAATGCATCCATGTGCAAAACATGTGCCTCCATGGGCATATACAAAAACAGATATTGCATCCACGTGCATAACATGTGCCTCCACGGGCATAAAAACAACCAAAATAATGCATCCATGTGCATAACATGTGCCTCCACGGGCATATATAAATCAACAAACACACTGCATCCACGTGCATAACATGTGCCTCCACGGGCATATACAAAAGACAAATGTGCATCCACGTGCATACACGACAATATATCTAAAATATATATCCACATATATATACAAATCAAATAGTCAACATGTCATAAGTGCCCTCAGCACTCGATATACAAAAATACATCTGTCATACAAAAAATGCTTCCCCATATGCTCATGAGCATTTGGGGGCAAGTACAATGTCTTCTACTCATCTGGATCCTGAGGATCCTCGGGCTCCTCCTCCGGCTCCTCCTCCGACTCCACCTCAGCCGGCCCAGCCGGGTCAGGACGACCCCGAACTCGCCGCTCTGCTGGCCCTGCTGGATCATCTCTCAAACGTATCCTCCCCTGAGCCGGCCCTGCCGGAGCATCTCCTCTACCACCCCCGTGCCTCGCCGCAAGCACCGCTGCCCTCAACAGAAGTGCCTGCCACTCAGGCGGCGCACCTAGACATCCCTGCAAAATGTCCCGATCAAGGTCCCTCTAGCCATCCTCGGGGAGCCCATCTACGATCCGGGCTAAAGTCCGTCGGACACCATCTATAGCGTCGTCGTGAGGGCCAACCCCTCGCCCACGGGCTGCATATCCTCCACCGCGAGGAGGACGTACAGGTACAGGGGGATGAGCGACCACCATCGCCCGCCCCTGCCGAGCCACATAGTCAGGTGGTGGTACTGGACCCATATTTGCACAAAACAAGTAAAACCATCAGATACTATACAACAGATATCATCATGATAAATCATACTACATATGATATAAGATCACAAAATACACAAAAACATACCGTCTAAGCTCCAGGCCTGTCCTGGGGCACGTGGCATCTCTGGGTCTCCCCGGTAGTCCATGCCGGCGTAGGGATAGTCCTCGATCACCAGAGGCATCTGCTCCCACTGCTGGTAAAAATACTCTGTGAAAAAGCCACAGATACCACCGCCAGCACGGGGCATCATCTGCCCCCACCTCATCATACGAGGCTCACTAGGAAGACCAGCACGAACGGGTACATGTAGCCGCAAGGTCGGCACCCGCTCAAAGAAAAAACAGCATAAAAAAGAGGCGTAACAAAACTCGCCTCCCTCTCTCACGGCCTTGTCCATATCTCTCCGGACACCGGCCAAGAACATCTGCGCCCAAGCGTAGTAAGTACCCCGTAGAACAGAATCCACCATCATCGTCTGCCCCCCAGACATACGATGTGGTGCAGCAGCACCCAAAACCCTCAGAACACAGGCATCAACAGCCCGCATATCCCACTCATGTAGGAACTTCAGACTAATAGAGCTGTTTACCAAAACAACGTCATCCCCACAGAAGGTCTGTAAGAGGTCCTCCATATCCACACCTGGAGGCAACCTCGGAGAAATATCACCCACCTCACCCAAGCGAGGCAAACCAGTCAAAAAATATACATCAGTGAGAGTAATCTCCAACCTCTCACCACCTATAATGAAGGCACCCTCTGCCGGCACCCACCACTGCACGAGCTTGTTCAGGAGTCTCCTCACTGAACGGATAGGAGGTATCTGAGCAAACTTCAAGAGTCCGCTCATGGCTAGGGTCTGTCTCACCCCTCCATCATTCTCGATCCTCAACATGATCTCGACATCAATCTCTCTCTCCCGCCACACGGACTGAGCTCTCCGCAACATCCTGCCAAGAAAACACAGGAAATTTTTAGCCCCAGCATAAAAATTTTAGAAAAATCCCATCGCGGATTTTACACAAAAAGCCGCGATTCCCATCACGGCTTTTCCACAAAAAGCCGCGATGACCATCGCGGGATCCATGCAAAAACCCGCGATGATCATCGCGAGTTTTGTCCAGACAGTCGCGATGAACATCGCGACTATCACCCATGAACACGCGATGAACATCGCGGGTTCCGACCTCACAGTCGCGATGAACATCGCGACTGTGAGCCTGAAACCCGCGCGGTTCATCGCGGGTTTAGCCCCGAAACCCGCGCGGTTCCACGTTGGAGAGTCAACATGGAGTTTCGCGGCCTTCGGGGGCCCACCGCCAAACAAAAAAGACATAATTGACTAGGCTAAGGCGAATAGAGTTACCTGCAACTCGCTAAATCGAAAACCAACGGTGAAATCTCCCGGAAATCAAGAAAAAGCTCTGACAGCTCTGTCAAACTCGCACGTAACAATGACATGTCATATTGGGCCCCACGTCCTATTTATAGAAATTCCACAAATTTCAAACAACCATTGCGGTGTCATACGAAGTCCATTTCTCAAACCGTTGGTACCGTTGGGATCAGCACAGCGAGAACTTCATAGAGGTTCCTTCCGTTTCCCGTTTTCACGGGGCCCATTTTTTGACCATTTTTTAGCCCCTCTCGTGGCCTCGATTTGCGTGCCACATCGGCCGTTCTCTGTTTTCGATGTGTCTTATATCGCCGGATTCAGTTTTCCGCGCTCGTGATGATGCTTGAGACCATTTCTCACTCTCACCTTTAGATTTTTTGGGCATTTTTTCCACGCCCCCTCGTCACCTCGATTTGCGTGCCACATCGGCCGTTCTCCGTTTTCGATGTGTCTTATATCGCCGGATTCAGTTTTCCACGCTCGTGATGATGCTTGAGACCATTTCTCACTCTCACCTTTAGATTTTTCGGGCATTTTTTCCACGCCCCCTCGTCACCTCGGTTTGCGTGCCACATCGGCCGTTCTCTGTTTTCGACAATCCTTATGTCACCGGATTCAGTTTTCCGCACAGACGATGATGCTTGAGACCTTTTCTCGCCCTCATCAATCCATTTTTGTTCGGTATAATTTTATCCCTTTTTCGGGCCGAGCAACCCCTTTTTACGAAAAAGGCACTTAGGGAGTTTCTGTTAAGCTCTTTTTTGACTCCTAAAACAATGAAAAGATCGCCGAGCAACCTTGCTTCCTTTCATGCTCGCTAAACGTATCTGAAAGGGCGTCTACTTGGTATAAGTTTACCCCTTTTCCGGACCTCGTAGACTAATTACGAAAAAGGTATACTCTAGTCACATCGGCTAGAAGAGTTCTCCATCCGCATCATTTTATCCTTTTTCGGGCCTTGGAGACTAAACTTACGAAAAAGAAACACCAACAGAGTCCACTTACCGTTTTCAGACTCTCTAAAACATGAAAGCAACCATGAGCATGAGCCGTCCTGGGCTCACAAAATCCACAGGACCGTACCATTTCAGAGCCACTTTTATCCCTTCTTGGAGCTCATTAAAACTACGAAGAAGGAATCAATGGTGCCTCTTGGCGCCACGACAGATCATATCTACTCACATAGCAGCTTCCCCATTTTGGTCGCCTTTGTTCAGAGTATTCTGCAGTATGTCACCTTGATAACTCCTCGACGACACCTATCAGCTCGTCCTCCCCCCAGAGTCAATACATACCCTTCAGTCCCCAAAAAGCGATGATCCCCACACCTACAAGTCAGTTCCCTATGCTGCCAGGTCAACCATGTCATCATGCTCTGAACAAAGGAAGTTTGAGTCTACCCATTTTTTGACCCAGTTATTTTCCATCCCCACAAGTATGTCAGTCCTACCAGCAGTACTACATCACTTCAGTTCTACACCTCGTGCTCCTGTCAAGGAAACATCATTTGCCTTGTTAGTTGCTGGTCTCCCTCTGTCGACGACAACCACATTGATTCCAGAGGATAGACCTAGAGGTCCCTGTGTCTTGGACTCATTACCATTTATAATGAGTGCCTACGAATCATTTTGAGAGGAATCCTCAGTGCCTCTCCAAATGGTTGTTTCTCACATGCTTGACTTCAACACCTTGATCGCATCGTTGAGACTCGCACAGGGTATTGGTCCGTTCAGTTATTAGTCGAAGACCCCGGATACCACCTGACTCCTCCACATTTGAGAGTCTACCTATGGATACAACCAGTTACATTTTTTCTATACATATCCGGGTTGCGTATGGCGACAGTATTCAGATGTACCCCAGTTTTATACTCCCTCGAGTATACAGATACAAATAATTCCTAGAGATGGCTCACAGTCATTAAGTCCATACAGATGTTGAACACCTTCAGTTTCATCAGTTCAACAGTTATTCCAGTGTATCAGTTATTGAGATCAACCATGATCATGAGTATATCCCACAATAATGTCCCCTCTGGATCATTATGATGTACCACTATATTTCTTTACGTATTAGATCCCCCTTCTTGGGACTAATTGTTTTGTATATGTCTTGATACGAGCATGGGAATGCCCGCCTCGTCCTTTATCAGAGATTATACCTCATTCATATTGAGGCCATGTAATATTTTTTGTTTTTGCAGCATCCAAGGGCCGTGGCTCCAGTCTCCAATCGGTCTCTTCTCTCCCCTAAATCCCAGAAAAAAGGACAAAAGAACTATGATGTCTATCGGCCATACGATGAGCTCCTGCCCTCACACATCAGGGGGCAATCTGTTAACACCTAAAAAGTGCTCACTAGCTCATTCCCTTACTCACATGACCCATTTGTCCACTTTTCCACCATCTGAGCCTCTGAAACCAACAAAAGGTCACCAAAAGACCTTAGTACACCCCTTTTTCCATTAAAAAAGATTATTTTTCCAAGAAAATCATTAAAAACCCTCAAAAAGGGTCCAAATTCCCAAAAATATTAAAAAGGGAATTAAAATATTATTTTTATTCAAAAAAGGAAAAAGGAGGGAAAAGTACCTAAACCATGTTGGTCAATACCATTTGGTTTCCACAAAACCACAAATGGTATTCCTCACCACCAAAACCTATAAAAAGGTGGTAGGGGCTCCTCATTTCACATCCTTCCATTATCTCATCCTTATGCTGCTGAAATCTCCCCTGAGCACTTTTAGCCATTGAAGCAACCTTGGAGAAAGAGACCTATTGGAGTTTGGAGCTACTCATCTTGGGAGTTGCTCAACATCAACCTTCACCATTGAAGGTAATATCGCAAGCACTTGCTTGCCCCCCACTTTTCAATACAAAAAATTATTTATTATGTTTCTTGTTCTTGATTTTGAAATGTTTACATTATTTGCTTAGATTCTTGTTTAGATCCATGAAAAGTATTGTTTATTTAGTTTATTGTTTTTATTTCTATTGAAACTGCTACTACTAGTTAGTAGGTGCCCATAGCACTAAGCCTGGTTGCAAAACCGGGCCAACAACTACCAACCTGCTCCTAACGGTTCAGTGAACGGATGCTTGTAGCTCCAGAAATCAGTAGTTGAACTTCGAGGTGAAAACTAACCACAAAGATCAAAATGGGTGAATAGTAAAAATGAATTGTAAATTGTAAATTTTTGTTACTATTTATAATTTCTAAAACCCACTTGTCTATATTTTTTACCATTTTAAGCTGATCTGGACTAATATAATGTCATGAAGTAGCATTTTTTATCAGATTTCTTCGGCGAGAGTTGTTTTCGATCATTTCGCGCCTATGACAGGTATATTTCACACCTCGCATATAGGTTAGATATCATTTTCACATGCATTCTGCATTTGACCTTTTGACCTTTTGACCCATCCCCTGCTTCATATCTGAAATTCGTTGGGGTTTAGATCCATTTGGGATGAGTTGGAAACAGGCAATTTTTAGCCTCCAAAAGCTAGAAATTGCACCTAGTCTTAACTTTTTTATTTCAATATCTGAGATTGAGTTAATATCTATTATTTCTATATTGGGGGTATTACAGTGGTATCAGATCATGGTTCTCTACACCTGTGATCTATAAAACTAAGATCCATTCTCCGAAGAAGAGAAATTGTATCTTTGAGGCCTGTATCGATTGTTGAAGATGATCATGATTTTAAGCAGTATGTAGAAGAAGAGATCATCTACATTGATGGATTCCTACCAAGAGATGATGATGGTTAATTTTGTGAAAAAATTTATAGTGAATACAAAGAACTCAATTTTCCAATGGTGATACTTGAGGAGGAGTTAGCAAGAAAATCTGCAGCCAGCAAAAACATGCTACATTGCCATCGATCAATGGAATTTAATTCTTTCGAATATTTCCAAAAGTTTCAAGAATTAAAGGAAGAAATTCAGGAACTCATATATTTCCCATTTTATTGTAAAATGGAGGTCAGAAAGATGTGCACGAATAAAATATTGGCAAAATACATGCTTGAGAAAATATGCAGAGAAGTGGAACATATATTGCAACAGAATGAACTTGAAAGGAGCAACAATCCATCAAAAGAAGAACCATGCGATTCTTGTAGACAGTGCATTCAGATCTCAGAGCAGAAATAAGAAAAATCCAAGCTAAAGTATGAAAATAAATCTTATTTATATATTGACCATGTTTTCTTGCATCAACCTAAGGAATCCCCCATTTCATGTAAATAAAATAATATTGTAGAGTCTTCTAATGTTGTTTTGGGTGTTATGGATGGGTTATGTGCTGTGGATGTATGCGACAAGCAATTTGATTTTTTGTTTCAGCCATTAGAATGTGTGAATATGACACTCACAAAATATAGCTACAAATTGGAAGGGTACTCTACTTTCTTTGTTGGTGAATTCAAAATCACTGATAAGGAGATTGAAGGAGGAATGAGCTCTGATAAGGATAGTTGTGGTGAGACATCTCCTGGATACGATTTATAACAAGGACAAAAATCAGCACTTCCATTCACCACTGGATATTCACTATGAAGCTAATGAAAATTGCACAAAGGATGAAAACAAATCAAAAAATCCAATGGAAGATTGTTAACATGAGCCATTCTTCCTAGTAGGGAAACTGAAGGTGAGTGAAAGGAATATTAGGACAACCCTAAGCATTTTCATGACAATAATACATTGGTTATAGACTATTATTGGAGAGCTGTGGAGATATATAGAATAGTGGGAGAGGAATATTCCTTGGTACACTGGGAGAAAATTCAAAAATTAGTGGCAGACATGAAGGGGTGACTATCTAGTACACTTGCTTTCCGATAGAGATCATCTTCTTAAGTTGAATGAAATGTACCGCGATGCATTAAGGGAGGGTGAAGATGAGATTGAAAGGCTTTCTCATGAGCTATAGCTCACCCATGATTCCTTTAAGAGCACTTAAAGGGAACTTCAAGAATCAGAGGAATAGGTTGAAAAGCCACGTAGGGAGATGGAAAAAGTGCACTCTTCCTCCTATGCTGCACAAACCTAATTGTACATAGATGATTTCACACATGATGTGATGGAGGAGCCTCATGTGATGGTGGAGCATGAGGAGCATTATGTTTTATAGGTGCTTGAGGATAAATTTGACTTGGAGGATGATCATAATGCACTTGTTTAGCACCAAGAGGATTTTGAGTTGCCTCTGTGGGGCAGACACATATTCATGGAGGTGGTAGATGAGTGCATTCTTGTTGGACCATCCAACATAGGAGACTATGCATCCACATGTCTGATGGATGAACTATGCAAAGAGTTGAGGCTGGTATATTTTCCATCATCCTAGACATCTATGACAGCCATAACACATGGGCATGTAAATGGAACAAAAGATTTGGTAAAGGGATTCTTTCTAATCGTGCCACATGGGGAGCAAGATATTCACATATTTGCTTCTAAATTTGATAATGATTTGTTCGTCATACCTTTTTGGTTGACAAGTACACCAATCCATTTTCGGTTTTGTGAGCACCATAGGCATCTATTGACAATACATGATGTGTACATCATACATAGCATTGCATTGGAGTTCCACTTGAGGCAATTGAGTGGAACAAATGATAGTGATGTGAGCCATTGGAGCAATGCATAGATTTCACAAGAGGAAGCTAGATTCATTCCATTTGGACCAGTCATCGAGAGTGTTTATTTATCCATGGATTGGGTGGATAAATACATTTCCGAGGTGGAAACACAAAGAGGTAAAAATTATGTTTGTAACAATAGTATATTTATTGATATATTTGACATTGTTTTGTTTCTTGAGGAGCAACAAAGGCATATATTGCTTCTATATGATGCCTTGAATATTCATAGTAGGAAATGGGGGTTTCACCTGAGCTAGTTGGGTGAGACAAGTAGCAGCATTATGATCCTTCATGGTGCTAGTGTGCATGTGGCACATGAGGATTTTTATAGTATGTTGGAGAGGCTCACTAAGAGTCGGCCTGGCATTGGAACTATTGAACTTTCCATTTGGTTGTGGGATCTTCGCACCCTTCTTGATGGTAGATCATTTTGGATGATATTGATGTTTGGAGGGGTACAACACAAGCAGTGGGATCTTGGTATTGCTTGGTTAGAGTATAGTTGTTGGCATTGGAGTACCAGTTTAGTATTTGGAATTACAGAGAGAGACAACCTTCATTTGCATGAGTCTATCCATGTTGAGCAGTGGTTTAGTTTCCTATTTGGAAAACCATTTGATGGACACAATATTTTCCTTCTTGGTGGATTGGGAGTTTACAAAAGATTCCTTATGCTAATACTATGCAGTGTAGAGGTGGATGTAGTGGACACCTCAGAGTTCTTAGGTTCATTTGGGACGCTGGGATCATTTGGGGACTCAATTGTCCCAACTGGGTCAGTGGAAGGATGGTAGGATAGATGGAGCTATCCATTGAGGGTATTGTTGGATATCTTGAGATGCCTAGATGCATCAACACTGATTCATATATTCTTCCTTTTATTGTATGCAGAGTTGATGATGACATCAGGATGGTATATTTCACTTGGATTCCTTTACAGGACACCATCCATGGTGAGAGATTCATTCTTTGCATGTGTTTCAGTTATGAGACATGGGAGATGAGGATGCAAGTGGAGTATGATAGTTAGATGGTTGTGATCAGAGTGGTGTATCGACAACATTGTGACCCGTTTCTAAGTTTAGCTGGGGAACTTAGAGTTATAGGTTTCAAGCACACTTCTAGTAGCATGACCATAGGTAAGAGTTCTTTATGGTTTTCATATAATGAGACTCTTAGTAGTTCAATGATTGGGCCATTGGTTGGGAATTTGTAGTATAGATACATTCTTCTTGATGGCCATAGTCAGGAGGCTTCCTATGTTAGTGGTTTTCAATTCCATACATTGAGTAGTATACGGGTATGGGTATAGATTTGGTTATAGAACATTGAGAAGGAAATTTTGCGGAGGATATTCGCAGGAGATAAAAACAACATTGGGATATGAGTAGGGGGTTCACTCTTTTGGGATTCCGACATTGCATTCCTCGTTCTTTCATTTTTGGTTCGTTATTAGGGGAAGACCCTGAAATGCAAAGAAAGCCATGAACCCAAGTACTAATGGGAAGGGCATAGCCTGAGATGCTAAAAAATCGAGAGGATAGAAACCTTGTTTTGGTGACCGAGAACCCAGATGCAAAATAGAGTTGTTCAGCCAGAGAAAAGGGGAAAAGAAAACCTAAGTGGGAAGGAGACGAGGGTTTTGGATGGCATTCTAGAGCCTGAGAGGGATTATGTACCTTGGTTTAGAGGTCTGGACCAACCATACCCTCCCAGGCTAGTGCTGAGGAAGGGGCACCTGAGAAACTATGTAGCAGAGAAGGGGACCTTACTCGAACTGAGAGTGGAGGGGATGGGGGTGCCTAGGTTGTCTGAAGCCAAGGGGATATGCTTATAGCTCTATTGTTGAGCTCAAGAGTTAGTGAAATCAGTCCCTTCCTCCCCACGTGCTTGACAAATCCTCTCTGCAATGAATACCCTGATTGACTATGAACCAGATCGGTGAGTGAGCCTAAGTGATACTCCTTAGTGGATACATAGCCCTAGCTCGGGGGTGATCTACGATTCCTGAAATAATAGAGGCTAGGCAGAGATCTATGGTTGGGATGGAACTTTGCATTCCATAGCAGGTTGCTTGGTGGTTTTCAATTAAAAGATAAGTTCCTTGTGTTGTTTTGAAAAAGATGTTCCCCGTGTTTATGGTTGTGTCATTGCATTCCAGTTATTGATTGAAGAAATTTTATGGAAATGGAGCAATATGAAGCTATGTATGAGTAGGAATATATATTTAAGCTTTGCATCTGAACCTGTGTTTGAAGTTGTTGTTGAGCATGAGTTTAATGCATTACTAGTTTTACATATGCTGGATGGGTGTGTGTTAAATGTATGATTTGGTTCAGATGGTTAATAGGGTTGAATTCCCAAGTAATGTGTCTAGTGTTGTTGGGCATGTCATTGCCTTACTCATGCACCTTGCATGCTTCTGGATATTGTCTTTCACACTTATGTGACTTGAAATATATAGACCTTGATGAGCAGGACTAAGTTCAAGGCTAAGAGGTGCGATCTATTCCAGTCAAGACTATGATCAGGGAGAATAGGCACCCCTTTGGATGTTAGAAAAAACAGGATTGCAGAGCAATAAAAATAAATAGAAATGCAAATATAATCACAGAAACATTACAAGAGAGACACAGATATATCATGGTTCACTCCAACTTGGGCTACGTCCACACTAAAGTTGCAAGTCCTTATTATTATTCCGTCCAGCAAAGTGAAGGGATACAACCTGCAGCACGACTGCTGCACTTCCTCTTCACTGTCTCACAGTCTCTCTTCACAGATCTTAGAGATATTTATAATGCATAAAACCTAATACATCATTCACCCTAGCTGTGTTACAATGTCTTTCTTTTATAAGGGAAATACAATGGGAAAATACCACAGGTTACCCAAAACCATGGGCCCAAAAACTGGTGGCAAAAACAACCCCAAAAATTTTCCTTGGGGGCATTGCCCCTGAACCCCCGTAACTTGGAGGCATTGCCCCCAAACCCTCTTTTTCGGGGGTGCTTCCCCTAAACCCTCGGTGGATGCCCGCTGGCCCCCGTGCCCCCCAGCCAGGGGGGGGGGTCGACCCCCCCAGGACCCCCTGAGCGTCGGGCTGGAATCATAATCAATCCTGGGTACGGACATGGCTGAATCATCATCTATGAGACTGGAAGATCTAGCTCCACAACCAACAATGGATTAGATGAAGGAGAAGGACTTGGCATAAGTGGAGCAGAACCCTGGCAGGAAGAAGGTTAAAGTCATTCAAAGTGGATTTATGCACACTTGTTCATTGTTGGATAGGGATGAGATGTCGAGGCCCTAAATGCATAGAAGGTACAACCAAAAATTGGTAAAAAATAGACACCTTGCTGTCCACATCTCTTCTGCAGATCAGATGGAAGGACAAGTCATGGAAGAGGTGGAAAAGGGACCTGGATGGAGGTTTTCAGGACAAAAATTTAGAGAATAAAATGAGGAGGTTAGTTATCTCATCTGAGCAGGGGATTTTACTATTGAATAGAGGTCTCCAAGATATTTCCAATGGTACCAACCTTGCCTCATTTGGAGTAGGGACGAGGAAGTTATGCCTCCTCGAAGTTTGCAGTTGGTGAGTTGCAGGAGTAGGGAAGTTGCTTCCGCAATTCTGATTTTTGCAATGCGGATTGCAGATTGTGGAAGGGAAAGTTTCCCATTGAAGTTGGGATTATGAAATTTTGACTTCCGCAATGCGAATGGCAGATTGCGGAAGGGAAAGTTTCCTATTGAAGTTGGGCTTCTACAATTTTGACTTCCGCAATGTGGATTGTGGATTGCAGAAGGGGAAGTTTTTCGTTGAAGTTGGACTTTCGCATTTTCGACTTCTGCAATGCGGATTGTGGATTGCAGAAGGGGAAGTTTTCAGTTGAAGTTGGACTTCTGCATTTTCCACTTCCATAATGCAGATTGCGGATTGCGGAAGGGAAGTTTTTGGTTGAAGTTGGATGTCCGTATTTTCGACTTCCATAATGTGGATTGTGGATTGTGGAAAGGGGAAATTTCAGATTGCGGAAAGATGCAGTTGTGGGTTGCAGATTATGGAATGATGCAATGCGGGTTGAGGAAAGGCGCGATTGCAGATTGCAGATTGAGGAAAGACACAATTCGATTGTAGATTGCGGAAAGATGGAATTGCGGGTTGCAGAAAGACACCATGTAGATTGCAGATTGTGGAAAGACGTAATTGCGAATTGCGAATCGCAATGGTGGATTGTGGATCCGAGTCCAGTGCGGCTATGTGTGGTTTTAGAAGTAAAAGAAGAAAAAAAAAGTAACGTTGGGTCTTCGGTGACCTTGTAAGGCCACAAGGGAGGTCCGGGGACGTTACAGTGTGGTATTTGAGCTCCAGTTACAGCATCGAGGCTGTTTGGGATGAAGTGTGAGCTTCAGTTAAAACATTGGGGCCACTTTGGGGCCAAAGCATGGGTTTCAAGCATATGAACCGGGTGCAAGGAAGCTGTTGCGACGATCAAAAGAAACTACAGAAGGCTGGAAAGGCATTACAAGTGGACAAGCTATGGTATGGGAGAGGAAATCCCATGATGTTTGTTATCACCCAAGATTTTCTTGGGTTGTGGAAAGAAATACCATGGGGTAACTATAGCGAACCAATCTTCAGTGGATGGAAACTAGCCTTTCCAACCACAGATAGGGGTCTCTCTTTTGTGCTTCCAGCAACGAGATATAGCTTGAAGGGGCTGGGATATTGGTAAGAGTGGTGGCTAGACCTTCAAACAATGAATTAAAGGAATGTTTTTGCTTGGTTGGAGTTAGGAACAGGAGGACATTTGGGCATGGAGTAAACTTTGATGGGTTTACTGTCACCAATGACAGATTCAGATCACAACTACAGAGGCAAGGTAGATGTAGTTCTTTCAAGTCAAAATGATCAACAGGTGAAGGAAGAAAGAGGAGACAAGTTCCATTACAAGGTCAGAGCATTTGCAAATTAATTCTAACCTGCAAATTCAAGAGGAAAAGGGTGGAATACCTAGTCATTTGCATCTGGATCATGTGGGCATGAATTCCAGACAATATAATCTTGATCTTTAGGTACTATAGAAGAAAACAATCAATTAAAATACAAAGCAAGAACACATACACGGGAAATAATAGACATCATAACACACATCACAGGAATCTCAAGCCGTAGAATTGGGTATGCTCATTGAATTAAGAGGCCGAATACAAGAGCATAGCAGTAATCTCTCTGAAACAAAAACTTCCAACCTTTTGGTCTACTTCGTACCTTGCCTTTATAGGCTTACAAAATATCAAAATATATTAACCGATTCAAAACAAACTCGGACTGCTAACGAAGAGGCCGTTAAAGTTGTGCCGCCCGAATCAAGCACCTCTGATTTTGTTATGCACGGAGGAAGGGAATCACTTGTGCTGGTAGTGCACCATTGGGTTGTGGAAGCCTCCTGCTTGTCCTTTGGATCAGGACATCTTAGGTTGATTCGGACAGGTAACTGAAACAGGCCCCTTCGTCACTCTCAAATGCACCATTTCTTTGTGAAAATCTTCATTTCCAGTGATTGCTATTTACTCTGTAAAAATTTTCTCGATCCGTAATTTCATTTCTGCAATTTCCATTCCGCAACATCCTTTCCGCAATGACCTTTCCACAATGGCCTTTGGAAACGACCTTTCTGCAATGGCCTTTCCACCATGACCTTTCCACCATGACCTTCTGCAATGACCTTTCTGCAATGGCCATTCCGCAATGTGGAATGCAGAATGCGAAAAATTATCTTTGTGCTCTTTGGGAAATTGTTGCTCCGCAATCCGAAATCCGCAATGTGGAATGTGGAAACTTATCTTTGCGCTCTTGGGAAAAGGTCGATTCCGAAATCTACAATCCGCAATCTACAATGCGGATTGCTGGAATCGGAAACTCTGCTTTTTATACCCTTGGAAGATTTCCTTTCTACAATTCCTAATGCGGATGCGGAACTTGCAAATCGGCTTGCACAATCCATTTTCAACTGTAGATCTGATCCCACCTTTCAATCCTGGCCGTCGAACCTCCTGTGGTTGTGGAAGAACCCTTTTTTTCTATTTTTTCTTGCGGAAGAGCCCTTTTTGCTAGTTTTTCTTGGGGAAGAGCCATATTTCTTTGTTTTTCCCATTTTCTTGCTGCGGCTTGGTCATTTTAGCTTGGATTTGGTCGACATTTAGCTATTTTTGGGTTTCCTGAATTTTTCCTTGGTGGAAACCAAAATAGGTGTTAACAACGGCTCCAATCGGGGATGCTATCCTCCCTGCGAGGTAGCAAGAACATGTAGACTAGTGGACCTTACTCCCTTCCTCTTTTTCCTTTTGCATATCACAAAAATTGAAACAAGACTAGCTGAAAATAAAAAACAACAATGTATAATGGAGTGTGGGTCGATGGACTTGCTTTTACTTGAAATAATGCTTCGAGAACCTCCCATTGACGGCTCCCTTGCCTAATGGTTCACCATCTTCGTCTTGTAGGAAGAAAGCATTATTTGTTGAGATATTGTAACTTCAAAGAATATTATATTTGTACTTTATTATTCTGGAGATGTTTCATTCCTCCTTGAATACCTTATTGTATATCCGGAGATGTTTATTCCTCCGTCAGATTGTGGTAACTTGGGTTATTAGACTTCCCTAGTGGGGGTCGGCCATGTATGTGTTATGTGGGTCAAAGGGTTATTAGACCACCCTAGAGGGGTCGGCCCAGTCAGTTGTAGTGGGGTATTTAACCCATTGGTTAAATATGAGCCTACATGTTTTGTGTAAAAGACAAGTCGGAGTAGTGTATAAATAGAGGAGGTGTATTCCTCATTTTACACACACTCACTCACTTGAGAGTGGCGCACTTGTGGAGGAGAGGTATGCTATGGAGAAGGAGGAGCTTATGCTCAAGGTTACATATTTGTATATTGCTGGTCATCTATATTGAGGAAGCTTTGCTGGGTTTTCTACCCCATGAGGGTTTCCCAGGATAAATCTGTGTCTCTTGTGTTTATGTTGTGCTTGTTGTTTCTTCAGTGATCCTGTATATGCTATTATTGTGAAATGGAATGCAATGTTGTTCTTTTATATCTTAGCATATTAAATCTTAACATGGTATCAGAGCTAACCTGAAGGAAGGCAATGTATGGCACTTACGACACTTGCTTCACTTGCGACAATTTGAAGGTTTGGGTTTTACATAGCAAAAACCAGTCATCGTGGAACTTTCACTATAAATCCATTGATGCGAAGGTTCAGGATCTGAAAAGTTTACAGGTTGTAGACAACATCCCCAGGTACCTTTTGTCCAAAGGGAACCCTCAGATTCGTTGTACGTTTTGAGTTTTGATCAGTACACGTTAGGGTTTTTGCCTCTTCCAGATCTCAGTCAAAATCAGGAGACCTATGAAAAAAGGTCATAACTTGGGCTAGGAATCTCCAAATGAAATTTCGTAAAAAGTGACAGGTAGTACACAGACTGTAATATCTCAAGAAACATTTTCAGAGGCTGAAACTGAACTAGTGACACGTGGCATGACGTACAAGTTCTCTCTCCTGTTTTATCCTATAAACAGGTCACGTTGCGACACTTGGCATAACTTGGGATAGGAAGCTACAAATGAAATTTCGTAAAAAGTGATAGGAATTACCCAGACTATACTATCTCAGGAAATGTTTTCAAAGACCGAAGTTGAACCAGTGACATGTGGCACTTCGTACAAGTTCGCTCTCCTATTTTATCCCATAAACAGGTCACGTTGCGACTCTTGGCATAACTCTCTCTCAGAAAATCCAATTGAGGTCAGACCTGTCGGGATGAAAAGATGACAGGACAGTCTACCACAGAAAATGTTTTCAGACCCTGTGTAGCAAAAAGTTCAGATTTATAGCATAAATAATCAGGTACATATTTCTGTCAAAACAGAATTATTTTTGGAGCACCTTCATTCATAGCTTCCAGAATTTAGGGTTTCGGAGAAAGTTAGAATTTTTGGAATCGGAATCCATGGCTGAATGCTACTCAGGAAAATCAAAATTTAGAGACTAAGATCGAATTTTTTGGTTGGGTAGAAGACCGGGCTTGATAAAACCCCAGTTTGGGATTTTGATCGGAAAGATGGAAAATTAGGGCTTCAGCAAAAGTTGGAATTTTTTGAAGTCTGTAACGACGGCTGGAAGCTCCTCAGAAAAAAAAGAGTTTAGAGCCTTGGATCGAACCTTTTGATTGGATAGAAGGGTGGGCTTCATCAAACCCTAGTTCGGGTTCCTGTCCAGAAGATCCAGAAGTTTCGAAGGCAATTTTGAGGGGTCAGATTTTGGAGATTTCAAAATTGAAGTATGCTAGTTTGATCAGCTCAGCAAGACACATCCTTCCATCCATTCAGAGGTGTGAAAGTCAAAGATTGAATTTTTAGGGTTTCTCTAGCAAACCCTAATCAAGCTCCAGATCAAGTTTCAGGGGGAGTTGAGGCTAAGGCCTTACATAAGAAGACTACAAGAAGTCTCGACAGGTATGACTTAAGGAGGTTCAGGTATGTCTTGAAATCTGATTCTTGATTAAGTTCATAATGTGTTTGTCTTCATATTATTTATTAGTACAATCTTGATTAATGTTAGAATTGTCTTATCACCCTAGTAACGGTATGAATACATGTGAATGATCGAAGACATTCATTGGTTAGGGCTATATGATTGTACTAATGCATTATGGTGTTGTGTGAAGTTGATGTTGTCTGCTAACAAGATATAGGTACATCACAAAAGACAAATCAAGTTCCATGACCATGACAACATGAAGACAAAGACTCATCCATAATCTTTGTTCTACTTACGAGGTATGTATGACTTTGTTATATTATGCTTAACCTATGAGACATGCAGGTTCTAGCTCAGGATCTCTAAATCATTGAAGAGATTGTTTAGGTATGTTTTACATAACTAATCAGGTTTACTAATCCAGGTATGTTTTCCTATGTCAAGTTAGAATCTTACCTTGTGTTAGGATCCCTTATATAAGTATACTTGGTATGATTGGTTATGTTTTTTCATAAAGTTAGTAATCAAGGGTTTATGCATATTATGTCTCTTATCTTGATGATTTAATTAACCAGAAGAGTACTATGATCAAACAAGAATATGCATGAGTAAAAGAAGACTTCCTTGAAACCCTGAATACTAATGATCATGACTATACATATTCAAGATTATTTAGAATTAGAATGTTTTGATAATATTGAGAATATACTAATGAATGTATGTTTGTGTATGAGATCATGATGATGACACTAGTGCACACTTGAGCATGCACAATGGTACAAAATGAATAGAAGTTCAAAAGACATATAGAAGATCAAACGAGAGGAAACCACACAAACATAAAAGATAAGTATTTGAGTTGTTGTTTGAAATAGTAAATGATATTGCTTGTATGCATATTTGTATTCCT
Source organism: Larix kaempferi (assembly GCA_027924585.1). Taxonomy (NCBI): domain Eukaryota; kingdom Viridiplantae; phylum Streptophyta; class Pinopsida; order Pinales; family Pinaceae; genus Larix; species Larix kaempferi. Next base: position 218,233 of record BSBM01000260.1, on the reverse strand, counting down.
AGAATATATGATGCTGAGTGTAAACATTCATAGAGCATTGAACAGTATACTACTAATATGCATATGATTGGTAAGTTGGAGAAACATTCCATTATTGCTTGTCTAGAATGAAACCTCTTTGCTGACATGCTGAGAGCTGTGCATGCTCTCGATAGTATGTTCTAGTAGATATGGAAGGCATCTAGACAGCCACTGTATGCATACAGGATATGGGAAAGTGTTGTGCCAAAGTATTGGTCAAAATAGTTGCATAACTATGTAAATGATATATGTATGCATAATAGGTTATCATGTCAATATGATTTGATGATTATGAAGTATTACTAATCATGTACTTAATTTTGATTTGTAGGAAAGATCATGATGAATGATGAACACTGAACAAGCGATGGATGTTCAACAAAAAAGATTTTCAAATCAAACACACTATAGAAGGCTTGTGGCTAGAAGATTCTCTTAGAAAGAGGAAGAGAATCATGATGAGATGTTTGCTCCAAGTGGCTAGATAAGACCATTCTCTTAATGGTGTAATTAAAGAAGAAGTGTGAATCAGGTTCTGTATGGGTTCCCAGGATCGATAGTAAATTGATGAGAATACATGTGAGGATTGCATCATCCTTGAACACAAGTTGTAAAGTGAGCCGTAGACAAGTGTCTCCGAGAAAGAAGAGGGATTGTATCATCCTTGAACACTTGTTCTAAAGAGAGCCGTAGATGTATGTCTTCGAAAATGAAGTCCTTGGTGTACATGAGAGGATTGGATCATCCCTGGACTTCAGTCATAAAGAGATCCGTAGACATGATGTCTCCGAGAATGAAGTCCTGAATGAACAGGTAGGGGATTGCATCTTCCTCGGACCTTGGTCCTAGAATTGAGCCATAGACTGATGTCTCTGAAAATTGAAGATAACACTGCATCGTCCCTGAACTAGGTTCAAAATGTACGTGAGGACTACATCGTCCATGAACTGGGTTCAAAATGTACATGAGGACTACATCATCCATGAACTGGGTTCAAAATGTATGTGAGGAATGCATCGTCCATGAACTGGGTTTAAAATGTACGTGAGGACTGCATCGTCCATGAACTGGGTTCAAAATGTACGTGAGGACTGCATCGTCCATGAACTGGGTTCAAAATGTATGTGAGGACTGCATCGTCCATGAACTGGGTTCAAAATGTATGTGAGGACTGCATCGTCCATGAACTGGCTTCAAAATGTACATGAGGACTTCATCGTCCATGAATTGGGTTCAAAATGTACGTGAGGACTGCATCATCCATGAACTGGGTTCAAAATGTACGTGAGGACTGCATCATCCATGAACTGGGTTCAAAATGTACGTGAGGACTGCATCATCCATGAACTTGGTTCAAAATGTACGTGAGGACTGCATCGTCCATGAACTGGGTTCAAAATGTACGTGATGGGATTGCATCGTCCCTAGAAATGAGACTTGTCTTAAAGTGATAAGGACTAATCATCCTGTAAGTAGATTGGGATTGCATCGTCCCTAGACATGGTGAGGTGTCTTAAAGTGATAAGGACTAATCATCCTGTAAGTAGATTGGGATTGCATCGTCCCTAGACATGGTGAGGTGTCTTAAAGTGATAAGGACTAATCATCCTGTAAGTAGATTGGGATTGCATCGTCCCTAGACATTGTGAGGTGTCTTAAAGTGATAAGGACTAATCATCCTGTAAGTAGATTGGGATTGCATCATCCCTAGACATGGTGAGGTGTCTTAAAGTGATAAGGACTAATGATCCTGTAAGTAGATTGGGATTGCATCGTCCCTAGACATGGTGAGGTGTCTTAAAGTGATAAGGACTAATCATCCTGTAATTAGATTGGGATTGCATCGTCCCTAGACATGGTGAGGTGTCTTAAAGTGATAAGGACTAATCATCCTGTAAGTAGATTGGGATTGCATCGTCCCTAGACATGGTGAGGTGTCTTAAAGTGATAAGGACTAATCATCCTGTAAGTAGATTGGGATTGCATCGTCCCTAGACATGGTAAGGTGTCTTAAAGTGATAAGGACTAATCATCCTGTAAGTTGATTCGGGATTGCATCATCCCTAGACATGGTGAGGTGTCTTAAAAGGATAAGGATTGATCATCATGTAAGTTGATCTGGATTGCATCGTCCATAGACATGAGATATGTCTTAAATTGAGAGGGATTGATCATCCCATAAGTGGATCAGGATTGTATCATCCTTGGACCTATGTCCTAAAGTGAGAGGGATTGACCATCCCGTAATTGGATCATGTGTGTTGCAGGGTAAGCTGCTGTTGTGTATACTTGTATCGGTGTGGATACTTGTATTGATAGATGTATTAGTGAGAATACATGCTTTTTATGATAGATGTATTAGTGAGAATACATGCTTTTGATGATAGATGTATTAGTGAGAATACATGCTTTTGATGATAGATGTATTAGTCAGAATACATGCTTTTGATGATAGATGTATTAGTGAGAATACATGCTTTTGATGATCCAGATGCTATAGATCGAGATGATCGAGATGCTGTAGATCGAGATGATCCAGATGCTGTAGATCGTGATGATCGAGATGATGTAGATCGAGATGATCCAGATGCTGTAGATCGAGATGATCCAGATGCTGTAGATCGAGATGATCCAGATGCTGTAGATCGAGATGATCCAGATGCTATAGATCGAGATGATCCAGATGCTGTAGATCGTGATGATCCAGATGCTATAGATCGAGATGATCGAGATGTTGTAGATCAAGATGATGTGATGATACTGATCGTGTTGATCTAGATGACGATGTTGATCATGTGATGATGATGTTGATGATTGTGTGATGACGATGCTGATGATCGTGTGATGACGATGCTGATGATCGTGTGATGACGATGTTGACGATCATGAGGATTCAGATATTGATGTTGCTGTAGCTGTTCGAGTGCTGCAGAAGATGAAGACTCGGTACTGAAGATGTTGATGTTCCAGTATTGAAGATGTTCCAGTAACTGCTTGAGTTACTGATGATGTTGAGAAAGCTTCCAATGATTTATAGATGTATCATGTATGATGTTGATGACTCCTTGCTCGTGCAGATGCTGTTATAATATCTTTCTCGTTAAGGGGGAGTGTTGAGATATTGTAACTTCAAACAATATTATATTTGTACTTTATTATTCTGGAGATGTTTCATTCCTCCTTGAAGACCTTATTGTATATCCGGAGATGTTTATTCCTCCGTCAGATTGTGGTAACTTGGGTTATTAGACTTCCCTAGTGGGGGTCGGCCCTGTATGTGTTATGTGGGTCAAAGGGTTATTAGACCACCCTAGAGGGGTCGTCCTAGTCAGTTGTAGTGGGGTATTTAACCCATTGGTTAAATATGAGCCTACATGTTTTGTGTAAAAGACAAGTGAGAGTAGTGTATAAATAGAGGAGGTGTATTCCTCATTTTACACACACTCACTCACTTGAGAGTGGCGCACTTGTGGAGGAGAGGTCTGCTATGGAGAAGGAGGAGCTTATGCTTAGGGTTACATCTTTGTATATTGCTGGTCATCTCTATTGAGGAAGCTTTGCTAGGTTTTCTACCCCATGAGGGTTTCCCAGGATAAATCTGTGTCTCTTGTGTTTATGCTGTGCTTGTTGTTTCTTCAGTGATACTGTATATGCTATTATTGTGAAATGGAATGCAATGCTGTTATTTTCTGTCTTAGCATATTAAATCTTAACATTATTCCCATGGTAGGTGGTGATTATATAGGGCCCTGACAAAGTTTATCAAAATTTTGGGCCTGGTGTTCTTTTCTAGCATCCCATTTTAATACCAGATCTCCCACTTGAAAATCATCCGCCTTGGTCTTTCTATCAAATGTCTTCTTAATCTGGCTTTGAACTTTCCTGGCCTCAACCTGTACCCCTTCTCTGATTTCTTGCACTTCCATCAGATGATTAGCTCTCCTCAGCTCGGGATTTGGCTCTTCTTCTTGCTCCTGCAATAGTTTATTTGCAGGCCCTGTGAGGGAATTAGGGAATATTACCTCTATTGCATATACCAAATTTGAAATGAGAAGTTCCGATGTATTTTTTATAGGTGATCGTATCATCCCACAGGGAAAAGGTCAACTTGGTGTGCCAGGCCTGTTTATTCTCTTGCAAAAACTTCTTGATTATCCTCACAAGGATTTTGTTGGATGATTCTGCCAATCCATTTCCCTTGGTATAGTAAGCTGTAGAATGACTCAATTTGATATGGAACTTGTCACGGAATTTGATCATCTTCTTGTACTTGAAATCCTATGCATTATCAGTGATTATCTTAACAGAGCACCCAAACCTAAACATGATATTCTCCTCCAGAAACTTGATGATGACTGTATCTGTGGCGTGCTTGGTGGGTACTGCTTCGATCCAATTAGTGAAATAATCACTCGCAGTCAATATCCACTTGTGCTATCCAGAGGAGTTGGGGAAAATTTCACCAATCAAGTCCAGCCCCCACTGCGGGAAAGGGGCCTCTACAAATATTGGTTTCAAAGGAAAGGACAAGAGCTTCCTCTTTCCTTCAAAAAATTGGCATTCATGGCAGCTAGCTATTTCCTTATAGGCATCTTTGAACATAGTAGGCCAATAGAATCCAACCCTGAGAATTTTGTTAATAGTGGCCTTCCAGTAATGATGTCCTCCACAGACACCTATGTGAAAGACTTTTAGGGTCACTTGGGCCTCCTCTTCTACTATGCAATTCAAGAGGACACCTCCATGGTATTTCCAATAAAGACAACAACCTAGTATGCAATATTTCACAGCCTTCATCTTGGTGGATCTAACTTTTCTTTTTCCCATCTCAGCGGGTTCTTGCAAGTTTTGCAAAACATATACAACATTAGAATACCAAGGAGAGGACAGGAATTTGTCTGATACTTGATGTAGTGGATCTTGGGAAGCTTCTTCCTACATGTATAGAAATAGGTTCATATTCATTGAATCTCAATTTGACTCAGCCATGAGCTTGGCCAACCCTTTCCCTTTAATAAACTTTGTAGGTTTGTTTTGCAGGTCATATTCCAATAGCGCAACTATCCATTTTTCCCTTGTACCTTCTGGATTTGGTTGGGTCAATATATCTTTCTCAACAACATTAGGAACATAAGCTACAACATGGGAATGTAGAACATAAAACCTAAAATCCTTTATATTTTTTACCATGGAATAGGCTTTCTTCTCCATAATGTTGTATTTGAGCTCAACATCTCTGAGAGCTTTGCTGAAGAAAGCTATGGGCTGCTCATCTCCTTCCTGGTTTTTCTGTAAAATCACACCTACTATGGAATGCTCCGAGGAAAAAGAAAACATAAGGAATTGCTTGTCGAAATCTAGGTTGATCAGTATAGGGGCCTAAAAAATTGCTCTTTTTATATCTTCAAACGCTTTCCTAGACTCGTCAGTCCACCTGACTTGAGTGTCTTTCTTAAGCATGCATGTGATTGGCCTCATGATTTCTGCAAAATTGGGGATAAATCTCTTTATGAAATTCATTGTGCCTAGAAAGTATTGGATTTCCTTTTTACTCGTGGAGAGCTCAATATTCTGTATTGCATCCATTCTATCAGGGTCAATTTTGATCCCATATTTAGATATTATGTGGCCTGACAACTTTCCATCTTGCATGGAAAAGTTTGACGTTTTAGGGTTCAAGGAGATTCCAAATTTCTTGCACTTGATGAACACTTGGTGTAAATATTTTAGGTGTTCTGCATCATATTTAGAGTACACAGTGATATCATCCATGTAGACAACCACAAATTTATCTTTCTCTCTTGCAAAAGCTATGTCCATAGCTCTTTGGAAGGTGGCTCCTGCATTCAATAGACCGAAGGGCATCTTAGCATACATGAAGGTTCCCCAAGGTGTGGTAAAGACTATCTTGTTCTGGTCTTCTGGATGCACCTTAATCTGATTGTACCTTGAAAATCCATCTAGCAGGGACATTCTTGCTACCCCTACAACCTTCTGCAAAATGTGGTCCATTTTGGGCAGAGGGTAGTTGTCTTTTAGGGACACCTTGTTGAGATCCTAAAGTCAATACATAGTCTGATCTCATCGTTCTTTTTCCTCAATGGGACTATTTTAGCCACCCATTTTGAAAATCTCAAAGAGACTATTATTTTGGCCTCATACAACCTCTTTACCTCTTTTTCTATTAGTGGGAGCAGCTTGGGGTTCATCCTTCTTAGCTTCTTCCCAAATGGCTTCTCCCCTGTGTTGACTAGTATGGTATGTTGGATGATGGTTGTGTCATATTATTTAAGGTATTCATAGCACCATGCAATCACATCAGAAAAATTTCTCATTAAGTCCATATAGTCCCTTTTGGTACTTGGGGCCAAATATTTCGATAGTTTGACAATTTTGGGCTCTTCATCACTCCCAATGTTACAACCTTCTATTTATTTTGGGTTTGGAGCCACTTTGTGATCCTTGGCCACATAATTTTCATCGAACAGTCTTTCCAGTGGAACCAATACTTTAGGTATGTAGTTTCTTTTTAGCTGCAGAACCTCTTTTTCCCCCAAAGTAGTTTTGAGCTCTAGTGGATCAGGCGCCTCCTCCTCCACTTCACAGTCCTCTTGATAAATATGGACACTGGAAAATTTCCCAGTCATATCCAGAAATTTATTTATCTACTGGTCATCTTCAAATATTTTCCAATTCTTTGTATTGTCCGAGACAGAGCGTCTATGCCTGATATTAATCATGTGATTCTTGGTAGGATAGGCATGGAGTTGAAACCTACTAGCAGAGCTGGCTAGAATGTCTGCTACTTCATTTTTCTCTCTGGGAATGAATGGAATGTGATGTTCTGTGAAGAAATTTTCGAACATATCGCACACAGCATTTCTGTAAACCCTCAACCTAGGGTGTTTCACCTCATAGTTTCCATTCACTTGCTGGATTATCAGCTCTGCATCTCCATAGACCTTGATCTTCTTATCTTTCAGGGCTTTGAGTACATTCAAGCCCAATACCAGAGCTTCATATTCAGCCATGTTATTTGAACAGTCAAACATTAGTTTGAAAGTATGCGAATTGGCGCATGCACTTCCTTCGTCTGGAGGGATGACCCATATTCCTGCTCTAGATCCTTCTTTATTTACAGCTCCATCGAATCTCATGCCCCAATGATCTTCTTTTTGGAGGGCGACTGTGGCCTCTGTATCCAACTCTGATTTCTCATTACTTCCCTCTTCCATCTATTGCCCATCATTCTCTATGTTAGCTGAGCTATCAAGGCATTGTTACCCATTCCCATCATTAGCTTCACCATTTGGTTTAGGTAACTTGGCAGCTCCCATTCTTTGTTACTTTGGACCTAGATCATAGCAGATAATTGAGGAACCTACATCCGTGTCTATGGAAAATATGGGGTGGTTATCAAGCATGTCCTTGTTGCTTACTACATATGACAGTCTATGTTCCCTGTACAACCTTCTACTTTCCCTAAAGACGTGGATGCTAGCATAAGACATGTCCATTTGCATGGTTCCCTTCAACTTTGTAGTCCATGACCTGGACAACAACATCCCAAACTTAGGTGGAATATCAACCACTACCACATCCATGATCATATTCTTCTTAGGTATCTGAGTCAGTGAGACTACAATGTCTTTAATCATCCCAACACATGGAACTCTTTTAGAATCAAAGGAGAACACGTCTTTCTAAGGTCTTGTGATTTCTAACCCTCGATTCTTCACTACTGAGCTTGGCATGAGGTTATGGGAGGCTCCTAAATCAAACATGGCATTGTGCAGGATATGGTCATGTATGTTGAGACTCATGTAGAAAGGGGGGACATCAATTTCGGAGGAATTTTCCACATGGGGGCCAAACCGAAGAGTGGGTTTCTCATCATACAGACTGAGAGTATGAGGTAGCTTTCCTTCTCCATCATTTACTACATTCAGAATATGGTCTTTGTATTCTGAGTTTTTGACCAACTCATTTAATGGGATGGAGATCTTAATCTTAGATATTTCATTCTTCAAACTGAAAGCAGTATGGCCCCTCTCTCTTTTCTTTGTATCACCTTCATCCCTCCCTTCTGGGATCTTTTTAGGAGTTTCTTCCCCCTTCCCAAGGGTCTCCTTAGAGATTGTAGCTTTTGGGTCCTTTATCCCATGGATTTCCTTTATTGGTGGCTAAGAAGGGGATGGATCAGTAGCAACATTTTCTCGACCTACTATTACTTTTCTACTTCTCAAATTATGTTGCCTCTCGAACTCACAGATGGCGTTGTGGAGCCCTCTTTGGTACTGGTCAGATTCTGATTCACCTGAGACATCATCTGATTGCACGAAAGACCGGTCATGTTCATGTTTAGTCAAATACAAATAGGGTTGGCTCTGATCAAAGAGATGGCTTTGGTCTTCATCCTGTCTATATTCCTCTTCTTCATCTATGAATTTCTCAGGAAAAGGTGGTCTGATTGGCCGATTCTCAGGGTTTCTTGGCTCTCTAGGTCATCCTTGTGGGGAAGGGGGCCTTCTGAGATTGTTGTTTTGAGCTTGAGGCTCAGGGTTTTCTCTGGAAAGAGGCCTGCTATCAAGGGAGATACTATCCACCACTCTTTCCATATTTCTCATCATTTGCTCAAACTTGGAATCCATGGAATGAGATGTGGAAGGTTGCACTGCTTCATTGCCTCTCTTCTTCTCAGCTTCAATTATGTGCTTCATTTTACCCGAGGCCATCAAGTTGGATTCTAATTCTAATGCATCTTTCAGCATATCAGGGAGAGTGGGAGATCTCCTTTCCCTCAACATGAGGGAAAAATCACTGTCAAAGCAGTTGGAAAAAAGAAGCTTGTATGCCCCCACAGGGGGTTTTATGTCAATAGGGATAGAATTGTACATTCTCATGAACCTGGCTGAGAATTCTTGGACAATATCAACATTTGTTTTCTTTGTATTCTCCTATTGAGTGGGAATCTGGAGAGGATTTTTCTTATCCTTCCATGTGGCTAGGAAATATTCTTCAAATCTTTCATAAGTAGCAATTCCTCTATTTGGAAGGGCCTTAAACCACTTCTTCACTTCCCCTGCAAGGATTTTGGCAAACAACCTCATCTTAACATCATCTTCATCTACCTCTTCCAGGTCTGTGAAGTCATTGAACTGGTCTACATGTTGTTGTGTAGAGACTTTTCCCTCCCCATCAAATCTCATGAGGCATTTGGTGTATCCCACAGGTAGGTCATCAAGATTGGCTGGGAGGGCTAGGGGGCCATATCGGGAAGCCATGGATCTTGGGTTTTTCTTAGAAGAAGAGGGAGTTTTAGAAACAGCAGGAGGAGTACTCTCGGAGTGGGTATTTTGGAAAGTAGATTTAACAAAGGGAAACAAGCCACTAATTTCTTCCCAGGCTTGCAAGCTTTCCCACAAAGTACTCATGCAATGGGTCTGGAATCCTCTTTGGTCGAACAAGGCTTCTCTTAAATCATTCTCAGACCTAGATCTGAATGGGGAAGACCTAGTCCTTAAAATTGAAGGGACGTTCTCTATAGTATATGCCTCTTTTTTAGGTAAAGAAAAAGACCTAGTTAGTGGAGAAATACATGTTTGGCCTTTCTTTTCTTTCTTGATGACCTTCTCCAAGTCCGGAGTAACCTTTGGTAGCTCAGGGTCTGGATGACTTATAGTAGGTATCCTCCTGGGAGATAGAAATCCTCTTAGGATCTCACTGATTCAAAAAATGGACTCGACGAGAGAATAATACATGATCCTTTTGGTGCCTGACTATTGATCTCCCTCAGCAATCAGTTCTATTTTGATATGAATCTTTTGAAGTAAGCTCGATCTCGAGTGGATTCGCTTGTTTGAAAGTTGGAGTCACCATGGAAAATAATACAACCTTAGACCTTCAGACTCTCTGTTCTCCCTCATAGGTCCGATTTGATACTGTGAAAACCATATATTTTCCCCAGCGGAGTAGCCAGAATGTTATCACCCAATATTTTCCTGGGTTGTGGTAGGAAAGACCATGGGGTAACTATTGCAAACCAATATTTAGTGGATGGAAACTAGCTATTCCAACCACAAAGAGGGATCTCTCTTTTTTGCTTCAAGAAAAGGGATATAGCTTGAAGGGGCTGGGATATTGGTAAAAGTGGTGGCTAGACCTTCAAACAATGAATTAAAGGAATGTTTTTGCTTGGTTGGAGTTAGGAACAGGAGGACAGCTGGGCATGGGGCAAACCTCGGTGGGTTTACTGTCACCAATGATAGATTCAGACCATGACTGCAGAGGAAAGAGGAAAGGTAGATGCAGTTCTTTCAAGTTGAAATGATCAACATGTTAAGGAAGAAAGAGAAGAGAAGTTCCATTACAAGGTAAAATAATTTTCAAATTAATTCCAACCTGCAACTTCAAGAGGAAAATGGTGGAATGCCTAGTCATATGCATCTAGAGCATGTGGGCATGAATTCCAGACAATGTAATATTAATCTTTAGGTACTATAGAAGCAAACAATCAATGAAAATACAAAGTAAGAACACATACACAGTAAATAACAGACTTCACAACACACATCATAGGAATCTCAAGCTCTAGAATCGGGTCTGCTCATTGAATTAAGAGGCCGAATACATGCGCAGAGTAGTAATATCTCTGAAACAAAAACTTCAAACCTTTTGTTCTACTTAGGAACTTGCATTTATAGGCTTACAAAATATCAAAATATCTTAACCGATTCAAAACAAACTCAGACTAGTAAGGATGCGATCGTTCAAGCTGGGCCGCCCGAATCAACCTCCTCCAATTTTGTTATGCACGAAGGAATGGAATCACTTGTGCTAGAAGTGCACCATTAGGCCGTAGAATCCACATGCTCGTCCTTCAGATCGAGCCATTTTAGGTTGATTCAGATAGGTAACTGAAACAGGCCCCTTCGCTGCTCTCAAACGCGCCATTTCTATGTGAAAATATTCATTCCCAACGATCGTGACTTGCTCTACAAAAAATTTCTCGATCCGCAATTGCCTTTCTGCAATTTTCCATCCGCAATGGCCTTTCTGCAATGGCCCCTTTCTGCAATGAAATTTCCGCAATGGCCTTCCACAACGGCCTTTTTGCAATGGCCTTTCCACCATGACCTTTCCGCAATGACCTTCTGCAACGACCTTTCCGCAATGGCCTTTCTGCAATGCGGAAACTTATCTTTGCGCTGTTTGGGAAGTTGTCATTCCGCAATCCGCAATCCGTAATGTGGATTGTGGAATGTGGAAACTTATCTTTGTGCTCTTGGGAAAAGGTCGCTTCCACAATCTGCAATGTGGATTGCGGGAATCAGAAACTCTTCTTTTTATACCCTTGGAAAATTCCCTTTCCACAATTCGCAATGCAGATGTGGAACTTGGAAATCAGCTTGTAGAACACATTTTTAACCGCAGATATGATCCCGTCATTCAATCCCAGCTGTCGAACCTCCTTTGGTTGGAGAAGAAGCCCTTTTTTCTAGTTTTTCTTGTGGAAGAGCCATATTTCTTGTTTTTTTCCCATTTTCTTGTTGCGGCTTGGTCATTTTAGCTTGGATTTGCTTGACACTTATCTATTTTTTGGGTTTCCTGACTCTTTCCTTGGTGGAAACCAAAATAAGTGTTAACACTGGCTAAGACATCTGAAAGGGAAGAACCCTTAAACTCTTCTCTTGTTTATATAATTAAAATTTCTGAGTTTTATGTACAAAAAATTATAGCATGAGGATGTTGAGTATACGAGAGATTACTTAGATGAAATAAACATGCACTAGAGGGCACATTAATAGACACTGCATAATGCATGTGAATTTGTTGTGCATGGGTGTGAGATTGCATGTTGGTAAAATAGTGAGTTTTACATATGCAATAAGTCACTAATGATAATTAATGTGATTGATAATCAGTATTGGATAGAGAGACCAAAGACATCAGAAGCATGACTGAAGATGTTCATGATGCTGTTGGATGTGACCAGCAACCTTGTGAAGAAAGGTTGGTGCAACAAATCTGTGATCATGAGGACTGGTGAAAGGACTATGTAATCCTTGAAGCCAAGCTGACCAAGTAACATCAAGAATGCTCATGTGAACCATGCAGGTATGATATGTTTGTGTTGATGGTACAAGTGTTGAAGGATTGGATAAGAATCCCTTGAATCATACTTTATAATCATAAGCTGGTATGCATGTATAGTTGAATGCACTTGATGTGAATGCCATACCACCATGGCATGGTAAGGTATGGATTAGTAAGGGCAAAGGACCTTCTACCATTTTACTGTTTAAATATTAGAATGCATTCAGATGAAATTATATCATGTCATTGGTATATGTGGGTCATGAGTTTAATAACCCAGGGAAAGTGAGGACTTATAGTCCTATTATGGTAAAAGGCATGACATGATAGCATAGTATGCATGGATCAATATGCCTTAAAGGATTATGTAAATGTTGTGGTTAGGCATTGTGTGAATGCATGGTTGTGATGTATGTTCATTGCAAATAAATAATAGATGAAATGATGAATTAGTGGTAATTATGAGATCATTTCATGAGCTGTTGGGAATGCAGGTGAAGATTGTACAAAGGTGTTCATGATGAGAGGACTACAAGAGTGTTCTATTGGAAGGACAAAGTTACATAAAAATGATGTGGTTTCATCTAAAGTTTTAAGTTGATTGTAGGGATAATGTGAAATTTGAATTTTGGCATGAACAAATTTGTAATTTTGGTGATAACTACTAATGATTGTTTGGCTTGTACATAATTGTGTCAGGAGGACATGTGGTAGGTGGATGTTCATGTATGGTAGTAGACATAAATCCATAATGGGAAGAGTGATGCCACTTACAAGAGCCAAACAATATAAGAGTGGCCTCATGGTTAAACAAATCAGTTTCTGCAGGAGACAGAACTATAAATTCATGTTTGAATTTAATTATTAATTCCATTAACTGATTATGAGAATCAGATTTGAGGTTGATCGTTAAATGCTGCTGAATGTTTGGATATTTGATAAGTGTTCCAAGGAGACACATTGCAGAAAAACCATGTGTGATGGCCTGCAGAAGCCAAACGTCATGGGAAGGATCCCATGCTTTGGAGATGGGTTTCGGGTGAAACACCATTGTGAATCTTGATAATGTATCAGTTGAGTTGCATGTGGTAAAACATGTGAGTGAGATGGTAATTATTATGTCTGGAAGACATGTGTGGGTTATGGAATATAAAAAGTAATGGGATGGAAAACCGAAGCACTTTCAACTCAGAGAAGGGAGCCCCCATTCCTCACAAGTGAAGAGAGACTACATCTTCAAAAGGGATAAGTGTTCTATAAACCCTAGTTGAGATATATACATGTCTGATTATTAGAGTAATATGCAGAGCATGTCCTACTTTATGATTATTGTTATTATTTCATATTGCTTGAATTATGTTTAGGGCCTACATGGCTCACATCAGAAAGTGATGCATACATTCCTAGTGCTGGGTTATGATAGGGTTGTCAATATTGACTATACCCTAAGGGAATGGACGCATTCCTGGTGTTTCAATATGTGATAGTGAATGTTATGAAACATGTCTACAGTTTTAGAGTAGCAATATTGATGAGCTTGTGTATCCATCCTGTGTTGGGAGCTTGAACAGATGCAATGTGGTGTTGCACACTAAATATGCAAAGTAAAGGATTCTTGCATGCATGATAAACCCAGTCGGCGTACTGGCTTGGCATTGGCTATTTGGATGAAGAAGTGGTTAGGAATTGTGATTGGAATGTGGAAATATGTGTAAAGGCATAAAATATCTATTGGTTCAGCAGTAAGGACCTCCTACACCTACCCAAAACAATGTTGAGGGAAGGGGTAGTCGAGAGACAGTGCAGTAGAGAAAAGGACCTTACTGGGGCTGTGAATGAAGGTGAGGTGGGTGCCGAGACTAACGGGAACCCATTGAGATTCCTATGGCTCCGCAGCAGAGCCTTGAACTATATGGTCGGTGGCGCAGTTTCCTTCCATTAGTTGATGACCCAGACGTATGTGCTGGCTTGGAAATGGAGAGGGCCAACCAGGTATGGGATTGGTTGGGCACCACCTAGTGCTTGGTAGACTTAGTCGGCATGAAGGTGTACTGGTTGGGCATTATGAATGCTTGGTTAATCCAATTGGCGTGAAGGTGTACTGGTTGGGAATTCACTACTTTATGTTGTGGAGAGGCATGTGTGCTGGCCCAACATCCAAGTCCGCAAGTGATCCCAAGGCTTGTAAAGTAAAGCAGGACCCTGTGGACCAACGAGGAAATGTCCACTATAGATAAGTATTCAATTTCATTTATTTCTTGTTTAGTATAATGAAGATTTCAGGTATAAGTATTCTAACAACTAAGCTGATACACTCTTGTTTCTTGGTTGGATAATTTGGTCATTGTAGGAAAGAAAGAACTATGAAAGCATCTGGAGGATGCTTTTGGACATGGGACTATCGTAGAGAGCTCAGCATGAGCAGGAATGAATGATGGTGCTAGTGTAGCTGTGTGTTTCCTAGTAGCCAAGAGTTGTAGACAAACCATGTGGAGGGACTCCATGGTTGAGAGGTATGGAATAGACCATAGACACTAAGTGTCATAGCCAAGCAAGGGCAAGTCAAGCATTCACGTTGAAGTGAAAGAGGCTAAGAAACACCAATTTCATTAAATTTGGACAAATTAGGTGATTTTTGGACTAAGAAAGTGTGAATTCAGACCTTGAAAGTGTGAATTCACACTTTGAAAGTGTCAATATCAACCTTTCTAAAGTGCAAAAACGGGTTCTGAAAGTGGCAATATTGGATTTCAAAAGTGTGTTTTTCTATTCGAATAGTGTGTTTTTTGACTAATGAACCTTAAAATAGCAGTTTTTTGTTATAAAACTATGAATTTCAATTCAAAATGTGTGAATTTCAAATCATAAAATGCAAATTTTGATTTGGAAAGTGTGAATTTGAAATAAAAAATGGAAATTTTGTTTTGAAATGTGTGAATTTTAAATCAGAAAATGTAAATTTTGATTTGAAAAGTGTGAATTTAAAATAAAAAAATGCAATTTCTGATTTGAAAAGTCTGAATTTCAAATAAAAAAAATGCAATTTTTTATTTGAAAATTGCAATTTTCATTTGTAAGTGTTCAAAATTTAAAGGCGAAATGTTCAATAAGGATTGTCTGCCCCTTCTTTTCGTAGTTAATTGTGAAAACATATATCCAACAATTCAGCTATATCCATAATGGAGAACACAAGAAGGATCGACCAACCCTTCTTGTAGTGTTGAACTATTATTAAAATAATATTGGGAATAGAAGGGTCGATCGACCCTTTAATTTCGATGGAATTTTAAAAATAGAACACCTTGGAAATTATAACATATAAAAATAGTTTGTGTCGACCTCTATTTTCGGACAAGAAGGATTGGCCACCCTTTCTTTTCGTAGTTAATTGTAAAAAATTTATCCAACAATTCATCTATATCCATAATGGAGAACACAAGAAGGATCAACCGACCCTTCTTGTCGTGTCGAAATATTATGAAAAGAATATTGGAAATAAGAAGGATCGAACGATCGTTCTTGTAGGGTCGCACTATTATGAAAATAATATTGGAAATAAGAAGGGTCGGCTGACCCTTCAATTAGGAGGGAATTGTAAAAATAGATCGCCTTGCAAGGTATATCATATAAAAATGTTTTTCCTTGACATCCGTTTTAAGACAAGAAGGATTGTCAAAACCTTTATCCATTAATTCAGCTATAGCCATAATGGAGAACACAAGAAAACAATATTAGGAATAAGAAGGGTCCGCCAACCCTTCATTTAGGAGGGACTTGTAACAATAGAACACTTTGGATAAAGAGTGGCCGCTCTTTCTCTGAGAATATGTCCACTTTCCAGCAAAGTCTTTAAAGCAAAACGTTTATAACTTTTGTTGTTAAAATGTTGATATCTAGTATCCTAGGGTGACACATGGAATTATCATTTTGTGACACATGGCATATTTGATTTGGCACATTGAGTATAGGGAGGTTGCTATTTTTTATTTGATTTGGCACATTGAGTATAGGGAGGTTACTATTTTTTATTTGATTTGGCACATTGAGTATAGCAAGGTTACTAATGCGGGTTTAACCGCAACACAATCAGGAAATGAAAATTCACTCATAGTAGTTTTAAGGATTATGCACATGCAAAATTACCCTGTAGCTGGAATGCTAATTGAAAAATTAACATGGATTTATTAATTTATGTTAATCATTTGCAAAAATAGATAAATGTTTTAATTAAATAAATTCACTTTAAACATAAAAGACACACAAATCATGAGTAAACACAAATCCAAACTGTAGATCAATGTATGGATTATTGATTGCAAAAATTAAACAATGTTCATAAATAATCTGAAGTGAAAATCAACATTCATCAAACACAGAGCTTGGGATCTTAATACATTTCAGGACTACGAGCTTGAGCTCACAAACACAGACTCTTCTACCATAGAGAATTTACACAGAATTTATTTTTGTTTCAACTAGAAGCTATACATTATCTTTGCTTCCACTAGAAGCTTCAACTAGAAGCTATGAGTCATAGTAGAGACAAATGTTGTTGTGGTGCGGATTTGTTAGGGAATTGCTGTCGAAATGCTCATATACCACGAAGAGCGTCTATAAGAAATGGACCAGAGGCAGTAAAGAAGACTGCCATGAATCCTTGATAAAACAACAAAGGAAACGGAACAGAGGCGGTAAAGAAGAGTGCCATGAATCCATGATAAAACAACAAAGGAAACAGAACAGAGGCGGTAAAGAAGAGTGCCATGATTTCTCGAAGATTTCATTTTGCTGTGATACTGGGTATGCTTTAGTCTTTATATAGAGAATTGGTGAATTGACTTGGATTTTACCGATGGGGAAGGATAATTATCACAGTATGACGGGTGGTGGTCATAGATATCATCTGTACCGACTGTAGATTTTGCTGGAGTAATTGTACATGTATCACCCCAATCGATGCCTTGAGAAAAGAATGTATGCTGACATGTGTTAGGATATTTAGACACTTAGGAGTTAGTTAAGATCAACTTGTGTAATATATCCGTTAGGGATAGTGTGTTTCTTTAGTATGCATTTGTAAATACTTAATCCGACAGTCATGATATGTTCTCGACATACAGTGATCCGACGGCTCAACTTCTCTTAGATCATACCTAACCTTGATCCATGGCTTAACACCCGATAGGTCCATGATCTCTATTTAAAGAGCATGGAAGGTCATTGTTTAGTTGATCGATTATGAGAAGCTCATTTGTAACTTTCTTTCTTTGCATAATAAATTGTCCCGTAGAAGCTATTTGGCCGGGGCCGTGGAGTGTTTCCCTCAAGAGGGTTTAAACCACGTCAAAACATCGGTGTGCTGATCTGTGATCTGTTTGTGTGAAGTGGTTGTTCTTGGTGTTTGGTCCTTTGGTAGTACCCTGTGTACCCGAACATGGTACACAGGGTACTACCAAAGGACCGAACACCAAGAGCAACCACTTCACACAAACAGATCACAGATCAGCACACCGATGTTTTGACGTGGTTTAAACCCTCTTGAGGGAAACACTCCACGGCCCCGTCCAAATAGCTTCTACGGGACAATTTATTATGCAAAGAAAGAAAGTTACAAATGAGCTTCTCATAATCGATCAACTAAACAATGACCATCCATGCTCTTTAAATAGAGATCATGGACCAATCGGGTGTTAAGCCATGGATCAAGGTTAGGTATGATCTAAGAGAAGTTGAGCCATCAGATCACTCTATGTTGGGAACATATCGTGACTGTCAGATTAAGTATTTACAAATGCATACTAATGCATACTAAAAAAACACACTATCCCTAAGTGTCTAAATATCCTAACATCCCCCCTTAAGAACAACTTGGGATAGGATTGAAGGATTTGCCATGCACCTTGAGCGATCTTGGCAAACCAGAAACAGAAAGGGAAAGGGTTTTTCTCGGTTGCGTATGCTCTTTGCCGTGCACCTTGCGTGATCCCGGCAAATCAGAAACAAAGAGAAAACGTAGACTTTCTGGGCAAGCTAATGAGATCTAACTCCAGAAGTGTGGAAAAGTTTTTTTGTTTCGATTTGTGGTGTGTTTTGTAGGAAAAAGGGCAAGCACGCAAACCGAGCAAGAAGAGTAAACCAAAAAAAAAAGCCCCCTTTCTCACTCTCATATTTTACATACCTTTTAATCTAGCTCACTTGGTTCAAAGTTGCTTTATTCCTTAATAGGTATTGAGTTCAAGTCTTAGGAAGTTACTTTTAAAAGAAAAAGTGCATGCAATTTCTATTTTCAAGTTACTTTATTGTAAAAGTGCATCTCACATAAATAATAAAAAATAAAAATACAAGTGAGTCACTTAAGTTCTTTTTTATTGTTGCACTATTAAAAAGTAATATCCTTGTAAAAGTGAACTAACTTATTTTACAAAAGTGGTTCACTTAAATCAACTTTCTTGTAAAGTGATTGTCAAAAGGTTCATCTTGGGAAGAGGGGGGTTCTTTTTTTTTGCTAGACATTCTCTAGCTGCCACGTCACTATTGGGGACATCTTCAACAGTTTCTTTGTTCAATCATAACTTCATCATACTGAGTTAGTTTTCAATGCCGTTTCTTTTTAACTGCCTATTTTTTTGAGCTCTTCACATCCAGACTATTGGTTTCTTCTTTTATAGCCATTAATTTATAAATATGGCCACCCCTTGTGATATTCTACTTAACAGTTCCAACTATTTCTCATGGAAATCTCGTATGGAGGATGTTCTACGAAGTAGGGGACTTTTCAGAATTACCTCAGGGAAATAAACAGAACCCATTGATGATGATAAGAAAATAAAATGGGAAAATAGATGTGACGAAGCTCGTGGATTGATTGGGATGTCAATTTCTACTGATTTGTGATTCCACATATCGGGAATTGATGAACCTGATGCTGCTTGGAACAAGTTGGAATCTGTGTTTGGTATACACAATGAAATTCGAGGTCACCAACTCGAAAATGAGTTGATTTCTTTAAATCCAAGTGACTTTTCATGCATTCAAGATTATTTATCTAAGTACAAAAATCTTAAACTCTTATGTGCAGAATGTAAGATTAAGAGGGAAGACAAACAATGCATTTATCATATTCTTTCCAAACTTGGACCTGCATATTCTGTTTTTGTATCTACATTTTACTCCATGAAAGAATCCTTGAATGCAGCTAGCTATCAAGAGCCTAGTCTTGAATCATTTTGTGATTCCTTGATTAGAGAGAAAGATAAACTCATTCACCTTGGAATAATCAACAATGCAGATACATCTGGTAAAACCTTATTGTCCCAACAAAAAGAAAAGTCCAAGCCTCCCAAGAAACAAAATTTTCTAAATAATAAGTCAAACAAGGGTCCAAAACCCTCTCAGTCAGCTCCTTCTTTAAAAAATGACAAAGGATCCAAGCCAAAAGGAAAGAAGACTGAGCATCATTGCAACTATTGCGGGAAAGATAATCATGATGAATCTAAGTGTTTCAAGAAGAGGGCAGCCTTGGAAGCAGCAATGAAGAAGCACCACATCAACCTAGATTTTCCTTCAGAATCTGCCTCTCATGGACATGCACTTTGTGCTTCTAGTTATTCTTATAATGCATCTTCTTCTTCTACTTCAAATGAATGGCTCATTGATTCTGGAGCATCTTATCATATGGCTAAGGATCAAGCCATCTTTTCTACTATGCATGAATGTAACACCAAACAAATATTTGTTGATGATGATAGATCTCTAAGTGTTGTAGGAGCTGGAATAGTTCCAGTAGATAATGGTCATTTTAGTGATGTACTATGTGTTCCAAAAATTTCCTGCAATTTGTTATCAGTCTATCAGATCACTCATTCCGGTGAAGGTAAAACTGTGACGTTTACACCTCACCAAGTTGTAATCAAGGATTTTAAAGATCCTCAACAGGTCCTAGCTACCAGAATTGTTGATGATATTACCAGGTTGTACAAGTTTAACAACTTTGGGTCATCACCTTTCCCTTCAGTTTTTGTTGCTCATAGTGATAACTTGAGCAAACTTTGGCATGACCGATTTGGTCACTTAAATTATCGCTCATTGCAACAACTATGTAAAGACAATATGGTGATAGGTCTTTCGATGGTATCTTGCAGGGATGGTGTTTGTTCTGATTATGTACTCAGAAAACATCATTGGGATAGTTTTGAAAAACGTGCCTCTTGGCACGCTTCGGTTCCCTTGGAGATTGTGCATAGTGACTTGTGTGGTCCTCTTCCCTCTGCTTCATTTATGGTTTCAAATATTTCTTAACTTTCATTGATGATTACACCAGACGCACTTGGGTTTATTTCCTAAAACTTAAGAGCGAAGTATTTAACATGTTCTTGGCCTACAAGGCCCTTGTTGAAAAAAAATTTGGTCATCAAATTATTAAGTTAAGATCTGACAATGGAGGAGAATATGTTAACAAAAAGTTCACTACTTTCTGCACTGAACAAGGCATCCAACAACAGCACACTGTTCCATATACACCACAACAAAATGGTGTCGCTGAGTGGAAGAACCGCACTTTAAAAGAAATTTCTAATTGTATCATCCAATCTAAGGGACTAAGTCTTCAATTTTGGGTTGAAGCCATTAATTGTGCAAATTACATAGTTAATCGCACCCCCACTAAAGCATTACAAGGTATAACACCAGAAGAAACATGGAGTAAAACTAAACCTGATGTAAGTCACGTCCATGTGTTTGGTAGTGAAGCATGGGCTCACAGTCTGGATGAAAAACGAAAAGCATTGCAGCCTAAAAGTGAAAAGTGCATATTTGTTGGATATTCTGAAGGCAACTATTCCTGGCGTTGATGCGCTAAATACTTCCTCGCCCTTCGCATCCAGCGCAGTAACGTATTCCTCGCTCGCTGCAGCGACAGCGCGTTACTACTTCTTGGTACTTAACACTTATAGCTATCAAGAGACCTTTCCGACTCACTTAAACAGTCGCAAAGATGAAGCAAAAGATGTACACACAGGTAATGATCTTAAACAGTTATCATTCACGCAAATATTATAACAAGAAGATATATGTGAAGCTCATCTCCTCGAGGAAAACCACGTCCACGGGAGTTTTATATTAACCAGAAAATGATAGAGTTATACAATATGCTGCGCACACAGCTGCAGCCTTAGATCTTACAGGAAACTCCACGCACACAGCTGGGAGCCATTCTCTCAATCTTGTCTCCTCTCTATGGAGATTACAAAGGCACAGACGTCGACTCAGACTGTCTGGCAACTCAGGGATTAGCTCCTCGGCTATCCGATTTCCTCTCTAGTTCTACACACCGGGTAGAAAATACAGTGAAGGATAATCAACACATGATCTATCCTTTAGACTGGCTCTCTAATAGTCTAGCATCTAACTCTCTAACTCTCCAGAAAGGAAGGAACTAACGTCTACCCATTACAATGATTCATATATATAGGTGGCCATGACGGTCACACCTTTACAAAACTGTGGGCCTTTCCCAACAGTGATTCCCAAAAACCCTAACCACGCACATGGCTAGGTGTACTGTAGGCGCCGCTTGCAGTCACGTCGCCGCTTCCTGCAGGCTCCGTGAATTCTGGCGCAGATTGTGGGTATGGGCGATCGTCCTTCGCCTTCAATGCTCTGGTCCGTTGCTCCTCCTTGATCCGAGCAACCATAACTTCTGTACTGAGCCTTTAAATGAGGGTAGCTGAGCCCTCTACTCCATCGCCTTATTTATTATGGTAGCTGAGCCACCTTCATTCTTCGATGACGTGCGCGCGAGCTGCGCAATTTCCGGTCCGTGATCTGCGCTGAGATCATCCATCTGGCACCGTACTGCGCACCGTCTCCTTCTTACCCAAAACTTAGTGCTTGTCCCAAAATTTAGCACTTTCCTTCCATACTCGTGCTTTTTCCCAAAATTCGCAGCTTTTACTATAGCTGCGACCTTGGCCCCAACACTTACACACGAGGAAGCCGAACAAGTCCTCAATGGCTGTCATAGCGGTGCCTGCGATGGACATTTCTGTGGAATGGCCACCACCCAGAAGGTAATCCGCGCCGGATATTTTTGGCCCACATTGTTCAATGATAGCATCACTACGGTCAAGCATTGCCATAATTGCCAACTCTTTGCCCCAAAGGCACGGACACCACCCACCCCACTCCACCCAGTCGTCACCATTGGCCCATTTTGCAAATGGGCCATCGACTTCATGGAATGCAAACCCTCATCCGTAAACGGCCATAAGTACAACATTGTCGCCATCGACTACTTCACCAAATGGTCTGAAGCCATGCCCACCTTCAACTGTAAAGCCGACACTGCTGCCCATTTATTTTTTAACCATGTTATTACATGATTCGGGGTCCCCAAACAGCTTGTCTCAGACCATGGTTCACATTTTGAAGATGGCATTTGGCACGAGTTGTCAACTCTCCTTAAGTTCAAACATCAGTATGCCTCTGCTTACTACCCACAAGGGAATGGCCTGGTTGAGGCCATTAACAAAATTTTGAAAACAATCCTCCAATGCACTGTTGATCGACATAAGTCCAATTGGCATCACATGCTTTTCCCTACATTATGGGCTTACCGAACATCAACTAAGATCGCCACTGGTTTCACCCCTTTTCACTTAGTTCATGGTGTCGAATCTATCCTCCCCATCGAGTGTCAGATCCCTGCCCTACACATCGCTATTGAACTTCTCCTCGACACCTCCCCACTTGAACAATGCCTACTGTTATTAGAACAAGCTGATGAGGACTGTCGTGCAACCGCTCCAAAGCTGGTTACGACAAACATGTCCACCCACGAGCTTTCTGTGAAGGAGATCTAGTCCTCGTCTACGACCAAGCCCACAACAAGACCAGAAAAGGGAAGTTCGAATCCATGTGGCAAGGCCCTTACATAGTGCATACTTGCCTTGGGCATGGGGCATATATTTTAACCGATTCAGAAGGCCACCCTTTGCGCAACCCCCGTAATGGGTTGTATCTTAAATGCTTTTATCCTTAATAATCCCACAGACCCATTGGTCTGTATTGTACAGTTTGTTTTCTTTTTGTTTTTCACTTTTTTACCACAACCTTACATTCATCATTTTTGCATAATCACGGATGGAACATCTTCCACCTCATTACATTAGCTTTGCCGATGGAGCCATCCGCTCGTCTCCCAACCTAGCCTCTACAACGTGGGTCTTAAATTCCCCTTCACATGAGTTGATTCACATTGACGGAATGTGCATAGGCGTTGCTACCAATAACCAGGCTGAGTATGATGCTATGATCGGTCTCCTGACTGATGCCTTTCAGATGGGTATACATCACCTTCATGTGTTCCTTGAATCCTAGCTACTTGTCTCCCAACTCAACAACTGCTACCAAGTGCGTGATCCTTGCCTTTTTAGAAAATTCATACACAAAAAACAGCTAAGCCGACAGTTTGAATCCATAACGTTCACTCATGTCCCAAGAGCTCAAAATAGTGTTTTAGATCAAATGGCTAACAACATCCTTGACTGGCATATCAATCACACCATGCAAATCATCCATCATGCATAATCATCACATTAAAAACATAAAAATACCAAAAAGACTGCATCTACAACAACGGTCATCCACGTGCCTATCATACCACACCATTTGCATCCATGTGCAATAACATAAAAAAAACTATATAGGGACATCCACATGCCTATCGTAACACATCATTTTGCATCCACGTGCAATAAACACATACAAAATAATAAAGGCGCATCCACGTGCGTACACAAAATCATCACCGCAAAAATTGCATTCATGTGCATATATATATAAATATATCATTGTCATATACATGTCATGAGTGTCCCAGCACTTAGCTATACAAAAAATATACATCAAGGAGCCCCAACAACATCCCTATCACAAACTACATGTCATCTATACAAACAATATTGAATTCCCATATGCATCGGGGGGGAGTCCCCAGCACTCCCTAATGAGAGTCATATCTCCCATCTGAATCCTCCCCAACCTCCTCTGCTGTGGACTCCTCCTCTCCGCGATCCTCCTCTGGCAACTCTAGATCCTCCTCTGGATCCTCCTCATCCCCCTGTCGATCCTACCCCTAGTCGCCTCGGCCATAACTGTTGGCCCGGTTTTGCAACCAGGCTTAGTGCTATGGGCACCTGCTAACTAGTAGCAGCAGTTTCAAATAGAATTAAACAAGAAACTAAACTAAACAAAACTAATCATGGATCTATGCAAGAATCTAAGCAAATAATGTAAACATTTAAAAAACAAGAACAAGAAAATATTAAAGAATGAATTTGTATTGAAAAATGGGAGGCAAGCAAGTGCTTGCGATAATACCTTCAATGGTGAAGGTTGATGTTGAGCAACTCCCAAGATGAGTAGCTCCAAACTCCAATAGGTCTCCTTCTCCAAGGTTGCTTGCAATGGCCAAAATGCTCAAGGAAGATTTCGGCAGCATGAGGATGAGATAATGGATGGATATGAAATGAGGAGCCCCTACCACCTTTTTATAGGTTTTGGTGGTGGGGAATACCATTTGTGGTTTTGTGGAAACCAAATGGTATTGACCAACATGGTTTAGGTACTTTTCCCTCCTTTTTCCTTTTTTGAATAAAAATAATATTTTAATTCCCTTTTTAATATTTTTGGGAATTTGGACCCTTTTTGAGGGTTTTTTATGCTTTTCAAGAAAAATAATCTTTTTTAATGGAAAAAGGGGTGTACTCAGGTCTTTTGGTGACCTTTTGTTGGTTTCAGAGGCTCCGATGGTGAAAAAGTGGAGAAATGGGTCATGTGAATAGGGAAATGAGCTAGTGAGCACTTTTTAGGTGTTAACAGATTGCCCCCTGATGTGTGAGGGCAGGAGCTCATCGTATGGCCGATAGACATCATAGTTCTTTTGTCTTTTTCAGGGGTTTGCGAAGGGGAAGAGACCGATTGGATACTGGAGCCACGGCCCTTGGTAGCTGTAAGAAACAAAAAATATTACATGGCCTCAATATGAATGAGGTATAATCTCTGATAATGGACGAGGCGGGCATTCCCATGCTCGTATCAAGACATATACATAACAATTAGTCCCAAGAAGGGGGATCTAATACATAAAGAATCTACTGGTACACCATAACGGTCCAGGGGGACATTATTTTGGGACGTATTCCTGATCATAACGGATCTCAATAACTGATACACTAGAATAACTGAGGAGCTGCTGAAACTGAAGGTGTCCAGCATCTGTAGGGACTCAAAGACTATGAGTCATCTCTGAGAAATAATGTAACTGTATACTCAAGGGAGTATGAAACTGGGGTACACCTGAATACTGTCGCCATGCGCAACCCGGATATCTGTAGAAAAAGTGTAACTGGTGTTATCCATAGGAAGACTCTCAAATGTGGAGGAGTCAGGAGGTATCCGGGGTCTTTGACTTATAAGTGAAATGGACGAATACCCTGTGCGGGTCTCAACGATGCGATCAAGGTGTTGAAGTCGAGCATGTGAGAAACAACCATTTGGAGAGGCACTGAAGATTCCTCTCAAAATGATTCATAGGCACTCATCATAAATGGTGATGAGTCCAAGACACAGGGACCTCTAGGTCTATCCTCTGGAATCAATGTGGTTGTCGTCGACAGAGGGAGACCAGCAACTAACAAGGCAATGATGTTTCCTTGATAGGAGCGCGAGGTGAAAAACTAAAGTGTTGTAGTACTGATGGTAGGACTGACATACTTGTGGGAATGGGAAATTACTGGGTCCAAAAATGGGTAGACTCAAACTTCCTTTGTTCAGAGCATGATGACATGGTTGATCTGGCAGCGTGGGGAACTCACTTGTAGGTGTGGGGATCATTGCTTTGACTGAATGGTATATATTGACTCTGGGGGGGAGGACGAGCTGATAGGTGCCGTCGAGGGATTATCAAGGCGACATACTGCAGAATACTCTGAACAAAGGCGACCAAAATGGGGAAGCTGCCTGATGAGTTGATTTGATCTGTCGTGGCGCCAAGAGGCACCATTGATTCCTTTTTCGTAGTTTTAATGAGCTCCAAGAAGGGATAAAAGTGTGCTCTGAAATGGTACGGTCCTGTGGATTTTGTGAGCCCAGGACAGCTCATGCTCATGGTTTCTTTCATGTTTAGAGAGTCTGAAAACGGTAAGTGGACTCTATTGATGTTTCTTTTTCGTAGTTTAGTCTCCAAGGCCCGAAAAAGCATAAAATGATGCAGATGGAGAACTCTTCTAGCCGATGTGACTAGAGTATTCCTTTTTCGTAATTAGTCTACAAGGTCCGGAAAAGGGGTAAACTTATACCAGGTAGATGCCCATTTAGATACGTTTAACGAGCATGAAAGGAAGCAAGGTTGCTCGGCAATCTTTTCATTGTTTTAGGAGTCAGAAAAGAGCTTAACAGAAACTCCCTAAGTGCCTTTTTCGTAAAAGGGGTTGCTCGGCCCGAAAAAGGGGTAAAATTATACCGAACAAACATGGATTGATGAGGGCGAGAAAGGGTCTCAAGCATCGTCATCAGTGTGGAAAACTGGTTCCGATGACATAAGGATTGTTGAAAACGGAGAACGGCCGATGTGGCACGCACACCGAGGTGACGAGGGGGCATGTAAAAAATGCCCAAAAAATCTAAAGGTGAGAGCGAGAAATGATCTCGAGCATCATCACGAGCACGGAAAACTGAATCCGGTGATATAAGGTATGCCCAAAACGGAGAACGGCCGATGTGGCACGCAAATCGAGGTGACGAGGGGGCATGGAAGAAATGCCCTAAAAATTGGGACGTGACAGCGAGAAATGATCTCAAGCATCATCACGAGCGCGGAAAATGGAATCCGGTGATATAAGGCACGTCCAAAATGGAGAACGGCCGATGTGGCACGCAAACCGAGGTAATGAGGGGGCATGGAAGAAATGCCCTGAAAATCGGGACATGACAGCGAGAAATGATCTCAAGCATCATCATGAGCGTGGAAAACTGAATCTGGTGATATGAGGCACGTCCAAAACGAAGAACGGTCGATGTGGCACGCAAACCGAGGTGACGAGGGGGCATGGAAGAAATGCCCTGAACATCGGGACGTGACAGCGAGAAATGATCTCAAGCATCATCACGAGCGCGGAAAACTGAATCCGGTGATATAAGGCACATCCAAAACGGAGAACGACCGAAAAATGGTCAAAAATGGACCCTGTGAAAACGGAAAAAGGAAGGAACCTGCATGAAGTTCTCGCTGTGCTGATTCCAACGGTTTGAGAAATGGACTTGGTATGATACCGCAATGGTTGTTGGAAAATTGGTGTAATTTCTATAGATAGGGCGTGGGGCCCAAATGACTTGTCATTGTTACGTGCGAGTTTGATAGAGCTGTCAGAGCTATTTCTCGATTTCTGGAAGATTTCACCGTTGGTTTTCGATTCAGCGAGTTGCAGGTAACTCTATTTGCCTTAGCCTTGTCAATTATGTCTTTTTTGTTTGGCGGCGGGCCCCTGAAGGCCGCAAAATTCCATGTTGACTCTCCAACGTGGAATATCGCGGGTTTTGGGGCTGTTCCCGCGATGAACCGCGCGGGTTTTAGGCTGACAGTCGCGATGTTCATCGCGACTGCGAGGCTGGAACCCGCGATGTTCATCGCGGGTTCATGGGGGATAGTCGCGATGTTCATCGCGACTGTCCGGCCAAAACCCACGATGTTCATCGCCGGTTTTTGCATGGATCCCGCGATGGTCATCGCGGCTTTTTGTGGAAAAGCCGCAATGGGCATCGCGGCTTTTTGTGTAAAAGCCGCGATGGGATTTTTTCAAAAGAATTTTATGCTGGGGCTAAAAATTTCTTCTGTTTTCTGGCAGGATGTTGAGGAGACCACAGTCCTCGTGGCGGGAGCGAGAGATCGATGATGATCTTATGGCGAGGATTGAGACTGATGCAGGGGTGAGACAGACTCTGGCTATGAGCGGACTTTGGAAGTTCACTCAAATCCCACCTATTCGTTCAGTGAGACGGCTCCTGAACAAGCTCGTGAGTTGGTGGGTGTCGGCAGAGGGTGCATTCATCATTGGGGGTGAGAGGTTAGAGATCACTCTCACAGATGTCTATTTTTTGACTGGGTTGCCTCGCTTGGGTGAGGTGGGCGATATCTTTCCGAGGTTGCCTCCAGGTATAGATATGGAGGACCTGTTACAGACTTTCTGTGTTGATGATGCTGTTTTGCAGAACAGCTCTATTAGTCTGCGATCCCTACATGAGTGGGATATGCGAGCTGTTGGGGCCTGCGTTCTGCGGATATTGGGTGCTACTGCGCCACATCGTATGTCTGGGGGGCAGACGATGATGGTGGATTCTGTTCTTCAGGGTACTTATTATGCCTGGGGGCAGATGTTTCTGGATGGAGTCCGGAGAGATCTGGACAAGGCCATTAGAGAGGGAGGCGAGTTTTTTTATGCCTCATTTTTATGCTGTTTTTTCTTTGAGCGGGTGCCGACCTTGCGGCCACGGGTACCCATTCGTGTTGGTCTTCCGAGTGAGCCTTGTATGATGAGATGGGGGCAGATGATGCCTCGTGGCGGTGGTGGTGTCTGTGGCTACTTCAGGGAGGATTTTTATCAGCGGTGGGAACAGATGCCTCTGGTGATTGAGGACTACCCCTACGCTGGCATGGATTACCGAGGTGACCCAGAGATGCCTCGTGCCCCAGGACAGGCCTGGAGTTTAGACGGTATGTTTTGTGTTTTATTTGATATTATATCATATGTTGTTTGATTTATCATTGATGATTATTGTTGTATAGTACGTGATGGCTTACTTGCTTTGTGCAGATGTGGGTCCAGTGCCACCGCCTGACTACGTGGCTCGTCAGGGGCGGGCGATGGTGGTCACCCATCCACCTGCAGCGGTACCCCCTCCACGTGGTGGACGATTTGCGACTCATGGGCGAGGGGTTGGCCCTTGCGATGACGCCATAGAGGGTGTCAGACAGACCTTTGCCCGGATCCTAGCTGGACTCCCCGAGGATGGTTGGAGAGACCTGGATTGGGATATTTTGTAGGGTTGTTTTGGTGCGCCGCCTGAGTGGCAGTCGCTCCTATTGAGGACAGCGGTGTTCGTGGCGGGGCACCGGGATTGTAGACGAGATGATCTGGCAGGGCCGGCTCAGGGGAGGATACGTCTGCGGGACGATCCAGCGGGGCCGGCAGAGCGGAGAGTTCGGGCTCGCCATGACCTGGCGGGGCCAGTGGAGGAAGAGCCAGAGGAGGAGCCGGAGGATCCTAGGGATCCAGATGAGTAGATGACATTGTATTTGCTCCCAAATGCGTATGAGCATATGGGGAAGCATTTTGTACGACTGATGTATGTTTGTATATCGGGTGTTGAGGGTACCTATGACATATTGACTATTTATGGTTTATATATATATGTGGATATATATTTTGGATATATTATCGTGTATGCACGTGGATGCACATTTGTCTTTTGTATATGCCCGTGGAGGCACATGTTATGCACGTGGATGCAGTATGTTTGTTATTTATGTATGCCCGTGGAGGCAGATGTTATGCATGTGGATGCATTATTTGGTTATTTGTTTTATGCCCGTGGAGGCACATGTTATGCACGTGGATGCATTTTGTTTATGGATATGCCCGTGGAGGCACATGTTATGCACGTGGATGCATTTTTTTTATGGATATGACATGATGTGATTGGTGTGCCAGTCGAAGACATTGTTGGCCATATTATCTGCTACACTATTGAGGTGTCTTGGGACATGTGTGAATGAAATGGATTCAAACTGTCTAACCATTTGTTTCGTGCATAGGAATTTTCTGAAAAGACAGGGATCGCATACCTGGTAATCATTGTTGAGCTGGGAAAATAGGAGCTATGAGTCCAAGAAAACGTTGAGGTGACGGATGCTCATTTGGAGAGCTGCGGCCAGGAGACCGGTCACGGCATCGTATTCAGCTTGATTATTGGTGGCGGCACCTAAACATACTCCGTCAATGTGAATTAACTCATGTGAAGGGGAGTATATTACCCAAGCTGCGGAGGCGAGATTGGGAGACCAACGGCTTGCACCATCAGTGAAACCGACATGGCAGAGTGGAAGAGGCTCCATCCGTGGTCATGCAGAGAAAAACAAATATTTAGGTTTTTTGAATTTTTTGTGAACAAAGAAAGTATGCCTATACTAAAATGGACGATTGTGTCCATCAGATTGTCTATGGGTAAAATCGTTTAAGGTACAACCTGTTGCGTGGGTTGCGTAGGGGATTGCCTTCTGAATCGGTCAGAATATATGCCCCCTGCCCGAGGCAGGTGTGTATGATGTAGGGGCCTTGCCACATAGACACGAACTTTCCCTTTCCGGTTTTATCATGAGCTTGATCGTAAGCGAGGACAAGGTCTCCCTCAGAAAAGGTTCTTGGGTGGACGTGTTTGTCGTAACTTAGTTTCGATCATTGTTTAGCTGCTTCCATGTTTTGAATGGCTGTGCGGCGATCTTCATCGGCCTGCTCTAGGAGTAGTAAACGTTGCTCGATCGGGGAAGTGTTCGGTAGGAGTTCAACGGCGATATGTAAGGCTGGGATTTGGCACTCAATAGGGAGGATGGATTCGACACCGTGAACTAAATGGAAAGGGGTAAAACCGGTGGCGGTTTTGGTTGAGGTGCGGTAGGCCCATAGTGCCGGGAAAAGCATGTGGTGCCAATTGGATTTGTGCTTGTCTACAGTACGTTGGAGAATGGTCTTCAAAATTTTATTGATCGCTTCGACTTGGCCGTTTCCTTGGGGATAGTAAGCGGAAGAGAAATGATGTTCAAATTTCAACATGGTTGATAATTCCTTCCAGACAGCATCTTCGAAGTGAGAGTCGTGGTCAGAGACTAGTTGCTTTGGCACTCCGAAACGAGTGATAACATGGTTGAAGAAAAACCGTGCTGCAGTGTCGGCTTTGCAATTATAGGTCGGCATGGCTTCTGCCCACTTGGTGAAATAATCTACAGCCACAACGATGTGTTTGTGACCGCCGGCTGACATGGGGTTGCAGTCGAGGAAGTCGATGGCCCATTTGCAGAATGGTCCAACAGTGATGACTGGATGAAGGGGGGCGGGGGGGGTTCTTGCTTTGGGGGCAAATAGCTGGCAGTTCTGGCAATGCTTGACTGCGGTGATGCAATCAGTAAACAATGATGGCCAAAAATAACCGGCCCGAATGATTTTCTGGGCGGTGGCCATGCCGGAGAAATGGCCTCCGCAGGCACCGCTATGACAATCATTGAGGACTTGTTCTGCCTCACTATGGGATAGGCAGCGGCATAAGATGGTATCAATGCCGCATCGGTAAAGTACATCCCCTAACAAGAGGTATCAGGGGGCGTGGTGTCGTATGCGACGGCGTCCATCACGATCGATGTGTGGTCGAAATTTTTGCGTACGAAGGTAAGTCAAAATGTCTCCGTACCAAGGGTCGTCGGATGAAATGATGAAGATCTGCTCGTCAATCAGGTCCGTGTGGATAACGGGTGATGTTGAAGAGGATGGGAGGTCAGTGATGAGGTGAGCAAGCGCAAGGGCTTTAGTGCTTTTGGGAGTTCTGAAAGTGAGGTCATATTCCTGGAGGATAATGACCCATTTAGCAACACGACCTTGTAGGAGCCGCCAGGTTAGGAGATAGACCATAGGGTTGGAGTCGGCCACGACTGCGGTATGACTGAGTAGAATGTAGTGTCGCAATTTTTGTACGGAAAAGACTACAGCTAGGGCTAATATTTCCTCGTATGGGTAATGCAGAGGTAGGCCAGGCAAGGTCTGGATGACATAATAAATCACATGCTCTTGGTGGGAGGCATCTTCTTGGACCAAAACTCCGGACACAGCATATTCAGATGCCGAGACATAAAGGGTGAAGTCTTGAGAGAAATCCGGTGGGGATATCAAGGAGGCTTGTGTGAGAGCTTTCTTGAGGGCTTCGAATGCCGTGTCTGCTTGCTCATCCCAAACAAAGGGTATGTGGGTACGAAGTAAGCGTAAGAAGCCGTGGACTTTGGTTGCATAATCAGGAACGAAGCGCCTAAGGAAATTGGACCGCCCTTGTAGACTTTGGAGTTGTCAAAGCGTGCGAGGAGGCGGAAGTTCTAAGATTGCTTTGACTTTCAAAGGATCAACAGTGATTCCGTCTTGGGAAACAATGAAACACAACAACCGGCCTTCCAGGACGCAAAAGACAAACTTGTGTGGGTTCAAGCGGATTTTATATTTGCGACAACGCAGGAAAACTTGCCGGAGGTCGTTAAGATGGTTTGATCATTTTCGGGAACGAGCTGTGAGGTCATCAAGATAGACTCGCAGGATATGGACCAAGTCGTGAAAGCAATAGGTCATGGCCCGCTGGAAAGTGGCACCAGCATTTTTTAGGCCAAATGGCATGACGCGATAGGCAAAGGTGCCCCATGGGGTGGTGAAGGCAGTCTTATACTGATCCTCTTTGCGGATGTGAATCTGGTTATATCCGAAAAACCCGTCCATGAAGGATAGGACTTCATGGCCCGCACACTCATCAATGAGTTGGTCAATGAATGGCGTGGGGAAATTGTCTTTTGGACAAGCGTGGTTTAAGTCACAGAAATCAGTGCATACTCTAAGGGTGCCTTGCTTTTTATTGACGGGAACGGGGTTTGACACCCAGGTGGTGTACGGAATAGGATAAATGAATCCTGCTTTGTGAAGTTTCTCGACCTCAGCTTTAACTGCGGGGAGTTTGGAAGGATGAATGGGTCGCTGTTTCTGGCGAACAGGGGGTACCTCAGGCCATGTATCAATGTGGTGTTCAATAATGGCGGGGTCGAGACCAGGCATCTCAGTATAGGACCAGGCAAAGACATCACGGAACTCTTGAAAGAGCTTTTTGTACGCCTGAGTTTCTGCTTGAGTGCAAGATGCGCCCAGCGAGATGAGCTCAGGTTTCCCTGGTGTTGTGGAAATGTCTATCTGTATAGTGGGGGAAATGTTCGACATGTTCCCTTCTTCAAAGGCATCCAGTGCTGGGATGGGGTCCTTTAACCAATCGACCTTAGTGGGTATGAAATCTTTCGATTCGACCGATAGCTGGTTGGATGCGGTGGATGTAGATGCTTCCGGGAGGAAGTACGAGCGATGATGCATATCATTCCAAGGGTAGTCGGGTGCAGTGAGTGTCTCCAAAATTTGCTCATCAGTATTGAAGTAGTCAGACCATAAATCAAGGGGTTCTGGTTTGAAAGTTGTTGAAATCATATATATTTTATTGACTTCTTCCGACGAGGATGATGGCGGGGGGTAGATCTCCTCGATGAGGGGAGGAGATATCTCCAAATCGACATTGTTTAACTTGTACAATGCTGCTCTATAGTCAGGGAGATCGAGACAATGGTGAGAGTAGTGGCCGTAAACACTGCATATGGCACAAGGATGGTTGGTGCGCAGTGATCTGTCGCGAGGCTGAGGAGGTGGCTCAAGTCTAACGACTGGGATGCCGGCATCATCGTCCAACATATTCATATGCTCTTGGAGTGCTGGTAACTGTGGGCATTGATGAGTTGGATGGCCTATCTCATCGCACAACGAGCATTTAGGGGGAGCTCGAAACATCGGTGGGGGTTTAACTTCCTTAGGAGGTGGTATAGAAGTGTATGGTTGTGGACCTCTACCGCCAGTGGGCTTGATAAGAGGGGGAGGATTCGTAGACGACGAAGGGATATTGAGACTAGGAGGAGGTTTCGTTGACGATGAAGGGATTGCAACACCAGGAGGAGGTTGATTTGTGGTAACAATAGGTTGTACCGCTTGGAGGATGACATTTGGTGTCGGCGGTGGAACGGGAGGCGAAATATACCATACGGGTAATCCCAATGTTAACCCGGGTAGACTAAGGGTAGCCATAACCGGGGCGCTTACTACACCCAAAGGAGGAAATAGAAAGGGGATGGTGTGGATGGGTGTAACACCGATGTGACTAGGGACCAATGGTGGTTGACTACCGGGTTTTTGTGTATTCTGTGAAAGAGTACAGAGGTTTGCGACATGGGTCTCCGGTGACGGTGATGGAATGGCCTGGAATGTAGAGGTCATTGGTGTATCTGAGTAAAGTCCGGGTCCCACAGAAGACACAAAGGAGGTAGTTGCACTAGAAGCTAGTTGTTCAATCATGGGAAGAACATTTTCGGGTGCTGCAGGGGCATTGGGATCATAGTATGTGAGTTGGTCGATTTTGACCACGTGTCCCTCATGGGGGAACATCATGGTGCGAAAAACGGATGAGGCGACCGCTTTCATGGCGTACATGTAACTGCGGCCAAGTAAAAGGTTATAATCGAGCTGGGCATTAATGACCTCTATGTCAATGAGCACAGTTTTCCCACCTAATTGGACGGGGACCTTGGGTAGTAAACCTTGAGGTTGAGCTGACCGGCCATCGTAGGCTCGCAATGCAGTGGTGGATTGCGGGAGAGTAGGGGATCCCAACTTCTGCCAAACAAATGTGGACATGACGCATGTGGAGGCACCCTCGTCGATGATACATCGATGGATGACAAGATTCTGAATAGAAACAGAAACTTGGACTACTATGGTGGAAGGCAGACATGGTTCAGACTGGTCCAAATCAAAGGTCATCAATTTCGAATCATTTGGGTCAATCACCCCAATGGCAGAAAGTAAAGTCTTGCGCTGCGTAGGATAGTTTTTCAAGACTTCTAACGCAGACATGGCTGCAGGAGATTGAGCTAGGTCATCTACGATGTTGTAATTTGACGCAGCCCGTGCATTGGGGTTGTTATTGATACGGCGGAGTGGGAAACGAGGTGCTTTAGATGCACCATCGAGTGGAAGAGGTGGTATCCGTAACGTCTGATCGGTGGGATGAGCGTTAGTATCCTTATCGGCGGGGGGGGATTCGGAGGTAGGGCCATACTGGTTCCGACGGGTTTGGATATTGACGTCGGCAGTGGACATCATCAATAAGTGGTGAGTGCCTGAATCAAACGTGGGTTGATCAGGAGCGGCGTAAGTGATTTGTTGTGGTTGCACGTTGCCCTGTGGGGGGCCTAACGGCTGAGTGTTCACCACTCCTTGTGTTGGAAAAGGGTTTTGTAGCACCAAAGGTTGTTGTTGAGGTGGTGGAGGGTTGGGTGGCGGCTGAGGAGATGCCTGCCCTTGATGATGGGTGTCATCTGTCCATAGTTGCCGAGCTCGCTCCAGATGTGGGCAAGCGTGTGTATAGTGGCCATAGACACCGCAAATAGAACAAGGATGGTTTGTTCGTAAATTAGCATTTTTGGCTTTCTTAGGTGGCCGATCATGATTCTGATGGGTAGGCGCCGCGTTATTGTTTTGCGGAGGATGGGTAGGTGGTGGAGCTTGGTTATGGTTTTGGTTGTTTCCGCGGTTACGTCCTCTTCCGTGGTTTGGTTGCCCACCCTGGTTGCGTTGGGTATTTTGGTATTGGGGCTGATGTTGTTGTGTGTACACATGCCCTTGAGCATTGGGGGGATTCTGGGGAGCTGCAGGTGCTAGAGCAGGTTGCGGTGGGTAGTATGCAGGTGGAGCTGGAGGTGGTCCAGCTGCCTGTTGGGGTTGTTGGTACCCCTGAGCTATTGGAGGTGTGAGATTAGCTGGTGCAGCTGGTTGTGGGTAATGCATCTGCTATTGTGGGAACTGCATGGGGGTATGTGTGGTAGGTTGAGTATAGTATGTAGGAGGTACATATGCTGATGGCGCTTTCCCATAGCAATGTTGTGGACAAGAGGGCCCATGAATGTGATGGGTCTGGTTTGTTGGAGCATAAGAAGTTGTCGCTCCGGAACTGGATGTAGCCCTAGAGAGGTCTGGGGCAGGCATGGTACTCACCATGCTGAAAGGTTTAGCTTGGGGTGTGATTTGGCCAATAATGCCATCGGTGGCATGAGATGCCCCCGACGCGTCACTGCGTGAAGAGTCACATCGTGGGGCGTCTGGTATGATTGTGTATAGATAACCCGACTGGGCGTAAATGAGATCAAACTGTTGGGCTTTGAGGATGGCCTCCTCTTCAGACTGGGGTCTTTCAGATGCCACATCCTTCGCAATGAGCGGGAGGAGGGATTTTAGAAACCAATCTAAAAAGATACGGTCGTCTAACTTGATTTTGTAGAGGCTTCGACGTCGATGCCACTCATGAATGTGGTCAGTGATATGGGTGGCTGTGTTCTGTCTGCAAGACAGTAGGATCTCGACTCCCGCATCATAGCGGACAGGTAACTGGAAAAACTGCAGAAAGGTCAAGGCAAGGGAGGTAAAGGTGGCATGCGTCCCATGGGGCTGCTCAATATACCACTTGGCTGCAGAGCCAGTGAAGGTGCGCTGTAAGAGCCGGAGGCGGACAGAGTCGTCCACTATGGAGTTGGAGGAACACCATAGATGGAAGGACATGATATGGTTCTGGGGGTCTTCACCCGTCTTACCCTCAAACTTAGGGATGTCAGAGGGGATTTTGGTGGGCATGTGAGGCCACGCAGGATCGTGTCTAATGGGTTCATTAGTGAGCCTAGCTAAGTCTGGCAGGTTCAGACTCGCCATGTATGGTAAACTAGGAGACATAGTAACTGGGACCGGGACATGTCTAGTCATTGTAGTATGATGTGGGGGTCCAGTAGCACCTAAAGGTATGCTAGTTATGGAGGGTATGTGCCCTCCAATAGGTGTAGTCTGGTATGGGCCAGCGCCTCCAAGTGCAACATGGGTTACACTTGGGTTAGGAATAGCAGTGGGGATTCCTGGGATAGGGTTTGTGGAAACCAGAGGGCGTGTGACCCCTATGTTGGGCATACCCATAACAGGTGGTGGCCCTGTGTTGGGAATTCCTATAATAGGAGGTGGCCCTGTGTTGGGCATTCCTAAATGTGGAGTGTTGCCCATGTTGGGCATACCCAGGGGGGTGGTTGTTGCCATAGATGGCACCACCGCAGAAGGGTCTGTGGATGTCTCACCTATGGTGCTGGAAACAGTGGATCAAATGGTGTTCCAGCCATAATGGTGGTTGGTGGTAACTCTGTGGGGTTTTCGGATTATACCTCCAAATCAAATGTGACTTGAGGTCTGTTAGAATCGGATGACTGTCTAGTTGACTGACGATGTGTCGAATCAAGGGATAAGGCTCTGCGTCCGTGACGTGGAGAGCCAAGTGGACTAAACTCTGGGAGTTCGCCCTGTAGACGACGAGAGCGTCTAAAATTCTCGATGGTGAGAATTAAATTTTTGTGTAAAAAAATTGTTTAAGTATCAGGTGGTGATATATATATAAAAGACTCAAAACCCTAATGCAACCAAGGGTGCAAGAAGGGGAGTGAAAAAAGAAGGCTCTCAGGCCAAAAAAATCAACCTCAAAAAAGGCACTTATTCTAGCAGCTGTGCTACAATAAGTGGAGGAATGCAACAAATGGTCAGAGTACCAACATGCAAACGGCTTCTAGAAAAAATAGGTGTAACTAGACCAAAGGTGGGTTGAATCATGCAAACACCTAACTAAAATTATTGTGACTCAAACAAACGATATCCTCTGCAAGGTGATGAAATCCAAGTCAGACAATATGAGTGTTGAGACAACGGCTAGATATCCCCCTACCGGGAGGGACACCGGGTAATCAATCCTAAAGAAAGGCTACTAGGATACTCCGTTCATGACGCGTCGAGAAAAGGTAAATCTGCCGTTTGGTCCTTTGATCGCAATATCCCAATACAGGAATATCCCGAGAACTGCGAATGGCAGCCCTTCGGTTACTGAATGGATTTCGGTATTCCACTCAGGCTTCCGAAACCATCCTCGTGACTTCAACCCTCCTAGGGGAGAGGCCTTCCCACAAACTGGTTGTGACTACGCCAAAAAGTACTAAGAGATTTTAGCTCCCTAATTGGACAATTTCTATGTCTCAGATGTAATAACTGAGGGGTGTTATTGGAACACCTATCCC
This sequence comes from Larix kaempferi, assembly GCA_027924585.1. NCBI lineage: Eukaryota > Viridiplantae > Streptophyta > Pinopsida > Pinales > Pinaceae > Larix > Larix kaempferi. The sequence goes on along the minus strand of BSBM01000260.1, from coordinate 180,081 downwards.
CCCAATACTACCTAGCTACAAAAGTTCTTTTAGTGCTCCCCAAGTGGGGTTAAAAGTGTGTTGAAATTAGGGTACGTTTTAAGGCTCAGTTCAATTAAGTGATCGAGTGAGTGCACGTGAGGTATTTGTAAACTGAACTTGAAAAAGGGAAATGCTTTTCAGGAAATTTTCAAAAAACAAAGGAGCTTTTGAAAGCAAATATTTATGACTTTTTCAAATAAATGGAAATTAAATGCTTTTGCAAATATCAACTCAAAAAACAATGGATCCTTTGAATTATGAAAGCAAATAATAGACTTCTTTTAAAGAAATAAATGGATTTCTTCTTTCAAGTAAATTGCTAAGGGCAAGATTTTAAAGAAGTAAACAGGAAAAATTTTAATCTAGATAAAAATGCAGAAATAAGTCCTTCTTTCACTTTCTTGAAAATTTTAAAAAGATTTCTAGATATGCATTTTAAATAGTAAATTTTTTTTCAAGGCTGTAAAATATGCAGAATTTAATACTGTAAAAAATGTGCTATGTGGGCAGGGAGTACAGTAAAAATTAATTTTTAAAATCGGAATGGCCGAATGAAAAAATCAGCAGCGCGGGTTTTGACAGAAAAGCCGCGATGGACCGCGCGGGTTTCGGTCGCACAGTCGCGATGGACCTCGCGGAAAATGTCCGCGAAGCCGCGGTGTGCAACGCGCAAATAGGCCGCGAAGTCGTGGTGTGCAACGCGCAAATAGGTCGCGAAGTCACGGTGAACCGCGCGGAAAAGGGTCGCGCAGTCGCGATGTGCAGCACGGTAAATGACCGCGATGCCGCGATGTGCAGCGCGGAAACCGGCGACAAAGCCGCGGTGAACCGCGCGGAAAAAAGGCCAAAAGCCGCGATGGACCGCGCGACTGTCAGGCTAAAACCGCGAGGCGAAAGCCGTGCACGGAAGCCGAAAAATGAACCCGAAAATTGTGAATTCTGGGCTGTTAATGGCAATAGATGTGGCCAAAAATTAGAGCAGCAATGGATCTGCTGTCTAAGATGGCAGATCTATGGATCTAAAGGTTAAAAACTAATAAAAAACTAAGATTAAAAGCAAAACTAGAGATCTATTGTTCAAAACCCAGCGGAGTCGCCAAAAACTGTTGGCCCGGTTTTGCAACCAGGCTTAGTGCTATGGGCACCTGCTAACTAGTAGCAGCAGTTTCAAATATAATTAAACAAGAAACTAAACTAAACAAAACTAATCATGGATCTATGCAAGAATCTAAGCAAATAATGTAAACATTTAAAAAACAAGAACAAGAAAATATTAAAGAATGAATTTGTATTGAAAAATGGGAGGCAAGCAAGTGCTTGCGATAATACCTTCAATGGTGAAGGTTGATGTTGAGCAACTCCCAAGATGAGTAGCTCCAAACTCCAATAGGTCTCCTTCTCTAAGGTTGCTTGCAATGGAAAAAATGCTCAAGGAAGATTTCGGCAGCATGAGGATGAGATAATGGATGGATATGAAATGAGGAGCCCCTACCACCTTTTTATAGGTTTTGGTGGTGGGGAATACCATTTGTGGTTTTGTGGAAACCAAATGGTATTGACCAACATGGTTTAGGTACTTTTCCCTCCTTTTTCCTTTTTTGAATAAAAATAATATTTTAATTCCCTTTTTAATATTTTTGGGAATTTGGACCCTTTTTGAGGGTTTTTTATGCTTTTCAGGAAAAATAATCTTTTTTAATGGAAAAAGGGGTGTACTCAGGTCTTTTGGTGACCTTTTGTTGGTTTCAGAGGCTCTTATGGTGAAAAAGTGGACAAATGGGTCATGTGAATAGGGAAATGAGCTAGTGAGCACTTTTTAGGTGTTAACAATAACTGCCACCCGAATCAAGATAGACCGTTATTCCCATGGAGCCTCGTGACATGCCTCGACTACATCCCGATCCATCCCCCTCCACCCCTCATCGGAGACCCCAACCAGTAGTCGGTCGAAGGTAACTCGCAAGGCCTCCAGAGTCACCTCTGCATCTCATCGACATACCTCCCCCCGATCGGGTAAGGCTGGCACTGCTACATACCCCCGACGCTCCCTATGCCCTAGTGGTGGCAGTGGTCCCACATCTGCATCAAACCAAATCACAACTAGTCAGAATCATCATATATATATATATATATATATATCTAACATCAAAAAATACAATATCAAACAATCAAAATGCTAGATACATACCATCTGGGCCCCAAGCCTGCCCTGGGGGTCGTGGTGCCTCCGGATCTTGCCGGCAGTCCATACGAGCGTATGGATAGTCATCAAAGGTTAATGCCAGCTGCAACCACTACAAGAAGAGCTCCTGCATGAAGTACCACCCTACCTCTCCCCCACCCTGTCGGCACATCATCTCACCCCACCGCACCATCCACGGCTCCCTCAAACCCCCGGCACAGACCGACACTCTCGGTCGGAGTGTCGACACCCGCTCCATAAAGAAAGAACACAGGAATGACCCATAGCAAAACCTCTTTCCAGATTCCTTCACCGAGGTCAACTGTCCCTGAACGCAGGTGAGGAACATCTAGCCCCAAGCAAAGTAAGTCCCTTGTAAAACCCTCTCGACCAGCTGCATCTATCCCCTAGACACCCGGTTGGTCCTCTGCAACCCCAACACTCGGACCACGGATGCTGCGATCTCCCAAACTGATGGATCCTCCAAGTCACAAATCAATAGTGCATTCTTATGCACTATTGTAGTACGAAGGCAATACCGATCCAGCATATCCTCCATGTCCACATCCACAGACACCCGTGGCTGAGTATCCACCACCCTACCCAAACATGGTAGTCCCATCAGAAAGTACACGTCTGCCAGGGTGAGCTCTAGCGTCTCCCCCTGCACCATGAAGAACAGACTATCAGGCTCCCAAAAACTCACTAACTTGTTCAGCAGTAGTATTGCTGAACGCATCATTGGCACCTATGTGAACTTCAACAGTCTGCACAGCCCCAAAGTCCCCCAGACATGTCGGTCATCCCGTATATAGTCCATCAAGTCATCTCGTATATTACGCTCTCTCTAGAGTACCCTCGGCATCCTATCAATCAAACAACGAAAACTCATCAGCATATCATCTACTAAACCATCATCCCTCCCCCAGTATGACTCCACAATCTTGATCCAGATCGTGACTGTGGGACCCCATGCCGTGATCCCAAATCGCGGCTATCGGGACCATAGCTGCAGTCACATATCACGCCTATGGAGCCCATAGATGCGATCACAGATCGTGGCTGTCCCACCCATAGCTGCTATCCCAGATCGCAGCTGTCTCGGCTATGGCCATGGGTGCGTATCGCGACTACCCAGGCCATAGCCGCGATCCCTGATCGTAGCTATGGAGGCCACAGTCACAATTGCAGATCACGACCATCACCTCGAAACCCATGATCCACACCCACGTGGACTGTACAACCCCCCATGAGGACCCACTACCCACCCAAATCTGGAAAAAATTGAAGGTCTGAGTTCAATGAAATACCTGCAACTCGCGGAAATGAAATCGACCAGTCCAATCGCCTAGAAATCTCAAATCCGCTCTGGCCCACCACACTCTTCTATCAAAGTCAACCACACAAATGACACTTGACATTATGGGTCCACTTACTCTTTATAGACAGTTGACTTTTCTTGATTTGTCCATTATGGATTCATACGGAGTCCATTTTCCAAACCATTTCCACCACTAGAATCAGCACGATGAGACCTTCAGAATGGTCGATCGGTTTCTATTTTTCTCCGAACCCATTTTTTGGAATTTTTTTTCCATGCATGTCGCCATCTCGGTTTACATGCCACATCGATTGTTGTCAGTTTTTAGCATTCCTTATACCATCAGATTCAGTTTTTCGAGCCCGTGATGATCCTTGAGATCACTTCTCACTCTCACCCCATATTTTTAGGGCATTTTTTACCAGCCCCTAGTCATCTCGGTTTGCATGCCACCTTGGTCGGTATTCGTTTTTGACACTTTTTATATCGCCGGATTCAATTTTTCGAGCTCGTGATGATGCTTGAGATCATTTATGGCTCTCACTCGATACAGTTCCAACACCGTGTCCCGACACCTTGCTACCTCGGTTTGCGCACCGCATCGACCGCCATCGAATTGTAACACATTTATACATGAGCCATTCACTCCATTCATACTACAATTATTTTGTTATTTTTTCGCCATTCATCATCCCGCAAGGAGGCCCACCAGTGTTCCCCCCCAACACTCGTTCTTGGTTCTCATCGATGTCCCTTGATTGAACACTCTCTCCTTGCTTGGCCATTCTTTTTGTTCGGTATAATTTTATCCCTTTTTCAGGCCGGACAAGTCCTTTACGAAAAAGGCACTTAGGGAGTTTCTGTTAATCTCTTTTCTAACTCCTAAAAGAATGAAAAGATCATCGAGCAATCTTGCTTCCTTTCATGCTCGTTAAAATACCTGAAAGGGCGTCTATCTGGTATAAGTTTACCCCTTTTCTGAACCTGGTAGACTAATTACGAAAAATGAATACTCTAGTCACACTGGCTAGAAGAGTTCTTCATTGCATCCTTTTATTCTTTTTCGGGCCTTGGAGACTAACACACGAAAAAGAACCCCCCTGGAGTCTTCTTATTGCTTTCAGACTCTCTAAAATTGAAAGCAACCATGAGCATGCACTGTCCCGGGCTCGTATAAATCCACACGACGGTACCATTCCATTATTTCAGAGTCTTCTTATCGCTTTCATATTCCTTAAAATTGAAAGCAATCATGAGCATGAACTCTCTTGGGCTCGTATAAATCCACACGACAATACCATTTTGAGCACACTTCTTCCAGCTCCTTAAACCATAAATAAGTCCCCTCCCCCGTGCCTCTTGGCACTATGATCAATCATCTCGGTAGCACCCCCAATAAGGACGCCTTTGTTTAGAGTATTCTGCAGTCTCCTGCCATCTTACCCCAACTTGAGTATCACTCATCCCAGTCACCATCCCGGATCCATTAAAGCTATGATCCCCTTCCCACCAGTCAGTTTCATATGCTTCCCGATCACCCCCCCATCATACTCTGAACAAAGCAAGTTTAAGTCCACCCACTCTATTTCCCCAGTTATTCCCCACCCCCACAGTATGTCAGTCCTACCATCAGTACTCTCACACTTCAGTTCTCCACCTTGTGCTCCTATCAAGGAAACATCATTGCCTTGCTAGTTGCAGGTCTCCCTCTGTTGACGACAGCCCATCTATTCCAGAGGATAGACCTAGAGGTCCCTGCACCTTGGACTCATCACCATCTGTGGTGAGTGCTTACGAACCATTTTGAAAGGAGTCATCAGTGCCTCTACGAATGGTTGTTTCTCACATGCTCGACTTCAACACCTTGATCGCATCGTTGAGAATCGTGCAGGGTATATATCCCTTCAGTTATTTTTCAAAGAACCCGGACTTCCCCCGACTCTAGCACATTGGTGAGTCACCTTGGAACACCCAGTTATATGTTCCCATGGATATCCAGGTTTCGTTGGCGATCATATTCGGAATCCATCCACTTATATGCTTCCTTAAGTACCCAGTTCAGCTCCAGTTCCGTGTACCATTGAGGGTGTAACTCTCCATTATTATGATCTTTCAGTTCATCAGTTCCTCTGGTACCATACTCAACACCACTATTGATATTCCAGTGTACCAGTTCTTCAGCTCAGGCATGGTCAGCCTTGTAGTATGTCCTAGATTTGTGTCCCCTTTTTGGACCCGAATGATGTAGACAATGGTTCTCCATGTATCTTTTAGGTCCCATTTTTGGGCCTCATTGTTATTTTGTGTATCTTCATATGAGCATGGGTATGCCCACCTCGTCCATATATTGATATTATTCCTCATTCATTATTGGGGTCATGTATTTTTAGTTTTTGTAGTTTGTTCCGGGCTCTAGTTTGTTTCTTCTCCTCTTCACATCCCAGGAAAGCCATACAAGAGTTATGATGTCTATCGGCCATATGATGAGTTCCTTCCCTCACACATCAGGGGGCAATATGTTAACACCCAAAAAGTGCTCACCATCTCATCTCCCTCATTACATGACTCATTTGTTTATATTTCCTACCATATTTTCCTCCAAAACCTTAAAAAACCATTAAAAAGCCTCCAAAAGGCCAAAAACTCCATTGTTTCCCCAAAATAATTTAAACTTCCTCCAAAAATAGCAAAAACCCTCTAAAAAGGGAATAAAAAATATAAAATGAGGGAAGAAAGAAGCAAAAACCCTATACAATTGACCTAAACCATATGGTGCCAAAAACCACGGGTCAACACTCCACCACTAAAAACCTATAAATAGGTGATGGAGGCTCCCCATTTAATATCCACAATCTTCTCTATCCTCACTCTGCCAAAATCACTCTTGAAACCCTAGCTTACCATTTGAGCTAGTTTTTCCCATTTGAGTGCCCCTTTTGGCCCATTATTCAAACACCTTGGAGAAGGAGAAGGAACCCATTGGAGCATGGAAGCAGCCCTCCTGGACTACGGCAAAAGCTCCACCAACCTCAACACTTGAGGTAAATTTAATACAAAAGGAAAATCTTTATTATCTTGTCATGTCTTTTTATTTCTATTAATGCTCATACTAGGTTAAATTTCATATTGTTTTACTGTTTTAATTTACTATTTATTGAACTGCTACTAAGGAGGCCCTTCTCCTTAGTAGGTGCTCATTTGCACAAGCTAGGGTGAAAACCCTAGCTACACCAACAATTTAGCTATATCCATAATGGAGAACACAAGAAGGATCGACCGACCCTTATTACAGTGTCGAAATATTATGAAAAGAATATTGGTAATAAGAAGGGTCGACCGACCCTTCTTGGAGTGTCGAACTATTATAAAAATAATATGGGGGATAAGAAGGGTCAGTCGGCCCTTCAATTACGAGGGAATTGTAAAAATAAAACACCTTGGAAGTTATATCATATAAAAATGGTTTGTCCCTACTTCCATTTTACGACAAGAAGGATCGGCCGCCCCTTCTTTTCCTAGTTAATTGTCAAAACCTTTATCGATGAATTCAGATATAGCCATAACGGATAATCCAGGAAGGAGCGACCGACCCTTCCTACAATGTCGAACTATTAGGAAAATAATATTGGGAATAAGAAGAGTCTTCCGACCCTTCATTTAGGAGGGATTTGTAATAATAGAACACCTTGGAGAAAGAGTGGAGAAAGACCGGTTGCTCTTTCTCTGAGAATATTTCCACTTGCTAGCAAATTCTTTAAAGAAAAGTGTCTTTAAATTTAGTTGTTAAAATGTTGATATCTAGTATACTACGGTGACACATGGAAGGACCATATTGTGACACACATGGCATATTTGATTTGGCACATTGAGTATAGGGAGGCTACTATTTTTTATTTGATTTGGCACATTGAGTATAGCGAAGTTACTAATGCGAGTTTAACTGCAACACAATCAGGAAATGAAAATTTTCTCATAGTAGTTTTAAGGATTAGGCACATGCAAGATTACCCTGTAGCTGGAATGCTAATTGAAAAATTAACATGAATTTATTAATTTAATATGTTAATCATTTGTAGAGATAGATAAATGTTTTAATTAAATAAATTCGCTTAAAACATAAAAGACATACAGATCATGAGTAAAGACAAATCCAAACTGTAGATCAATGTATGGATTATTGATTGCAAAAATTAAACAGTGTTCATAAATAATCTGAAGTGAAAATCAACATTCATCAAAGAAATTTGATCAATTAACAAAAGAGGAATGAAAAGAAGGACTAACTGTATTACTTCAAAGTTGAAAAAATTACAATCTCTGCATCAATCAGAGTGTCTCCAGTCTTCTTTTGTTGATTTTCTCCCCCCTACCCCATGAGACCTCTACCCTGATTGCAGTGTCGAAATATTATGCAAAAAATATTGGTAATAAGAATGGTCGACCGACCCTTCTTGCAGTATCGAACTATTATGAAAATAATATGAGGAATAAGAAAGGTCGATTGATCCTTCAATTATGAGGTAATTATAAAAATAGAACTCCTTTGAAGTTATATCATATAAAAATGGTTTGTCCAGACTCCCGTTTTACGACAAGAAGGATCGGCATCCCCTTCTTTTCGCAGTTAATTGTCAAAACCTTTATCCATCAATAAAGGTATAACCATAATGGATAATACAAGGAGAGACTGACCCTTCTTGCAGTGTCGTACTATTATGAAAAGAATATTAGGATTAAGAAGGGTCGGCCGACCTTTCATTTATGAGAGAATTGTAAAACAGAACACCTTAGAGAAAGAGCGACCGATAATATTTCTACTTGCCAGGAAAGTCTTTGAAGCAAAACTTCTATAAATTTTCCAACACGTGGAATGCTTATATTGTGACACGTGTCATACTTGATTTTTAAAATTAGTTTAGAGATTGTTTAAATGAATATTAATGATATTAATGGTAGCATTTAAAGTTTGGGGATTGTTTTAAGTTCCTTCATTTTCCGAACCAGCAACGTGGATATTATATCAGCGGCGGTCCAAATGAGAAGTATAAATTGAAGCTTGTGGAGAAATGAGAATTAGTTGGGGATGAAGATGGTGTAAGGAATTTATGGTTGAGTTGCTAAGTAGAAGTTCCTTAATGAAGTTTAAAGCTGATACACTCTAGATCAGGTAAATATAAACTTTGTTATAATTTTCTGTAAAAACCATTTTCAGAAATAGCTAAAAGTTTTAATTGAATTAATTCTTTTAAAACATTAAGGATACACAGATCATAAGCAGAGAAAAATCAAAACTGTAGATCAATGTAATTATAGATTGCAAAAGATTAAACAATATTGATAAACAACTTGAAAGTAAAAATCAATATTGATCAAAGAAATTTGATTAATAGACAAAAGAGTATGCAAGAGAATAACGTAATGGTATTACTGAAAGTTTGCAAGAAATTACAAGACCTGCATTAACCAGAGTATTCCCAGTCTCTGTTACTGATTTTCTCCTCCAAATTCTTTCATCCCTAGCCTACGAGAGATCTACCCTTGAGTATAGCGAGGTTACTAATGCAGGTTTAACCACAACACAATCAGGAAATGAAAATTCACTGATAGTATTTTTAAGGATTGTCAGGCACATGCAGGATTACCCTATAGCTGGAATGCTAATTGAAAAATTAACATGAATTTATTAATTTAATATGTTAATCATTTACATAAACAGATAAATGTTTTAAAAATTAACAATATTGGTGAATTGATTTGGATGTTATGGATGGGGAAGGATAATTATCACAGTATGGTGGGATAGTGGTCATAGATATCATCTGTACCGACTGTAGATTTCGCATAACTGGAGATGAGCTGGCTAAAAAATAAGTTGAAGCACATGTAGCCTTCAAAGAAGGCATGCTAGAAGGGGCATGCGATCACGTGGCTAGAAGATGATGCCTTGAGAGGTGTGGGATAACTGGCACTCAAATCGACCTGCTTTTTCGGCGATTGCTTCACTGGATCCCACTGTAAAAATCGACAGAATTGTAGTTCCACCTGATTTACTACGGAACTATTCCATGGAACTGTGCCCCAGGGGTTTTGGCCCATTTTAAGACGACACAAATGATCAAAATTCCAAAAAATAACCAGAAAAGGTGGAATTGTGCATCGCCAGAAAAGTTCCTATTAACAGTAGCCGAAATACCGGGGCAATTTGAGTGCCCCATATCCCACGCCTCCTTGAGATGGAACTTGGATGGGTTCGGCCCACAAAGCCTAGGCAGCAGGGGCAGGTGCTGCAGCCTACTTATATTTTAGGAGGCCACGTTGCCACCTTTACATGCGTTTAATTAAATTCTATATAACAATTAAATGATGCAGCCACGTACAGTGTAACTACTGTTAGTTTTTCAGAATTTACTTCAATATGATCTAGGATCTTTATTGAGAGAACAACATGTACAACATATCAATCATGGACAATAATGCAAGCACACAAGAGACAAAGTTTACTTGGGGAAAACCATAAAGGTGAAAAACCCCAATAACTTCCTCAGAGATAGATAGAGCAATGATACAACCCAAGCATAAGAGATAGATATCTCCTAGCAGCAGCTTCTCCTCCTCCACAAGTGTGCCACTCTCCAAAGAGTGTGAGAGAGAATAGAATGATCAAATAGAGTGCCTCCCGCACTCTATTTATACTTGACTTGACTTTCCTAATAACCTTTACTAGGTCGGCCTTAACTTAACCACATAACATAATGCTGACTAGGACGACCCCCAATAGGGTGGTCTAATAACCCTTTGACCCACATGGACGACCCCCAATAGGGTGGTCTAATAACCCTTCGACCCACATGACTTATACAGGGCCGACCCCAACAAGGTGGTCTAATAACCCATCAAGTATAAGTCACAACACTTACAATATAAATGACGACACTTCCGTATAGAGGAATAATAACATCTCTATAGGAATACATATATGAAATACATTTCGAAGTTACATATACATCAACACTCCCTCTTAACTAGGAAGGTATTTCTTGACACAGGTCTTCTAGCACAAGTCTTCTTCTCTAGATCATTGTCACTGGATAATCATCATTGAGTCATCGTCATCGTCACTACTGCTGCTATCTCAATAAATCTCTGAATCTACTCGTCATAGGAAGCTCTACAGAGAAAGTCCTTTTTCATACTGGATGTAGGCCCACCACCTGCAGGTCTTCATCATCACTGGCCATACTGTGGAAACCTCAGGACTTCTTACGTGAGTCAACAAAACCTCGAAAGAGCATCCCAGGACTGATTACGAGCACACAGCTCAACCTATCAGATCTCCCAAGACCTTTTACATGCTACTCCAAAACCTGTCCACGACCACATAGTACACTACAACAAAATATCCCTTTAGGGGCGGTTTTTTCTTGCGGGGGTCTTGGTAAAACCCCCCCTAGAAGTTTTTTCAGACATTTGGAGGCGGTCTTCTAAAACCACCCCTAAAAGTCATGGAAATTGGACTTTTGGGGGCGGTTTTGGGAGAACCCCCCCTAAAAGCCCAATTCTCATAACTTTTGGGGGCGATTTTTCAAACCCCCCCCTAAAAGTCATGAGAATTGAACTTTTGGAGGTGGTTTTCTTGGAACCTCCCTTAAAAGTCCTGAAATTTGACTTTCAGGGGCGGTTTTGGGAAAACCCCCCCTAAAAGCCCAATTCTCATCACTTTTGGGGGCGGTTTGTCAAAACCCCCCTTAAAAGTCATGAGAATTGAACTTTTGGAGGCCGTTTTTTTGGAACCCCCCTTAAAAGTCATGAGAATTGAACTTTTGGAGGTGGTTGTTTGAAAACCCCCCCTAAAATCCCAATTCTCATAACTTTTGGGGGCGGTTTGTCAAACCCCCCCCTAAAAGTCATGAGAATTGAACTTTGGGAGGCGGTTTTTTTTGGAACCCCCCTTAAAACTCATGATTGAATTGAACTCTTGAGTGATGATTAAGGCCTTGCAACATCACATAATCTCTAAATAGTGAATCTAATTTCAACTATAAGTGGGATATGTTGGTAATTTTTAGATCTGTAACACCGAAAATGAAAATTTTCTTGCCAATTTCAACATGCACTTGCATTCTTCCATTACCCTTTCTTCTCATTGTTTTCCCCTTTTTGTGAAGGATGACTCAAGTGGATTCCAATGGACAACAATGGCAACAAGAGAGCATAAAATAACACACACATGCCCATATCCAAGGCCTATAATATATTTTAAACTAATGAGTTGAGTGAATTCAAGATGCAATTACAATAATTATTAGACAAAGCGTTCATATGGCCAAGTGCATCACCTTGGATAGAACACATATTGGTAGTCAATAACAAGGATGGAACCTTTTGAATGTGCATTGGTTATTCAATGTTAAATAAGGTGACAATTAATTAAGAACAAGTACCTCCTACCCAAATTGATGATCCTCTTTATTAACTTAGATGGGAAAAGGTTTTTTCAAAGTTGGACTCAAGTTTTGGGTATCATCATATGAGAGCAAAGACTCATGGTCTGCATTATTTAAGATGTGCCACCACCTGTCGCCTTGCTGTAGACACATGCCACCTTGTTGTAGACACATGTTAGTGCATACTAGTACCGACTCAATTAACTGCATGAAGAATGAGCTCTCCACCATCGTCATCGGTGCCTATGATCAGTGACAGTCAAGGAAGAACTTTAGGTTAAACATGCTCGATAATGGCATGGTTTTGAACTTTACATGTATTGTTCTCAAGGAGTTGTTGTTAACACGAAGCTTTGGACCCAGTCTAATAAAATACGATGAGATGGAATTTTAAAGTTAACCAAAATTTAAATACATTGGTCAGGGTCGATGCTATATTCAACTTCATCAGTTTCGTTTCATCAGTTTCCATGTGTGCCTTAAAATAGTGAGTGGAGGTGTCTTTCACCAAAATCCTGATTCCACTTTGATCCTTATTTGTTGCGCCATCGAAGAATCCCATATGTGAATTACCAAATAAAATTGGTCGATTTATCAAAAAAATTACTTTGTCCGCACCTGGATCTATGACGAATTCTGTTGATGCTTTAATAATACTTCTCCCAACCTCCTCTAGGTTCTGTCTGTAGCCTTAAAAAAGAATGACATTCATTAAAATCCATAAGCCCCATGTGACAATAAAGGGAGTTGATTTTACCTTGGGATTTGTTAAAAACTAGAGCTTTAAATTTTCTTAAAGGGGCTGCAGATGCCAATTATTTTTGACTTGAATAATGTTACAAATCAAAGTCCAAAGCTCTTGAGTAATGTTGCAATCTATTGCAAGATTTTGTATGGTCTCCTCACTGCTCAAACATAATGGATAGGATGAAGGCCCAATTCCACCCCTTTCTCTGTAAATATCCCCTCTTAAGACTTTATTTCATAAGCATAACCACATAAATAGAATTGATTTTGGAGGAGCTTTGATTTTCCATATCACTGTATACCACCACTTCAAATCATCATTCTCATAACGATATATAAATGCATTATAGGCCCCTTTTACTGTCTACACAATCCCTTCTATTTTGTTCCAAGTCCAAGCCAACCTATTTGGTTCTGTAGACAGAGTGATCCCATTTTGGTAAATTCCCTGTATGTATGTGTTCCATTCACTGGCTAGAGTTCCTGTGAGTCTGAGATCTTATGCAGAGAGCCAAATACTAGAACCTGTCAAGTTGGAGATATTTGTCTTATATATATATGCAAGATAATAAAGGCTCCGACTGTGTAGGTGTGGTAGCAGTTTTTCTGATAGTATAAAGCCAGATCCTCCACCCAGAAAGGGATCCAAGCCTAAAAGAACTCTCGTACCTGTACCAAGCTTCCAAGCAATCCACCGCTTAACCACAAGTAGTGTAGTCAATATATTTTTCCAGATAATGGAGGCTATTGGGAAAGAAAAGTGTTTCTTCCTTAGCCATCATACAACATCAACTCCTTTCAAATATTTCCTTCTCATAGTGACACTCCAAATACCATCATGAAAAAGTGCCCTCCACGGTGATTTGGTAGCTAGGGCCTTGTTAAATAGATTGAGATCTCTTATTCCCCAACCTCCCTTATTTTTTGGATTTGCTATCAGAATCCATCTTGCCAAATTGTAACCCCCCTAAAAGTCCAACTAGTTGTCGCAACACAGTTCCATGCATGTCGGACAAACTTTTAGAAAAAAATATTTAGCTCTAACATGATTTGGCATAGTCTCTTGAAGAAACACAACATCAGGTTTAACTGTAGAAAAAAGCTCCTTGAGGGCTAGCATCTTGGACTAGGCACCCACAATCCCCCTAATGTTAAGCGAGATTAAGACTAGCATTAAGGAACCCTCATATTAGGGTTCAATGCTCTAAGTTGCCCAGAAGGAGAAGGAACAGAAACAAGGTAATTTGAAGAAACCATTATGGGGTATGTTGCCAACCCTCCCTCAACAACCCCCATGTCTTTTTTCCTGTTAGTGGATTTTTTTTTAGGCTTCTTTTTGATGGTGACATTTTCAATATCCACAAGGCTAGCTCCGTTTACAAAGGAGTTATAGGTCTGAAGAGGCACTTTATTAATACAAACTTCTTTGTATGAGGGTTCCAAGGGTTTGGTAAAAAAAATTGTATCCAATGGAGGGGGAGAAGCCAAGGTGCATTCATTGTGTAAATGAGGGGTAGTGTGAGGTCCCTGAGGAGAGGTCTCAGTAAAAATAAGGATTTTGGTATTTGTAACAACCAACAGTTCTATCGAGGAGGGGGAAATAAAAGGAGGGTTTTATGAGATGACAGGGTTCAAATGAGAAGTAAAGGGATGGGAATTGTTAAATTTTTCCAAGAAAATTTCCCAAAAACCCTAAAAAATATTGACCAGCCACTCCTCATTACTACTTAGCAAAAGAATGTCTTATTCAATTAAAGAAGTACTAAATAAATTTGGAAAGAAAATATTTCACTTACCAATGAAAGATTTAGTAGAGGGGAATTGACTGGGCACCTCCATCTGAGCATTCTGAGTCCTCCCATTTAAGTCTTATTCTCCTGCTTCTTAAACCAACTCTAGTGACTAAGCCTCTCCAACCACTGAAGGACAATTTGTTTTTATATGGCCATTGGATATTCATACATGACACCGAAATGGGTCTCTCCAATACTCTAGGGTTTGAATGAAGGACCAATTTTAAGTGATAATCTCAACTTCTTCTGGCAGTCCTAGGTCCATGTCGAACTCCACTAAAATCCAGGCCATGCATTTGTTATTCCACCTTAGGTCCCTTTCATCAAAGAAAACAAATCCGCCAACAACATCTCCTATCCCTCTCAAAACCACTAGATCCCAGTATTCAATGGGGAGGTCGGGCATTAGTATCCATAAGCATCTCTTTTGGAAGAACACTGTAAAAGGGTTGAAATTACCCTCACACCCTGTGTTTTCCTTGTTGTACCAAGTCAATCAGGTGGCTCTCGAGTCCCACCTTGTGTTTTCTTTGTTGCATCAAGTCAATGCTCGAACTCCATGCTTCCATGGCTCTGATCATCAATATATAATATTACAGGAATACAAACAAGCTGTTGCTTATACCCCTGCTCCACCGTGGTCGAGCTACTTCCAAGTTCCACCTACCATATCTACTCCAGTCCTCTAGGAGAGTTTGCAGAGTGAAGCTGCCAATGCCAGCCTGCCATAAACATATATAAAGAAATTTGTTTTATTTGAGGAGCTCAACTTAAAGGATGATTGGATTGATGATATCCTATGAATTTACATGTATGTACATCATTTATCCATTCATGATCCCATCAATTATTTAAATTTTTTGTTATTTGATTAAAATTATGTAACTTCAAAGTTCAAACACAATATTATTATTTGATTGAAATTTTGTAACTTCAAATGGGCCTTGAAGGCTTCAAATTTGTCAGGGGTTAGACGTTAGGGTTAGGGTACAAGGTCAGAGGTTAAATCTTCCAAGGTGCATGAATTCATTATATGGGTAGGGTGTTCTAGGTCCGTGAATCATTTGCGTGCGTTGGTTGTGTTAGGATTGTTTAGCCGTTGGTGGTAGTAAGCAAGTAATTGATGATTGAAGAAATTGGTTATCCATGGAAAAAAACCATAAGCTTAACACGAAACTAATGATATTAAGGCTCATGAACCATGGACCACTACATATGGAATCTTTTTCCAACATTATGTGATATCCATCTTTTTCCCTACTAAGAACATTGTTAAGAAACTAGAAAAAAAACCTCTAACTCTCAACCATATCTGCAACAACAATTTAATATTTTGTTTAGAAGAACTTGAATATTCCCTAAAAAACTAAGTATTAAACTTACCTTCATATTCATCTTCATCATGATTGATTGCAACTCACCTAAACACCACCACCAACTACTTATAGATATAAGCCCCTTCACCAAATATTAAGATAAAGTAAACTCCAAGAAAAATACCGAGAGCCATTTTTATTACAATACCGAAATCTAACATGTTAACTAACCCGTAGTTCCCTTTTCACTAACCATATATATTCCACCAAAATCCCTCACAAACGAGCCAAGGTGGTCACTACAATGAACGAGAAGAAAAAAAACTAGGATCGAGAGAGAAGTTTGGTCAACCTAGTGCCTTAACCTAAAGTTTTAAGAAATAGAGGCAAGAGAGAGTTCATCATAGAGAGAAGGAAACGTCGGATTTCAAAAGATGACTTGCGTTAATGATGAAGGAGACATAAAGAAATGGTATGGTCAAAGGGAAGTTCATGGAGAAATTTGTTGAACAATGATGTTCCTGACATCACAATGACCTCTCACCACATCGAAGATGAAACTGAGGTAGGTCATAATCATAATTGCCATCTCTGTTGGTTCTCTTGAGAAAATGATGATTATCATCATTTTGTGAAGTATGGAATCGGTAGACTAAGAGGATATGTTGTACTAGTCCTCGCGTACTTGTCGCAAATGCTCCCAGCATGAGAGGTGATGCCTGATATCATAGGTGTTATTTTAGGGGTCAGCTGTGGCAATTAGTGGGTCCCTGTTGCATCCTAAACACCCCATTCAACTAGAGGTACCTAATCCAGCTTGTCAGAAGATTGGTCACCTTTTAAATCTGTATTTCCTTTTCGATAATTCGATAACCTTTTAAATCCCTATTGTCAGAAGAACGACAATGCTACTTTACCTTTTGATTTTGTTGCCCTTATTGGCTGGTCTGGAATAAAACAATAACTCCGACCATATAACAAGAACTTCAACCATATATGCATCTCCTCACTACTTGGTCTACCTACGTTTTACTTATGCTTCACAAGTTACAACCCATCTTCTACTCCATCATACCATAGATTTAATATGTATAATGAAATCTAGGGGAAGGGCTATAGAGAAGAAGCATCCAAGGTCCTTAATTAGCTATTGAGAACAAAATTTTCCTGGAGTCGGATAGTTCTCTTTGCTCAAACCATAACATAGCATGTAACATGTAAGGTGTGCTTAAGCTTATTCTATCCCAATAAAAAATGGAATAGCCTCCCTGTAAATATCAATTGAGAAGGAAAAATAAAATAATAAAATAAAGCCAAGAATGAGTCTTCTACATTGGATAGAAAGTTCAGGCTCATAACTAGTCCATACCATTCTCAAATGTTTATAAATTCTACATAAGCTCATTCTGAGCCACTAGGATATGCAACAGTTTATATTTTTCACAAAGAGGGGGGAATTTTGTAGAGCTACCCATTTACCTTGATTCCATAATGAATATTTCCAAGATAACCATCAGGACCACACCTTCCAATTAATAACAAATTGCCTAAATAAAAATATGAGATCATGTCATTAACAAAGGATTTAGGTATGGATGTTGCCAAGTCGTATGATTCATGTCCTAATGATTGCATGCTATATTATGGAGATGGTAAGGAATCCTTAGATCAGTGCTTAGAATGTGGTAAGCATAGGTACCATATAAGTGCATCATCAAATTACTTCTATTTAGATTTATGCATTAAAGTGCATTTAGAGTTATTCCTTCAAATTCCCACTTAGTGGTTAGGATGGTATGCTGCCATACAAAGAATGCCTGTTGAAACTCCACTTTTACATAAAGCACAAGAAATGCTTGATTCACACTTTTGTTAAATTTGTGAATTATTTTTTTATTTAAAATTAATATACTTCCATTTAAGAAGAATGTAAGAAGAATGTGGTGAATAAGAATGTCCATTTATTTTTAATGAAGTTTGTTATTACATGTCGCTTTAATTGAGTATTGAAAATGATGTCGCTATATAAAAAATTAGATTGCAATAATTGTTAATAAACTTGAAACTATACCTAATTTTGAGTATTGAAAATAATGGCATTAAGTAAAAAATTAGATTGCAATAATTGTCAATGAAACTAATCTAATGGTCTAAATATAATGTTATTATTGCTTTGTTATTGTAACATTGAAAAATATTTATGCTAGGTAAACATATTATTATTATTACTCTAAATTAGAGTTTTTGCAACATGATATCACGATATTGAATGTATCAAATCTTGAAAATATTCAAGGGCTAGAGAATATGAGTAGAAGTGAACTTGTGATGTAGATTTTTGGCTTGATCATGTGTGAGATTTATATTATCTTTCAAGCTTCACGATGAAAACTTAGAGACAATTCCGATCTCCATTGAAGGTGCGCCCTGTTCCAAACTTCCAAGTGAAGCTAATGCAGAAAATAGGATTGTTGCTCCTCCAAACTGCAAAGATAGACCTGTAATATGGGTGCGCTGAGGTTGAGAAAGAGTAGATCTTCCATAGGCTAGAAATTCTACTGATTAAGGTGAGCAAAGCTCCTCCACAAATGCGCTGGTTTGAGGCTACCCATGGTCTAGGGTAGATGAGAAGGGAGGTTAGGGCTGTGCCCTATTTTAGGTTGCTTGTGGTTTCCTTCAAGTATGCGATCCACTCCATAAATCTACACATTGATGAAGCTGGACATGTTTCAACTGAAAGCCATCACCAACGAGGGATACAAATGGAACTGCCTTCCAACCAAACTGCAAAACGTCTCAGCGTCTCAGGCAGTGGCCTTTCTAAACATAAAAAGGTCCCCTTCTAAGGCTATTATGCATTGTTCTTCCAACTTGTGAAGATATGCCCTCTTACTGCCACATTATTATAGGGCATTAGATCTATCAGACCATTCTTCTTCACTCCAATCTATGGTCATATTTTACTGCTGAGGGTATAACTGCCTAAAGGTTAAACAGAGCCTTAATTTGATGGAAATAAATATGCTCTACAGGCTTCCAAGGCAGTGCCCTCTGCAACAGGTAGATGTATTTATTTTTTCTTATATTAGGACAGTTTTTTTTTAATGTTGTAAGAAAACCCAAGATGAGTGTTGGTCCATTATATTGATCCCTCCTAACTACGGTCTTGATCCTTACTCTCTACTGCTACATTTGATTTTCCAGGAAATACATCAAAAGGAATGCCTCAAATGAACATATAAATACTCATTATGACGAATGATTAACAGGTCGGCGCTACATTTCTGTGCATAGGATAGGTCAGCCCTCATAAATTTTATAACAAGCGCCTCAGCTATCTTAATCTTCTAGAAATATAATGCATTTGTCAATATGTGTTGAGATTCCAAACAAGAGCAAAGGGAGGAGGGCTGCAAGTCAGATTTTGCAATGTCTTTGTTCCTTTGCTTGTTTGGAGGTGTAAATGGTCCAAAGTTCACTTTGATTTTTGCTTGTTAAAAATGGGGACATGACAAAGTTTCTACATGCCCAGCAATGTTCAAAACCAGCCCAGGATACTATTGTTCATTGCCAAGGAATATCCAGGATACCCACGTGAAGAATCTTCGGGTTTCTTCATCATGGGTTTGCATAAGACCTTCTTGTGAAAATTTCCACAAATATATTAGATAGATAGGCTACCAAAAGATATCCAAATTTTCAATCATTTCACTTGCACCAAAGAATAAATAGATATTAGATAGATAGGCTACCGACAGATTCCCCTTTAGATACCTTCTGATATGCTCAAAAGAAACACCAAAAATTCAAAAAGGTCTCCACAGAATAATGTGTTAAACCTCTTCTATCCAATCAATGAGCTAGACACTGCTCCACTCGAATTATGAAATGCGGCCTGTTGAGGATGTTGTAGGTCGGTTGCTACTACAGGGCTCATACATAATAATCTACTACTAGATCTGATCATTAAGGTGGCTGCAAATTCCAGTGGGATGGCTTTTCAAGGAATGCATTAGGTCTGTCCCCTATAAATGCATATGAAAGGCATGTGCCCTTCATTTTTAAGGTTGAACTCTCCTTTTCACATCAAAATGGTTTCTTTCAAATGTATTCAACAGGATGGAAGTTATCCAAATGCAGGAAGAAGTGAGGAATAGTCCTCAAAACTGTGCGAGAGCATGACTTTATATGGATTGGAGCCTTCATATGGCAGTCTTCAACACGCCGTTTTCATAAAATTAAATTCAACCTAAAGTTCCCTAGAATTACTTTCTAGGGTATGAAATTAACCTAGATATGGTTTTCACTCATCTTTTGTTGCCAAAAAATGCCCAGAATTCATAATACTGCTGTCAATTGTTGATTGGGAAGACAAAATAGTCCTCAATTGTGCTCAGAATGCAGGTCTGATGTTGTACGAGTGCCTATGTCTAGAATTAAAAATGATTTAAAGGCATTTATTGCTACTTCTTACACAGAGGCTTCCCATATTGAAGGTCTTGGGGCTGCAAGTGCTGATCTAGGGCACACAATGCACCCAGAGTTGATGAAATGAACTTAGTGTGGCTAGATAAATGTCCAAACATAAGGCTTTGGGGCTGTGTCTTGTCCAAAATCAATGACTAAGGTCATTTTCTACTGGTTTCATTCCTAGAACCACCTCAAAACTGCCCAGACTTCATGGATTAGGGATGCTGCATAGTTTATGGTACACAGGGCTGAATGCTACCCATCTACTGTTGATACAAGCTTCATGAATATTCATTTTCTCATCACATCGTAATAGCATCAAAGAATGACCCAGCAAGACCTCACCATGAACATGTCACCCCATCAAGAGTGTGATCAAAATCACACATGGGCACCCATACAAAATGGGGGGTAACACAACCCAGAAAGGGTGAAGATACTAATGTAACAGAGGAGGAAACTCTAGGCCCCACATCTACCATAGAGACGAAACTTATGCATTGACATATGATGTCCTCCGAAGAATGCCTAGGTCTAAGAAGACTTGGCTGAGTGAACTAAGGACAATGCCTGAAATGATTAGATGAAGATGAAACTCTCCTATTATTCAAGGCTGTTGGAAAAAATCTAGTTATAGAGGATCAACTGCTAGTAGTAGGTTGACTACCTCAAGTAAGATCAAAGAATGTACTCTACAAAGGTCTCATGGCATGGCTTAGTGACTGGGAGGAGATGCATGGTCTCCACTGCGTGGGAGCGCCCCCCACCCCCTCGTTCTCTCTCTTGAAGATCACTTCCGAAGCTCAATTCCTTCGGAAGCTCGCTCCCAAAACAGTCCCAGTTTTGGAAGCACGCTCCCAAGGTGCTCCCTACCTCTCCTATACTAAATGTTCCTATACTAGGTTGATCATTTGATGACAATGTTATGGTACCTCCCTTCGTTGCTAAGCTCATATAAAGTAGTTGTGGTTGATCATTTGATGATAATGTTATAAGTTATAAATACTAGATGATTGATGTTATATGGTTTAGTCCATGTTTTCTATAGCTAATTCAACATCCTACATGTTTTTTAGATATAAATCCATCAAAATATATACTATATAAAAAATGCTCCAGGAATGCTCGCAAAATGGGAGCTTTTGAAAATTCACTTTTCACTCCGTTCCCGCTCCCCACTCCCCGCTTCCGCTTCTTGCTCTCAACAGCATAGGATTGAACCTCTGTTGCACATGATCTGACATAGAATTCTACCCAGTTCCATTTGTGAGGTTGGAACAACTGCATTGTAGCCTTCCACCATTCTCTCTCTTGGTGAGTTGAAAAAACTAAAAGCGATAAAAATTGTACTGAGCGAAGCAGATTCCTCCGTTTTTCCTCTCACAGCCCAAGATTGTGTTTTCTTCTAAGTTCAGTTTCTAAGATTTCCTTGTTCCCATGACCCATTTTTCCACAACAGCTATTATGCTTCACTATAACATGTCATACACCAAATTTTTATACCAACATTCATATTTCAATTATTAATTTAATGTGAACTTGACAAAATTATCAAATTGCATGTTATATATGAAGACGAATACAGTTAAAAGCATTTACAAATGCTATAGAGTAATGTGGACTTCAATAGACTTTATTTAAGCTGTATTAATTCTCAGTGTATAAACAAAGAATTGTTTGGATAGTTTTATATATTCTGGAGGATGTTTTTATTCTAAAATTGCAATGCCACACTATTTAAACACAATTGGATCAATGTAGACTATGATATTGACTCAAATTTTGAAATTGTGGCTTCTATGCCTCGGAGACTGAAGCAAGTGATAAAGTGCAATCATTTCCAATTACTTAGGGCTCACAAGCCAGAAATAAGTCAACAAGATGATCAACAAAAAAATATTGGCTAGTAAGTAGTTCTTTATATTGATAATGTGAGTTTAAAATGTAACAAAGCTTATGCCCATCATGTAAAATAAACAAAATAAACTCATACAACAATGAGATTCATTAATCAGAAATAGAACATGCACACTCAATAAGGATTCTTGCATGGTATGTAGCAAAAGGAAATGATAGAAACGATGATTTCGACATTTTTTTTAAACAAACACCTTTTTCAAATGTTACATGGCCAAAGGAAGATAGTCCAGCAACTTTCTTGGATCTATTTTCCTAAAAATCTAATATCTTAAGTTGGTGCATCAGCACACAGATCCCAAGCGTTTTAGTAGCCTTTGTCAATAGTCAGCTTATTTCCAGCAAAACTTCTGCTAAAGACCTGAAAATAATTGTGCATAATCTCCAATCCTTCAACATCTTAAGGTTCACTAACTTGTTTAAGCAAAAGACTTGTTAGTTTGTAAAGGCTGCAATAAACACTTTCATGTCATAAGTAGTCATATAGGAGTAGCTCAGTAGCTTGAAAAGAATTCTGAATAATCTCTTTGCTTTCAAAATTCATCTCTAAGGATTTTGAGATAATGCTCTGCACATACGACATCACCATGCTCCTGGAAATGCTTTAAAATGACTAGAAAATTACAACAAATAGTTGCAATCTACAGGCTGATTTTAGCCTTTGATTATTTGGACTGCCCACTTGTGGGCCACAAATATCCTTTTTGGATCTACCTTTTGTTTAAAAATACACTAAGAATCTACGAAGTTTGTAGAAAATATAGTGACAACAAGGAAAACAAGTTCATTACCTCTAATCTAATCTCGCTTCATGCTAAGTACCTTAGTGTGATTATACATACTTTTGTAATGACTTATACTTCTTTACAATTCCCTGGACATGAAAATGACTGTCGATATCCTCTAAAATTAGTTCTATGTAATGCGTGGCATATGTGGTCCACAAAATGGCGGTGTCTCTCAAACAACAATTTCCCAATATCCACATAGTTGGTTGCATTGCCTCATGGAACCCTTCGATGTCTTGAATTGCTTTAGTTAACATTTCAGTTATTAAGGCTATAGAGGAAGGGGTTTGATCCTGGCTAGCAAAGGAAATAATATATATCATGCTTCCAATAGAGGCTCTTGACCATATTGAAGGGAATGGCTGAATAATACTAGAAGTTCTCAATTGCTTCCTAGCATTCTCATGAAATGTTTTCTTCCAAACTGTGCCATCCAAGGTAGATTGGGAGCCAAGTATAACTAGAAGTAGATCCAGATGTAGTATTGGTGCCCCAAGCCAACGTTTTCACACTCCCAATACCAGTGGGGGCAATTTGCATTCATTTTTTTCAGTTTGTACTTCTAGTTATACTTGTTATGCTCCTTCGAGTAGGTATTGGATCCACTTTGTGTTTCTTGTTCTTCTCAGGTTTCCTCTTTATATTCTTCATAACATGTTCCCTGATATTTTGTTGTGGGTTTATTAGATAACAATGTAAATGTGTGGAAAATGTGTGCCCTAGTGCTCTTCAATACTCCAAACAACTTTGCAATCTTTGTAGAAGTCGTGCTAGGGCAAAGTTTCATGTGATTTCCTTGTCACCCTTAAACTGATTGATGTTGGTGTTCACTTGAACCTGAATTTGTCCCATCCAAAAACTCATTTCAGGGATTTGAAGAGTGTTAGGTAATATTCACATGATAATCATAAAACAATAGAAATCTTTCACCCTCAAAATCTAGAACTAGTTTCACACACTGTGGTTTCCCCCTTTACACAGTCATCGAGTTTCTATTTGGATGAAAAGATTTATCAAGGAAGAAAAACATGGGTATGTGCAGTTGAGATATTGGAACTGTGATTTTGTGATTGGATGTAGGATTTCTATTTGTTTGTTCTTGCTCCCTTCATAACAATTCCAGTGTGACAGTCTTTTCTGAACAAACATTCAAAAATCACATAGTTCCTGGTATTAGTATCCTGTATGAAAAGTCTATCAGGATGATAAAAGAACAAGGAAAATCTAATATAGTTCCCATAGGAGCACTTCACTATGGTGTTTGTCACCATATATCTATTATTATGGAGGTATTTCATGTGTGCATCCTAGCTCTCTACTAATCAGTTTGTTGAATGATAATATGTTAAATATTCCTTTTGTTTTTATTATTTTATTAAACCTGTCTAATTTTAACTTGGATTACATTTATAACTTATTCATTGGGAATACACAGTATCTATTTGATAGAGCAACTCCTCCTATTCT
Organism: Larix kaempferi; assembly: GCA_027924585.1. Lineage (NCBI taxonomy): Eukaryota > Viridiplantae > Streptophyta > Pinopsida > Pinales > Pinaceae > Larix > Larix kaempferi. The sequence continues at coordinate 155,615 of BSBM01000260.1, read as the reverse complement.
GTGTGAGCTAGTCAACGATTACATGGACTACACGCAGCATGCTTGGATTGCTAGTCTTGTTAATAGAGATGGAAAATGGGTGAAAATTCTTGTTGATGATTGTCATCCTGTTGACATAAGATGAGAGGAGGACCCATAATACTTTTATAGGCGAGGTCACAATTCTATTGTTTTTCTAAATATTCCCTTTTTATATTTGGATTTGGGTGGTGTTGTTTTGTATTTTCTATAAAACAAAGGCCCTAAAAAATCCAACACAAATTGCAAACATCATTTTTAGATGTCATTTGAAAACCGTGAGAGGTTTGACAGCACGACCAACAGCAAGCATTTGGAGAGAAAGTAGCACATTGACAGCAGTGTTTCAAGAGAAAAATAACAGTCACAACATAACAACAAGCATTTAAATAGTGGATTTAAAATGATACAAAGAACTAATATAGCTTTTAAAGAATTAGGTCTAGTATTATAAAGAAATTCAATATGGTATCTCAGAGTTGATTAAGTATGCACTAGAAATTTACGATGAGTTAGAAACTTAAATCCATTACAAATATATTTTTAGTATTTACAAGTGAGCCCAACATCTCCAACGAAAATTTTAGGATATGCACACCCTTCATAACTAGGCATTGGAATGGAAAATATAATACAAGAAAATGCAAATTCATTTTGAGTATTTGAAGAAGTGGCAATTTGATCTTGTTTCTCTCCCACTTGAAATCCATTATCTCAATTAAAGAGAAATACTAGATATTGAAACTAGTCTCAGACATTCGAAGACACTTTCCAAAAAGCATGGAGAAACAGTTCGATAGAACTTGGGGATTATGAGAAGCTGGGGAAAGCAACTAAGAGACTTGCAAATACATTTAATCCTCCCATATTTGGTCCAAGTTATAGTTCCCATCCTTAGGAGTGTTAAAATTCAATATGCTAAGACAGAAAATAGCAGCATTACATTCCATTTCACAATAATAGCATATACAGGATCACTGAAGAAACAACAAGCATAGCATAAACACAAGAGACAGAGATTTATCCTGGGAAACCCTCATGGGGTAGAAAACCCAGCAAAGCTTCCTCAATATAGATGACCAGCAATATACAAAGATGCAAACCCTGAGCATAAGCTCCTTCTCCTCCATAGCAGACCTCTCCTCCACAAATGCGCCTTTTCTCAAGTGAGTGAGTGTGTCAAATGAGGAACACACCTCCTCTATTTATACACTACACTGACATGTATTTTACACAGGTACACGTAGGCTCGTATTTAACCAATAGGTTAAATACCCCACTACAACTGACTGGGCCGACCCCTCTAGGGTGGTCTAATAACCCTTTGACCCACATAACACATAAAGGGCCGACCTCCACTAGGGAAGTCTAATAACCCAAGTTACCACATTCTGACGGAGGAATAAACATCTCCGGATATACAATAAGATCTTTACGGAGGAATGAAACATCTCCGGAATAATAAAGTACAATTATAATATTCTTTGAAGTTACAATATCTCAACACTCCCCCTTAACGAGAAGGATATTATAACAGCATTTGCACGAGCAAGGAGTCATCAACATCATACATGATACATCTATAAATCATTGGAAGCTTTCTCAACATCATCAGTAACTCAACCAGTTACTGGAACATCTTCAATACTGGAACATCAACATCATCAGAGTTGATAGTACTCAATCATCAGCATCGTCAACACACGATCAACAACATCGTCATCACACGATCAACATCGTCATCACACGATCATCAGCATCACGATCAACATCGTCATCACATGATCATCAGCATCGTCATCACATGATCATCATCATCGTCATCACACGATCATCACCATCGTCATCATACGATCATCAGCATCGTCATCATACGATCATGAACATCATGATCAACATCGTCATCACACGATCATCAGCATCACGATCAACATCGTCATCACACGATCATCAGCATCACGATCAACATCGTCATCACATGATCATCATCATCATCGTCACACGATCATCAGCATCGTCAAAGGATGATGTAAACCAGTCATGTACCTTTTGAACCGAAGTCCAGGGACGATCCAGTCCTATCTTTATCGAAGACATACGTCTACGGCTCTTCTTTCGGACTTAAGTCCAGGAATGATCCAATCCCTTCATTATCGGAGACATACGTCTACGGCTCTTCTTTCGGACTGAAGTCCAGGAATGATCCCAATCCCTTCATTATCGGAGACATACGTCTACGGCTCTTCTTTCGGACCGAAGTCCAGGAATGATCCCAATCCCTTCATTATCGGAGACAAACGTCTACGGCTCTTCTTTCGGACCGAAGTCCAGGAATGATCCCAATCCCTTCATTATCGGAGACATACGTCTACGGCTCTTCTTTCGGACCGAAGTCCAGGAATGATCCCAATCCCTTCATTATCGGAGACATACGTCTACGGCTCTTCTTTCGGACCGAAGTCCAGGAATGATCCCAATCCCTTCATTATCGGAGACATACGTCTACGGCTCTTCTTTTGGGCCGAAGTCCAGGAATGATCCCAATCCCTTCATTATCGGAGACAAACGTCTACGGCTCTTCTTTCGGAACGAAGTCCAGGAATGATCCCAATCCCTTCATTATCGGAGACAAACGTCTACGGCTCTTCTTTCGGACCGAAGTCCAGGAATGATTCCAATCCCTTCATTATCGGAGACATACGTCTACGGCTCTTCTTTCGGACTGAAGTCCAGGAATGATCCCAATCCCTTCATTATCGGAGACATACGTCTACGGCTCTTCTTTCGGACCGAAGTCTAGGAATGATCCCAATCCCTTCATTATCGGAGACATCACGTCTACGGCTCTCTTTAGGACTGAAAGTCCAGGGATGATCCCAATCCCTTCATTATCGGAGACATCACGTCTACGGCTCTCTTTAGGAATGAAAGTCCAGGGATGATCCCAATCCCTTCATTCTCGAAGACCTCACGTCTACGGCTCTCTTTAGGACTGAAAGTCCAGGGATGATCCCAATCCCTTCATTCTCGAAGACCTCACGTCTACGGCTCTCTTTAGGACTGAAAGTCCAGGGATGATCCAATCCCATCAACTGTCCACTAAGGACTTCATTCTCGGAGACCTCACGTCTACGGCTCTCTTTAGGACTGAAAGTCCAGGGATGATCCAATCCCCTCAACTGTCCACTAAGGACTTCATTCTCGAAGACCTCACGTCTACGGCTCTCTTTAGGACTGAAAGTCCAGGGATGATCCAATCCCCTCAACTGTCCACTAAGGACTTCATTCTCGGAGACCTCACGTCTACGGCTCTCTTTAGGACTGAAAGTCCAGGGATGATCCAATCCCTTCACATGTTCATCAAGAACATGTATTTTCATCATCATAACATGTATCATCAACATCAAAACATGTATAACCACAACATGTATCATCATCATCAAAACATGTATAACCACAACATGTATCATCATCATCAAAACATGTATAATCACAACATTTATCATCATCATCAAAACATGTATAACCACAACATGTATCATCATCATCAAAACATGTATAATCACAACATGTATCATCATCATCAAAACATGTATAATCACAACATGTATCATCATCATCAAAACATGTATACATCTATCATCAAAAGCATGTATACATATAATCATCAAAAGCATCTAACATCAAAAGCATGTATACATCACAACTAGCATGTATTCTTACTAATACACCAAAACATGTATACATCACACCAAAACATGTATACATCACAACTAGCATGTATTCTTACTAATACATCTAATATCAAAACATGTATACATCACAACTAGCATGTATTCTTACTAATAAATCAAAACATGTATACATCACACCAAAACATGTATACATCTAGCATGTATTCTCACCAATACATCTATCATCAAAAGCATGTATAAGTAAAGCTAAGTATTCTAAGTATAAGAGTCCTAAATCTAAATAATTCTAAGTAACTGGGTGTAGAGAACAGGTTACCTCATTAACGACCTTGTTGTTTGATGAGACAATCTCATCAGTAGTGACTATACTACTCCCCCTTTCGAGGAGGGTCCTTTTGAACTACACCAAGCTTGTCTCGGAAGTATTCAAACTTCACTTGAGACAGAGGTTTGGTTGGTAACTTCTTCACTTGACGTAGAGGCTTGGTTAGTACAACGGTAACCTGTTACAAATTCAAACTTTTAGAGTTCCTTTCTGTGTCATATCTTGTTAGTTCCCTATGTTCTTTGACTTATCATGGAACACTAGATTCTATGTCATCTTGATACAACTCTAATTATCACATAGGATCTCAGTTGGTTCTATCTCTAAGTCAAACAATCTTAAAGCCAAACTTCTTCACAACTAGCAGAGCAAGCAGCCATATATTCCGCTTGTGCTGAGAGCCACACTAGACTGCTTCCAGCTAAACCACGAGATCATGGCTAAACCCAGACAATAACATCCTATCGATGTGTTCTTCTTGTTTGAAACACTTCCTGCCCAAACAGAATCTGAATAGCCATCTGAAGTCATGATCTTCAAGATAGCATAGATCAAATTCTATCGTGTCCTTTATGTGCCTCATCACATACTTTGCAACTATCAGGTAAACACATCTAGTTTCCACTAGATACTAACTCAAGGTGTTCATAACAAAGCATATATCTAACCTAGTATATGTTAGATATATCAAAGACCCAATAATTTGACTGTACAGAGTTATATCCACTAACTCTGATGAGTTATCCCCTAACAGCTTTAAGTTGGAATCCATAAGAGTGGCCATTCCAACACCTCAAGTCATATTTCTCATCATACTTTCCCTAGTTGAGAAATATTCCTTCTGAGCCTTGCTATACTTCCGGACCTAGGAAGTAAAGCATCAATTTGAGATCTTTCATTTTTCATTTCTGCATTGAATGAATTTCTGCATATCTATCTGTGCCATCTCTCGTTAGACGGGTCTACTGATATGAGCCTCAATATCATTCGAACTCTGTGGTGAGTTCCTTCTTGCATCCATGTCATATGTGTATCATATTCAACCTTGTAGCAAAGGTTGAGATCCACATCACCCATGGTGATTATTAAGCTTATCAAATTATTATCGATCCTAGGTACCTATACAGAACCTGATTCATACTTCTTCTTTAATTACACCATACTTGGAGCAAACATCTTATCGTGATTCTCTTCCCCTTTCTAAGAGAATCTTCTAGCCATGAGCCTTCTATATTTTGTTTGAATTGTAAATCTTCTTGTTTGAACATCCACCACTTGTACGGTGTCCATCATTCTTCATGACCTTTCCTACAAATCAAAATTAAGTACATGATTAGTAATACTTCATAATCATCAAAAGATAACCCATTATGCATACAGATATCATTTACATAGTGATGCAACTATTTTGACCAATACTTTGGCACAACACTTTCCCATATCCTGTATGCATACAGTGGCTATCTAGATGCCTTCCATCTCTACCAGAACATACTATCGAGAGTGTGCACAACTCTCAGCATGTCAGCAAAGAGGTTTCATTCTAGACAAGCAACAATGGAATGTTTGTCCAAACATATGCACATTAGTTGTATACTATTCAATGCTCTATGAATGTTTACACTCAGCATTATATATTCTAGGAATACAAATATGCATGCAGGCAATATCATTACTATTTCAAATAGCAACTCAAATACTTATCTTTTATGTTTGTGTGGCTGCCTCTCGCTTGATCTTCTGTATGTCTTTTGAACTTCTATTCATTCTGTACCACTGAGCATGCTCAAGAGTCATCCTCATGATCTCATACACAAACATACACTCATTAGTATATGCTATCAAAACATTATAGTACTAAATAATCTTGAAAACGTATAGTCATGATTATAGTTAATAAACATTAGTATTCAAGATTTCAGGGAAGTCTTCTTTTACTTATGCATGTCATTGATAAAAGATATAATATGCATAATCCCTTGATTACTAACTTTATGAATAAGCATAACCAATCATTTCAAGTATACTTTATATAAGGGATCTTAACACAAGGTAAGATTCATGGGAAACATACCTGGATTAGTATACCTACTTGGTTATGTACAACATACCTAAACAACCTCTTCAATGATTTAGAGATCCTGAGCTAGAACCTGCATGTCTCATAGGTTAAGCATAATATAACAAAGTCATACATACCTCGTAAGTAGAACAAAGGTTATGGATGAGTCTTTGTCTTCATGTTTTCATGGTCATGGAGCCTGATTTGTCTTTTGTGATGTACCTGTATCTTGTTAGCAGACAACCTCAACCTCACACAACACCATAATGCATTAGTACAATCATAAGTGTCAACACCCTAACCAATGAATATCTTCTATCATGCATTCATAATTTTGTTAAGGTGATACAACAAATCTAAAATCAAGATTGTACTAACTGTAATAACATGAAGACAAACATACCATAAACTTAATCATGAACAAGTCTCAAAACATACCTCGATGAGTCATACCTATCGAGATCGCTTGTAATCTCCTTATGTAAAGCCTTAGCCTCATCTCCCTCTGAAACATGAACTCCTTCACTTATGTAGGTGACCAATCCATCTTCTTCTAGGATTAACCTTATCCACTTGATTTGCAAGAACTGGACCTGGAGCTGGATATGGGTTTGTCAGAGAAACCCCAAAAATTCAAACTTTGAATTTCAAACTTCCGAAAGGATAGAAATATGCGCCTTGATGAGCTGATCAAACTGATATATTTAGAATTTGAAAACTGCAATGTTTTACTCCTCAATTTTGCCTTTGAAACTTTCGGATTCACTGGACGTGACCCTGAACTGGGGATTGATGAAGCCCACTCTTTTGCCCCATCAAAAATTTTGATCCAAAGCTCTAAGCTTCTATTTTTCTGAGTAGCTTCCAGCCGTCGTCACAGATTTCAAAAATTCCCATTTTTACAGAAGCCCTAATTTTCCACTTTTCTGAACAAAGTCCCGAACTAGGGTCTAATCAAGCCCGGCCTTCTGCCCAACCAAAAATTCTGATCTTGGTCTCTAAATTTCTATTTTGATGAGTAGCATCCAGCCGTGGTCTCCGATTACAAAAATTCCAACTTTCTTCAAATCCCTAAATTCCGGAAGCCATGAATGAAGGTACCAAAAAATAATTCTGTTTTGACATAAATATGTACCTGATTGTTTCTGGTGTAACTCCGAAATTTTTGATCCACAGGGTATGAAAAAGTTTTCTGAGATAGCCTGACCTGTTATCTTTCCATCCTGACAGGTCTGACCTCAATTGGATGTTCTGAGAGAGAGTTATTCCAAAAGTCGCAACGTGACCTGTTTTGGGAAAATACAGGAGAGCGAACTTGTACGGCGTGCCACATGTCACTGTTTGACCTTCGGCCTCTGAAAACGTTTTCTGAGATAGCTCGGCCTGTTATATTTCCATCCTGACAGGTCTGACCTCAATTGGATTCTCTATGAGAGAGTTATTCCAAGTGTCGCAACGTGACCGGTTTATGGGATAATACAGGAGAGCGAATTTGTACGGCGTGACACGTGTCACTGGTTCAACTTCGGCCTCTGAAAACGTTTTCTGAGATAGTACCGTCTGTGTACTACCTGTCACTTTTCACGAAATTTCATTTGGAGCTTCCTAGCCCAAGTTATGACCTTTTTCCCAAGGTCACTTGATTTTGACTCAGATCTGGAAGAGGCAGAAACCCTATATTGTACAGATCATAAATCACAAAGTACAGGGAATTAGAGGTTTTCCTTTGGACACAAGGTACCTGGAGATCTTAGCTTCGTCCTGTAACAATTTCAGATCCGAAAACTTCGCCAAAACGGATTTATAGCGAAAGTTCTACGATGACTGGTTTTTGCTATGTAAAACCCTAACCTTCAAATTGTCGTAAGTAAAGCAAGTGTCTTTAGTGCCATACCTTGTCTTCCTTTAGGTTAGCTCTGATACCATGTTAAAATTCAATATGCTAAGACAGAAAATAGCAGCATTACATTCCATTTCACAATAATAGCATATACAGGATCACTGAAGAAACAACAAGCATAGCATAAACACAAGAGACAGAGATTTATCCTGGGAAACCCTCATGGGGTAGAAAACCCAGCAAAGCTTCCTAAATATAGATGACCAGCAATATACAAAGATGCAAACCCTGAGCATAAGCTCCTTCTCTTCCATAGCAGACCTCTCCTCCACAAATGCGCCTTTTCTCAAGTGAGTGAGTGTGTCAAATGAGGAACACACCTCCTCTATTTATACACTACACTGACATGTATTTTACACAGGTACACGTAGGCTCGTATTTAACCAATAGGTTAAATACCCCACTACAACTGACTGGGCCGACCCCTCTAGGGTGGTCTAATAACCCTTTGACCCACATAACACATAAAGGGCCGACCTCCACTAGGGAAGTCTAATAACCCAAGTTACCACATTCTGACGGAGGAATAAACATCTCCTGATATACAATAAGATCTTTACGGAGGAATGAAACATCTCCGGAATAATAAAGTACAATTATAATATTCTTTGAAGTTACAATATCTCAACAAGGAGGAGGTCATGGAATATTTGGAAGACAGTATCCAACAAAAAAACATGCCATCAAATCATGAAATAGTAGATAGAGACCCCAATAAAATAAACAATTTTAATAAATCAAAAGTTTAGTGATCGAGTGTTGGTTGAAGTTGTTCCAATATAAGATCTGCAGTCTGAGAATCTGAAGGAGACCTTTGTGAAAAATGCAGTGTTGAAGAAAACCATGTAGAAAACCTAGTGCGCAGAACTAAAGAAGCTCTCATGGGGATCATTGATTGTTGATCTTGTTGAAGACCTTATTGCATAACTGAGTGTATAAATTATTGCGGACCTTATTGAAGGATTGATTGAGAGCTCAAGGCAGAGTTGGGAATAGAGAATCAAGAGAAGAATTGAAGGTTGAGACTATAAAGAGATTCATTTAAATGGGTTGCATATGTGAAGCTTTCTAACTCAGTTCCAATTGTGATGTTTGAGAAACCCATTTTGAATACTAGGTTTGTTGATTTATTGAATGTGACTTCTCATTTCAAAAAAGAAACATTGCTAGAAGAATGAAGATATGGACCTTTCTATAATAAGGTTGTTTTTGCAGGTGGTCTCCATGTGGTTGTTAAGGTCTTGGTTCATGAAAGAAATCTCAATGACCAGGAGGCAGCAACAAGGTTAGAATTTTTGGGTAAGATAACTTTACAAATAATTTAATGGAAATGAGGGAAACACACTTCCTTCTTTAGCCAAAAAAAAGAATCAAACTTGAGGACTTAAATGAATATGGTGTTTCTCTTCTTGGTTTGTTGGAATATTTAGGCTAAATAACCTTTTCTGTAAACATTTAGTACATGAACCCTTAAATTGCCAAGATTTTTTGAAAATTATGCTTCTCTCACGCTATGTGGTAGAATAATGACAAAGCTAACTAGGAAGCAAAATCATGTAGAATAATGAACTTGTTGAAGGTGAAATTATATTAGTTGAATCAAAGGGAGTGTATGATCCCCACATATGTCTATGCCATCTTGGTTGGGATATACACTTAGTGATGCATATGCTTAGCTCTTCCATGAAATGTCCAATGGAAACATATCCACTGATGTTGTCACCTACAGTGCACTTATTAATGGCTTATGTAAGGAAGGCAAGTTGGATGAGGCGAGGATACTTTTCTATGAAATGTCCAACAGAGACATATGCCCTAATGTTGTCACATACAAAGTGCATATTGATGGTTTATGTAAGTTAAGTTGGACAAGGAAAGAAAGCTCTTCTATGAAATGTCCAATAGAAACGTATGCCTTGATGTTCTCACCTACAATGTGCTTATTGATTTAATATTCTGTATGAAATCAATAATATTCAAGCACCTAAAGCTAATTTCCAGGCTTCCTCTACAACCCAAAAACCCATAACTGTGTGTGTATCGGGGTGAGCTCTATAATAATGTTGCTATATACCATTAGCTCCCTTCCAAGTGCTGCTTATTATATTTAAAACTACAGCTACAGGAAATGAAGAAAGGCCATGGTAGAGTTGAACTTTATTGTCTCTGTAGTCAATGCGACTACTTGCTTAAGCTGCTGCTACCTTGTGTGTGGGTTGTTTGTTGGATTGTCTCATGGATGACACCTTATGAGCCCTGTACCTCTTATCTATGGATGCTTAGTCAAGGAATCGTATGGTTCTAGTTAAGGAATCGTATGGTTCATTACACCCTCCTTGAGTCCTCAAATAGATTGATGTTTACTTTCAATGTTGTTGTCCTTGCATTTTCATCTCTTTATGTACATCCTTTAGGGCCATTGTTAAAGTGCCTCAGACTTGTGTGCTAACTTTGTAAGATGAATTTGACAAGCAATATGCTTCATCAAAACTTGGATTTCTTCCTCTAATCAATATTTACTAGGACGATGATTGTAATCTATTATTTTGAAAATAGAGGCAACGGGTAGCTAACATGCATTATATTTTCATTATGGTGCAATGTATTTGATGGTGATGTAGTTGTACGGTTATTGTCTCAAAGCAAAGTTATTTCGGTCAAAGATGCTTATTTTTGGGCCATTCCTCTTGCTTGATGTGGAAAAGTTCTTAATGCATAGTTTGGTGACCCCTTGACATATTGGATTATGGTGTAAGCCCTTGAAAAAGATTGACATGGAAAGCCTAAGTTTGAAAAATATTGATGTGGCAATCATATCATGTTAAAGTTGTTTGTGGTACCTTTTGAATGTGGCAATCTTAAAAGTGGATACACCTTGAACGTGGTCAAATGTTGGACATGGGACATCATCAAGCATCCTTTTGGTTGAGTGAAAGGATCATTATGTCGGTCAAGCCCCCTATTGTATGGATTTCTCTTCAAGCAAGTGATTTCATTCTTTAAAGTGATGGAGTTATGAGTTCTCAGAAAAAAGGGAGAGAGGAGTACCCTCTGTAGGTCCAACCACATATTTGGCCATAACTACAGGTATCCACAAGAGCTAAATTTGACTGAGTTTAGAGCTGATTTTTTAAATGAGTTTGGAGTTGATTATTTGACTGAGGTTGACTCAGTCAAAGAGCAGATTGGACAGAATTTTGAGAACTAAGTTTGACTGTGTCTAAGAGATGAATTTGACTTAGTTTAGAGTTGATTATTTGACTAAGTTTGACTATGTTCGAAGAGATGATTTGACTGAGTCTTTACAACATAATTTGATCTTGGTTTGACTGAGTTAAGAGCATATTGGTTTGACTAAAGTTGACCAGCTTCAAAGATCTGAACAAGATACTATGTTTCCATCTTCACCTCTCAATAACATCTATAGCATTGATAAGTTACGTTTGCCAAAATTGGTTTTATTGCTGAAGTTATACCCATAAATTCAAAAGGTCCACTGTTGCATGCTGATATGTGCCCAGAATTCATGTTTTGGGGCTATTATTGTGCCCAGAATGCTTTTTTGGCCTCCTTTCATGGAAAAAATGCCTGAAACTGCTCATTCCATTCTCATAATTACTCATATTATTCCCATAACTACTTCACAATTATTTTTGGTAGGCTTGGGATTCCATGGCCTCATTCTCTCCATAATCTAAACATTATTCCTCAGGGTCCATGTCTATATTATGACCAAAATTTTAGGATAGACTAAACAATCTCTAGAAAACACCTTGTTGATTCAATATGCTTTCGTTTTCTTTAGCCAAACTTTTGGAATGAAACTTAGGGGGGCATCAAACTTTAAAACATGTTCACCAAACTAATGTCGGTTCACATTAGATGATCTGTTTAACTGGAAATAGTAAAATAAATGGGATATGGAAAGGAATGATAAATTTGGCCAAAGGAAAGGAATATATGATAGCAAAAGCCTTCAGTAATCACCATTACTTTAACAAACTAACCATGCTAAGTTGAATTTGTATAAGTTTGTTTTTGCTTTTGCTAATTGCAGTATTGTTATCTGCCAGGAAAAATTGCAACAATGGCTAACAGACGAGAAAGGATGTGATCAATTTGTTATTCGTGCTAATACTGACATTGAAGTTTATTGGAATGATCCTAGACAACTCAAACCAGAACTAGTCTACCGCCATGGAGTAAGTTCATCATGGCACATTGATGCATGATATGTTCTATGCAATACACTTCTTTATGAGTGTGTGATTACTGATGATACCACCAGTACTTTTCCTAACTGCTAAAGGTGCTGAAGTCAAAGATATTTTCTTTTGGAGTATTGAACTGAAAGCTTTGTCTAGTGGTCACCCCTTGGAACATATTTGGAAATACTATTGCACAGGCAAGGAGCAACTATTTGGGGGGGGTGGTACAACCTTTAACTGTTTGATGCAATTCGCACATCCACAGGTTTGTGTTTTGCCAAAAGCTACTTGTGGGTATTGAACATAGTATTTGTGAATTACTCCTCTGCTATTACATATTTAAGACTATATTAAAAGAACTGTAGTAAGTACAAAATTAGAAAATTAATTGACTTCTGTATTTTACACAGGTAAAATTGATATATTTATCTCTTGGTGAAAAATTCTTTGTTACTTACAGTAGCCACGAACCAAGTAATCCTCTAGACACACAGGTACTTGTTGAGCTATTGCATTATTTAAAATATGTTCTATTTTTATTAATTAGCAATTAAGTATGGGGAGCATATTCCAAAACACTAACAGGCTTTGGCAAAAGATCGTGCCACTGACTAACAAATTTCAGAGGTTGACAAACTTAGCTTGTTGAAAAACTCAGTGAGGTTGGAAAGTAAGAGTTCTACTTATACTTGTCAAAAGCTACAAAACAAAATTTTGTAATGACTTTTTTGGCTTTTTGGCTTATTGAGTTTTATATAGTGGTCCACTGAGTTTTTTTGGTTCACAAGTGAAAACCACCAGGGTGTGAATGACTCTGTGAGTACTTGTAAATCAGAGTTCGACTCTTGATTATTCCCGAGTAAAAAATGCTTCTATGAATTAGACTTGCTAGAAGCATGTGTGACTAGCCAGTGCATCAACTTGCCTGTATTAGGTCCTGAGATGTAATTGACTTGTGATTTTGATTTAAATCCTTGAGTTCTGTAACATTGTCTTAGATAGTATTCCTGTAAGTTGCATAGAGATTGATGCCAGAAAAACGACAGACACCAACCTACAGAGATATTTCTCCCTACAAAACATTGAAAGCCATGTAGGGGAGAGGCCAGGTCTTGACTCTCCAAATCATGTGTAGATAGGCATATGACCAACATACTATCTGTTATGCTAATGTATTTATAAGGAAGTTGCCTATCAATTACATCGACACCCAAATGTCTTCCTTTTTCACCAAATGACAGCTCAGTATTTAATAACACAGCTTCCTATCATTGTTTATTGCTAACCCAGTCCATCATGTTATAGACTGTAGTTGCCTCATGTAATTTGAAATTGTAGATATGTTTCAATAAATCATAATTAGTGGAAGAACTTGGTCCCTTGGTGGACCTACCCATGCACTACAAAGGTCATCAATTTATTCAAACTTCAACTTTACTGCTGATCAAATGCCTAAAGGCTAAAGTAAATACGAAGCAGAACAAAAATTAGAAGTAGAATTAAGTAGTAACTAAGCAGTCTGTGTAAACCCAATTAAATGTTTACTGTACTCCAATAGATTTATATGTTATTCACATTCTTATACTCAGTTTTCAGTCCCTAGTAGCCCCTACAATCCCATGCTTACAAAAACAAGGTTTGAATGAAAATTAGCACAGCTTAGAAGAGCATTATTACATAAGACCTAAAGATGGCATTAAGGCTCAAACATCATGCCATCTACACAATACTTGAATTTTAAAAGGATTTAAAATTTTAAATCATTTTACAAGGCATGTCAACACTGCCCTTGAAAATAGTAGTCACAACTTAAGGATCAACCACAGTTGCTATTTTGTCAAATTCCTTCCAATGAACCTCCAACTTGAGTTTAAGAAAAACAAATCTAACATGGTGTTAACACCCAAAAAGTGCTCACTAGCTCATTTCCTTATTCACATGACCCATTTGTCCACTTTTTCACCATTTGAGCCTCTAAAGCCACCAAAAGGTCACCAAAAGACCTTAATATACCCCTTTTTCCACTCAAAATGAATATTTTTCCTCAAAAAGCATAAAAAACCTAAAAAAGGGTCCAAAATTCCCAAAAATATTAAAAAGGGAATAAAAATATTCAAAATATTCAAAAAAGGAAAAAGGAGGGAAAAGGTACATAAACTATGTTGGTCAATACCATTGGTTTCCTCAAAACCATAATGGTATTCCCCATCACCAAAAACTATAAAAAGGTGGTAGGGGCTCCTCACTTTCCATCCATCCATCATCCTATCCTCATGCTGTCAAAATCTCTCATGAGCTTTTGACCATTGTAGCTATCTTGGAGAAGAGACCTTTGGATCTTGGAGCTGCTCACCCATGGAGCTACTCAACAATCTTCACCACTTGGAGGTATCACCATTGCAAGCACTTGCTTGCCCCTATTCTTAATACAAAATCATTTTTTACATATTGTCAATTGTTTTGCTTTCGATAATATTTCCATTGTTTGCTTATCTATCTCACATAGATCCATGATTAATATAGTTTAAAGTAGTTTGTTATTTATTTCTATTGAAACTGCTATCACTTGTTGATAGGTGCCCATTGCACTAACGTTGGTTGCAAAACCAAGCCAATAGTTTTTGGCGGCTCCACTAGCTTCGAATTCTTAGATCTTAGTTTTTGCTTTAGATCTTAGTTTTTGTTAGTTTTAGTCAGTTTAATTCATAGATCTGCCATCCTAGACAGTAGATCCATTGCTGTTCTAGATCTTGGCCCCTTCTTTTGCCATTAACAGCCCGAAATTTCCATTTTCGGGTTCATTTTTCGGTGTCCATTTTCGGCTTTCGCCTCGTGGTTTTTTGCCTGACAATCGCGCGGCTCATCGCGACTTTTCGGCTTTTTTCCGTGTGGCTCGCCGCGGCTTTGCGGCCAATTTACGCGCTGCACATCGCGGCTTCGCGGCCATTTTCCGCGCTGCACATCGTGACTGTGTGATGGAAACCCATGCTGCCCATCGCGACTGTGTGCCAGGAATCCACGTTGCACATGACGGCTTCGCGGCCGAAACCCGCGCGGCCCATCGCAGCTGTTTTCCCCGAAACCCGTGATGCAAGTTTTTTCAATTCGGCCAATTTTTTGAAAAATATTTTTTGCCGTATTTTCTGCCTATTTAGCATATTTTACAGTATTAAATTTCCTGCATTTTTTACAGTGATAAGAAATCTTTTACTATTTAGAATGCTTCATTAAAAGTCTTTTTACAAAATTTTCAGAAATTGAAAGAGAGATTTTTCGGCATTTTATCTAGATCAAAGTTTTTACTGTTTATTTGCTCGATACTTTGCCCAAGCAATTTTTAAGAGATCCATTTATTTTTTGAAGTATTCATGTTATTTGCTTTCCTTTGAATTATTTCAAAGATCCATTATTTTTGAATAGTTTTTTTAAGCATTTACATTTCAAAAACGCCTTTACTTTTTGCAAAACTGGAAGCGTCTTTTCTTTCATTTGGAAAATCGCCCAAACAAGGCAAACCAATTTCAGTTTAAATACCACACTTGCGCCCACTCTGCCACATAATTTAAACTGAGCCTTAAAATTTACCTTAAACTCAACCAACTTTTAACCCCACTTGGGGAGCACTTGAAAGAATTTTGTAGTTAGGTAGAATTGAGGGGATAGGTGTTCCAATAACACCCATCAGTTTCTACATTTGAGACATAGTTGTTGTCCATTAGGGAACCAAAATCCCCTAGTATTTTTTGGCATGGTCACAACCAGTTTATTAGAGGGCCTCTCCCCTAGGAGGGTTGAAGTCGCTAGAGTTGTTATGGAGGCCTAAGTGGAATACCGAAATCCATTCAGTAACCGAAGGCTACCTCTCGCAGTTCTCGGGGTATCCCTGTATGGGGGTACTGCGGTAAAAGGACCAAACGGCAGATTCACCTTTTTTGAACATGTCATGAACGAGGTATCCTAGTTTCCGTTCTTTATGACTGTCTACCCAATGTCCCTCCCAGTAGGGGGATATCTAGCCGTTGATTCAACACTCTATATTGTCTGACTTGGAATTCATCACCTTGCAGAGGATATCGTTTGTTGACTCACAATACTTCTAGTTAGGTGTTTGCATGATACATTACCCACCTTTGGTCTAGAAGCACCTATTTTTTTTCTAGAAACTGTTTGACTGTTGGTATTCTGACCAATTTTGTTGCATTCCTCCACTTATTATAGCACAACTGCTATAATAAGTGCTTTTTGAGGTTGATTTTTGGCCTAAGAGCCTTTATTTTCAATCCCCTTTTTTGCACTCTTTGTTGCATTAGGGTTTCAAGTTTTTATTTCTCACCATTGAGAATTTTAGACGATCTCGTCATCTTCAGGGTGAACCCCCTCAGTTCAGTCTGCTTGGCTCTCCACGTCATCGACGTCGAGCCTTATCCCTTGACTCGACATGTCATCGGCTAAACATATAGTCATCCGATTCTGACATGCCTCACTTCACATCTGATTCTGAGGCTGAATCCGAAAACCCTACTGAATTATTACCAACCAACCTCATGGCTGGAACACAGTACGACCCACTTTTTACCAGTACTATTGGAGATACATCCACAAACCCTTCTACTACCGTGCCATCCATGCTAAAAACTCCTCTATGCATGCCTAATATGGCGGACACTCCACCTTTAGGTATGCCCAACACAAGACTACCTCCTATTATGGGTATGCCAAACATAGGAATCACACCACCTGTCATTACCACAACCCAGATCCCAGGAATTCCTGGCACTATTACTAACCCCAGTGTAACCCATGTTGCACTTGGAAATGTTGGCCCATACCAAACCACAGCACTTGGAGGACACATACCTTCAATACCTAGAACACCCTTAGGGGCTACTGGACCACTACATAATGCCACCATGAACAGTTATGTCCCAGTCACTACGCCACACCCATCTTCTAGTTTACCTTACATGGCTAGTCTGAACTTACCAGAGTTAGCCAGGCTAACCAACGATCCTATCAGGCACAACCCTACATGGCCACCCATGCCTACGAAGCTCCCCTCGGACATACCTAAGTTTGAAGGAAAACCTGGGGAGGACCCTCAAAACCACATAATGTCTTTTCACCTATGGTGTTCATCGAACTCCATAGTGGATGACTCCATTCGTCTAAGACTATTGCAACGAATGTTCACTGGCTCGGTAGCCAAGTGGTACATCGAACAACCACATGGGACCCACAAGAATTTTACGTCTCTCGCCTCCACTTTGCATCAGTTTTTTTAGCTACCTGTACGTCACGATGCAGGAGTTGAAATACTGTTGTCTTGCAGACAAAACACAGCTACCCACATCACTGAACACAACCATGAGTGGTGCAAGCGTCGTAGCCTCTGTAAAATTAAACTGGATGACCATATATTTTTGGACTAGTTCCTTAAATCACTCCTACCCCCATAGCAAAAGATGTCGCTTCCGAATGACCCCAATTAAAGGAAGAAGCTATCCTAAAAGCTCAACAATTCGACCTAATCTATGCCCAATCAGGCTATATCTACACCATCATACCAGACGCCCCACGAGGCGATTCTTCACATGGTGACGCGCCGGGGGCATCACATGCCGCTGATGGTATTATTGGCCAAGTCACACCGTAAATTAAACCTGTTAGTTTGGTGAGCACCATAAATGCCCCAGACCTCTCTAGGGCTACATCTAATTCTGGAGCGACAACTTCATATGCTCCAACGAATCAGACTCATCACACTCATGGACCCTCTTGTCGACAACATTGCTATGGGCAAGTGCCATCGGCATATGTACCTCCCACATACTATAACCAACCTGCCACCCAGAACCCAGTTCATTTCCCTCCACAACCAATGTATTACCCACAGCAAGCTACAACAGCTAACCCAACACCTCCAATAGCTCAGGGTTACCAACAACCCCAGCAGGTAACTGGACCACCTCCAGCCCCACCAGCTTATTATCTACTGCAACCTACTCCCGCACCTGCGGCAAATCAAAATCCTCCCACTGCTCAAGGGCAAGTGTACACACAACACAATTAGCCCCAACATCAAAACAACCAACGCAACCATGGTGGACAACAAAACCTTGGAAGAGGACGTAACCACGACAACAACCAACAACATAATCAAGGTCCACCACCTACCAATCCTCCACAAAATAACAACAATGCTGCCCCTCCCAACCAGAATCCGGATTGTCATCCCAAGCAGCCCAAAAACAATAACCTAAGAACAAACCACCCATGTTCTATATGAGGGGTCTATGGCCACTACACACATGCTTTCCCACATTTGGAGCGAGCTCGACAACTCTGGACTGATGATGCCCATCGCCAAGGGCACGTGGATCCTCAGGTGCCACCCAACCCCCCACCCCCTCAGCAGCAACCTTTGGTGCTGCAAAACTCCCTACCAACCCAAGGCGTAGTGAACACTTAGCCATTGGCTCCCCCTCAAGGCAACGCGCCACCACAAAAATAGATCACTTATGTCGCTCCTGATCAACCCATGTTTGATTCAGGTACACATCACTTGTTAATGATGCCATCCAATGATGTCAACCTCCAAACCCGTCGAAACCAATATGGCTCCACCTCTAAAGCCCCTCCCACCGACAAAAACACTAACGCTCATCCCACTTATCAGACGTTACGTATACCTCCGATTCCACTCGATGGCGCCTCTAAAGCACCTCGCTTCCCACTTCGTCACATTAACAATAACCCCAATGCTCACGCTGCGTCGAATTACAGCATTGTAGATGACTTAGCCTAGTCTCCCGCAACCATGTCTTCTTTAGAAGTCTTAAAAAACTGTCCTTCACAGCGCAAGACTTTGGTCTCTGCCATTGGTGCTATTGACCCCAATGATTCACAACTGATGGCATTCGATTCGAATTAGTTTGAACCATGCCTGCCTTACACTTTAGCGTTCCAAGTTTCTGTTTCCATTCAGAATCTTGTCATCCATCGGTGCATTATCGATGAAGGTGCCTCTACATGCGTTATGTCCACATTCATTTGGAAGAAGTTGGGATCCCCTACTCTCCAGCAGTCCACCACTGCGTTGTGAGCCTACGACGGCCGTTCGGCTCAATCCCAAAGTCTCTTAGCTAATGTCCCCGTCCAACTGGCTGGTAAAACCATGCTCATTGATATAGAGGTCATCAAATCCCAACTAGATTATAACCTCTTACTTGGCCGCAGCTACATGTATGCCATGCGGGCGGTTGCCTCATCCATTTTTCGTACCATGATGTTCCCCCATGACGGACACGTGGTCAAGGTCGACCAACTCACCTATTACGATCCCAAGGCCCTCGCTGCACCCGAAAATGTTCTCCCCATGGTTGAACAACCTGTTTGTGGTGCAACTACCTCGTTTGTTTCCTCCATGGGACCTGGACTTTACTCCGACACGCCAATGACTTCTACATTCCAATCTATTGCACCTCCGTCACCAATGCCCAAAGTATCTGACCTATGTACCCTGTCCCACAATACAAAAACACCCAACAATCAACCGCCCTTGTTACCTAAACCACCATTGGTCCCTGGTCACATTGGTGTTACACCCATCCACACAATCCCCTTTCTATTCCCTCCCTCGAGCGTCGTAAGCACTCCGGTTATGGCTACCCTTAGTCTCCCCGGGTTAACTTTGGGATTACCCGTGTGGTATCTTTCTCCTCCCGTTCCCCCGCCGACACCAAATGTCGTTCTACAACTGGTGCAACCCATTGTCACTACTACTCAACCACCTCCTGGTGTCACTACCCCTTCATCTTCTACGAATCCCCCTCCTCTTATCAAGCCCACTGGGGGTAGAGGCCCACAACCATACACTGTTGTACCTCCTCCCAAAGCAGTTAAACCTCCCCCCATGTTTCGTGCTCCTCCTAAATGCTCATTGTGTGATGAGTTAGGCCATCCAACTCATCAATGTCCACAATTACCCGCATTACAGGAACACATGCAAATGCTTGACGACGACCCCAACATCCCGGTTGTCAAACTCGACCCAAACCCTAAGCCTCATGATAAATCACTGCGTACCAACCACCCTTGTGCCATATGCGGTATTTACGGCCACTACTCACATCACTGTCCTGATCTCCCAGACTACAGAGCAGCTCTCTATGAGATGAATAATTTTGACCTTGAGACGGCACCCACCACAATGGAGGAGATCTACCCTCCCGTATCACCCCCATCCGGAGAGATTAACACCATTTATATGATCTCTTCGACTACTACTCCCTCGTCAACCGATTTGACAACTCAAACTTTCCGCAATGATGAGGAGATTCTAGAGGCTCTCACTGCACCGGACTATCCCTGGGATGATATGCACCATCGTTCCTATTTCCTCCCAGAGGAATCCTCCTCTACCACAGATACCCAACTCGCGGTTGAGTCCAAATATTTCCTTCCCACTAAAGTCGATTGGTTTAAGGATCCTATTCCTACTCCTGATGCCTTTGAGGAAGGTAACATGGCCAACATCTCACCCATCATCCACATCGATATCTCTGACCCACCTGGTACTCTTGAAATCATTACCTTAGGAGCCTCCTGCAGTGAGTATGAGATGGGAGAGTACAAAAAACATTTCCAAGAGTTCCATGATGTCTTTGCCTGTTCCTACACCGAAATGCCTGGTCTTGACCCCGCTATCATAGAGCACTGCATTGACACCTCTGAGTTAGGGGGCATAATAGATAACCTCGACCCTGGGATAGGGGGCATGATCAACCATTTTGAACCTTCCCCATCACATCTATCTCAGCACGTCAATGAACCCATCGTTCAAACCAACACATATGTCATCCACAATCACAAGCCCTATGCACATAGCATGGGGGCAGGTCATTAACCCTGCTCACTTTTTCACATGCGTGATCTCAACCATTTTTGAGGTCACATATCCCTTGTATAGTTGATTTGATTTAATACACCTAGTATTCTGCCCCCACGGGCCATCATTTCTCCCCACCACTGCATCCTTCGCTTGGTGGGCTCACCTTTATTTGCAACCATTTTTTAACCTAGTTATTTCCTTTAACCATTCCGGAGTCCTTATGACCTCCATGTTTCGCACCATTTGCACCGCCGGATTCATATTTTCGTGCCCGTGATGATGCTTGAGATCATTTCTCGCTCTCACACCCAGATTTTTCAGGTATTTTTTCCAAAACGTCCCCCGTCACCTTGGTTTGCGTGCCACATCGGCCGTCGTCCATTTTTGACAAGTCTTATATCGCCGGATTCAGTTTTTCGTGCTCGCGATGATGCTTGAGATAATTTCTCGCTCTCACGCCCAGATTTTTTGGGCATTTTTGCCATGCCCCCTCGTCACCTCGGTTTACGTGCCACATCAGTCGTCATCCATTTTTGACGAGTATTATATCATCGTATTCAGTTTTCCATGCCCATGATGATGCTTGAGATCATTTCTTGCCCTCACGCCCAAATTTTTTGGGCATTTTTCCCATGCCCCCTCGTCACCTCGGTTTGCATGCCACATTGGCCGTCGTCCATTTTTGACAAGTATTATATCGTCGAATTCAGTTTTCCGCGCCCGTGATGATGCTTGAGATCATTTCTCACCCTCATGCCCAGATTTTTTGGGCATTTTTCCCATGCCCCCCCGTCGCCTCGGTTTGCATGCCACATCGACCGTTGTCCATTTTTGACGAGTATTATGTCATCGGATTCATTTTTCCACGCTCGTGATGATGCTTGAGATCATTTCTCAATCTCACCCAGTAATTTTTGGGCATTTTTACCATGCCCACCCATCCCCTCGGTTTGCATGCCACATTGGCCATTGCCCCTTGTTGACAATCTTTATGTCACCGAATCCAGTATTCCGCACTCATGATGGCGCTTGAGACCTTTTCTCGCTCTCATCAATCCTTTTTTGTTCGGTATAATTTTACCCCTTTTTCGGGCCGAGCAATCCCTTTTACGAAAAAGGCACTTAGGGAGTTTCTGTTAAGCTATTTTCTGACTCCTAAAACAATGAAAAGATCACCGAGCAACCTTGCTTCCTTTCATGCTCGCTAAATGTATCTGAAAGGGCGTCTACCTGGTATAAGTTTACCCCTTTTTCGGACCTTGTAGACTAATTACGAAAAAGGAATACTCTAGTCACATCGGCTAGAAGAGTTCTCCATTTGCATCATTTTATGCTTTTTCGGGCCTTGGAGACTAACTTATGAAAAAGAACACCAATGGAGTCTACTTACCGCTTTCAGACTCTCTAAACATGAAAGCAACCACGAGCAATCACCATCCTGGGCTCATAAAAAAAAACAAGATGGTACTCACAACCACTGCAGAGTCTTCTTATCGTTTTCAGACTCCTTAAAAATGAAAGCACCAATGATCACGAACAGTCCTGGGCTTACAAAATCCACAAGACAGTACCATTTCAGAGCACACTTTTATCCCTTCTTGGAGCTCATTAAAACTATGAAGAAGGACCCAATGGTGCTTCTTGGTGCCACAACAGATCATGTCTACTCATATGGCAGCTTCCCCATTTCGGTCGCCTTTGTTCAGAGTATTCTACAGTATGTCATCCTGAGAATCCCTCGACAGTACCCATCAGCTTGATCCCCCAGAGTCAACACATACCCTTCAATCCTTAAAAGCTATGATCCCCATACCTACAAGTCAGTTCCCTACACTTCCAGGTCAACCATGTCATCATGCTCTGAACAAAGGAAGTTTGAGTCTACCCACTAAATGACCCTAGTTACTTCCCATCCCCACAAGTATGTCAGTCCTACCATCAATACTACCACACTTCAGTTCTACACCTCGCACTCCTATCAAGGAAACATCATTGACTTGTTAGTTGCTGGTCTCCCTCTGTCGACGACAACCAAATTTATTCCAGAGGATGGACCTAGAGGTCCCTGTGTCTTGGACTCATAACCATTTACGATGAGTGCCTACGAATCATTTCGAGAAGAGTCCTCAGTGCCTCTCCAAATGGTTGTTTCTCACATGCTCGACTTAAAAACCTTGATCGCATCGTTGAGACTCACACAGGGTATTGGTTCTTTCAGTTATTTGTTCAAGACCCCAGATACCTCCCGACTCTTCCACATTTGAGAGTCTACCTATGGTTACAACCAGTTACATTTTTTCTATAGATATCCAGGTTGTGCATGGTGACAGTATTCAGATGTACCCCAATTCCATACTCCCTCGAGTATACAGCCACAAATACTTCTCGGAGATGACTCACAGTCATTGATTCCCTACAGATGTTGGACACCTTCAGTTTCAATAGTTCATCAGTTATTCCAGTGTATCAATTATTGAGATCAGTCATGTTATGATCATGAGTACATCCCAAAATAATGTCCCCTCTGGACCATTATGAAGTACCAAACGATTTTTTATGTATTTTTCAGGTCCCCCTTCTTGGGACTAATTGTTATGTATATGTCTTGATACGAGCATGGGTATGCCCGCCTCGTCCATTATCAGAGATTATTCCTCATTCATATTGAGGCCATGTAATATTGTTTATTTTGCAGCTTCCAAGGGTTGTGGTTCCAGTCTCCAATCGGTCTCTTCTCTTCCCTAAACCCCAGAAAAAAGGCAAAAGAACTATGATGTCTATCGGCCATACGATGAGCTCCGGCCCTCACACATTAGGGGGCAATCTGTTAACACCCAAAAAGTGCTCACTAGCTCATTTCCTTATTCACATGACCCATTTGTCCACTTTTTCACCATTTGAGCCTCTAAAGCCACCAAAAGGTCACCAAAAGACCTTAATATACCCTTTTTTGCACTCAAAATGAATATTTTTCCTCAAAAAGCATAAAAAACCCTAAAAAAGGGTCCAGAATTCCCAAAAATATTAAAAAGGGAATAAAAATATTCAAAATATTCAAAAAAGGAGGGAAAAGGTAGCTAAACCATGTTGGTCAATACCATTGGTTTCCTCAAAACCATAATGGTATTCCCCACCACCAAAAACTATAAAAAGGTGGTAGGGGCTCCTCACTTTCCATCCATCCATCATCCTATCCTCATGCTGTCAAAATCTCTCATGAGCTTTTGACCATTGTAGCTATCTTGGAGAAGAGACCTTTGGAGTTTGGAGCTGCTCACCCTTGGAGCTACTCAACAATCTTCACCACTTGGAGGTATCACCATTGCAAGCACTTGCTTGCCCCTATTCTTAATACAAAATCATTTTTTACATATTGTCAATTGTTTTGCTTTCGATAATATTTCCATTGTTTGCTTATCTATTTCACATAGATCCATGATTAATATAGTTTAAAGTAGTTTGTTATTTATTTCTATTGAAACTGCTATCACTTGTTGATAGGTGCCCATTGCACTAACCTTGGTTGCAAAACCAAGCCAACAGTTTTTGGCGACTCCACTGGCTTCGAATTCTTAGATCTCAGTTTTTGCTTTAGATCTTAGTTTTTGTTAGTTTTAGTCAGTTTAATTCATAGATCTGCCATCCTAGACAGCAGATCCATTGTTGTTCTAGATCTTGGCCCCTTCTTTTGCCATTAACAGCCCGAAATTTCCATTTTCGGGTTCATTTTTCGGTGTCCATTTTCGGCTTTCGCCTCGTGGTTTTTTGCCTGACAGTCGCGCGGCTCATCGTGACTTTTCGGCTTTTTTCTGCGTGGTTCGCCGTGGCTTTGCTGCCAATTTACGCCCTGCGCATCGCGGCTTTGCGGCCATTTGCCGCGCTGCACATCGTGACTGTGTGACAGAA
Organism: Larix kaempferi; assembly: GCA_027924585.1. NCBI lineage: Eukaryota > Viridiplantae > Streptophyta > Pinopsida > Pinales > Pinaceae > Larix > Larix kaempferi. The sequence continues at coordinate 130,611 of BSBM01000260.1, read as the reverse complement.
ACACGCGTTGCCCATCATGACTGTGTGCCAGGAATCCACGCTGCACATCACGACTTCGCGGCCGAAACCCGCGCAACCCATCGCGGCTGTTTTCCCGAAACCCGTGATGCAAGTTTTTTCAATTCGGCCAATTTTTTGAAAAATATTTTTTGCCATATTTTCTGCCTATTTAGCATATTTTATAGTACTAAATGTTCTGCATTTTTTACAGCCATAAGAAATCTTTTACTATTTAGAATGCTTCATTAAAAGTCTTTTTACAAAATTTTCAGAAATTGAAAGAGAGATTTTTCGGCATTTTATCTAGATCAAAGTTTTTACTGTTTATTTGCTCGATACTTTGCCCAAGCAATTTTTAAGAGATCCATTTATTTTTTTAAGTATTCATGTTATTTGCTTTCCTTTGAATTATTTCAAAGATCCATTATTTTTGAATAGTTTTTTCAAGCATTTACATTTCAAAAACGCCTTTACTTTTTGCAAAACTGGAAGCGTCTTTTCTTTCATTTGGAAAATCGCCCAATCGAGGAAAATCAATTTCAGTTTAAATACCACACTTGCGCCCACTCTACCACATAATTTAAACTGAGCCTTAAAATTTACCTTAAACTCAACCAACTTTTAACCCCACTTAAGGAGCACTTGAAAGAATTTTGTAGTTAGGTAGAATTGAGGGGATAGGTGTTCCAATAACACCCCTCAGTTTCAACATTTGAGACATAGCTGTTGTCCATTAGGGAACCAAAATCCCCTAGTATTTTTTGGCACGGTCACAACCAGTTTATCAGAGGGCCTCTCCCCTAGGAGGGTTGAAGTCACCAGAGTTGTTCCGGAGGCCTGAGTGGAATACCAAAATCCATTCAGTAACCGAAGGCTACCTCTCGCAGTTCTAGGGGTATCCCTGTGTGGGGTTACTACAGTAAAAGGACCAAACGGCAGATTCACCTTTTTTGAACATGTCATGAACGAGGTATCCTAGTTGATGTTCTTTAGGACTGTCTACCCGGTGTCCCTCCCGGTAGGGGGATATCTAGCTGTTGATTCAACACTCTATATTCTCTGACTTGGATTTCATCACCTTGCAGAGGATGCCGTTTGTTGACTCACAATACTTCTAGTTGTGTGTTTGCATGATACATTACCCACCTTTGGTCTAGTAGCACCTCTTTTTTTTCTAGAAACTATTTGACTGTTGGTATTCTGACCAATTTTGTTGCATTCCTCCACTTATTATAGCACAACTGCTATACTAAGTGCTTTTTGAGGTTGATTTTTGGCCTGAGAGCCTTTATTTTCACTGCCCTTTTCTGCACTCTTTGTTGCATTTGGGTTTCGAGTTTTTTACATCACCACCTTACACTGAAATTTTTTTATTTCTCACCATTGAGAATTTTAGACGATCTCGTCGTCTTCGGGGTGAACCCCCTCAGTTCAGTCTGCTTGGCTCTCCACATCACCGACGTCGAGCCTTATGCCTTGACTCGACACGTCATCAACTAAACATACAGTCATCCGATTCTGACATGCCTCACTTCACATCTGATTCTAAGGCTGAATCCGAAAACCCTACTGAATTATTACCAACCAACCTCATGGATGGAACACAGTACGACCCACTTTTTACTAGTGTTATTGCAGATACATCCACAAACCCTTCTACTATCATGCCATCCATGGTAACAACAACTCCTCTAGGCATCCCTAATATGGGGGACACTCCACCTTTAGGTATGCCCAACACAGGACTACCTCCTATTATGGGTATGCCAAACATAGGAATCACACCACCTGTCATTACCACAAACTAGATCCCAGGAATTCCTGGCGCTATTACTAACCCCAGTATAACCCATGTTGCACTTGGAAACGCTGGCCCATACCAAACCACAGCAGTTGGAGGACACATACCTTCAATACCTAGCACACCCTTAGGGGCTACTGGACCACTACATAATGCCACCATGAATAGTTATGTCCCAGTCACTACACCACACCCATCTACTAGTTTACCTTACATGGCTAGTCTGAACTTACCAGACTTAGCCAGGCTAACCAACGATCCTATCAGGCACAACCCTACATGGCCACCCATGCCTACGAAGCTCCCCTTGGACATACCCAAGTTTGAAGGAAAACCTGGGGAGGACCCTCAAAACCACATAATGTCTTTTCACCTATGGTGTTCATCGATCTCCATAGTGGATGACTCCATTCGTCTAAGACTATTGCAATGAACGTTCACTGGCTCGGCAGCCAAGTGGTACATCGAACAACCACATGGGACCCACCAGACTTTTACGTCTCTCGCCTCCACTTTCCTTCAGTTTTTTCAGCTACCTGTACGTTACGATGCAGGATTTTAAATACTGTTGTCTTGCAGACAAAACACAGCTACCCACATCACACACCACATCCATGAGTGGCGCAAGCGTCATAGCCTCTGTAAAATTAAACTGGATGACCGTATATTTTTGGACTGGTTCCTTAAATCACTCCTACCCCTCATAGCAAAAGACGTCGCTTCCGAACGACCCCAGTCAGAGGAAGAAGCTATCCTAAAAGCTCAGTAATTCGACCTAATCTATGCCCAATCAGGCGATCTCTACACCATCATACCAGACGCCCCACGAGGCGATTCTTCATGTGGTGACACGCCGGGGGCATCACATGCCCCTGATGGTATTATTGGCCAAGTCACACCGCAAATTAAACCTTTTAGCATGGTGAGCACCATAAATGCCCCAGACCTCTCTAGGGCTACATCTAATTCTGGAGCGACAACTTCATACGCTCCAACGAATCAGACTCATCACACTCATGGACCCTCTTGTCCACAACATTGCTATGGGCAAGCGCCATCGACATATGTACCTCCCACATACTATAACCAACCTGCCACCCAGAACCCAATTCAGTTCCCTCCACAACCAATGTATTACCCACAGCAAGCTACAACAGCTAACCCAACACCTCCAATAGCTCAGGGTTACCAACAACCCGAGCAGGTGACTCGACCACCTCCGGACCCACCAGCTTATTATCCACCGCAACTTGCTCCCGCACCTGCGGCAAATCAAAATCCTTGACAATATTGACAATGGTTTGTCATTATAAGTTTAGTCTATGACAAAATGGTGTGAGAAGACAAAAAGATGGAATAAAGAGGGATTACAGAAATCACCAACAAAGAACATGGCAGATATCAAGAACAAAACATCTGAGGACCTAAGGGAAGAAGAAGAACAAGTTCCATTGGAACAAGATGAAGCAAAAGGAATTAACATTTTTTAATGAAACCTAATATGGGTGAAATGTCATAGACGTTATGCATAATCCTTTATGGTACAATTTATCTTTACTTTATGCAAAACAAAGTAGTTATTATGGGTGAGTTCTCTTTGTTTTTTGTTACAGCATGGTAGCTTTTAGCACTTATATTACATTCTTGACTAACTTGGAATTCTCCAATTCTGAAAGGGTTCTAGCTCAATGGAAGAGTGCCTGCTTTACAAGCAGGAGGTTGGTGGTTCAATTCCTCCATGCCCTATTGATATTCCAATATTGGTATTTTTAATAAAATATATTTTATTATGATTTATTATGTCTATAGAGAGGGTTTCAAACCATCTTTGTATGTTGCAAAGAGGGGGGTTGTAAACCGCCTTCATATGTCACTACGAGGGGGGTTCGAAATTTCCCTTGTATGTTACAACGAGGAGGGTTTAAAACCACCCTTGTAGGTACCTACGGAGGGGGTTTTAAACTGCCCCTATAGGCATCTACAAGGGGGGTTACAAACCACTCCTATATGCATCTACGAGGGGGGTTCCAAACCATCCCTATAGGCCTCTACGAGGGGTGTTTCAAAATGCCTCTATAGGCCTCTATGAGGGGGTTTCAAAATCGCCCCTATAAGCCTCTATAAGGGGGGTTCTAAATTGCTCCTATAGGCCTCTACAAGGGGGGTTCCAAACTGCCCCTATAGGACTATACGAGGGGGGTTCAAAACTGCCCCTATAGGCCACTATGAGGGGGGTTTGAAACCACCCCTATAGTCCTCTACGAGGGGGGTTCCAAACTACCCCTGTAGGTTTGTATGAGGGGGCTTATGAGGGGGGTTCACAACCGCCCTCGTAGGTCTCTATGAAGGGGGTTCAAAACTGCCCCCATAGGTCTCTATGAAGGGGTCTACGAGGAGGGTTTAAAATCGCCTTCGTAGACCTCTATGAGGGGGGTCACAAATCGCCCCCAAAAGTCACTTTTGGGGGTGGTTCCAATCTTGTCAAAAACCACCCTTAAAGGGAAAAATTTTTAACATCGATGCCTTTAGGGGCGGTTTTTCCAAAACTGCCCTCAAAGCCAAAACCCCCCCCGTAGGTCACTTTTGGGGGCGGAAGACAACCCCCCCTAAAGGCCAAAAATGTAGTAGTGGTACCACGAAGCACAACCCACATGCACATCACACAGTACTTACATCTATGCCATGGGAGAACACATCTACAACAATGCAAGAATGGCAAAACACTTATATTGCAGCCATGGGAGAACACATCTACAACCATGCTCAAATGGCCCAGCACTTATATCACATCCATGGGATAACACATCTACAACCATGCTCGAATGGCCCCAATGCTTATATCGCAGCCATGGGCGGACACATATACAACCATGCTCGAATAGCCCTAGCACTTATATTGTAGCCATGGGAGAACAAATCTACAACCATGCTCGAATGGCCCCAACACTTATATCGTAGCTGTTAGCACTTAGATTTTATCCCGGTTGTAAAAGAATAACACCTAAGGTAACCTATTTCAAACCAAACTTTAGGTAGAAAAATTAGCCATTTTTTCCACCAGAGAGGGCTCTCTCACAAGATATATGTAAAGGCTAAAAATATATAAAAGTACGTTCAAAATTTCTCAAAAGGATTTTCTGGGTTGAAAAGGAAAACAAGAAACATTGGGCATGGAGTCAACTTTTCAAATATTTAATATGCCAGTAAGAGATTTATACCAAACAGATTTCCACAGAGGCAAGATAGCAATCATATCACAGTCAATTTGATTTTTTAGGTGGTATAGAAAGAAGTAATGACATTCCATCAACAACAGGCATCTAACTGGGATGAATCTATTGTCAACTTTGGAGAAAATAGTGAATATTTAAATGCGATAAAACGAGGCATAACCAGTATGAATCTCGATTTATTTCTAGCGTTCATTTAAATATAGAAGAAAAACATAATGGAAGATATAACAAAGAAAGTGGACATGCACATATAAAGATAAGGGAAAAACAGACTGTAAAACTGATCAACACATGAATCTCTGGTCTCAAAAGATAGGTATTTTCACTGTACTGCCTTTTATTTATCAAAAATAGACTTCAAAACATAGTCGTCTCTCAAAGAATTTCCAACCCTTTCAAAAATGACTCTCATTGTCTTTTATACAAAATTCGAAAGAAGCTTGACATAACTGCTTCTTCCAACTAATAACTGAAAATATTTTAACTCGAAAGATAACTGTCTTTGAACCATAAATAACTATCTTCAAATAATATTACAAATTTTAAAATAAAACTATCTTTTTGCCACTTGGCAAAAATTCTGAATAGCATCTTTTTTCCACTTGGCAAGAATTTTGAATGTATCTATGAATGGATAGAATATCTTGTCCTTCCATATTTGTCCACATAGTTCCATTAGTCAGCCGTGGGTAAATCGTAACTGGTCATTTCTTTTACCAAGACTCGCATTTCAACATGACCTGCATAAGAAACAGGAAGAAGATTCTCACAGGTTGAGATCAACATATTTAAAATTTCAAAGTCTTCCGCAATTTTCTCCATCAAAATTTTTCCTATAAGCATATGATCCAACTGTTGATACTTTCTGTGATCCATTCTTATGTCAAACAACAATCTCTTATATTCATTAGGAAGAATCAATTCATTCTTTTCATTCCAAAAAGCAGGGAATCGTTTGTTTATTAATTTTTCAAATTGCTTCTTAAACTTTACTACTTCCTCCCGTATATCTCCAGCTTTAGCTTCAATATTTTCAACATGCGAATACTTTCCCAAGATTCTTCTGGCGCATGTAATGACTGAAATTCTGTTCATTATATTCATTGCTATCAAGTCTGCTTCAGTTCAACAGTTTAAAAAAGTTATAGCTTTCTGTGCTATTTCTTTTGGCTTTTTATTTAAATTCTCCCTGACTGCTCTACAACTCTCAAAGGCATCTTTGGATACCTTTGCTTTGACTCTTATATAATCCAGATAGGGTCTTAATTTTTCAACTTCTTTTATAATTTGATCCCATACCATATGTTTGCAACCTTGCATAGCAACTTGCCCTGTCACATGAGCTGCCAAACCTTTATTATTATCACTTAATTCTGGATTCCTTATTTGTAAAGTTTTTATTTCCTTATCTTTAATTTCATTTTCTTATTTCAGCTTTTGTATTTCCATCTTCAATTCTTTAATTTCACCTTCTTTCAAACTCACTTGGGACATGGCTTGTAAGAGACCATCTAATCCAGTTTGATCTTCATCTGTATCTGTCTGTACCTGTTGCTGATCAATTTCTGCTAATCTTTTCTTTGTTTCCTCCAATTGCTCTTCTAAAATAATTTTCTCTTTTTCCCAATGATATCTTTCCTCAGAGAGCTTTAACATTTTTGCAGTAACATCCTTTACCTCATTTGATAGCTCTTCTTTTTCTTTTTCCAGTACTGTTAGTTCGGCTCCTTGGATAAGAACAATGTCTGGAATTTTTAGCTTTCGTCGTAACATCAGAATCGTATCATCTTTTTCTTTGAGCAATTTTGCTGCTGCATCTCCCTCTTTATTTATCAAATCTACTTGCAATCTTTTTATCTGTTGTTGTCGAGACTTATTTTCTGCTTTCTCTTGTCTCAACTGATTATTCAATTTATCCAGTGAATTTTTCAATTTGTCTGCCTTTAATATTGCTCCCAAATAATCTGAATATATAACCTCTCATGTTTGTCTGTGCAATAAAATTTTATCAGGGGCATTTATTTTTGTTAAATCCACCTTCATCTCTGAGATCTTATCTTTTGTAACAACTGAAAATTTCAAAGAATTCTCTTTGACATTCCTGCTAGTAAACAAATTTACTTTAGTATTGGATATATTTCTGACCTTTGGAAATAACATAGTGGTTTGTCTAGAGGACTCCTGTTTATTATGATTGTGTTCATTAAATACATCCATCATATTATGTGGCCTATTAACATCACCTTCCACTAGAGATTCTTCAATACTGTACTCTTTTACCATGACTTCTGGTATTTTTTCTTCGGTTCTTTTTCCCTCTTCTAAAACTGCCATCAACTCTTGTTGCTCGTTCATTTTCAACTTTTTTCCTTTTTCTGTTCCTTCATCTTCAATGTTCATTACGTCTTGTATGGGTCTTTTAAACCCCACCAATGAAGTATTCATCATGTTTTCTGCCTCTGCTGTTGTATCTGTCAATACCATTTCTTTATCGTATGAATCTGGAATGATTTCTTCTTTATATTATAGCCAATTGGCTATGTCAAAAATTCTTTCAATGATCTGATGGTTCAACGCTTTGATGCGATGATCCGTTCTCCGTTTTGATATTATGTTTAACGGATCATACTCAATAGCCATATCTGTCTCAAAACCCATATCCTTCAATAATTTCTCTATATACACAGCAGTGTTTTTATTCTTTACTGTGAATGGGCCAAGTGTGAACGGATACTTGATGTCTGTTGCTTGTTTGAAAACCAAGAAATTGTTATCTTCAATAATTAACTTTTGTCTCAGGAACTCTAAAGCAAAAATCCTTAAGGTAAGAAATGCTAGTAAAACATAAGGTTTATGTTTGAAATCGTATAATCTGATCACTGTACTGTCCTTTGACAAGAACCAATCTCCTACAGCGTACTCTGCACTCAATTGCATGCATGCCTGCATTTTTGGTAATACACTGGGCAATTTTTTACCAAAGATCATTCTGTAAATCTCAGAGAGCATAATTTGTGTAATTGAACATGTTATTTTCTAACAAAGTCGTGAAAATGATTTCTGGGAACTGCAACTCTTCTTGACTGGCTATCATGATCATTTTCAACAAAAAAGACTGAAATCTAAAATGCCTCAGAGTGGGGAAATTGACCATCTGGTCATGAATCTTCTCTGTCAAAAATTCTTCAAATTTAAGTCGAGGGATTTGATTTTCATCAATCCCTGACTGAATTGCAGTCATTTTATACAAAAGACTCAACTGAAACTCAGTTACATGCATGTTTGTATCAAACCCTAGGATTAAAGCCAACAATGTCAGAACCAATTGGGTATTTTCATCAAACAAATTGATATCTATAGGGTACGGGACCTTCGAAATGTTGGTTTCTGGTTTAAGACATGAAGACAAAAACTTTTCTCTATCATCTTGAAGGGTTTGATGATAATATTCAATAACGGAGATTTCAGAAAAAATCTCAGACTCGAGGGTTTGGGAAAATTCTATTTCTAGGGATTTAATTATTGCAGTCGGCTCTATTTTACAAACGACTCTGGTTTTTTGACTGTCTAAGACAGTTCTTTCTTCTCTGGAGTAATTCTCAGCACACCACGACACAAATTCTGGGAAAGATGGGATTTGGTCCGGGCAAAAAGCTAACAAGGATGACTGGTGGACTCTATGCAGGTCTATACCTTCTTTTAATAATTCAGACAACCTAAGTTTAATTTCAGCGACTAGTAACTTGGTTAGGGTATCATGAATGTCTCCATATCTATCTTCTAGGGCTTCTTTTGCTTTAAAAACATCTATATCATGTACAGTTTCCATTTAAAATGTTTCTTCAAACAAAATTCTGTTTAAAAAAGTGGGCCAGGTCACCAGACCCTACCTGTATATACACGTCTTTATCCTTCTGTCGCAATTGCTGATCTCCACCAGTCTTCAGAGCTCCCAGGGATAGCGACACATATACAAAATGTCGTTATGTGAAGCCTTTTTGTTTTATATAAGTCCTTTTGATTAACTTCCCAGCACCTTTCTGAATGTAGTTTATATCCAACCGTTGATCTTGAGCCTTCTGATTTGAGCCGTTAGGTCTTGCATCCTTTTATCCCCTATGGTGGTATCTGCGATCCTAAAACGGTTTTATTCTCCGGTTTATTCCTTGTGCAGATCAACCATTTAATGACACTTGTTTGAGTGGTTTACTTTCTGCAACCATTCTTCCTTCTATCGAGTGCGCACCTTTCCTGATGCGGATGAAAATTGGCCGTTGATTTTTTCCCAATGTATATTGTCCCTCCGATTGATATCGACATATGGCATATTCCCTTACGCTTTCTCCATCTGCCATGTGCCATGTCCCAGCACTTATTATCCTGCCACGTGATATGGACCGCCGCGCCTTATCCTTTGGTGGTTCGACACGACGTTGTGGTGGTTTATAATGCCACTATCACGCATATGCGGACTAATGAAATTGTGACACGTATCCGACGGTGTTGAGTCCGCAACCACTCACTACTATTTGCAAACGATCCTTTTGGCGGTGCGGGAAACTATAATAGCCGTTGATCTCGACCATTGTCATCTCCGCCATTGAAACTTGACCCAGACTTAACCTTTTCAAAGAATTGCCTTCAGACTTTGCATATGTGGGTTTTTCTTGTTGTTTTTTGTATTTCAAACCTTTTACTTCAACTCATTTGTAGTAATTTTTAGGTTTTGAGCATTTTCAGATATAGTGTCAACAACTGGCTCCAATTGGGGATGCTATCCTCCCTGTGAGGTAGCAAAGAACATTGTAGACCAAGTGCCTGATCCATTGGGCTACATTCAAACTTTTTCTGCAAATTTAAATTTATACCATTTTTTTTTTTTTTGAAAAGATATTTACACTGTACAAAAACTCTCTTTCACCTCTGTCTTTTAAGAAAGATAATGTTTGAGGTGTCTCCCATTTATTGGTCCTCCAGGATAGAATTCTCCATTGCAATTTTTTAGGATAAATGCATTTTCCCCTTGATATCCTGCAACAATATATGGACCTTTCCATAAATGCTCAAACTTCCCATGGTGATCTTCATTTCTGGAGTCCCACTTCAAAACCAAATCATTTATCTGAAATTTTTTTTCTTTAACCTTTTTGTCAAAAGTTTTCTTCATTTTCTCCTGATGCATTTGGGTTTTGTTATATGCCTTTTCTCTAACTTCATGTAATTCTATCATTTGATTTATTCTCCTCTGCATATGATTTGGTTCTTCATCGACTTCTTGTAATAATTTCATAACTGGAAAACCCAAAGAAACAGGGAAAATTACCTCTATGCCATACACCAACTGGAAAGGGGAAGTGCCAATTTCTCTCTTTGTACTGATCCTATCTACCCACACAGCATATTTTAGTTTAGTGTGCCAAGCCCTCTTGTTATCTTCTAGCCACCTCTTTATGATTCTCACTAAACTTTTAATTGAAGATTCGGCCAACCCATTCCCTTGTGGATAATAAGCAGTGGAATGATTCAAATGTATGTGATATTTGTGACAAAAATTTATCATCTTTTTTTATTTGAATGCTGGAGCATTATCTGTCACTATCCTTTTAGGAAAACCAAACCTGGATAAAAAAATTTCTTCCAAAAAGTTCATAATCACTGTTTCTGTGGCATTTCTGGTTGGGATGGCCTCAATCCATTTTGTGAAGTAATCTGTAGCAGTTAGAATCCACTTATGTTGCCCTAAATAATTTGGGTTAATTTCACCAATAAAATCTAACCCCCACTGTTGGAAAGGTGCTTCAACTGAAATAGGTTTCAACGGAAATGGTAATAATTCTCTTTTTCCATCAAAAATTTGACATTCATGACATTTGGTTACTTCTTTATATACATCTAAATACATGCTGGGCCAATAAAAACCAGCTCTAAGAATTTTGTTCACTGTAGCCTTCCATGAATGATGTCCTCCACACATACCTTTATGAAATTCCACCATAATATGCTGCGCTTCATTCTCTAATAGACAATTCAACAGGATTCCTCCTAGATCTTTCCAGAATAAATTTCCATCTAATATGCAGAACTTGGCTGCTTTCAATTTTACTGATCTTGCTCTAGTTTTTTCCATATTTACAGGCGCTTGGAGATTCTGTAGAACATATACAATGTCCGCGTACCAGGGAGATAAAGAGAAATATTCAATTACTTGTGAATTTGCAACGTTTTCATTTGAAATTTCAGAAATAAAATTCATACCTAGAGAATCCCAATTTGTTTCTGTCATCATTTTAGCCAAACCTTGACCTTTTATCAACTTTGTAGGTTTAATGTCAAGATCATATTCCAATAACACTACTATCCACTTCGATCTTTTCCCTTCAGGATCTGGCTGGGTAAGAATATATTTCACTGCTTCTGATGGAACATGTGTTATTATATGAGAATGCAAAATGTATATCCTGAAATCCTTCAATGCTTTCACTAAAGCATAAGCTTGTTTCTCCATAATGTTATATTTTAATTATGCATCCCTCGGAATCTTACTAAAAAATGCAATCGGCTGTTCCGCACCTTCTTGATTCTTTTGCAACAATACCCCAGCTACTGTGTGTTCTGATGCATAAGTAAACATAATGAAATTTTTTGTATAATTTGGACTAATTAACACTGGTGCTTCAGTCAATACTCTTTTAATATTATCAAAGGATTGTCTTGCTTCTTCAGTCCATTTAATTTCCTTGTCTTTCCTTAGCATTTCAGTTATGTTTCTCAAAATCTCAGCAAAACTAGGAATGAACCTTCTTAACCAATTTACCCTTCCAATAAATGACTGAATCTCTTTCTTGCTCCTAGGGATTCCCACCTTCTGTATCGCAGATACTCTCTTCGGGTCAATCTTAATGCCTTCTTTTGATATGATGTGTCCCAATAATCTTCCTTCTTCCATGCAAAAATGAGATTTTTTTGGATTTAAGGAGATCCCAAATTTTCTACATTTCAGAAAAACTCTTTCCAGATGTTTCCAGTGATTAGCAGCATTCTTTGAATAAACAGTGATATCATCCATGTATACTACCACAAATTTGTCTCTTTCATCTGCGAATGCAATATCCATGGCTCTCTGAAAAGTTGCCCCTACATTCATCAAACCAAATGGCATTTTGGCATACATAAATGTTCCCCATGGAGTAGTAAAAGCGGTTTTTTCCTGATCTTCTGGGTGAACTTTAATTTGATTGTAACCTGAGAAACCGTCTAACATGGAAATTCTTTCGGCTCCCACAACTTTCTGTAAAATCTGATCCATTTAAGGGAGTGGATAATTATCTTTCAAAGAAACTCTGTTCAAATTTCTAAAGTCTACGCACAACCTTATTTCGCCATTCTTATTCCTTACTGGTACCAGGTTAGCCAACCACTTAGAAAATCTCAAGGACACAATTATCTTAGCATCAAACAGCTTTCTCACCTCTTTTTCTATCACTGGAAGCAACTTGGGATTTATTCTTCTCCACTTCTGCTTGAAAGGCTTTTCATCAGGTTTGATAGGAATTCTATGCTGTATAACAGAAACATCATATTCTTTCAGTTCTTCATAACTCCAGGCGAAAACATCTGAAAATATTTTCATCAATTCCACGCTTTTATCGTCTTCCTTTCTTGGTAATTTCTTTGAAAGCTTTACCAATTTGGGATCTTTTTCAGAACCTAAATTGTAATATTTTACATCCTCAGGTTTAGGTTCTACTTTTGGATTTTTCACCACATCATTTTTATCAAACAATTTTCTAAAGGAATCAATCCTCTAGGGATAACATTATTCTTCAGCTGAATTATATCCTTACCCCCAATCCTTTGCTTGAACTTTTTTGTTTCTTCCGGGGAATCTACTTCATCTGGACCAGCTCCAACATCTTCTGCATCAATAGACCTGTAATTGAATTCATCTGTCATTTCTAAAAAGCGTTTAATCTGTTGATCATCTTCAAAAACCTGCCAATGTTTGATATTGTCTGGGATAGATGGTCTGTGTATGACCTCAATATCATATTTCTTTTTAGAAAAAATAGGAGTTTTGAATGTAGCTCCCGCAGTGGCCAAAGAATCTGCTACGGTGTTACTAACTCTGGGAATTGAAACAACATCATGTTCATCGGAAAATTTTTCCAATAAGTCCCACACTTCATTCCTATATGATCTCATTTTAGGATGTTTGGTCTGATAAATAGCTTTTACCTGATTTATTACCAATGCGGAATCTCCAAACACTTCAATTCTTTTTGCTTTTAAATCTCTCAATACATTCAACCCCAGAATCAAAGCTTCATATTCTGCAACATTATTTGTACATTCAAAATTCAATTGATAAGAAAACATCAAGAATTCTCGATCAGGTGTGATTATCCATACTCCTGCACCAGCTCCTTCTCTGCTTCTAGCTCCATCAAAGTGCATTGTCCAGGTCCCTTCTTTTCTGATTTTTTCTCTTAATAGTCTTTCTTTTTCATTTTCTTTAGGTTCAATTAAATCAATCTTTTCTTTAGATTCAACATCATTGTACAGAATACAAGACCCCAAATATGTGTCTACTGCATATATACCATGCTTTTCGGGTTCTTTCAAATCACTTACCAAATAAGCAGCCATCTTTTCAGCATATAATCTTCTGTGTACCCCCAATACTGGAATAGTAGCAAAAGACATATCCATTTGCAACGTTCCTTTTAACTTCGAGGCCCATGATCTAGACAATAGCATACCAAATTTTGCTGGAATATCAGCAACCACCACATCCATGAGAATACCTTTGGCTGGTATTTTACTAAGATTGATTTTCAAATCTTTGATCAACCCTAAACATTTGACTTTCCTTGAATCAAAAGAAAATAAGTCATCATATAGTCTTGTGATTTCCAATCCCAAAGATTCAACTACAAGTTTCGGCATCAGATTATGAGAAGCTCCTGAGTCTAACATACAATTATGCACATCTTTATCATGAACATTCAAATTTACCTAGAAAGGAGAAATTTCCCCAAAACTATTATCTTCCATTCTTGAACCCAGGTAGATATTAGGAGTATCATCATCTAATTCCAAAGTATCTATTTCCACTCGATTTTCTACTTGCATCATCTTAAAAATTTGTTCCTTGTAATCCTTATTCTTTAATATCTCATTGAACGGTACAGAAATCTTGACTTTCGACATTTCACTCTGTATATTGAAAGGAACCAAATTTTTATCACCTTCCTTCACTGAATCTTTCTTGTTATCTGAAATTACTTTTGGCACATCTTCATTTTCTTTTCTTCTCGTTTGCTGTTCATACTGACTAGTAGAAGGTTTATCTGTAGATCCTTTTGATTTTCCCATTGGATCTTTTCCTTTGTCTATTATAACGTCTCGGTTTCTCAGATTTATCTTTCTTTGAATATCGTTTATAGCATTTTGGTAACCAATCTGGTATTGATCAATTTCTGTCTCCAAATTACAACATTCCCCTTCTGCAAGGAACATATCATGCTCTTGTTTAGTCAGATACACTTCTGAATCAGAACTGCCACAATAATGAATATCACTCTCAGGCATCTCGTCTTCAACTTCTCCAACAATATAATTTTCAGGGAAAGGAGGTCTGATTGGATCTTCTTCTGCATTCCTTGGGTTTCTCTGCTCTCTTGGCCTTATAAGTGGAACAAAGGGTCTTCTAAAATTAGGGTTTCTGATTTGAGGTTCTGTTTGTTCTTTATTCAGAGCTTTGTTATCCACCACTAACCTATCTAATAACTTTTCCATAGTTTTCATCATTGCTTCAAATTTTATATCCGTGGAAGAAGAAGAAGAAGCTGCACTTTGATTATCTTCTCTAATTTTCTTTCAGTCCATATATCTATGTCTCATCTTTTCCAGAAGCCATCATATTAGCTTCAACTTCTACCGCATCTTTCATAATTATTGCCAAAGTAGTAGATCTTCTTTCTCTTAATGTGCATGAAAAATCACCTTCAAAAGCATCTACATAATGTAACTTGGCTGCTCCCATTGGAGGTTTTATATCTGTAGGGATAGAATTATAGACTTTCATAAATCTGGTAGAGAATTCTTGAACTGACTCAAAACCTCATTTTTTCAGATTGTTATACTGTGTCAACACCTGTGAAGGATTTTTCTGGTCTTCCCATCTTTCGATAAAAAGAGTTGTGAAAGCATCATAATTAGCAATTGATCTTGCAGCCAAAGCTCTAAACCACTTTTTGACTTCACCTCGAAAGCTTTGGGAAAACAACCTCATTCTTGCATCATCATAATCCACTTCTTCTAAATCAATGAAATCACTAAAGTTATCAACATGTTGCTGTGCTGTATAATTACCCTCATTATCAAAAGTAAGGATTCTCTGTCCATAATTTTGAGGCAAATCATGTAAAGCCGCGGGTAAAACCAATGGGGCAAATCTGACAGCCATGGGTGGTGGGTTATAAGGTGGAACAATCACTTCCTATTGTTTATTACTTTGCACAGGTATTCTTTGGGCCTTGGATATTCTGGACCCCGCCCTTTCAGATTTTTGTAATTTTTCCCAAACAGATTTTAAAGAATAGTCCCACAAACTTTTTGGGTCAACTTTTGTTTCTTTTAAATCAGAATCTAATTTAGTTCTAAGCAAACTTTTTCACCTGAACCAACATTTTCTTCCTCAAACAGATTTTCTTGAAAAGAAGGAAATATATTTGAAATCTGAGGAATACCTTCTTTTGTCTTGCCTTTTCCTTTATCCGTCTTGAGGATATTTTCCTGATTGTCCACGCCTGAGAAGAACTGCAAACCGGGATTTCTTCTTGTAGCCACAATGTCTTTCTCAGAATATCTTCAAAAAACCTTAAAAAAATTTCACAAGTGAAGTCGCCAGGGCAATATCTACAACCAACTTATTTCAAACTTCCTTGCCCAAGAAATTTGATCTTTCTTTGTCGTTTCTCCCAGGGAAAATTTCACTTTCGTCCCCGGCAACGGCGCCAAAATGTTAGCACTTAGATTTTATACTGGTTGTAAAAGAATAACACCTAAGGTAACCTATTTCAAACCAAACTTTAGGTAGAAAACTTAGCCATTTTTTCCACCAGAGAGGGCTCTCTCACAAGATATATGTAAAGGCTAAAAATATATAAAAGTACGTTCAAAATTTCTCAAAAGGATTTTCTGGGTTGAAGAGGAAAACAAGAAACATTGGGAATGGAGTCAACTTTTCAAATATTTAATATGCTAGTAAGAGATTTATACCAAACAGATTTCCATAGAGGCAAGATAGCAATCATATCACAATCAATTTGATTTTTCAGGTGGTATAGAAAGAAGTAATGACATTCCATCAACAACAGGCATCTAACTAGGATGAATCTATTGTCAACTTTGGAGAAAATAGTGAATATTTAAATGCGATAAAACGAGGCATAACCAGTATGAATCTCGATTTATTTCAAGCATTCATTTAAATATAGAAGAAAAACATAATGGAAGATATAACAAAGAAAGTGGACATACACATATAAAGATAAGGGGAAAACAGACTGTAAAACTGATCAACACATGAATCTCTGGTCTCAAAAGATAGGTATTTTCACTGTACTGCCTTTTATTTATCAAAAATAGACTTCAAAACATACTCGTCTCTCAAAGAATTTCCAACCCTTTCAAAATTGACTCTCATTGTCTTTTATACAAAATTCGGAAGAAGCTTGACATAACTGCTTCTTCTAACTAATAACTGAAAATATTTTAACTCGAAAGATAACTGTCTTTGAACCATAAATAACTGTCTTCAAATAATATTACAAATTTTAAAATAAAAGTATCTTTTTTCCACTTGGCAAAAATTCTGAATAGCATCTGTTTGCCACTTGGCAAGAATTTTGAATGTATCTATGAATGGACATAATATCTTGTCCTTCCATATTTGTCCACATAGTTTGATCCGGATTTTATGAGCAGAACGAAATGAATACAGATTATTATCAGATGCTTAACACAAAATAACATAGATACAGTAAAACTGGTTTTCTATTCAATAAGGAAATAAGCTAGAACTGTAAAAATGCAGCGGGAAACAAGCTTGTTGGAATGGTGGCGGCTTATCTCTGAGAAGAGATGTGACGGCTGCTCTCATTTCGCCAGAAGATGGTTACAATGAGGCTCTCAAGGCCTTTTACATGTCAGCAAAGAGGTTTCATTCTAGATAAGTAGCAATGAAATGTTGTACAGTGCCATAGGCCACTTACCCATGTATATTAGTAGTATACTGTTCATCAATGCAACTATTCTAATATTCATAATACACAACCTAATTCTAGGAACATCAGTATATACATTATTGAATAGTATTATTTA
The DNA here is from genome assembly GCA_027924585.1 of Larix kaempferi. Taxonomy (NCBI): domain Eukaryota; kingdom Viridiplantae; phylum Streptophyta; class Pinopsida; order Pinales; family Pinaceae; genus Larix; species Larix kaempferi. The sequence continues at coordinate 113,190 of BSBM01000260.1, read as the reverse complement.
AACAACAAAATATGCAAGGAATGATAGTTAAAATACTTATCTTTGTTTGTTTGTTGGGTTGACTCCCTCTCAGTCTTTGCTTCTTTTCTACAACTCCATTCTGATGTGGATTGTGCGAACTGGTCAACTCCCTCTGAATATCTGCAACCTTGCAGAAACTACTGAAGTGTGGTCCTTCTTGATCTTTGCTTCCTTGCAAGAACAACTGGAGTGTGCTCCCTCTTGATCTTTGCTTCCTAGATTACCTGTCCTTGAACTTATATCCATCCTTAATCACTATGCATGCTTATTAGTATCATCATTCTGTTATCCTCGAGGTCTCATACATAATCACACATTCATTAGGATAATCTTAATACTATCAAAACACAATAATCTTAACATGTACAGTCATGATCATTTCAAACACAGATAATAAACATTAGTATTCAAGGTTTCAGGGAAGTCTTATTTTACTCATGCATATTCTTATTTGATCATAGGACTCTTCTGGTTAGTTAAATCATCAATCAAGATAAGAGACATAATATGCATAAACCCTTGATTACTTACATTTCTAACTTTATGAATAAACATAACCAATCATACCAAGTATACTTATATAAGGGATCCTAACACAAGGTAAGATTCTAACTTGATATAGGAAAAACATACCTGGATTATTATGTTAGCTAGTTATGGGTAACATACCCTCATGATGTCTTCTGGTTCTCTTCAATGACTTGTGCTAGTAACCTGCATGTCTCATAAGTTAACCATTGTAGAACCAAGTTATACACACCTCGTAAGTAGATCTTCTATGTGATCCATGACAATGGATGAATCTTTGTCTTCATGTCACCATGATCATATGTTCTTGATGTAGAACATGATTTGTCTTTCTTGGTGTACCTTTTATGTTAGCGAACAACATAAACCTCAGACAACATCATAATGCATTAGTACAATCATAAGTGTCAAAACCTTAATCAATGAATATCTTCTATTAAGGTGATATGACAAGTTTAGTAATTAATCAAGATTATACTAACCGTAATGATATGAAGACAAACATATCATAAACTTAACCATGAACAGAATTCGAAACATACTTGTAAGCCATACATGTCGAGATTGCTTGTAATCTTCTTATGTAAGGCCTTAGCCTCATCTCCCTCTGAAATAGGAACTTCTTCACTTATGTAGGTGACCAATCCATTCTCTTCTAGGATTAACCCAATCCACTTGATTTGCAGGAGCTGGATTAGGGTTTGTTAGAGAAACACTAAAAATTAAACTTTGAATTTCAAACTTCTGAAAGGATAGAAATATGCGCCTTGATGAGCTGATCAAGCTGGTATACTCAGAATTTGAAAACTGCAAAGTTTCACCCCTCAAATTTTCCTTTGAAACTTTTGGATTCACTAGACATGACCTCGACCTAGGGTTTGATAAATCCCAGCCTTATGACCAAACAAAAAGTTCGATCCAAATCTCTAAGCTTCTATTTTTCTGAGGAGCTTCCAACCGTGGTCACAGATTTCAAAAATTCCCATTTTTGCAGAAGCCCTAATTTTCCAGTTTTCCGATCAAAGTCCCAAACTAGGGTCTGATCAAGCCCAACCTTCTTCCCAATGAAAAATTCTGATCTTGGTCTCTAAATTTCTATTTTGATGAGTAGCATTCAGCCGTGGTCTCCAATTACAAAAATTCCATCTTACTCTGAAACCCTAAATTCCCGAAGCCATGAATGAAGGTGCTCAAAAATAATTCTGTTTTGATAGAAATATGTACCTGATTGTTTCTGGTGTAACTCCACACTTTCTTGTGATAGCTTGACCTGTCATCTGTCCAACCGCACAAGTCTGACCTCAAATGGATTCTCTGAGAGAGAGTTATGCCAAGTGTCACAACGTGACCTATTTATGGGATAAAACAGGAGAGAGAACTTGTACGGCATGCCACATGTCACTGGTTCGGTTTAGGCCTCTGAAACAATTACCTGAGAATGTACAGTCCGTGCACTACCTGTCAATTTTTACGAAATTTCATTTGGATCTTCCTATCCCAAGTTATGACCCTTTTTCCTAGGTCACCTATTTATGACTCAAATCTGGAAGAGGCAGAAACCCTAGATTGTACAGATCATAAAACACAAAGTAAAACGAATTAGAAGTTGTCCTTTGGACACAAGGTACATGATGATATTAGATTTACCTTGCATGATTTTCAGAGCCTGAAACCCTGCCAAAATGTATTTATAGCGAAAGTTCTACGATGACTGGTTTTTGCTATATCAAGCCCTAGCATCGTAAGTGCAACAAGTGTCATACATGCCATACCATGCCTTCTTTCAGGCTAGCTCTGATACCATGTTAGTTTTTCAGAATTTACTTCAATATGATCTAGGATATTAACTGAGAGAACAACATGTATAGCATATCAATCATGGACAATAATGCAAGCACACAAGAGACATAGAGTTTACTTGGGGAAAACCATAAAGGTGAAAAACCCCAATAACTTCCTCAGAGATAGATAGAGCAATGATACAACCCAAGCATAAGAGATAGATATCTCCTAGCAACAGCTTCTCCTCCTCCACAAGTGCGCCACTCTCCAAAGAGTGTGAGAGAGAATAGAATGATCAAATAGAGTGCCTCCCGCACTCTATTTATACTTGAATTGACTTGCCTAATAACCTTTACTAGGTCAGCCTTAACTTAACCACATAAAATAATGCTGACTGGGCTGACCCCCAATAGGGTGGTCTAATAACCCTTCGACCCACATGACTTATACAGGGCCGACCCCAACAAGGTGGCAAATAACGCATCGAGTATAAGTTACAACACTTAAAATATAAATGACGACACTTCCGTATAGAGGAATAATAACATCTCTATAGGAATACATATATGAAACATATTCTGAAGTTACATATACATCAACAACTACGCGGTAGAGTGACAGAGTAGTAGGCGGGAAGGGTGAATACCTGCTGGTATTCATTAGGGGAGCATTGTTAATGGTGATGGTCAATTAATTGATCATTGAAGCAGAATAACTATAGCAGAATAACTAATGCATGCGGCGATTGTATTTTTGAACTTGTACTCTGGACAAGATAATACAAGTCTATAAAGCATGAATTTTGTGGATCTTAGGTTGATTTTAAACTAAAATGGTAAAAAAAATTGCAAATATATAAGTAATAATTGAATATAACATAAGAAAATTTGAAACTTTATAAAGTTTAATCAAACATAAAATGATAGGCAATGCAAATCAGTAACCATCATTAAATTTTGACTTGGCAGGCAGTGAAAATTTGAAATTCTAGGCCTAGACTCATAGGCTTACCAAGAATGCGAGGCCTCGCAGGCTTACCATGCATGCGAGACCACGGGAAGGGATGGAACGGTTATCATTTTCATTAATGTGAAATCAAGGCTTGGTAGGATGACCATATCTATTGGAAGGCTTATGGATTATAAATAAAAAATGATGGACCAGTGCAGGTAGGTCCGAATTGAGAAAGTAGCTTGCCCTACCCTGAGAAAAGGCATGCTGTGTCTATTCCATTTCCGAATTAAATAGTTTTAGATAGATGGAGGTTTTTATTTTCCATCAGGAACCATATTCTAAAGCATTATGGCCCCTCGCATGCTTCTTTGCAGTCGTCGTGGCTCTAAACGGACCTACGGGGCGAGTGGCAGGAAAAGGGATGAAGGCTTGTCCAAACAAGCGAACGTTCCAATAGATGATGACCATCTGGATTTCCCTTGGGTGCATCTTTATCTGGAGAAAACTCCTGTGGCTACTAAGGCCCATATCGCTCATTTGGAAATCTTGCTATAATAGGAGGTCGAGAAGCAGCAGGGTTGTCAGATTGCAACCAACCCATTCTAGGTGGGCAGAATTCTTCTGGCCCGCGAAATACAAGCGCGAGAGCAAATTGTCAAAGACATTAAAGATATCATCGAGGGAATGAAAGTGACTCAGTTGAATGAAATGGAAGTACTGCACTCTGGATACCTTAGTGGAAGTGCTCAGCATCCATGACTCGCAGGAGGCCTGAAGCCGGGCGCCAAGAACCACACGTTGATACGACTAGTTTTTTCTCTCTTTTCCCTGTGTCTGCAGTTATATTTTGATGACAGTACTAGTTGTTGGTTTTCTTCCTGTTCAACCTGTTATTCTCGATTAAGCTAGCAGCTTGTTCCCTTGCTTTGCTGCTAGGCTATTTTTTGGCCCTTGGAAGGTGGTTTCTTGTCCGAGAGGCTTTGTGTTCTCTGTTTTCCTCTGTGAAGCTGTCATGCTATCTGGTGCAGTTGTTAAGATGATCTGTGTCATGCTATCTGGTTAAGTTGTTAAGTTGATCTATGGGCGCCCAGTTTTCCCATCTCGGGAAGGGCCTGAGTGAGATTTTAGCTCACTCTGTTTGTAACTCTGTAATATTTTTCTACCTTTTTATACCATATTTATAGAATTTATAGCTCTGCTCACTTACAAAAAAAGAACGATTAGTTGACCCTTCAATTTTGAGAGAATTATAAAAATAGAACAATTCAGAAGCTATAACATATACAAATAGTTTGTCCTAACTTTTGTTTTCCGACAAGAAGGATTGGCCGCGCCTTCTTTTCATAGTTAACTATGAAAATCTTTATCCAACAATTTAGCTATATAAATAATGGAGAACACAAGAAGGATCGACCAACCCTTCTTGCAATGTCGAAATATTATGAGAAGAATATTGGTAATAAGAAGGGTGAACTGACCTTTCTCGCAATGTCGAACTATTATAAAAATAATATGGGGAATAAGAAGGGTCAGTCAACCCTTCAATTACGAGAAAATTGAAAAAATAGAACACCTTGGAAGTTATATCATAGAAAATGGTTTGTCCCTAATTCCGTTTTACGACAAGAAGGATATGCTGCCCCTTATTTTTGTACTTAATTGTCAAACATTTATCCATGAATTCAAATATAGCCTTAATGGATAATACAAGAAGGACAAACGGACCCTTCTTGCATTGTCGAACTATTATGAGAAGAATATTGGGAATGAGAAGGGTTGGCCAAACCTTCATTTAGGCGTGAATTGTAACAATAGAACACCTTGGAGAAACAACAGTTGCTCTTTCTCTTAGAATATTTCCACTTGACAGCAAAGTATTTAAAGAAAAACGTCTATAAATGTTTTTGTTAAAATGTTGATATCTAATATCATAGAGTGTCATTTGGAACAATCATATTGTGAAAGCTTCCCTCGGCATCTATTTTCCTGATCCGTTCTGGGCCATGGATCGCTGATGTTTTCTAACTCTATGATCCCTGGTTGCCTCAAATCCCTCCATGTGTCTCCTTTTCTACCAGTTAAAACCACAGAAAGTCGCCCATTGTTGATCTGGATCTTACATGAATCCTGGCCGTCAAACGGTGCAACTTTTACCAACTTCGCGGATTTGGCTTGCGTTGATCTTTCATGCAAGTTAGATCCGCAAACAAAACCTCGGCCATAGATCTCGGCCTCGTCATATCTGCTCCATCCAAACCCGAGGACCTCTACCAAAAGTTCATGGATCCGAAAATTTGTTTCCTCCGCGGATGTCGTATCGGAGAAGTAATTCCCGACCGTTGATCTGCTCCATTGGCCATTGATCTGCTCCTTAAGATGCTTGTGGGTTAAGTCTCATGCCTCTCTCTAAAACACCTCACCCAAATGATTCTATTTTGCTCAAGCCACCGAGGCTTTCTCCATTCTTTTTTAAAAATTGAACCTCCATTCTATTTTTCTCAGACCACAAAGATAGTGCTAACACCGACAAACTAAACGGGAAAGCTAAACTTCATCTAAATCACCCTTTGTAATCTCATCTGCAGGATCAAGACAAACCGAAGGTTAAAACGTAAACATGTGGGAAGGAAAAGAAAGGTTGCGGATGTAGAAGACCACAATTATTGAAGAATATTTCTTCATCCACAATCCTTTCTAAACTGCAAAATCAAGTTATGAAAGTGGCAATATTGGCTGTAAAAAGTGTGCTTTTCTATTCGAACAATGTGTTTCTTGACTAGTTATGAACCTTAAAAGCATGAACTTCAAATAAAAAAATGCAAATTTTGATTTCAAAAGCGTGAATTTCAAATAAAAAAATGCAAATTGTGATTTGAAAAGTTTGAATTTCAAATGAAAAAATGCAAATTTTTATTTGAAAAGTGTGAATTTCAAATAAAAAAAAGCAATTTTTTATTTTAAAAGTGCAATTTTCATTTTTAAATGTTCAAAATTTTAAAGTGAAAAGTCCAATGTCTAAAATATTCACGCATTGTGTGAATAGCCAGTCAATCGGCTAAATTATAACATATAAAAATGGTTTGCCCGTATTTCTGATTTTCGGCAAGAAGGATCAGCCGCCCCTTCTTTTCGTAGTTAATTGTGAAAACATTTATCCAGCAAATCATCTATATTCATATTGGAGAACACAAGAAGGATCGACTGACCTTTCTTGTAGTGTCAAACTATCTTTAAAATAATATTGGGAATAAGAACTGTCGGTCGACCCTTCAATTTCGAGGGAATTGTAAAAATAGAACACCTTGGAAGTTATAACATATAAAAATAGTTTGTCCCGGCTTCCGCTTTCTGACACCCCTTCTTTTCATAGTTAATTGTGAAAACATTTATCCAAGAATTCAACTATATCCATAATGGAGAACACAAGAAGGATCGGCTGACCCTTCTTGCAGTGTTGAGATATTATAAAAAGAATATTGGCAATAAGAAGGCTCAACCGATCCCTCTTGCAAGGTCGAACTATTATGAAAATAATATTGGAAATAAGAAGGGTCGTTCGACCCTTCAATTAGGAGGGAATTGAAAAAATATAACACCTTGGAAGGTATATCAAATAAAAATTGTTTTTCCCGACTTCTGTTTTAAGACAAGAAGGATCGGTCTCCCCTTCTTTTCATAGTTAATTGTCAAAACCTTTATCGAGTAATTAATCAATATCCATAATGGAGAACACAAGAAGGATCGACCAAACCTTCTTGTAGTGTCGAACTGTTATTGAAAGAATATTGGGAATAAGAAGAGTCGGCCGACCCTTCATTTAGGCGGGAATTGTAACAGTAGAACACCTTGGGGAAAGAGCAGAGAAAGAGCGGTCAATCTTTCTCTGAGAATATTTCCACTTGCCAGCAAATTCTTTAAAGAAAAACGTCTATAAATTTTGCTGTTAAAATGTTGATATCTAGTATCCTAGTGTGACACATGGAAGATATCAGCAATCCACTAGCTATCTGTGACAGAAGTTGAAAGATGCTTCTTAGAAGATTCATGATGATCAACAATGTCCTCAAAAACCGAAAAATCAGCCACTTGTCCTTCCTTTAGGGGAATTGGTGGAGTCACGGGCACTTGATTAATTATAAAATCTCAGATGACTGTATCATCTCGATCAACATGTTTCTCAGTGATCTTCCTTCTCTCACTCCGAGGGATTCATATATACAGGCAAAATACGGGCTGCAGGTTGCGAAAAAGGTGATCTGGTTTTAATATTTGTGCTTGCTCCCGAAACCCGCAACTCGCATTTGCGGATTTCGGGAATGGTTTCGTTTATTCTGTAAAGTTTCGAAATCCCGCAACCCATATTTCTAGATTGCGGATTTCAGGAATGTTGAATAAAACAAGATTTTGAAACTTCACCCCGAATCCCACATCCCGCATGAATAATCTTGGTCGTTCATTTCTTCCAAGATCTACGATCTAGATCTCATCCGGTCAAAAAAAAAAAACCTTAAATAAACGATTTTTCTGATTTTTTGTTATCATTTTTACTGTCCATTTTTATGCTCCTTTGTGGATTATACTATTGATTTGTTACCAGGGTCACCTGTACCATTTTCAGCTGGAATCGGTTGGTTTGTTGTGAATTTTGCACCTGCTTTTTGCGTTTTTCTGTTTATGGTTTGATTTTGATTTTTGTTTGTTTATTTATCAGAATTTCCCAAAATGTCTTGAACTACCCGGTGCAAGGCACTATATAAGGATTCGCTGACTAAAGATCCCAATTTTGGCATTTTCTCAGACATTAGTGAAAGGGTAACTGAGGATTATCAAATGGACTAGGCCAAAATTTATTCAATATTTGACAACGATGACCTTTCATATATCAAACAAGACCGGCTAACCTATGAAAAAATTAGGGCTTCCCAAATCCACGCCATTGCCGCTCGCCCTACTATCTTACCTTATACAGATCCTGTAAAGTGGATTGTTGAAAATGCCAATACCAAAGACCGCTCATTTAATGATTGCGCAGGGTCGCAATTGACTACCTTTCGCCCAGAGGTTTTCATCAGAGCTTTTACTCTCAAGCCGGTTGTACAAACCCTGTTGCCTGACTTCATTCAATCCTCCAAGACCAGGTATAGTTTTGACAAGATGATGAAATCTTGGATGATCAAACCTAATAGTTTTGTGCCCAAGGTGGCTGACCTTTATTCCATTATTTGGTTCAAGGAACCTTACTCACAACCATGCTCTGCAGACTTTTTGGTCTTCCCAATTGTTCAGTTTTCAAGGTCGCGTGGGCTCCCATAGCCCATCATGTGTTAACGATAGGAGAATCCTTTCCTTGGGCATCCATCCTATCTTCAGAAATTAAGACAGAAATTCAAGACTATCAAAAGGCACCTGCCTCAAGGAAGCCACATTTTTACTTATCATCCTATGTCCTTGATGTCTTCTTCGCTGAGTTTCAATATCTTAACTTGGGGTGGAATTGGACCCCTGGGGCTCCACCAGTTTAGATATATCATTCTGCACTATGGGAAAGCAACTATATACCCTTGCTTTATGAAATTTGTGACCACTTTATGGGTGCCATTTATTTTAAATTATTTCACTAGGAAGCTCTTGCCTTCTCAGCAGATGCCGGAACCTTCATCAACACCATTGGGGATTGGTATGTTTATGAGTCCTTTGCATACATCAGAGTTTGGGGAAGTGACACCATTCACCTTTTTCCCAGGATTGTACCTGACATGTTGGTCATTCAAGAAGTTTCCTATCAAACTGTCATTGATGGAGTCTACAAGAAACTTACTGGTCCTAAAAAGTGTTGAAATATTGTAACTTCTAAGAATATTATATTTGTACTTTATTATTCCGGAGATGTTTCATTCCTCCGTGAAGACCTTATTGTATATCCGGAGATATTTATTCCTCCGTCGGAATGTGGTAACTTGGGTTATTAGACTTCCCTAGTGGGGGTTGTCCCTGTATGTGTTATGTGGGTCAAAGGGTTATTAGACCACCCTAGAGGAGTCGGCCCAGTCAATTGTAATGGGGTGTTTAACCTAGTGGTTAAGTTCGGGCCGACCTAGTTAATATAAAAGACAAGTTGGAGATGTGTATAAATAGAGGAGGTGTGTTCCTCATTTAACACACACTACTCTCACTTGTGAATAGCGCATAGGTGAGGGAGAGGTCTCCTATGAAGGAGAAGGAGCTCATGTCTATGGTTTACATCTTTGTATTTGTTGGTCATCTATATTGAGGAATCTTTGTTCGGTTTTCGTCCCCATGAGGGTTTCCCCGGATAAATCTGTGTCTCTTGTATTTATGCTTTGCTTGTTATTCTTTCAGTGCTCCAGTATATGCTATTGTTGTGAAATGGAATGTAATGCTGATATTTTCTGTCTTAGCATATTGAATCTTAACATGGTATCAGAGCTAACCTGAAGGAAGGCAATGTATGGAACTTATGACACTTGCTTCACTTGCGACAATTTGAAGGTTAGGGTTTTATATAGCGAAAACCATTCATTGTGGAACTTTGGCTATAAATCCATTTTGGAAAAGTTTCAAGATCTGAAACCTTTACAGGTCGTAGATAACATCCCCATGTACCTTGTTTCCAAAGGAAACCCTCAGATTCGTTGTAATTTGTGAGTTATGATCAGTACAAGTTAGGGTTTCTGCCTCTTCTAGATCTCAGCCATAATCAGGTGACCTAGGAAACAAGGTCATAAATTAAGCTAGGAAGCTCCAAATCAAATTGCATGAAAATTGACAGGTAGTGAACAGACTGTACTATCTTAGGTAACGTTTTCAGAGGCCGAAGTTGAACCAGTGACACGTGGCACACCGTACAAGTTCGCTCTCCTGTTTTATCCCATAAACAGGTCACGTTGCGACACTTGGCATAACTCTCTCTTAGAGAATCCAATTGAGGTCAATCCTATGGGGTTGGAAATAGAACAGGTTGGGCTATCATAGTGAGACATTTAAGACCCTTTGGATTTGTAATTTCGCAGTTGCACTAGAAACAATTAGGTGCATATTTCTGTCAAAACAGATTTGCATTTTGAGCACCTTCATTCTTGAATCATCACTGTTGTGGAAAATTAGGGTTTTGGAGAAAGTTGGAATTTTTTGAAGCAGAGTCCACAGTTGAATGCTGCTCTTAAAAATCAAAATTTAGAGACCAAGATCAAATTTTTTGGTTGGGTGGAATACCGAGCTTGATCAAACCCCAGTTCGGGATTTTGATCGGAAAGGCTGAAAACTGGGGCTTCTGCAAAAGTTGGAATTTTTGAAGTCTGTGACCATGGCTGGAAGCTCCTTAGAAAAATAAGAGCTTAGAGCTTTGGATTGAACCTTTTGATTGGGCAGAAGGGTGGGCTTCATCAAACCCTAGTTCGGGATCCTGTCCAGAAGATCCAGAAGTTTCGAAGGCAATTTTGAGGAGTCAAAGTTTGGAGATTTCAAAATTGAAGTATGCTAGTTTGATCAGCTCAGCAAGTCACATCTTTCCATCCATTCAGAAGTGTGAAAGTCAAAGTTTGAATTTTTAGGGTTTCTTTGACAAACCCTAATCAAGCTCCAGATCCAGTTTTAGGGGGAGATGAGGCTAAGGCCTTACATAAGAAGATAAGTATTTGAGTATTTGAGTATATACTTGACCATACACAAACATAAAAGATAAGTATTTGAGTTGTTATTTGAATCTGTGAAATAGTAGATGATATTTCTTGTAATGGTTGTATGCATATTTGTATTTCTAGAATATATCATGCTGAGTGTAAACACTCATATAGCATTGAACAATATACTACTAATATGCATAAGATTGATAAGTTGGACAAACATTCCATTGTTGATTGTCTAGAATGAAACCTCTTTGCTGACATGTTGAGAGCTATGCATGCTCTTGATAGTATATTCTGGTAGACATGGAAGGCATCTAGATAGCCATTGTATGCATATAGGATATGGAAAAGTGTTGTGCCAAAGTATTGGTCAAGATTGTTGCATAACTATGAAAATCATATTTGTATGCATAATAGATTATCATGTCAACATGATTATGAAGTATTACTAATCACATACTTAATTTTGATTTGTATGAAAGATCATGAAAAATGATGAACACTGAACTAGTGATGGATGTTCAACAAGAAGAATTACAAATCAAACATACTATAGCAAGCTCGTGGCTAGAAGATTCTCTTAGAAAGAGGAAGAGGATCATGACTAGATGTTTTCTCCAATTGGCTAGATAAAACCATTCTCTTAATGGTGTAATTGAAGAAGAAGTATGAATCAGGCTCTGTATGGGTACTCAGGATCAATAGTCATTTGATGAGCTTAATGATCACCATGGGTAATGTGGATCTCAACCTTTGGTACAAGGTTGAAGATGGTTTCTATATACAGATGACATGGATGCAAGAAGGAACTCACCAATGAGTTCGAATGATATTTAGGCTCATATCAGCAGACCCATCTGACGAGAGATGGCTCGGATAGATATGCAGAAGATCACTCAATGCACAGTGTGAATGATGTTCAGTCACAGAGGGAGAATTGACAGCTTCTTGACAAAACTTGGGCTTTACTAGAAGTAAAGTTGATCCTAACATTTACCTTAAGGTTATGGATGATGAACTTGTCATACTATTATTGTATGAGGATGATCTCTTTCTGACAAGGAATGAGAAATAGATCATGGAAAGCAAGAAGAAGATGGCTACAAGAATTTGAGATGAAAGATCTCAGATTGATGCATTACTTCCTAGGTCTAGAAGTATGACAAGGCCCAAAAGGAATCTTTCTCAACCTGGGAAAGTATGCTGTGGAAATCTTGAGAAGATTTGATATGTTGGAATGTACAACCATGGACACTCTCATGGGTTCTGACTTGAAGTTGTTAGCTGATGACTCATCAGAGTTAGTGGATGTGACTCTATACAGACAAATTATTGGGTCATTGATGTATTTGAAAAATACTAGACCAGACATATGCTTTACTGTAAATACCTTGAGTCAGTATCTAGTGGAACCTAGAAGAGTTCACTTAATAGCTGCAAAGCATGTGATGAGGTATCTACAAGGTACAATAGATTTTGGTCTATATTATCTTGGAGATCATGACTTCAGATTACATGGCTAATTAGATGTTGATTGGGCAGGAAGTGTTTCAGACAGGAAAAGTACATCGGGTAGATTTTATTGTCTTGGATCTGCCATGATCTCGTGGTTTAGCAGGAAGCAGTACAGCTGAAGTGGAATATATAGCTGCTTGCTTTGCTAGTTGTGAAGTAGTATGGCTTTGGAAACTATTATCTAGTTTATTTGACTTAGAGATGGAACCCACTGAGATCCTGTGTGACAACCAAAGTTATATCAAGATGACAGAAAATCCAGTGTTCCATGATTAGTCAAAGCACATAGAGATCCGATATTTCTATATATGGGATATGGTGCAGAAAGGAGATATCAAGCTAGAGTATGTAAGCATTGACGAGCAAGTTGCTGATATATTGACCAAACCTATGTCTCGAGTAAAGTTTGAGTATTTCCGAGACAAGATTGGTGTAGTTCAGAAGGACCCTCCTCGAAAGGGGGAGTGATATGGTCGTTGATGATGAGATTTCCTGCATTGACAGTGTGGTCAATGATGTGGATACCTATATTAGTGATGCCGATAGTGAGGTTGGTGAATGGTCTTTAGACAGAGTCTAAGTTGACTAGGGGATTGCATCATCCTTGAACACATGTTCTAAAAGGATCCGTAGACATATGTCTCCGAGAATGTAGTCCCAAGTGGACGAGAGGGGATTGTATCTTCCCCGGAATTCGGTCCCAGAATTGATCCGTAGACAGATGTCTTCGAGAATGAAGTCATTTGTGGATAGGTGGGGATTGCATCTTCCCAGGACTTTGGTACCAGAATTGATCCGTAGACAGATGTCTCCAAGAATGAAGTCCTTAGTGGACAGGTGGGAATTGCATCTTCCCCGGACTTAGGTCCCAGAATTGACCCGTAGACAGATGTCTCCGAGAATGGGTCCTTAGCGGACGAGTGGGGATTGTATCTTCCCTAGACTTCGGTCCTAGAATTGATCTGTAGACAGATGTCTCTGAGAATGGGTCCTTAGTGGACAAGTGGGGATTGTATCTTCCCCGTACTTCAGTCCCAAAATTGATCCATAGATAGATGTCTCCAAGAATGGGTCCCTAGCGGACGAGTGGGGATTGTATCTTCCCCAGACTTCGGTCCTAGAATTGAACCGTAGACATTTGTCTCTGAAAATTGATGATAGGACTCCATCATCCCTGGACCCTTGGTTCAAAATGTACATGATGGGATTGCATCGTCCCTAGACATGAGACTTGTCTTAAAGTGATAAGGATTGATCATCCTGGAACTTGATATGGATTGTATCATCCATGGACCTATGTCCTAAAGAGAGCAGGATTGATCATCCTGTAATTGGATCATGTGTATTGCAGAGTATGCTACTATGATGATGATCCAGATGCTGTAGATCGAGATGATCCAGATGTTGTAGATCGAGATGATCCAGATGTTGTAGATCGAGATGATCCAGATGCTGTATATCCAGATGCTATAGATCAAGATGATCCAGATGCCATAGATCGAGATGATCCAGATGCTATAGATCAAGATGATCCAGATGCTGTAGATCGAGATGATCCAGATGTTGTAGATCGAGATGATCCATATGTTGTAGATCGAGATGATCAAGATGTTGATCGTATGATGATGATGCTAATGATCGTGTGATGACGGTGCTGATGATCGTGTGATGACGATGCTAATGATCGTGTGATGACGATGTTGATGATCGTGTGATGCTGATACTGATGATCGCAAGGATCCAGATGTTGATGTTGATGTTGTTGTAGTTGTTCAAGTGTTGCAGAAGATGAACACTCAGTACTGAAGATGTTGATGTTCCAGTAACTGCTTGAGTTACTGATGATGTTGAGAAAGCTTCCAATGATTTATAGATGTGTCATGTATGATGTTGATGACTCCTTGCTCCTGCAGATGTTGCTATAATATCCTTCTCGTTAAGGGGGAGTGTTGAAATATTGTAACTTCTAAGAATATTATATTTGTACTTTATTATTCCAGAGATGTTTCATTCCTCCGTGAAGACCTTATTGTATATCCGGATATGTTTATTCCTCCGTTGGAATGTGGTAACTTGGGTTATTAGACTTCCTTAATGGGTGTCATCCATGTATGTCTTATGTGGGTCAAAGGGTTATTAGACGAACCTAGAGGGGTCGGCCCAGTCAATTGTAACGGGGTGTTTAACCCAGTGGTTAAGTTGGGGCCGACCTAGTTAATATAAAAGACAAGTCAAGGATGTGTATAAATAGAGGAGGTGTGTTCCTCATTTAACACACACTACTCTCACTTGTGAATAGCACATAGGTGAGTGAGAGGTCTGCTATGGAGGAGAAGGAGTTCATGTCTATGGTTTACATCTTTGTATTTTCTGGTCATCTATATTGAGGAAGCTTTGCTGGGTTTTCTTCCCCATGAGGGTTTCCCAGGATAAATCTGTGTCTCTTGTATTTATGTTGTGCTTGTTGTTCTTTCAGTGATCCTGTATATGCTATTGTTGTGAAATGGAATGTAATGCTGATATTTTCTATCTTAGCATATTGAATCTTAACAAAAAGAAGGGCTAGCCTAAGTTCTCTCTAAACCTTGGCCCACTAGTTATTCCTACCTCAACTTGGGCTAGTGTACTTGGAGATCTGTTGGCTCCTTTGAAGTTGGGAAAAGCTCCCAATAGAAAGCATGATCCTAAGAGATTCTTGGATGCACACTTCAAGCAATATCATAAGAAAATCGACTGTGTCCATGAATATCTCCCAAATGACTCCATCTATCGAGGGGTGAACACCTTCCCTGAAGTGTTAGCAAGAGACAAGAGCTTGGATGAGCAATAACAGATTATGGCATTTTAGAAAGAAATAAAAGCTCAGGTTTATGGGAAAAGAACCTTGGAGTTGAATATCACTGAACGGGTTAAAAGGAACAGAGAACAAAAGAAAATATAGCAGACCAATGCTCTCTTAATGCTTACTTATACAGATGGAGACAAAGGTAAAAATACCATGGAGAAACCTCCTCAGATCAAAACCACTGAGCAGGTTAAAGATTTGTTGCAGACATCTCAAAATTTCCAGCAACATTTGGTAAAATTGACTTCAGTTTTGGGTACTAAGACAATTGAACCACCTAAGGTCACTATGGATGTTCAAGTGACTACTGCAGCTTCGCAGGTGGTTGATGATTTGACAATGGTTGAGGATAATCCTCTTAAGAGATAGAAAGTTCAAGTGTCCACATCAAAAGTCCCCACTGTTGATCTCATTGACAGTGATGTTGAAGATGAGCCACAGGCTATAGTTCAAGTGATTGAAGAAGTATTTGAAAAGGTAACTGACAAAGTTATGGAAGAAGTCACTAAGGAAGTGATAGACAATTCAGAGGCACTTACAGACCTGTTGGACAGTATAGAAATGGACCTTTTTGATCTTGATCAACTAGTTTTGGAACTTACCTCTACTACCCCTGACATTACCATTTCATCACTTTTGGTACAATCTATCGAGGATCTTTCTATTTTTCCTGTAGGGGAAATGCCACCATTCTCTATTTCACAGTTGTTTCATTCCTTGACTCATAGGGCCACCCCTTTTCCTAGTAACTCGGTTTCTTTTTCAATTCCTTCCTCTATATTTGCAGAATCCCAGTCTTCGACTAACCTCCTGCAATTACCCATGTCTACTTCATCATTACCTACTGACATAGATTTAGTCACAACTCCTTCTTCATTACCATCAGCTGCTAATGGTGACCAAGCTGTCCTTTCTAAAGATATCACTTCAATCCCTTATCCTACTATTCTCTCATCAATCCCTCAAATTGTTTCTACCCCTATGATTGTCTCTCAAGTTACCATGCCCATACCTGATGACCTGACTATTCAAACTCCTTCAGTGGTTTCAACAGAAAATGTTAGTTCAGTCACTTCTGAAATAATAACTGAATGGAAGGATGATGAAGTAGTCCCTCTTGGACATTACTTATAGAGTAAGGATAATAAGGCGATGGTGAAGTGTCTGTTCCTAATAAGATAGTATGGGCCCAACAAGCCAATAATCCTCAGGTAGGAGCAATTGAGACAGCTACAACATTAGAAGCTTTTGCAGGGGCAAACCGTGATTCAATATAGGTTCTCAATAGGGAAATTGATCATAAGAGGGAAGAAGCAGAGAAGCTTTAGGAAGAATTAATAAAGACTAAGGAGGAACATCAAACCTATGTTGATGATCTTAAGGGGATATGGGAGAGCAAGGTAGAGGATGAGGAGCGCAAGTACCAATCACTGCAAGTTGAACTTCGAAGATTTCAAGTTGAGAATTCTGCCAATGTTCAGAATATTGCTTTATTGGAAAAGCACTGTGAGGATGCAACTACAAGTGCAACCTCCTCCACTTTCTTTAAGATGACATCTCAGAAATTCAAAGACTTGGCTTCTCAAGTCAATAAAGAGCATCATGAGTACCTGGAAATGTTGTTTAACACGTTGGATGCAATTAGAGAAACTCATATCACTTTTGGGAAGATGTTTAGTGCCCTTGAAAAGAAGAAAGACAAACGGCTGGAGGGTTCCAAGGCATATGATAACATTCTTGAATGGAAAAAGTACATAAAAGACATTCCAGAAGGCTTTCCCATGCTTAGCAGTTTTCAATTTAAGAAGATTAGAGGTGCATTGAATACATGGCTAGAACTGAATGAATCAGTTGAAGATATTCTTACAAGAGCCAAAGCCATTTGTAGCAGGTGATGGTATGCAGCAGATAATGTGATGCTAGCTCTCCAGTTTCCTGCCGTGGAGCTCATCGAAGATGCCTGTCCACCTAAATTGAAGATTGAAGAAGTTGAGCATAAGTGTGACGAAGTTCAATAGCAAATTCAGCTTCTAGAAGAAGTCAAAGTTGATGATGTGGAGCAGTTCATTAGGAAGTCAATTTCACTGGAACGTAAGATCGAAGTATTCATCCGCATATGGCATAAGCTATAAGAGAATGAGATGGAGACATTGGAATGCAATTCCCAGTTGGGGCTCAAGTTAGCTAATCATCCTATGGTAGATGAGATGTTAGAGATTTGAGGCAAATGAAAAGATGTCCTAGGACGTTAGCTTATCTTTGATTTTGTAATCCCTATTTTTGGGGGATATCCATTTTGTACCCTGTTGTATTTCTTATTTAGAGAGGGTGTCTCTTTTGGAAAAAGGGGGGTTGATAATTCTGGGATTGTGAATCAGCAGGAGACGACTGGGGATTCTCTGTCTTACTAGAGCTTTGTAATTTTGTTTGCAGAACTCATTAATACAGTGAAGTAATCTCACTGAATCTTTCCTGTTTATTGTTCAAGTTTCTTTGACAATGTTTGATTTCTTATTTCAAATTATCATCTACAGTATGTGATCCCTTTTGCATGTATGAATTAATGCATAGATCTGTTGTACTGATTTCTCTTATGGCTGATCTATTTATAAAATATCTTGTTAAATTTATTTAATTAAGATATTTTCTTTATCGATTTTTGCAAATGTTTCATATGCTATTTGATCAATGTTAATTTTTCAATTGACATAGTGATTTGTCACATACCCGAATTTTCGTAAAAATATAAAAAAATAAAAATAAAAATTAAGCGTCCAATCGTCGTTAATTACTGGTGTGGAAGATAAAATGGATCTATAATATCTAATTTACTATTTTAATATAAGCATCATTATAACATCTCACAAACTATCAATTTTTCTAAATGATAAGGAAATATCGTAACACTTAAATATACATTCATCAATATTACATGTCGTATTCAGCTGCAGCGCAATCCTCTTTCATCCTTTTTATATGAGTAAGGGAACATTTCCCTACTAAACCGAGAACCACGCAATTCACTAAGTTATTTGTTTCATACAATATTTTGGCTGTAAACATGTGCAAACCTAAAGTCAAAATGATGCAAGACTAATATAAATTACCACTGTTTCCATATTTAGATGTGCCTACAAAATCGTCATCAATTATAAATCCATTCAACATTTAAAGATGCATAAGAAAAACATACAAGAAATAACAAGGAAATATAAATTGTAAACATATATGCTTATGTGAGGAAAAACGTCATCATAGTTATAATAAATGAAAACACAAAAAAAACATAAACTGAATAATAACAAGGCACAAAGAAAAATACACAAAATGGAACAACATCATAAGGAGAGACTATTTTCACGTGGTTCACCCACTCCTTGGGCTATGTCCACAAAGGGTTGTTTTGCTTTATTTAAAAATAAAACGAAGAGATTACACCAACAACAAAGTTGTTGCCAACCACTTTCCTATCTTTCTCTAGCTTCTTTCAAAGAGAGCTTTATCAATGCTCATTCTACAACAAGATGCTTCACTTTCCTTACTCAAGCTATTCTCATGGTGTTGATGTATATGTAACTTCGGAATGTATTTCACATGTATGTATATTGTATTCCTATAGAGATGTTATTATTCCTTTATACGGAAGTGTTTGTATTCCTATAGAGATGTTATTATTCCTCTATATGGAAGTGTCATCATTTATATTGTAAGTGTCGTAACTTATACTTGATGGGTTATTAGACCACCTTGTTGGGGTCGGCCCTGTATAAGTCATGTGGGTCGAAGGGTTATTAGACCACCCTATTGGAGGTCGGCCATGTGGGTCAAAGGGTTATTAGACCACCCTATTGGGTGTCGGCCCAGTCAGCATTATGTTAAGTGGTTAAGTTGAGGCCGACCTAGTTGAGTAAAGGTCAAGTCAAGTTAGTGTATAAATAGAGAGTGTGTCTCTCTCATTTTACACATTCTATTCTCACACACACTCTTTGGAGAGTGGTGCACTTGTGGAGGAGGAGAAGCTGCTGCTAGGAGAAGACTATCTCTTGTATTCTGGTTGTATGATTGCTCTATCTATCTCTGAGGAAGTTATTGGGGTTTTTCACCTTTATGGTTTTCCCCAAGTAAACTCGATGTCTCTTGTGTGCTTGCATTATTGTGTCCATGATTAATATGTTGTAGATATGTTGTACATGTTGTTCTCTCAGTTAAGATCCTAGATCAGATTGAAGTAAATTCTGAAAACTTAACATGGTATCAAAGCTAGCCTGAAAGAAGGCATGATATGGCATGTATGACACTTGTTGCACTTATGATGCTAGGGCTTGATATAGAAAAAACCAGTCATCGTAGCACTTTTTCTATAAATCCATTTTGGCGAAGTTTTCAGATTTGAAACTTTTACAGGTCGAAGATCTGATCCCCATGTACCTTGTTTCCAAATGAAAACTTCTAATTCATTGTACGTTGTGATTTATTATCTGTACAATATAGGGTTTCTGCCTCTTCTAGATCTCAGTCATAAACAGGTGACCTTTGAAAAAATGTCATAACTTGGGCTAGGAAGCTCCAAATGAAATTTTGTAAAAAGTGACAGGTATTACATAGACTCTACTATCTCAGGACAATTTTCAGAGGCCAAAGTTGAACCAGTGACACATGGAACGTCGTACAAGTTCGCTATCCTGTTTTATCCCATAAACAGGTCATGTTGCGACACTTGGCATAACTCTCTCTCAGAGAATCCAATTGAGGTAAGACCTATCAAGAAGGAAAGATGACAGTTCGGGCTATGGCAGGAAATATTTTTAGACCCTGTGGATCGAAAAGTTCAGAGTTACACCAGAAACAATCAGTTACATATTTCTTTCAAAACATAATTATTTTTGAGCACCTTCATTCATGGCTTCCGAAATTTAGGGTTTCAGATAATGTTGGAATTTTTGTAATCGGAGACCACTGCTAAATTCTACTCATCAAAATTTAAATTTAGAGACCAAGATCATAATTTTTGGTTGGGCAGAAGGCCAGGCTTGATTAGACCCTAGTTCGGGACTTTGATCAGAAAAGTGGAAAATTAGGGCTTCTGCAAAAATGGAAATTTTTGAAATCTATGACCACGGCTGGAAGCTCCTCATAAAAATAGAAGCTTAGAGCTTTGGATCAAACCTTTTGATTGGGTAGAAGAGTGGGCTTCATCAAACCCCAGTTTGGTGTCACGTCCAATGAATCCAGAAGTTTCAAAGGAAAAATTGAGGAGTGAAACTTTGCAGTTTTCAAATTCTGAACAAACCAGCTTGATCAGCTCATCAAGGCGCATATTTCTATCCTTTCAGAAGTTTGAAATTCAAATTTTGAATTTTTGGGGTTTCTCTAACAAACACTAATCTAGGTCTAGATCCAGTTCTTGCAAATCAAGATGGATTGGCCACGTGCATAAGTGAAGAAGTTGTTGTTTCAAAGGGAGATGAGGCTATGGCATTACATAAGAAGATTACAAGCAATCTCGACAGGTATGACTCATCCAGGTATGTCTCGAGATTTGTTCATGATTAAGTTTATGATATGTTTGTCTTCATGTTATTACGGTTAGAACAATCTTGATTTTAGACTTGTCATATCACCTTAACAAAATTATGAATGCATTCATTAGGGTGTTGACACTTATGATTGTACTAATGCATTATGGTGTTGTATGAGGTTTATGTTGTCTGCTATCACAAAAGGTACACCAAGAAAGTCAAATCATGTTCTACTTCAAGAACATATGCTCATGGTGACATGAAGACAAAGATTCATCCATTTTCATGGATCACATAGAAGATCTACTTTCAAGGTATGTATAACTTGGTTCTACAATGGTTAACTTATGAGACATGCAGGTTACTAGCACAAGTCACTGAAGAGAACCAGAAGACATTATGCGGGTATGTTAGACATAACTAGCTAGCATGCTAATCCAGGTATGTTTTTCCTATATCAAGCTAGAATCCTACCTTGTGTTAGGATATTATACTGTTGTGTTGTTGATAATGATTATTCATGAAGTCATAGGTTTGAAAAGTCATGGTAGTATGCATATTATGTTTCTTACCATAATTGATGATATGACTAACCAGAAGAATAATGAAGGTATAGGTTTGAGTAATCATGGGTTTATGCATTGATGATTTAACTAATCAGAAGAGTCCTATGATCAAATAAGAATATGCATGAGTAAAAGAATACTTCCATGAAACCTTGAATACTAATGTTTATTATCCGTGAATGATCATGACTATACATGTTTAAGATTATTGTGTTTTGATAGTATTAAGATTATACTAATAAATGTGTGATTATGTATAAGACCTCAAGGATAACACAATGATGATACTAATAAGCATGCATAGTGATTAAGGATGGATATAAGTTCAAGAACAGGTAATCCAGGAAGCAAAGAACAAGAGGGAGCACACTCCAGTTGTTCTTGCAAGAAAGCAAAGGAGCACACTTTAGTAGTTTTTGCAAGGATGCAGATATTCAGAGGGAGTTGACCACTTCTCACAATCCACATCATAATGCATTCGCAAAGATTCAGAGGGAGTCCACCCAACAACCAAACAAAGATAAGTATTCGAATTATCATTTCTTACATAATGTTATGCAATGATGTATATGCTTATGTTCCTAGAATTAGGTTGTGTATTATGCATATTAGAATAGTTGCATTGATGAACAGTATACTACTAATATACATGGATAAGTGGCCTATGGAACTGTACAACATTCCATTGCTACTTATCTAGAATGAAACCTCTTTGCTGACATGTTAGGAGTTGTGCACACTCTTAACAATGTTTTGGTAGAGATTAAAAGGAATCTAGAAAGTTATGGAAGATGGATAAATGTTGTATTGAAGCATTGGCTAAGATAATTGCATAACTGTATAACATATTCTTTTTATGTGTAAGAATTTGTTCTGAAAACTATGAGATGGTTTATAATCATGCAATTTAACTTGTTGTGTAGGAAAGATCGTATACCATCACCTACAAAAGAAGGACT
Source organism: Larix kaempferi (assembly GCA_027924585.1). NCBI lineage: Eukaryota > Viridiplantae > Streptophyta > Pinopsida > Pinales > Pinaceae > Larix > Larix kaempferi. Next base: position 90,855 of record BSBM01000260.1, on the reverse strand, counting down.
ACAACATTTGTTCAGCAACAAAGTTATCTATTGAAAATATTGAAGATATTGAAGTTCCCAGGATCTAGGAAGAATGCCATGATCGAGGAGTATCAGTCGATCATGAAGATGTTTGGAATGCAGTCCCAAGACCTGAAGGGGAGTCTGTAGTGACTTCCAAGAGGATCTACAAGATCAAGCATGCTACAGTGATGAAGAGGAAGATACAACTTCTTGAATGATGTAGTTGAATAAGAAGTGTATGTGGTGCAGCCACTTGGTTCTGAGACAGATGACAGGGAGTCATATATGTGCAGAACTTGGTATGGCAGGATATAAAACTTTCTATCCAGTTTGGGATTTACCAAGAATAAAGCGGATTCCAACCTTTACTGCAAGTTTGAGGAAGGAAATCCAATGATACTACTATGTGGATGACCTGTTTGTAACAGGTGAGGATAGATTGATTTTCGACATGCAGCAGAAGCTTGCTGCCGAGTTCAAGTTTAAGAACTTGGGGATGATGCCCTATTTGTTTTTGGCATGGAGGTGTGGCAGAGTGTAGATGGAATCTTCCTTGGACAAGGGAAGTATGCAGTAGAGATCCTGAAGAGGTTCGGGATGATGGACTGCAAGGCTATGGCCACATCTATGGCATCAAACTTGAAGCTTCTGTGTGATGCTTCATCTGAGCCAATTGACATTTCTATGTATTGTCAGATGATTGGGTCCTTGATGTACCTGACAAACACGAGACTAGATATTTGCTTTGCGGTGAACAAATTGAGCTAGTTCCTGACGGATCCGAGGAGTGTTCACCTGGTTGCTGTAAAGCATGTTCTGAGGTACCTGAAGGGTACAGTGGATTATGGGCTCAAGTATGAAGCAAATCAAAAGTCTAACCTGCAGGGTTATGTTGATTCAGATTGGGCAAGCAATGCTACAGATAGGAAAAGCACATCTGGGTGCTGCTTCAATGTGGGATCAGGTGTGATCTCTTGGTTTAGCAGGAATCAATCCTGCGTAGCACTGAGTACAGCTGAGGCAGAGTATGTTGCAGCTTGTTCAGCTAGTTGTGAGGCAGTATGGCTTCGGAAGCTACTGTCTGATTTATTTGATCTCCCGTTGGATGCTACTGGTATCTTCTGTGATAACCAAAGTTGTGTGAAGCTATCTGAGAACCCGGTGTTTCACGATAGGTCGAAACACATAGAGATCAAATATCACTATATTAGGGATATGGTGCAGAGAGGAGCAGTGAAGCTCCTGTATGTTGCAACAGACGAGCAGATTGCATATGTATTAACGAAGCCATTAGCCAGAGTGAAGTTTGAGTACTTCAAAGAGAGGCTTGGTGTTCTTCAAATCGATGACACTTCGAGGAAGAAGTGATGGAGACATTTGCTGAAGCCATTCCAAGCATGTTGGAAGGAGGATCCTTCACATGGATATGGATGTAAGCGCTGGATGATGAGCATCAGGATGATGTTCTAGTTTCTGCTCTATATGATCAGTTGGATCATTTACATTTGTGTATATATGCATCAGGATGATGTTGGCTATGATGAGTTGGATCATTTATATGTATATGCATGTACGCATCATGTTGGATGCTGTATATGATCAATTGGATCATTTGTATGTATTTTGTCTATGCATCATGTTGTATGCTTGCACCATGTATCTGTATTTGTATAAGGCGGATACATTGTATGATCAGGAGGATCATGTATGATGATTTGTATCAGGTAGATACTTGGTATGCATCAGGTGGATGCAGTGTATGATTAGGATGATCATGGATGACGAGCTTCAGGATGTTTCTCTAGATGACATGCAGCAGGATGTTGCACTGATGATGATCAAGATGATCATGTGTACATCAGGACGATGTATGGTGATTATCAGGTTGATACTCTGTGACCATGGATCAGGTTGTGTAGATGAGCATATAATAGCGCCCTGGGAGATTTGTAGATAGTCTTGCAAGGTTTTTCCTATGGCATATAATTTCGCCTTGGGATATTTGGTAAATGCTCTTTCGAGGTTTTTCTCTGGGAGGACATATAATAGCGCCCTAGGAGATCTACAGATAGTCTTGCAAGGTTTTTCCGCTAGCATATAATAGCTCCCTGGGATATCTGTCAGATGCTCTTTCGAGGTTTTGTCCTATGGCATATAATAGTGCCCTAGGAGATCCGATAGGTTGAGCTGTGTGCTAGTAATAAGTCCTAGGATGCTCTTGCAAGGTTTTTCCATGACCACATGTAATATCGCCCTGGGAAATTCAATAGGTTGGGATGTGTTCCCGTAGTAAGTCCTGGGATGCTCTTGCAAGGTTTTGTGGTGACCACATATAATAGCGCCATGGGAGATTCGATAGGTTGAGCTGTGTGCTCGTAATCAGTCCCAAGATTCTCTTTTGAGGTTTTGTGGTAGGGTCACATGTAATAGCTCCCTGGGAGATCCGATAGGTTGGGCTGTGTGCCCGTAATAAGTCCTGGGATGCGCTTGCAAGGTTTTGTGACGCACGTAATAAGTCCTGAGGATTCCACAATATGGCCAGTGATGACAAAGACCTACAGGTGCTGGGCCTACATCTAGTATGAAAAAGGACTGACTCTGTAGAACTTCCTATGATGAGTAGATTCAGAGATTGATTGAGATAGCAGCAGCAGTGATGATGCCAATGATTTAAGGATGATGATTCGTTGATGATGATCCAGAGAAGAAGACTTGTGCTAGCAGATCTGTGTCGAGAAATACCTTCCTAGTTAAGAGGGAGTGTTGATGTATATGTAACTTCAGAATGTATTTCACATGTATGTATATTGTATTCCTATAGAGATGTTATTATTCCTCTATACGGAAGTGTTTGTATTCCTATAGAGATGTTATTATTCCTCTATATGGAAGTGTCATCATTTATATTGTAAGTGTCGTAACTTATACTTGATGGGTTATTAGACCACCTTGTTGTGGTCGGCCCTGTATAAGTCATGTGGGTCGAAGGGTTATTAGACCACCCTATTGGGTGTCGACCCAGTCAGCATTATGTTAAATGGTTAAGTTGAGGCCGACCTAGTTGAGTAAAGGTCAAGTCAAGTTAGTGTATAAATGGAGAGTGTGTCTCTCTCATTTTACACATTCTGTTCTCACACACACTCTTTGGAGAGTGGTGCACTTGTGGAGGAGGAGAAGATGCTGCTAGGAGAAGACTATCTCTTGTATTCTGGTTGTATCATTGCTCTATCTATCTCTGAGGAAGTTATTGGTGTTTTTCACCTTTATGGTTTTCCCCAAGTAAACTTTGTGTCTCTTTTGTGCTTGCATTATTGTGTCCATGATTAATATGCTGTAAATATGCTGTACATGTTGTTCTCTCAGTTAAGATCCTAGATCAGACTGAAGTAAATTCTGAAAATTTAACACATGGGGTGTCCTTTCTCATAAATATTTACACCTTAACTTGGGTCAAATGTTAGATTATGGAATCAGCAAGTTACCTACTTTCCAAACTATGTAAATAAAGCCAAAAGTACAATATAGTTAAAACATTAAATATAAATCATTTGTAATGAAATCTTAACTCTCTTACACAGAAAGACTCATTCTTCCTTAAGTAATGGGTAAATAAACTTTTTAACTAAATGTATATATATATAAGACCATACTATTGTATGTTTTCCATGATTACAATAGATAATAAGCTAAGTTGGTGAAATAAAGATATTGAAAATGAGTAACTATTAAAGTTGAGGAAATATAATGTAATCTTCCTCTCAGGGTATGTGAGAATCTAACCACAGAAATATATACAAGACTTTTCATAACCCTTTTTACTTATAATATTTCATAAGATGTTATTTTCATCTACGAGCATACACATCTATTCTATCCTTATATATATATACTTTTTCTACGCATGTGCATATATATTATCCATAGCATACATATATATATTCTGTCCATATGTATATTACTTTTCTATGAATGTATAAGTATATAACCATAGCAGCAAAAGAAAAGTAGAGTGTGAAATAAAACTTTTCCTGTGTTTCCTAAAAGTAAGTAAACCATATATAAAATGAGATTTAAAACAGTGTTCTAAAAAGAGACAATTCTATAACAACTAGGAGCAAGTTCGAATAAGAGACAACCTTCGGGATAACATCAACATAAAAATAAAAGCATGAGACAACAAAATTGCTTATCTAATCGTAAGGTTGTGAACTCGCTAGGGAAAGACTTCGCAGAGTTTAAAATGTAAATACATCATGAAAAAACTTATCAAGATAACTGAACTCTACCTCCCAGAACATTTCTCTCCTCATGGCATTGCTCGGCTGCTATTGGTGGCAGCGTTATCCACCCATCTAACTCTATTAAATGTATATTTAAACGCAAGCCTTATCTATGAGTCGTTCTCTTTAAGCCAAGAGTGGAGAATATATAATGTCCTGCTCAAAATTAGAGTTTAACGAACTGTATTCTACAGCAATGTCGCTGAGTTTGATTTATCCAAAGTAAAGTACTGTTATTGGGGCCACTCTTAAGCTGTGAAATATCAGTGATCGAAACAAGATCAACTAAAATGGAAAACAATTCATAATTAGTTTAACTTGCCATCGCAATGATCATATAGGTCAACCCACCAGAGTCCAGAAAAATGAGCAATGTAAAAAAGAGTTAAATGAATTTGCAAATAACCGATATTTGAGAATCTAGGTATATCATTACCTAATTAGAAAAATCAAATGGATAGTACCTGTCAAACGCAGAGTTCTGTGACGGCGAGCTATCTAGCTCTATCTGGTATGCAGGCTACCCATAATTGTATTTATGGACAGGTACAGAGATCCTTTTCCCTTGTCAAAATCCTGAGAAGAGATCAACGATTTTTCAAGAAGAGATAAATCCTTTCCTTGTCTTGCTTACAGAGGAAATGCAACAGTTTAGTAACTATCATGGTTAACTACTATCTCTGCCTGCGGCATAGTTTATACTCTTGTCGCTACAAGGGGTCGTCTCCAGATGCAAGCAAGGATGAATCGGGTTTCGATTACCCTCTAAGCAATACCTAGATCCAGTTCTCCTACTCTCACTGCGCGGTATCTCTCTTTGCAAATCGACAACCAACCCCTTCTCCAAAACGTAACAGTCCCCGTCTAATCGCCATTCACCCCATTAAGAAGGTTTTTCAAGCTCCTCCGTAGCTGTAATGAATTTGCCACACCTAACGCTGAGCTACCATGAGTTGTTTCTATTGTTCCCTCCAGCTAGTGGACACTTGGCTCATAAAAATGGAACAAGTGGTGGCTAGGTTAGCATCTGGCGCTCTATCACTATGATTCCCACCAAAACATTTATCCTCCACTTCCAACTCCCCACTCAAAGTGAAGAGAACATTCAAATGAAGGGATAAGCCCCCATCCAAATCGTAAACAATAATTCATCTAACCTCCCATCATGGAGACAAATCCCTCTCAATCCTCGTTGAGGATTTGCCACTACCACTTGATATGTATACACTTACATTAATTATTTATTTAATAAATTCTTTAACCTCTTTTGGGAGTGTGCCAATCTTTATTTAGATGTAAGTTATGAAACATATGTGAGATATAAAATCTCTACGTAATGTAGATATATTTAGGTATGTACTCTTATTTAATATATTTACTAAATGTTGGATAATATTAAATGTTTTATATGTTTTTATAGACCTTTAAACTAATGTTTTGGTGCTACTATATATATATATAATTATCTTAATTCAATACATTTTTTCACATTGTGGACATATATATATATATATAGATATATATTTACACATACTTAATTATATTATATGGAATAAAGAAATTATTACCTTTCAATCCAATTTACATAAAGTATTATAATTATTTCATAATATAATACTTATGTGAGTGAAGAATTTCTTAGTTCCTTAATGTCATTAAGCAAGCAATTTATTTTACTAAATAATTGTAATGACCTTACGACACCCACAGTTTATCTTAACCATTTGATATTTATCAATAGGTTAAGTTTTCCTTAAACTTAGGGAATACTGAGTTTGTTTAACTCGGCTACTGTGGTGTATTAGTTATATTCTTTTAGACTCTCAGCTTTATAGATATTGACTTTATTACCTAAGACTCTAGTTACGTCGATTTACTCACGCTCTGTTCTGTGTCCTTTTTATATGAGAAATGCTTGAGTCTTATGATCTCTCCCCAGTTCTCCTCATGATATATGAGCATTTCTAAATCGGCTCCCTTGAAAATCCTCACTAGACCATGATATATGGGCATTTAGAGCACTCTCGAAGTCCCAATACATGGATTTGTCATTATGTTCCTTTCCACCAATCACATTTTTTTCAATCTTCTTTCCATCACTCTTCTTTCAATAACTGATTGGTATGCAAGGGACTCTCTTGGAATATTTCTTCTCTAAGAAAACATGTATTGATGTGGTCCTCAATGTTAGGCTTGCAACAGTCGTCGAATGATTTTTTAGTACCAGACCATGCTATCAGCTTCTTCTTCATGCATGGAGATGTTTCTAGACATGACAACCCATTTCCAACCAAGGGAGTATCGGGTATCGGCTCATAATTCATTATCTCTGTTCCTCCAGACAAGTTTCTAGACATGACAACCCATTTCCATCCAAGGGAGTATCGAGTACCAGCTCATAGTCATCAACGCGTTGTTCATCCAACTCCAGTTATTTTCTGATTTTTTTGGGACTAACAAAAGCATTGTTCATGGTGGAGATATTGGAGGAGGTTAGGTCGGTCGCCCAACTAGGTCCTCCGTTCAACCAATTCAGAGAACATGTCGAATTGTCATGTGGATCACCACATGTCGAGTCAGTTAGTCTTGTAAGTTAGTGAACCTACGAGAAATAGAAGACTTCTTGACTCTGCTACCATTACTTATCTTCGGTTCCTATTGCAGGAAACTGAAATCTTCTCGATAGCAATAGCAATTTTCTTTACTTCCTTTGTTCTCTATCTTTTTGTTGTTTTATGAGAAATGCATGGCTTTGCAATTAGTTGATCGATAATTGTTGTTATGGGACTATGTAATCAATGAAATCCCTTTGAGGGGCATTAGAATAACTTAAACTAATAGCTAGATTCCTTAGTATTAAAGTCTTCATACAGAATGATTTTTGCATGGAATTTGGGGGTGCTTCAATGTCAAATTATTTCTATTTATAACCAACCCTTCTTGCAGTGTCGAACTATTATGAAAATAATATTGGGAATAAGATATCTAGTTTTCCAGGGGCACATGTGGAACGCTCAGATTGTGAAATGTGAAATGATCATATTCTGAAACGTGGAATGCTCGGATTGTGAAACGTGGAACGTGAGAGACATTTGTATCATGGTGTATATTTTGTTCATGAATACATAATGTCGACTGAAGCATGCTGATATTATTTTCTTCACATGATACATCTGTCCATCCAACTCCAGCTATTTTCTGATTTCTTCGAGACGAACAAAGGCATTGTTCATGGGGGAGATGTTGGAGGAGGTTAGGTCAGCCGCCCAACTATGTCCTCCATTCGACCAATTCAGAGAACATGTCAAACCGTCATGGGCCAACCCTTGTTCTGCCCACTAATATTTTCATAATAGCTCTAGACTGCAAGAAGGATGGTTCGATCCTTCTTGTGTTCACCGTTGTGCATACTGGTGAATTGTTGTATATTGGTGTTCACAATTAACTACTAAAAAAAGGGCGGTCGATCCTTCTTGTTGGCAGTTAGAAGTCGGGATAAATATTGTTTACATGTTATAACATAGGAAAATTCCCGATCTCTGCCACATACTGTGAGAGTCAGTAGTGGGGAAATGTTGTCCCAACCTTCGTCGGTTAATTGTTTTTCATTTCTCTTTTAAATGAAGGGTCGACCGACCCTTCTTGTGCTTAGTATTTGATAGCCTATACTTCGAAGGTTGAATATTTTCCCAATTCCCTCATAAATGAAGGGGCGACCGACCCTTCTTTTGCCCAATATTGTTTTCATACTAGTTGTAGAAGTCGGTAGTGGGGAAATGTCCTGATCCCTGCCACATACTGCGGAAGTCGGTAGTGGGGAAATGTCCCGATCCCTGCCACATACGGGAGAATTCGGTAGTGGGGAAATGTTGTCCCAACCATTGTAGATTAATTGTTTTTCATTTCTCTTTTAAATGAAGGGTCGAATGACCCTTCTTTTGCATAGTACTTGACAGCCTATACTTCGAAGGTTGAATATTTGCACAATTCCCTCATAAATGAAGGGGCGGCCAACCCTTCTTTTGCCCAATATTTTTTTCATACTAGTTGTAGAAGACGGTAGTGGGCAAATGTTGTCCCAACCTTCCTAGATTAATTTTTTTTCACTTCTCTTTTAGATGAAGGGTCAGCCGATCTTTCTTGCTATTTATATTTTTCCAGTCTTGACCATTCTGGTTATAAATAAATTAATCTCTATTTTGGAAGGCCAAAATCTCACATGTGTTAGCCTCAAAGAGAGAACTAATGCCATAGGAAGTGATGACATGGCATCTATGATGACATGGAATGTGTGATGAGGCTGGAAAGACACATGATGGTGTTCTGGGTCTACCATTAGTCAGTGTTGCAATCTGACATCATTCTAAAAAAGTATGGCAAGTTTTTGAAACTTTGGAAATTGACAAAGTATGGAAAAAGTAGTCAAAACTGCTTTGAGAGAATGCCAGCCATAAATTCATGGTTTCAGAAAAATGCACACACCATCATATCATGCTATAGCTTGTTGAAGTGGCGGGAACTATTTGAGTAATGGATTTGCGACATGTGTTTTTGCAACCCACAATTCGGATTGCGGATTGCAGAAACTTTGGTTTGTTTTTAATTTCGAGTGGTAGTCCCACAACCCGCAATTCTGGATTGCGGGAACGTTGTATATATTGCCGAACAATTAAACCCCCGCAAATCGTCTTCGGTTATTTGAGATGCGCGGGGAAATAGACTTTTCAGCTTTGCAAAGTTTTGGTAGAGGCCGCATGTTTGGACGGTGTAGATCTGGTGGGGAAAGGGACTTTTACCTTCTTGTCCTATTTGTGCTCCTATTTGGTAGTTTGTTACAACGTAATCTTCCACCTTTTGAGCATCAGTACTCTTTGGCCATCAGGATCCATTTTACTGACTCATATAGACTTTATGTCCTCCAGACACACATTTTCCATATTTTTTCCCTTACCCGCCTGCTGTATCATTTCAGTGGGCGTACCCTTGACCTGCAGCACTATAACCCGCGGGCAGCATGTAAAATGGTGAAAACCACTAGTTAATTACTTTTTACTCCCAAAAAGCGGTCTTAGGGTGACCTTTGGCCCTCCATGTTCCCTGTAACGCTTCGATGTGTCCTTTCACTTACCTTTGGAAGCCTATATACTGAGCATTTATGGCATATGGAAGGGAGGGGAGAAAGAGAAAGCAAGAGAACTCTAGTGGATTTTTGCCTCATCTTGAGTCTACACTCATTGATCCTTGTTGTTGTGAACCCCTTATGCTCACCTTCTGAACTCCTTTGACAGTTTGAGTTTGCCATTCATGGAGGATTGAAGTGGTGGAGGCGCAAGTGGATTGACCTAGTTCTTGGTTCAGATTGGTTGTCAGCAAGAGGTCGTATCACATTGTACTTCTTGTTATTTATTAATAGAAATACTCATATTCTCGTCCATTAATGTTGTCAATGTTGTTATATCACATTGGGTTGCATTTGCTTATAATATCATGGACCATTGTTATTGATGATGTTAATGTCTTTCATATGTTATATGTACTTGTTGTATATTGGCTGTCGAGACTAATTTGCAGGATCAAGTACAAGGATTGAAAGCGTGCATGGATTGAAAGCTTGAACGGGGATCTACATCAAACGTTGGATTGAGGTTGGTTACATTCTCCATTTATCTTAGCATTGTCAATTATAGAGCATTGCATTGAGAATTAAGTCTATTTCTGGTAGTCAACTGTCTGTTGTGGTCTACCCCAAGCCATAGGAAGTTTTCTCCAATAACATAAATAGCGACTTCATTGGGGAAATCATCCATTTTTGGCAATTTTTAGGCATTAGTCCTTATTTTGACTTGGTGTTTATTGAGTCTCTGTGTCATTGTCTGGCCATTAGGATACCTCATAGAAAGGAGGCTTTTTCTAGGTCATTGGGCTCTTCAGTTGTTGATTTAATTTTCCCTACCCGCGAGTGAGCTTTGCTTTGCCTGTGTCTACCTGCCTCTGTCTGCACTATAACTCGCGGGTACCCGCAGCTTTTGCTCAGATAGTAGTGTATAACTCCGGCTTTGGTTGGTTTATGACCTTAGGTTGTTGCTCGGTGGATGGTGAGTGTTCCTGAGTCTTCTTTGGCCTTGTTCCTGACTGTTCCATGCCTTGTTCGGGACCAGAACTCCTCTTTTCTCTTTGATTTGAGTCTTATTATCACTCTTTTTTATTTTCTAGCTCATTTCATTGGATGAATATCACTGTTTGGGGTGTGTTGGGTTGTATTAGTGATCTGCTCTACATTCCTGTATCAAAATAGGTAGATTTCGCTTGCATTTTTCATTTCAATATATTGAAAAATACAAAAATATTGTTTTGCATTTTCCTTTTCATTTATAAAAGAAAATACAAAAACATTTTACTTTCCGCATTGCATCTTGCATTCGAATGCTTGTACTTTCATTTAGGATTTGATTGTGCATTGGAAAAATTAAAAGGATTGCATTTTTATTTCGAAACCATTGGATTTGCTTGTCATGTTAGTGGCATTGTTTTCATTGAGTAGATGAGTCTAGATGTTTGAACAATTGTGCATACTATCGAGTCATATACATCACTACTTTCACGGCCATATCCTTTGAGTAATCACAACCACCTAAAATTAATGCTTAATCTTAAAATTGATTAGAAACAATTTTTATTTTATAGGGTGCACCAACTAGCTTAGGTTTAGAGTTTTGGAATAGATCATTGTGAGTAAACAATCCAAGACTATTAGACCAACATTATGTGTCTGACCAGGGAGTGGTGAATTCCATTGTATACATCAGTGTTCTTAGGAAGCTCTACTGAGACCAGAGTTAAGCACGAGGTCACGGGAAGTTGGTTGCGGAGATAGCCCTCCAATACCGGCTGAACGTAGGAGATATTTCTAGGATTTGTTCGGATAGGGGACTCATGGGCGATTTGACCCTCTTGAGTTTCGCGCTTAGCTACCCTGCCCATACGACGGATCCCACCTATGACTATTCCCCTGAGCATTGGTTATATTATGGTGACCATAGTTGCCTTACCTAGGTGCCACACAGGGTGCTTGTAGTAGTTATACTGTTCGTGTCCTGAGTCAGATAGGGATTGGATAACACAGTTGTTTGTTGTCGAGGGTTATGGCCCTTTACATGTAGTGAAGTATGGGAATCCTTATAACTGATTCTGTTACCTCCAGCTATAGTTTGGGAGTCTCAAGCCTCTCCTAGGCAAGACATACCGGCTGTAGTGTTGGGAGATCCTTAAGCCAGTTCCATTTGTGTGCATTTGGCTGTAGGTTTTTCTAGGTGTGTGCTCTTGATTTCTGGTTTTTTATCGATAGTTTGGCTGATAGGACACATTTTGATTTTATCGTCTCTCTGGAGATATCGTGGCGAGAGATCCAGCTCCCTGTCGCTCTCATCATTTGGCTGGTTTACCGGCCGCCGAGGTCCAACGTCCTCTTCGCAGGAGACATCAGGGCGTTCCCTCTGAACGTTCGGATTCCATTGAAGAGCTTCATAGTTATATCATGTCTACGTATTCTAGCACATGAGAAATCCCTACGGCTCCACCAGGTGGGGTCGAGCATGCTTCAGACACCTCTACCCCTCGCAAGGCGTGGGGAGGTGATCCACCTGAGACCCATCCTAACTTGTTTGGTCCGGATCCACCTAAGACCGAACCTAAATTTTATGATCCGATTCCACCTGAGGGTAGTCCATTTAATTATTTGTACAGAATTCCAGAGTCTCATGATGACCACGCTACTACGACTGACATTAATCCATTCTCTTTTGGTATGTTTGGTTACGATGTCGTTCATCCATCTACTAGATCGGATAGTAACACTAGCAATAGTCATGGTGTTAGTACCGTTGCACCCATTGGGGGAAATACCCTCACTGGGGGCACCATAGTGTCCTCTCACACACAGATCATGGGGACTGGTCACGTCCCTCCTAACAATGCTAATGTTGGAAGATGACTGCCTCCCAGGACTAACCATCATAATAGGAACACTTTTCCTACCATGACTCATGTACCACATAATACACATGCCCACACATGACAACCTAAGACCACTTTTGCGAATGTGAATAATCCTCCTAATACTAGGGGTGGAAACATACCATATACCTTTTCAACCACTACTGCGACTAGTAATGCTAATGTAGGAGGTGGGAATGTATCTCACACTCATGTTTCAGAACTCCACTATTCCTGCTACTAGTAATGCCCATGTTGGGGATGGAAATACACCTCATACTCATGGTCAACACATGACTGCTCACAACGTTAATAATGCCCATGTAGGGGGTGGGAACATAGCTTATAACTATGGTCCTTATAACATGATTCCTACCATGAATAACACATATATGCCCGATAATTATGGGGGTAACCCTCACTACAATATAGTCAGGGTTGGCCATCAGTACCCTCCACCTCAGCACCCTCCACCTTAGTACCCTCCACCTCAGTATGGTGCTCAGAACACTTATATCCCTACTTACCCTCACATGGGTCAGGTTGGGGGGAATTATCCACTGTATGGCCATGGTCAAAATTATTGTTCGTTTGGTCTGTATAATCAACCTTTTAATGGTCATTATCAAGCTTATGGTCCATCTTATTCTTCGGTCCTGTATACGTAACCTTTTATGGGAGCTCATAATCAAGCTTTCCAGCCACAGCTTCCATTCCTCGTTCGACTGAACCTTCTGGATCTCTCGAAGCTCACGAATGATCTAGTGTGTCACGACCCTAGTTGGCCTCCGATCCCCACTAAACTTCCATCAGAAATTCCAATGTTTGAAGGGAAGAGTGGTGAGGACTCGGGGGACCATGTCACAACCTTTCACCTTTGGTGCTCATCCAACTCGTTGAATTATGATTCCATTTGTTTACGACTATTTCAATGCACCCTCATGGGGGTAGCCGCGAAGTGGTATGTTGAGTTGCCTGGAGGCACCTATAGGGGGTTCAATGAGATCGCTTTGGTTTTATTGGATCATTTCCAGTTGCTAGTTCGTTACGATACTGGTACAAAAATTTTATCCACCTTCTGCCAGAATAGGCCATGCATATTTCTGACCATGTTCAAGAGTGGCGTTGACGAAAGAGGTTAGTGAAAGCCAACATTCCTCCATAATTTCTGTTGGAATGGTTTTTCAAGTCTCTTCTTCCATATATTTCTAAGGACGTGTCGATGTCTGGCATTATAATTGAGGAACAAGCCATCTTAAAATTCCAGTAGCTATATTTGTTATATTCTCAGTCTGGCATTTTGTATGACATTATCCCTGATGCACCACGAACACGTCATGAGCCCAAGATAGTTCCTGGACCACATGCTGATGGCATTGTGGGTTCCCCAAGCACTTGACCTGTGGATTTGGTTACAAATCAAATGAAAAATTTGTCGCTTACCCAATCTACCCCAGGACAGGTTCACACCTTGTCCACTTCCCTCCCGTTGTCAGATGTACATTCTGTGCAATCAACGAACCCATCAGGTATCCAACAACCCGGTGATAAGAAGAAGGGGAGAAACAATAGAAAGGGTGGAAATAATGGGAACAATGGTAGTAATCGAAATACGCCATGGAAAGAAAACACCAACCCTCCTCGGGACGGCACAAATGCTGGTGGGGATCGTAAGCCTAGACGTAAAGTGAAATTCCCTTGCAAGCTTTGTGGGGAAGACCACCTTACTCACTTGTGTCCCCGAATTGAGGAGGCATCGAAGCATCTTGCATAGACCTCAGCTATGTTGAATGATCCCCTTCCACATCATCAAAATATGGCTTTGCATACTCCCACCACTGGTTATGGACCTAATGAGACTCCAACGTCTTTTCCAATACTAGTGGCTATAAATGCATGAATATGGACCAATCAGTGGTTAGTGTTGCTACTCGTCAACGCGATTATGGTGCACCACAACCGAATATGGGAAATGAGCCTCCCCCTCATCATGATACATCCTTGCATATCGAGAAGCCCTCTACTATGCCACAGATACCGAAAGGTGTTCTTAAACACTCTACGCATAATCCTAATGCCTGAGCCACCCAGAACTACTCCATTTTAGAAGATTTGTGCCAAACTCCATGCACTATGTGAGCTCTCGAGGTTTTACAAGATTTACCATCACAACGGCATGCCCTTTTATCTGCTTTAGGAGTCTAGGATGGGGGAAGTCCAAACGTTATTCATTTTGACACTACTGATGTCCATCCCTGCTTACCTTACCACGTAGCTTTTCAGATCCAAATGGAATGTTTGCAGAACTTCATTAGGAGAACAGTGGTTGATGAAGGCGCGTCGGCGTCAGTAATGTCAATCTCTTGTTGGAAAGATCTTGGATTTCCTCCCCTAGCTAAATCTGTGACCATGCTCACTGCATTTGATGGTCGTTCGTTTAAGCCGAATGGGATAATCCCTTCCCTTGTTGTCCGCTTGGGTGGGAAACCTGTGCTTATTGAAGTCAAGGTGGTGGATTCCCCCATCGACTACAACCTTTTACTGGAACAGAACTGGATGTACGCTATGAAAGCTGTCGCATCTACTATATTTAGGGTTATTTGATTTCCTCACAAAGGAAAGACAGTGACCATCGATTAGCTAGATTACGTTAGTCCTTCTTCCACAGCATCCACGGTATCAGTGGTCCCACAGGTTACTGATTCTCAGCCAGCAACTGGGAACATGGGTGTTGGATTATATACTTCCATGTTGGGATCCTTTGATTTCCCTACACCCATTAATGTTATTGGAACTGTTTTTGACAATGCGTCTCCTCCTTTACATAATGTACCATTTTGGACCTCGTATTTCGATGATCCTTAGACTTTACCATCTACGGATCCCATGTTTGGAAATGTTGCACATGTTGGGATGACTATTGCATTATCTGTTGCTGAGCTTACTTATCATGATATTCAACAAGCCACGGTAGAGTCGGATCTCTCCTCTTCCCGGACAGAAGAAGAAGGTCCTATTATGCTGCTGGTTTGGGCAGCTAACTCGTCTTGTTCGCAAGATTGCCTTGATGATACTTTACCTTTGGATGAAGCTATTCTTGAGGCTATGTGTGGTAGTGAAGGACCTTGGGAGGACATGCACCGTCGCTCTTGTTTTCTTCCCAATCTCGATCTCGTTGTACAAGAAGTGTTTAAGACAAATCTTGATGAGATAGTTGGTCACCCTATGGCTCTTTTGGGCACACATGAGATTTACGCAGAGGGGAATATGGCTAATATTTCCCCTACTATGGCGATCAACATCTCTTGAACCTCTGGAAAGATTGAAAATGTTCATATCGGTGATGATTGCTCTCTTGAAGAGGTCTGCATATACACTGAGATTTTTAAAGAACTCTGGGAAGCTTTCGCCTGGTCATACTAGGTGATGCCAGGAATAGACCCCAGCATTGTGGAACATGAGATTAGAACGTATCCAAATACTAAACCAGTTTGGCAATGCTTACGAGCTGTGAACCCTAGGAAGGCCGCCGCGATCAAGACAAAGGTGGAGAAACTGCTTAAGGCTGGTTTCATCTACCCATTTCCCGTTACTGAATGGGTGTCCAATCCCGTTCCCGTGGATAAGAAGCAGGGAACCATCCGCGTGTGTACTGAATTTCATGATTTGAACCGTGCATGTTCGAAAGACAATTTCCCCACTCCATTCATTGATCAGATCTTGGATGCATGTGCAGAAAGTGAGATTTTTTTGTTCATGGATGGCTTTTCAGGATACAATCAGATTCAGATCAAGCCTGAGGACCAACATAAAACCGCTTTCATTTGTCCTTGGGATACGTTCACATACCGAAAAATTCCCTTCGATCTTAAAAACTTCGGAGATACATTTCAGTGTGCGATGACCTATGCCTTTCATGACCTTAAACGTATAATGGAGGTTTTCTTGGATGATCTTATTGGCCATTCTCGCAAGACGGTGGACCACCCCAAGCACCTTCGTTTAATTCTCGAACGATGTATACACTACAAAATTCGATTGAATCCTAATAAATGCATCTTTGCTGTAAGGATAGGTTGCCTTCTAGGATTTATAGTTTGAAAAGAGGGTATTAGGGTCAATCCTCTCAAAGTTGAGGCAATACTCCGGTTGCCTCCTCTGCGCAATTTGTTACAGCTTCAGAGCCTCTAAGGGAGAGCCACTTTTTTATGACACTTTATAGTGAATTATGCTAGTCTTACAAAAGGTTTCGCGCGTTTGTTGAAGAAAGACACGCCGTTTGTCTGGGATGAGCGAGCCCAGCAGAATTTCGACGCCGTTAAGAAAGATTTGCTATCGGCCCCTATGCTTAGTCCACCCAATTTTGCATGAGATTTTACACTGTATGTGGCCGCGTATCAAGAGACGGTTGGCATGGTCTTGGTTCAGACAGATGATGTGCTCATAGAGCATGTGATTTACTACCTTAGTTGAAACTTAGTAGATGCTGAACTAAGATACACTCATGTGGAGAAGTTGGCGCTTGCGACTGTTCATGCAGTCTAGCAGTTACGACATTATATCATGCTTAGGAAAACCACCGTCATTGCGCACATCAATCCATTTCAGTTCGTTTTATCACGACGTCTTATAGGGGGGAAGTATAATAAATGGATTGTCATTCTTCAGGAATTTGAACTTGATTTTGCTTCGGCGAAGTCGGTCAAATCCTTGGTTTTCACTGAGCTTCTATCAGACCTTCCATGGCTTGATGAGGATATTGTCCACAAAGATTCCTTTGTGGATGAGCATTTATTTCTTATCTCGTCCGAGGACCCTTGGTATGGGGATATTATCATCTATCTCCTAACTTTGAAGTTTCCTTCACACTATTTGCGAGATCAACGATGGTGTGTGAAACACCACGCTAAAGACTACACTATCGTCGGTGACACTTTGTATCATTGATGAAAGGATTGTATTATCTGTCGTTGTTTAAATCATGAAGAAGCGGAGTGGGTACTTAAAGATTGTCATGCTGGGGTGTGTGGTGGTCATTTATCCGGGCATGCTATAGCCCAATGCGTTATGCGGGCAATTTATTTATGGCCTTCTATATTTAAATATTGTGTGAACACTATGAAGATATGTCACCCTTGCCAGGTGTTTTCTCGGAATGTACACTCGCATCCAGCGCCCCTTCATCTGGTCGTCACCGTCGGTCCCTTCACTAAGTGGGGGGTGGATTTGATGGATTGCAAACCAACTTCGACTTGGGGGAATCACCATATTATAGTGGTTGTGGGCTACGTTTCCAAATGGGCTGAGGCCATGCCTACCCTTAAAGACAATGGTGCTATAGCAGCCCATTTTGTATTCAACCAGATTACCACTCGGTTTGGTATTCTGAAAGAGATTGTCACTGACCATAGCAGTCACTTTCAGAATAAAATGATGGAGGATTTGTCACTCAAGCTTGGGTTTCGTCAAGAACACTCATCTTCATACTATCCCCAAGCGAATGGTCAGGTTTAAGCAGTTAATATGTCTTTGAAGACCATTCTCCAATGTACCATCCAACAGAGCAAGAACAATTGGCATATCATGTTATATCCTGCTCTGTGGGCTTATCGAACCGCAGTCAAGACTGCCACCGGGTTCTTTCCATTTTAGATGGTACACGGTGTGGATTCCATTTTATCGATTGAATGCAAAATCCCTTTGCTTAAAATAGCCATAGAGCTCCTCCCTAATACGACGAGTATTGAGCAATGTTCGATCCACCTTGAGCAGCTTGACTAGCAGCGTTGAGATGCCACCATGGCTATAGATGCCAATAAACATCGTGTCAAGGTTCAATATGATAGGTATGTTCGTCCCCACCAATATGCTGAAGGCGACTTGGTTCTTCTATATGACCAAGCTAAAGAACCCCTGGGGGTAGGAAATTTCAATCCCATGTGGCATAGTCCTTATGTTGTGAGGTACATCTTAGGAAAAGGAGCCTATGAATTAGAGGATTATGAGGGGAATGTCTTGAAGGAGCCTTGAAATGGGCTCTATCTCAAGCAGTATTACACTTGAACTTCGAGTTCGAGCTGATACTTTTGTACACTATTGTATAGTCTTTTCTATACATAGTTTAGATTGCATTTGGTTTTCAGGTCTTCTGATTCGCTTTCGTTTGATTGACAGATGTCACCGAAATCTTCCACGTTCTTAGGATTCACAGATGGTGCTAGCTGTCACACGCAGTGACTTGCGTCTGTTGCTTGGGTCATTTATTCACCTGACCATCTAGTTGGGTCTTCGGGAGGTGTTTGTCTTGGTCCTACATCCAACAATGTGGCCGAGTACAATGTCGTGGTTGAGCTACTTTGGGATGCTATTTCACATGGAATCCAGTTTTTAGAAGTCCTCCTCGATTCACAACTAGTTGTGTCACAATTGAATGGTCGGTACTACATGAGGGATCCTACCTTTCTATGGAGATTCTTAAGGGTAAGACTCTTGGAATGACAGTTTGTATACATTACTTACGTTCATGTTCTGAGAAGTTTTAATCATGTACCATATGCATATGCTAATTATGTCCTAGATTGGCATTTTTCACATTCATAACATTTACATGGAAGCACACAAATAAAAGATACATTCATACATTTGTACATACACACGTAGTAGAACCAAAAAACCATAGTTTATATATAAATATCGTGTCCAAAAAATGGTAGTGTCATGATACAAAACTGGAGCCCGTAGCCCTCAAAAATATACATATCGATACAAAATAGGACTCTAAGATGTCTAAACTCTACAAGGAGTCCTAGCTGCCGCCTCGGCATGATGAGTATCATTCTAGTAACGCACTGCAGTCGCTAAGCACTGTAATAGCTGCACCCAGGCACCTGGCACTCCAACTACTTGGTGCTGCATTTCCTCTGGAAGCTACGCTATCTCTACCTGTGGTATCCTGTTGACCATGCGGGACACATTGGTTCGCAGAGTCTGTAGTGTGCGCTCTGCTGTAGCACCTACCATCTCCTCACCCCTGCCCCGTCAATGATGTATTGGGAAGCCCTGGGGTTGTACTGGACCCTTGTCTACGAGAAAACAATGAATTGTCAATAAATGATACTGCCACCAAAAATATTTTTGCATTCACATTTATAATCATTAATCCATAAAAATTTCAAATGCCAAAAACACAAAAAGAGTAACTCACCAATGTCTCCAAACACCGATCCTGGTGGAAGCAGCATGTCTTAATCCAAGCCAAAAACCCTAATCTATGAACGAACCATCCTCGTTCTATTTGTGGGGTCTATGGCCATTACACACACGCTTTCCCACATTTGGAGCGGGCCCAAAAACTTTGGACCAATGATGCCCACCGCCAAGGGCACGCGGCACCTCAAGTTCCATCTAACCCCCCACCACCTCATACTCAACCCTTGGTGTTACAGAACCCTTTACCAACCCAAGGCGTGGTGAACACTCAACCATTGGCTCCCCTTCGAGGAAACCTGCCACCACAACAGGAAATCACTTATGCAGCTCCTCATCAACCCATGCTAGACTCTGGTACCCATCACTTGTTAATGATGTCATCCGCCGATGTCAACCTTCAAAACCGTCAAAACCAATATGGCTCCACCCCTGAAGCCCCTCCTGCCGACAAAAACACCAATGCTCTTCCCACCGATCAGTCATTACGAATACCTCCGACTCCATTAGATGGCACCCCAAAATCCCCTCGCTTCCCACTTCGCCGCATGAACAATAACCCCAATGCTCGCGCTGCATCTAATTACAACATTGTGGACGACTTAGCTCAATCCCCCATAGCCATGTCTGCCTTAGAGGTATTAAAAAACTTTCCTACACAGCACAAGACTTTGCTATCAGCCATTGGTGCTATTGGCCCAACTGTTTCACGAATGATGGCCCTCGATTTGGACCAATCTGAACTGAGCCTGCCTTCCACATTAGCGTTTCAAGTTTTTGTATCCGTTTGGAATCTTGTCATCCATCGGTGCATCATTGATGAGGGTGCCTCTACGTGCATTATGTCCACATTCATTTGGCAGAAGTTGGGATCCCCTACTCTCCAGCAGTCCACCACTGCGTTGCGAGCCTACAATGGCCGTTTGGCTCAACCCCAAGGTCTCTTAGCTAATGTCCCCATCCAGTTGGCTGGTAAAACAATGCTTATTGACATAGAGGTAATCAATGACCAACTTGATTATAACCTCTTACTTGGCCGCAGATACATGTATGCCATGTGGGCGGTTTCCTGATCCGTTTTTCGTACCATGATGTTCCCCCATGAAGGACGCGTGGTCAAGATTGATCAACTCACCTATTACGATCCCAATACCCCCGCTGCACCCAAAAACGTTCTCCCCATGGTTGAACAACCCGTTTGCGGTGCATCCACCTCGTTGGTTTCCTTAGTGGGACTTGAAGTTTACTCAAATACGTCGATGACCTCAACATTCCAATCTATTCCACCCCCATCACCAACGACCGAAATATATGACTTATGTACCCTCTCCCACAATACACAAACACCCAACCATCAACCGCCCTTGCTACCCCAACAACCATTGGTACTTAGTCATGTTGGTGTTACACCCATCCATACAATCCCCTTCCTATTCCCCCCTTCGGGAGTAGTAAGCGCCTCGGTTAGGGCTACTCTCAGCCTCCCCAAGTTAACTTTAGGATTACCCGTGTGGTATCTCACGCCTCCCATTTCCCCTCCGACACCAAATGTCGTCCTACAACTGGTGCAACCCATCACCACTACTAGCCAACCCCCTCCCGGTGTCCCTACTCCTTCCTCATCCACTAATCCTGTTAACACCTAAAAAGTGCTCACTACCTCATCTACCCAATTACATGACTCATTTGTCCATATTTCCTACCATATTTACTTTCAAACCCTTAAAATCCCACTAAAAAGCCTCCAAAAGGCCCAAAAAGCCTCCAAAAGGCCGCAAAACCATTAAAAAAGCCTCCGAAAGGCCAAAAACCCCCCTTTTCCCCCAAAATAATCCAAAATTCCTCCAAAATAGCAAAAACCCTCTAAAAAGGGAATAAAAAATATAAAAAAAGAGGAAAAAGAGGGAAAAAGGAGGAAAAAACCCTATACAGCTGACCTAAACCATATGGTTCCCAAAACCATGGGCCAGCACTCCACCACTAAAAACCTATAAATAGGTGATGCAGACCCCTCATTTCATATCCACAATCAAGTACACCCTTACTCTGCCAAAATCACTCTTGAAACCCTATCTCACCCTTGAGCTACTTTCACCATTGAGTGGCCCTTTGGCCCATTCCCACCATTTGGAGAAAGAGAAGGAGCAATGCTGGAGTTTGGAGCAACCCTCTTGGACAATTGCAAGAACTTCACCAACCTTCACATTGGAGGTAACATTTGAATACAAAAGAAAACTATTTATTATTTCTTGTCTCTTATGTTTCATGCACATGTTTAGAATAATTTCCATTTCAATGTATTGTCTTTTTATTACTGTTTATTGAACTGCTACTAAGGAGTTCTTTCTCCTTAGTAGGTGCTCATTTGCACAAGCTAGGGTGAAAACCCTAGCTACAGTTTTGGCGACTCCCCTTGGTTTGAATTTCTGGTTATAATTTTCAAATATTTTTCTATTCGGTTGTCCCTTTCGGCTGCCGTAAACCGCATCTTTTGCCCCTACAGTTGTGTTCCGACCGCGTCTTTCAGGCACTTACCTGCAATCTGACCGCGGCTTTCAGACTGTTTCCGGTGACCTATCGGCAGTTTTCAGTCTGTTACCTGCGATCCGACCGCGGCTATTAGCCTGTTCGGGATGGTCCGACTGTGACTGTTAACCCTTTTTCCGCGACCCGCCGGTGGCTTTCGGCCTTTTTCCTACGACCCGCCTATGCATGTCGGCCTTTTTCCTGCGTCCCGACTGTGGCTTTCAACCTTTTTTTCTGCAACCCACCTGTGCCTGTCGGCCTTTTTCCCGCGACCCGCCTGCGGCTTTCGGCCTTTTTCCCGCGACCCACTTGCGGCTTTCAACCTTTCTCCCGCGGTCCGACTGCATCTTTCATCCAAAATCCTGCAACCTGTCCGCGACTGTTCAGCTGTTTCCCGCGGTCCAACTACCCAGAATCGCCACAGACCCGCGGTCTATTTCCTGCACTTTTTTCACTGTTTTTTAACCCAGTACTTTGCTGCACTATTTTCTGCACCAACACAACCATCTGTCCTACCTGCAGCCACACTTCCTTACAACCTTTTTTTGCAGTTTTATTTCTGTTCCATTTACAGAATCGTTTTGTAAAAAAATTCCAGCATTTTACTTGAAAAAGAGAAAATTTTGCATGTCAAAGTTTACATTCTGTCTTGTTGTTGTTAATTAGAAAGTTGCCCCCCTTGTGGCACTTTTATTTGGGTTCATCACCTCACACGCACACACTCTGTCACCTAATTCAAGTGAGCCTTAAAAAACTACTTAACACAACCAAGATTCTAACCCCACTTGGGGAACACATAAGAATTTGTGTAGTTAGGTAGGATCGGGGGGATAAGCATCCAAATAACATCCCTCTGTTTCTTACACTTGAGACATAGCTGTTGTCCATTAGGGAACCAAAATCCCCTAGTATTTTTTGGCACGGTCACAACCAGTTTATCAGAGGGCCTCTCCCCTAGGAGGGTTGAAGTCGCCAGACTGGTTCCGGAGGCCTTAGTGGAATACCACACTCCATTCAGTAACCGAAGGGCTACCTTTCGCAGTTCTCGGAGTATCCCTGTATGGGGGTACTACGGTAAAATGACCAAACAACAGATTCACCTTTTTGGACATGTCATGAACGGGGTATCTTAGTTGCCTTTCTTCTAGGATTTTCTACCCGGTGTCCCTCCCAGTAGGGGGATATCTTTAGCCACTTGGCTCTCCTATCCATATTGTCTGACTTGGATTTCATCACCTTGCAGAGGATATGTCTAGTTGAGTCAAAATACTATTTAGCTAGGTGTTTGCATGCTCCCTTACATACTTTTGGTCTAGTGAGTCCACCATTTTTATTTTGTAGGAAACCTGCTGCTTGTTGGTATTCTGACCATTTTTGTTGATACTCCACTTATTGAAGCACAGCTGTTACAGTGAGTGTTTTGAGTTGGTTGTTGGCCTGAGTGCCATATTGTTTGAGCTCTCTTTCTGCACACTTGGTTGCATTGGGGTTTTTGAGCTGTTTTTTCACTTGACACAACCCCCCAAGATATTTGACACCATCTGTCACCATTGAGTCCCCGAGACATTCTCGGTGCCTCAGGGGCAAACCCCCACAGCACGGTTCACTTGACACCATTCGTCATAGACATAGATCTTCATCACTTGATATCACTCATCATAGATCTCGAGCTTTGTCACTTGACTCCACTCGTCAATGGCATAGAACTCCATCACCCGATATAGACGCCCCTTACTTTACCTCTGATTCTGATGCAGAGTCCGAGAACCCCATTTACACTGCACCAACCAGCCCCATGGCTGGTGTGACATCCACCCCTTTCCTTGTAGGGACCTTTGGTGGAGCATCTACCACCACACCAGCTACCACACCTCTTTGGGTATGCCCTCGATGGGGCCTACATCTACCGCTCCGATCACTGTACCCATTCCAGTAGCCAGAATGCCTATTCCCACTCCATCAGTGCCTCACACTACCCTTGGCAGTGCAGGACCGTCCCATACCACGTTCGTCCCTACGCTTGGGGGAAACCTCCCAAACCCTACCCCTACAATTGGGGGCATTGGCCCCAATATGGTCCAACCCACTAGTACGTCACATCCTTCTGCTAGTTTTCCATTCATGGATAGCCTCAACCTTCCTGACCTAGCTAGACTGACTAACGATCCTATCAGACACGACCCTACGTGGCCTCACATGCCCACCAAGATTCCCTTCGACATCCCTAAGTTTGAGGGCAAGGCAGGTGAGGACCCCCAGAAACATATTATGTCCTTCCATCTATGGTGTTCCTCCAACTCCATAGTGGATGACTCTGTCCACCTCCGTCTGTTACAGCGCACCCTTACTGGCGCTGTAGCCAAGTGGTATATTGAGCAGCCCCATGGGACCCATGCCACGTTTACCTCCCTTGCCTCCACTTTCCTGCAGTTCTTTCAGTTACATGTCCGCTATGACGCGGGAGTTGAGATCCTACTGTCTTGCAGACAGAATACGGCCACCCACATCATTGACCACATTCATGAGTGGCATCGACGCCGCAGCCTCTGCAAAATCAAGTTAGACGACCGTATCTTCTTAGATTGGTTCCTAAAATCTCTCCTTCCTGTCATTTCCAAGGATGTGGCATCCGAATAACCCCAGTTTGAAGAAGAGGCCATCCTCAAATCCCAGAAATTTGACCTCATTTACGCCCAGTCGGGTTATCTCTATACCATTATACCTGACGCCCCTCGCGGTGAGTCCTCCCACCACAATGCACCGGGGGCATCCCATGCTGCTGACGGCATCATTGGCCATGTTACCTCGCATCCCCAACCCTTTTCCATAACACGTCCTAGACCTGGCCCTGATCTTTCACGGGCTACATCTCAGTCCGGAGCAACCAATTCGTATGCTCCCGTGACACATCACCACCATTCTCATGGACCCTCATGTCCACCTTAGTGCTTTGGACATGCACCCCCTGCTTATGCTCCCCCGGTCGCACCTCAGCCATATTACCATCCCCAGGCTACCTCAGCTCCTGCGTCCTCACAAGCCCAACCTGCTTATTACCCGCCACCGGAAGCCCCTGCAAAAACCCCCCAGCCCGCTCCACAGACGTATCAGCAACCCCCACAAGGTTCAACACCTGTGCAGCCTCTGCCTACTTATTATCCACCGTAGCCTACTCCCGCACCTGCATAACCCCAGAACCCCCCTGCTGCCCAAGGGCAAGTCTACGCCCAACAAAATTTGCAGCTGAACCAAAATAACCAGCGCCAACAGGGCCAACAAAACCGTGGAAAAGGTCATAACCGTGGGAACAACCGCCCTCCTGAACAAGGTGGTCAACCCCCCAATCCCCTAGACAATAATAACGCTGCACCTACCAACCAGAATCCTGATCGGTCGCCCAAGCAGGCCAAAAATCCCAATCTGTGAACAAACCATCCTTGTTCTATTTGTGGGGTCTATGGCCACTACACACATGCTTGCCCACATTTGGAGCGAGCTCGGTAACTCTGGGGTGATGATGCCCATCGCTAAGGGCATGCAGCTCCTCAAGCACCGCCCAACCCCCCACCCCCTCAGCAGCCACCTTTGGTACTACTGTTAACACTCAAAAAGTGCTCACTAGCTCATTCCCTTATTCACATGACCCATTTGTCCACTTTTCCACCATCTGAGCCTCTGAAGCCAACAAAAGGTCACCAAAAGACCTTGGTACACCCCTTTTTCCCACTCAAAAAGATTATTTTTCCTAAAAAGCATAAAAAACCCTAAAAAAGGGTCCAAATTCCCAAAATATTAAAAAAGAAATAAAAATATTAATTTTATTCAAAAAAGGAAAAAGGAGGGAAAAGTACCTAAACCATGTTGGTCAATACCATTTGGTTTCCACAAAACCACAAATGGTATTCCCCACCACCAAAACCTATAAAAAGGTGGTAGGGGCTCCTCATTTCACATCCATCCATTAGCTCATCCTCATGCTGCCGAAATCTTCCTTGAGCATTTCGGCCATTGTAAGCAACCTTGGAGAAGGAGACCTCTTGGAGCTTGGAGCTACTCATCTTGGGAGTTGCTCAACATCAACCTTCACCATTGAAGGTATTATCGCAAGCACTTGCTTGCCCCCCATTTTTTCAATACAAATTCATTCTTTAATATTTTCTTGTTCTTGTTTTTTAAATGTTTACACTATTTGCTTATATTCTTGCATAGATCCATGATTAGTTTTGTTTAGATTAGTTTCTTGTTTAATTCTATTGAAACTGCTGCTACTAGTTAGCAGGTGCCCATAGCACTAAGCCTGGTTGCAAAACTGGGCCAACAATTTTTGGCGACTCCGCTTGGTTTCAACAATAGATCTCTAGTTTTGCTTTTAATCTTAGTTTTTTATTATTTTTAACCTTTAGAGACATAGATCTGCCATCTTAGACAACAGATCCATTGCTTCTCTAAGTTTTGGCCCCATCTATTGCCATTAACAGCCTGGAATTCTCAATTTTCGGGTTCATTTTTCGGCTTCCATGCACGGCTTTCGCATCGCGGTTTTTAGCCTGACAGTCGCGCGGCTCATCGCGACTTTTCGGCTTTTTTTCACGCAGTTCACTGCGGCTTCGTGACCGTTTTCCGCGCTGCACATCGCGACTGCGTGGCCCTTTTTCCGCGTGGTTCACCGCGGCTTTGCGGCCTATTTGCGCGCTGCACATCGCGGCTTCGCGGATATTTTCCGCGCTGCACATCGCGACAGTGCGCCGAAATCCCACGCGGTCCATCGCGACTGTGTGGCAGAAACCCGCACGGTCCATCGCAGCTTTTCTGTCAAAACCCGCGCTGCTAATTTTTTCATTCGGCCATTCCGATTCAAAAAATTATTTTTTACTGTATTTTCTGCACACATAGCACATTTTTACAGTATTAAATTCTGCATATTTTACAGCCATAGAAAAAATTTTACTATTTAAATGCACATCTAGAAGTCTTTTTAAAAAAAAAAATTTCAAGAAAGTGAAAGAAAGACTTATTTTGCAGTTTATCTAGGTTAAAATTTTTTTTGCTATTTACTTCTTTAAAATTTTGCCCTTAGCAATTTCCTTGAAAAAGAAATCCATTTATTTCTTTAAGAAGACTATTATTTGCTTTCATGATTCAAAAGATCCTTTGTTTTTTGAGTTGATTTTGCAAAGCATTTAATTTCCATTTATTGAAAAAAGTCATAAATATTTGCTTTTTTATTTTCGACAGATCCTTTATTTTTTGAAAATTTTCAGTAAAGCATTTACTTTTTTCAAAGTTCAGTTTACAATACCACACGTGCACCCATTCGATCACTTAATTGAACTGAGCCTTAAAACTTACCCTAATTTCAACAAACCTTTAACCCCACTTGGGGAACACTAAAAGAACTTTGTAGCTAGGTAGTATTGGGGGGATAGGTGTTCCAATAACACCCCTCAGTTATTACATCTCAGACATAGAAGTTGTCCAATTAGGGAGCTAAAATCTCTTAGTATTTATTGGCGCGGTCACAAACGGTTTGTGGGAAGGCCTCTCCCCTAGGAGGGTTGAAGTCGTGAGGATGGTTCCGGAAGCCTGAGTGGAATACCGAAATCCATTCAGTAACCGAAGGGCTACCATTCACAGTTCTCGAGATATCCCTGTATTGGGATATTGCGATCAAGGACCAAACGGAAAATTTACCTTTTCTCGACGCGTCATGAACGGAGTATCTTAGTAGCCTTTCTTTAGGATTGATTACCCGGTGTCCCTCCCGGTAGGGGGATATCTAGCCGTTGTCTCAACACTCATATTGTCTGACTTAGATTTCATCACCTTGAAGAGGATATCGTTTGTTTAAGTCACAATACTTTTAGTTAGGTGTTTGCATGATTCAACCCACCTTTGGTCTAGTTACACCTATTTTTTCTAGAAGCCGTTTGCATGTTGGTACTCTGACCATTTGTTGCATTCCTCCACTTATTGTAGCACAGCTGCTAGAATAAGTGCCTTTTTTGAGGTTGATTTTTTGGCCTGAGAGCCTTCTTTTTCACTCCCCTTCTTGCACCCTTGGTTGCATTAGGGTTTTGAGCTTTTTATATATATCACCACCTGATACTTAAACAGATTTTTTACACAAAAACTTAATTCTCACCATTGAGAATTTTAGACGCTCTCGTCGTCTTCAGGGAGAACTCCCAGAGTTTAGTCTACTTGGATCTCCACATCACCGACGCATAGCCTTATCCCTTGATTTGACACATCGTCGGTCAACCAGATGGTCATCCGATTCTGACTTGCCTCACTTCACATCTGATTCCGAGGCAGAATCCGAAAACTACCTTATATTACCACCAAATACCATTATGGCTGGAACACCATTTGACCCACTATTTACCAGCACCATAGGTGAGACATCCACAGACCCTTCTGCTGCGGTGCCATCCATGGCAACGACCACCCCCCTGGGTATGCCCAATATGGGCAACACTCCACATTTAGGAATTCCCAACACAGGCCACCTCCCGTTATAGGAATTCCCAACACAGGGCCACCACCTGTTATGGGTATGCCCAACATAGGGGTCACACCCCCTCTGGTTTCCACAAACCCTATCCGAGGAATCCCTACTGCTATTCCTAACCCAAGTGTAACCCATGTTGCACTTGGAGGCGCTGGCCCATACCAGACCACACCTATCGGAGGGCACATACCCTCCATACCTAGCATACCTTTAGGCACTACTGGACCCCTACATCATACCACAATGACTAGGCAAGCTTACCGTACATGGCAAGTCTGAACCTGCCAGACTTAGCTAGGCTCACCAATGACCCCATCAGACACGATCCTGCGTGGCCTCACATGCCCACCAAACTCCCCTCTAACATCCCTAAGTTTGAAGCCAAGGCAGTTGAGGACCCCCAAAACCATATCATGTCCTTCCATTTATGGTGTTCCTCCAACTCCATAGTGGACGACTTTATTCACCTCCGGCATTTACAGCGCACCTTCACTGGCTCTACAGCTAAGTGGTATATCGAGCAGCCCCATGGGACGCATGCCACCTTTACCTCCCTTGCCTCAACCTTCCTGTAGTTTTTCCAGTTACCTGTCTGCTATGATGCGAGAGTCGAGATCCTACTGTCTTGCAGACAGAACACGGCCACCCACATCACTGACCACATTCATGAGTGGCGTCGACGCCGAAGCCTCTACAAAATCAAGTTAGACGACCGTATCTTCTTAGATTGGTTTCTCAAATCCCTCCTCCCTCTCATTGCGAAGGATGTGGCATCCGAAAGACCCCAGTCTGAAGAAGAGGCCATCCTCAAAGCCCAACAGTTTGATCTCATTTACGCCCAGTCGGGTTATCTATACACAATCATACCAGATGCCTCACGAGGTGACTCTTCACGCGGTGACGCACCGGGGGCATCACATGCCGTCGATGGCATTATCGGCCAAATCACCCCACAAGCTAAACCTTTCAGCATGGTGAGCACCATGCCTGCCCCAGACCTCTCTAGGGCTACATCCAGTTCCGGAGCGACAACTTCTTACGCTCCAACAAACCAGACCCATCACATTCATGGACCCTCTTGTCCACAACATTGCTATGGGCAAGCGCCATCAGCATATGTACCTCCTACATACTATAACCAACCTGCTACCCAGAACCCCATTCAGTTCTCGCCACAACCGATGCAGTACCCACAGCAAGTTGCACCAGCTAATCCAACACATCCAATAGCTCCGGGGTACCAACAACCCCAACAGGCAACTGGACCACCGCTAGCTCCACCTGCGTATTACCCACCGCAACCTGCTCCCACACCTGCGGCTCCCCAGAATCCCCCCAATGCTCAAGGGCATGTGTACGCACAACAACATCAGCCCCAATACCAAAATAACCAACGCAACCAGGGTGGACAACCAAACCGTGGAAGAGGACGTAACCGTGGAAACAACCAAAACCATAACCAAGGTCCACAACCCCCCCATCCTCCGCAAAATAATAACGCGGCACCTGCTCATCAGAATCCTGATCAGCCACCTAAGCAAGCCAAAAATGCTAATTTACGAACAAACCATCCTTGTTCCATTTGCGGAGTCTATGGACACTATACCCACACTTTCCCACATTTGGAGCGAGCTCGGCAACTATGGACAGATGACGCCCATCGTCAAGGGCAGGCGGCTCCTCAGCTGCCACCCAACCCTCCACCACCACAACCTCAACCTTTGGTGCTACAAAACCCTTTTCCAATGCAAGGAGTGGTGAACGCTCAGCCATTAGGTACCCCACAGGGAAACGTGCCACCACAACAAATCACCTACGCCGCTCCCGATCAACCAATGTTTGATTTTGCTACCCACCACTTGCTGATGATGTCAACTGCTGATGTCAACATCCAGACACGTTGGAACCAGTACGGACCTACCTCGGAAGCCCCCCCCGCCGATAAGGATACTAATGCTCATCCCACCGATCAGATGTTACGGATACCACTGCTTCCACTCGATGGCGCCTCTAAAGCACCTCGTTTCCCACTCCGTCGTATCAACAACAACCCCAATGCATCGGCTGCATCAAATTACAACATCGTAGATGACTTAGCTCAATCTCCTACAGCCATGTCTACGTTAGAAGTCTTGAAAAACTATCCTTCACAGCGCAAGACTTTCCTTTCCGCCATTGGGGCGATTGACCCAAATGATTCAAAATTGATGACCTTTGATTTGGACCAGTCCGAACCACGTCTGCCTTCCACCATAGCAGTCCAAGTTTCTGTTTCTATTCGGAATCTTGTCATCCATCGATGTATCATCGACGAGGGTGCCTCCACATGCATCATGTCCACATTTGTTTGGCAGAAGTTGGGATCCCCTACTCTCCAACAATCCACCACTGCATTGCGGGCCTACAACGGCCGGTCAGCTCAACCCCAAGGTCTACTACCCAATGTCCCTGTCCAGTTGGGTGGGAAAACTATGCTCATCGACATATAGGTCATTAATGCCCAACTCGATTATAATCTTTTACTGGGCCGCAGTTACATGTACGCCATGAAAGCGGTTGCCTCATTCGTTTTTCATACCATGATGTTCCCCCACGAGGGACGCGTGGTCAAGATTGACCAGCTCACCTACTATGATCCTAATGCCCCTGCAGCACCCGAAAATGTTCTCCCCATGGTTGAACAACCCGCTGCTAGTGCAACTACCTCCTTTGTTTCTTCTGTGGGACCCAGACTTTACTCAGATACACCAATGACCTCTACATTCCAGGCCATTCCACCACCGTCACTGGAGACCCACATCGCAAACCTCTGTACTCTTTCACAGAATACGCAAACACCTGGTATTCAACCACCATTGGTCCCTAGTCACATCGGTGTTACACCCATCCACACCATCCCCTTTCTATTTCCTCCTTCGGGTGTAGTAAGCGCCCCGGTTATGGCTACCCTTAGTCTACCCGGGTTAACATTGGGATTACCCGGGTGGTATATTTCACCTCTCGTTCCACCGCCGACACCAAATGTCATCCTCCAACCGGTACAACCTATTGTTACCACTACTCAACCTCCTCCCGGTGTCACAATCCCTTCGTCGTCAACGAAACCTCCTCCTGGTCTCAATATCCCTTCGTCGTCAACGAATCCTCCTCCTCTTGTCAAGCCCACTGGGGGCAGAGGTCCACAACCATACACTGCTATACCACCTCCTAAGGCAGTTAAACCCCCTCCCGTATTTCGAGCTCCTCCTAAATGCTCATTGTGCGATGAGATAGGCCATCCCACTCATCAATGCCCACAGTTACCGACACTCCAGGAACATATGAATATGTTGGACGATGACACTAGCATCCCAGTAGTTAGACTAGAGCCACCTCCTCAGCCTCGTGACAGATCACTGCGCACCAACCATCCTTGTGCCATATGCAGTGTTTACGGCCACTACTCTCACCATTGTCCTGATCTCCCTGACTATAGAGCAGCATTGTATGAGTTAAACAACGTCAATTTAGAGATATCTCCTCCCCTCATCGAGGAGATCTACCCCCCGCCATCATCCTTGTCGGAATAAGTCAATACAATATATATGATTTCAACAACTTTCAAACCAGAACCCCTTGATTTATGGTCTGACTACTTCAATACTGATGAGCAAATTTTGGAGACACTCACTACACCCGACTACCCTTGGGATGATATGCATCATCGCTCATATTTCCTCCCGGAAACATCTACATCCACCGCATCCAACCAGCTATCAGTCGAATCGAAAGATTTCATACCCACTAAGGTTGATTTGTTAAAGGACCCCATCCCAGCATCGTATACCTTTGAAGAAGGGAACATCTCCAACATTTCCCCCACTATACAGATAGATATTTCCACAACACCTGGGAAACCTGAGCTCATCTCGCTGGGCGCATCTTGCACTCAAGCAGAAACTCAGGCATACAAAAATCTCTTTCAAGAATTCCGTGATGTCTTTGCCTGGTCCTATACCGAGATGCCTGGTCTCGACCCCGCCATCATAGAACACCACATTGATACATGGCCTGAGGTACCCCCTGTTCGCTAGAAACAACGACCCATTCATCCTTCCAAACTCCGCGCTGTTAAAGCTGAGGTTGAGAAACTTCGCAAAGCAGGATTCATTTATCCTATTCCGTACACCACCTAGGTGTCGAACCCCGTTCCCATCAAAAAAAAGAAAGGCACCCTTAGAGTATGCACTGATTTCCGTGACTTAAACCACGCTTGTCCAAAAGAAAATTTCCCCACGCCATTCATTGACCAACTCATTGATGAGTGTGCGGGCCATGAGGTCCTATCTTTCATGGACGGGTTTTCCGGATACAACCAGATTCACATCCGTAAGGAGGATCAGTACAAGACTTCCTTCACCACCCCATGGGGCACCTTTTCCTACCGTGTCATGCCATTCGGCCTTAAAAATGCTGGTGCCACTTTCCAGCGAACCATGACCTATTGCTTTCACGACTTGGTCCATATCCTGCGAGTCTACCTTGATGACCTCACAGCTCGTTCCCGAAAATGATCAGACCACCTTAATGACCTTCGGCAAGTTTTCCTGCGTTGTCGCAAATATAAAATCCGCTTGAACCCACACAAGTGTGTCTTTTGTGTCCCGGCAGGCCGGTTGTTGGGTTTCATTGTTTCCCAAGACGGAAGCACTGTCAACCCCTTGAAAGTCAAAGCCATCTTAGAACTTCCGCCTCCTCGCACGCTTCGGCAGCTCCAGAGTCTACAAGGGTGATCCAATTTCCTTAGGCGCTTCGTTCCTAATTACGCCACCAAAGTCCATGGGTTCTTACGCTTACTTCGTACCCACATACCCTTTGTTTGGGATGAGCAAGTAGACACGGCATTCGAAGCCCTTAAGAAAGCTCTCACACAAGCCCCCTTGATATCCCCACCAGATTTCTCTCAAGACTTCACCCTTTATGTCTCGGCATCTGAACATGCCGTGTCCGGAGTCTTGGTCCAAGAAGATGCCTCTCACCAAGAGCATGTGATTTATTATGTCATCCAGACCTTGTCTGGCCCACCCCTACGTTACCCATACGAGGAAATATTATCCCTAGCTGTAGTCTTTTCTGTACAAAAATTGCGACACTACATTTTACTCAGTCATACCATGGTTGTGGCCGACTCCAACCCTATGGTCTATCTCCTAACCCGGCGGCTCCTACAAGGTCGTGTTGCTAAATGGGTCATTATCCTCCAGGAATATGACCTTACTTTCAGAACTCCTAAAAGCACCAAAGCCCTTGCGCTTGCTCACATCATCACCGACCTCCCATCCTCTTCGTCATCACCCGCTATCCAAACAGATCTGATTGATGAAAAAATCTTCATCATCTCGTCTGACGACCCATGGTACGGAGACATTCTGATTTACCTCCGCACGCAAAAATTTCGACCACACATCGATCGTGATGGACGCCGTCGGATACGACACCATGCCCCTTGATACCTCTTGTTAGGGGATGTACTTTATCGATGCGGCATTGATACCATCCTACGCCGATGCCTATCCCATAGTGAGGCAGAACAAGTCCTCAATGATTGTCATAGCGGCGCTTGCGGAGGCCATTTCTCTGGCATGGCCACCGCCCAGAAGATCATTCGGGTAGGTTACTTTTGGCCATCATTGTTTACTGATTGCATCACCGCAGTCAAGCATTGCCAGAACTACCAACTTTTTGCCCCCAAACCAAGAACCCCCCCCGCCCCCCTTCATCCAGTCATCACTGTCGGACCATTCTGCAAATGGGCCATTGACTTCCTCGATTGCAACCCCACGTCAGCCGGCGGTCACAAACACATCATTGTGGCCGTAGATTATTTCACCAAGTGGGCGGAAGCCATGCTGACTTATAATTGCAAAGGCGACACTGCAGCATGGTTTTTCTTCAACCATGTTATCACTCGTTTCGGAGTGCCGAAGCAACTAGTCTCTGACCATGGCTCTCACTTCGAAGATGCTGTCTGGAAAGAATTATCAACCATGTTGAAATTTGAACACCATTTCTCTTCTGCCTACTATCCCCAAGGAAACGGCCAAGTCGAAGCGATCAATAAAATTTTGAAGACCATCCTCCAACGTACTGTAGACAAACACAAATCCAATTGGCACCACATGCTTTTCCCTGCACTATGGGCTTACCGCACCTCAACCAAAACCGCCACCGGTTTTACCCCTTTCCATTTAGTTCACGGTGTCGAATCCGTTCTCCCTATCGAGTGCCAGATTCTAGCTCTACATATCGTCGTTGAACTCCTACCGGACACTTCCCCCATTGAGCAACGTTTACTACTCCTAGAGCAAGCCGATGAAGATCGGCGCACAGCCATTCAAAACAGGGAAGCAGCCAAACAACGATCCAAACTAAGTTACGACAAACACGTCCACCCAAGAACCTTTTCTGAGGGAGACCTTGTCCTCGCTTACGATCAAGCTCATGATAAAACCGGAAAGGGAAAGTTTGTATCTATGTGGCAAGGCCCTTACATCGTACACACTTGCCTCGGGCAGGGGGCATACATTCTGACCGATTCAGAAGGCAATCCCCTACGCAACCCACGCAACGGGTTGTACCTTAAACGATTTTACCCATAGAAAATCTGATGGACACCACAGTCCATTCTAGTATAGGCTTACTTTCTTTTTTCACAAAAAATTCAAAAAACCTAAATATTTTTTTTTCTCTGCATGACCACAGATGGATCCTCTTCCACTCTGCTATGTCGGTTTCGTTGATGGTGCAATCCGTTGGTCTCCCAATCTCACCTCCGCAGCTTGGGTAATATACTCCCCTTCGCATGAGTTAATTCACATTGACGGAGTATGTTTAGGTGCCGCCACCAATAACCAAGCTGAATACGATGCCATGACCGGTCTCCTGGCTGCAGCTCTCCAAATGAGCATCCGTCACCTCAACGTTTCCTTGGACTCACAGCTCCTGGTTTCCCAGCTCAACAATGATTACTAGGTACGCGATCCCTGTCTTTTCCGAAAATTCCTGCGCACTAAACAAATGGTTAGACAGTTTGAATCCATTTCGTTCACACATGTCCCAAGAAACCTCAATAGTGTAGCAGACCATATGGCCAACAATATCCTTGATTGGCACACCAATCACATCATGTCATAACCAAAATGTGCCTCCACGGGCATATACAAAAGACAAATGTGCATCCACGTGCATACACGACAATATATCCAAATATATATACACATATATATATAAACCATAATAGTCAACATGTCATAGGTGCCCTAAGCACCCGATAGACAAAAAATACATCAGTCATACAAAAAATGCTTCCCCATATGCTCATAAGCATTTGGGGGCAGATACAATATCATCTACTCATCTGGATCCCTAGGATCCTCCGGCTCCTCCTCCGCTGGCCCCGCCGGGTCATGGCGAGCCAGAACTCTCCACTCTGCCGGCCCCGCTGGATTGTCGTGCAGACGTATCCTCCTCTCAGCCGGCCCTGCCGGATCATCTCGTCCACCGCCCCTGTGTTCTGCCACAAACACCGCTGTCCTCAACAAGAGCGACCGCCACTCAGGCGGCACACCGAAGCAACCCTCCAAAATATCCCGATCGAGGTCTCTCCAACCATCCTCGGGGAGTCCAGCTAGGATCCTGGCAAAGGTCTGTCTGACACCCTCTATGGCGTCATCTCGAGGGCCAAACCCTCTCCCACGAGCCGCAAATCCTCCACCACGTGGAGGTGGTACTGCTGCAGGTGGTCGCGCAACTACCATCGCCCGCCCCTGACGAGCCACGTAGTCGGCCGGTGGCACTGGCCCAACATCTGCACAAAGCAAGTAAGCCATCATATACTATCCAACTATAATCATAGATGATAAATCAAAACAACACATGATATAGTATAAAATACAACACAAAACATACCGTCTAAACTCCAGGCCTGTCCTGGGGCACGAGGCATCTCTGGGTCACCTCGATAGTCCATGCCGGCGTAGGGGTAGTCCTCAATCACCAGGGGCATCTGCTCCCACTGCTCATAAAAATCCTCTGTGAAGAAACCGCGGACACCACCGCCGGCACGAGGCATCATCTGCCCCCAACACATCATGCGAGGCTCACTCACCAGACCAGCACGAATGGGTACCCGTGGTCGTAAGGTCGGCACCCGCTCGAAGAAAAAACAGTAGAGAAAAGAGGCATAACAGAACTCACCTCCCTCTCGAATGGCCTTGTCCAGATCTCTCCGGACACCAACCAGAAACATCTGCCCCCAGGCATAATAAGTCCCCCAAAGAATAGAGTCCACCATCATCGTTTGTCCCCCAGACATACGATGTGGCGCAGCAACACCCAATATCTGCAAAACACATGCCCCAACAGCTCGCATATCCCACTCACGTAGGGATCGCAGACTAATAGAGCTGTTCTGCAAAATACCATCATCAACACAGAAAGTCTGTAACAAGTCCTGCATATCTACACCCGGTGGGATCCTCGGCAGGAGATCGCCCACCTCCCCCAAACGAGGCAACCCGGTCAGAAAATAGACATCCGTGAGAGTGATCTCTAACCCTCACCCCCAACGATAAATGCACCCTCCGCCGGCACCCACCAACGCACCAGCTTGTTCAGGAGCCGTCTCACTGAATGAATAGGTGGGATCTGAGCGAACTTCAAAAGTACGCTCATAGCCAGAGTCTGTCGCACCCCCGGCTCAGTCTGAATCCTCTCCATAAGATCATCATCGATCTCCTGCTCCCGCCACGAGGATAATGGTCTCCTCAACATCCTGCCAGAAAACAGAAGAAATTTTTTGAAAAAATCCCCATCGCGGCTTTTCCACAAAAAGCCGCGATGACCATCGCGACATTTCCACCAAAAGCCGCGATGACCATCGCGGCCTCCATGCAAAAACCCGCGATGAACATCGTGGATTTTAGCCAGACAGTCGCGATGAACATCGCGACTATCTCCCATGAACTCGCGATGAACATCGCGGGTTCCAACCTCACAGTCTCGATGAACATCGCGACTGTCAGCCTGAAACCCGCGCGGTTCATCGCGGGAAAGGACCCAAAACCCGCGATATTCCACGTTAGAGAGCCAACATGGAATTTCGCGGCCTTCGGGGGCCCGCCGCCAAACAAAAAAGACATAATTGAAAAGGCTAAGGCAAATAGAGTTACCTGAAACTCGCAGAATCGAAAACCAATGGTGAAATCTCCCGGAAATCAAGAAATAGCTCTGACAGCTCTATCAAACTCGCACGTAACAATGACAAGGCATTTGGGCCCCACGCCCTATTTATAGAAATTCCACCAATTTTCAAACAACCATTGCGGTATCATACGATGTCCATTTTTGAAACCGTTGGTACCGTTAGAATCAGCACAGCGAGAACTTCATGCAGGTTCCTTCCTTTTCCCGTTTTCACGTGGTCTATTTTTTGACCATTTTTTGGCCTCTCTCGTGGCCTCGGTTTGCGTGCCACATCGGTCGTTCTCCGTTTTGGACGTGCCATATATCACCGGCTTCAGTTTTCCGTGCTCGTGATGATGCTTGAGATCATTTCTCGCTGTCACGTCCCGATTTTCAGGGCATTTTTTCATACCCCCACGTCGCCTCGGTTTGCGTGCCACATCGGCCGTTCTCCATTTTCGACATGCCTTATATCGCCAGATTCAGTTTTCCGCGCTCGTGATGTCGCTTGAGATCATTTCTCGCTCTCACCTTTACATTTTTCGGGCATTTTTTCCATGCCCCCTCGTCACCTCGGTTTGCATGCCACATCGGCCGTTCTCCATTTTTGACATGCCTTATATCGCCGCATTCAGTTTTCCGCGCTCGTGATGATGCTTGAGATCATTTCTCGCTGTCACGTCCCGATTTTCAGGGCATTTTTTCAAGCCCCCCACGTAGCCTCGGTTTGCGTGCCACATCGGCCGTTCTCCGTTTTCGACAATCCTTATGTCACCGGATCCAGTTTTCCGCACTGATGACAATGCTTGAGACCTTTTCTCGCCCTCATCAATCCCTTTTTGTTCGGTATAATTTTATCCCTTTTTCGGGCCGAGCAACCCCTTTTACGAAAAAGACACTTAGGGAGTTTCTGTTAAGCTCTTTTATGACTCCTAAAAACAATGAAAAGATTGTCGAGCAACCTTGCTTCCTTTCATGCTCGTTAAACGTATCTGAAAGGGCATCTACTTGGTATAAGTTTACCCCTTTTCCGGACCTTGTAGACTAATTACGAAAAAGGAATACTCTAGTCACATTGGCTAGAAGAGTTCTCCATCTGCATCATTTTATGCTTTTTCGGGCCTTGGAGACTAAACTACGAAAAAGAACATCAATAGAGTCCACTTACGGCTTTTAGACTCTCTAAACATGAAAGCAACCATGAGCATGAGCCGTCCTAGGCTCACAAAATCCACAAGAACGTACCATTTTAGAGCACACTTTTATCCCTTCTTGGAGCTCATTAAAACTACGAAGAAGGAATCAATGGTGCCTCTTGGCGCCACAACAGATCATGTCTACTCACATGGCAGCTTCCCCATTTTGGTCGCCTTTGTTCAGAGTATTCTGCAGTATGTCACCCTAAAACTCCCTTGACAGCTACCATCAGCTTCACCCCCCCCAGAGTCAGTACATACCCTTCAGTCCCTAAAAAAGCAACGATCCCCACACCTACAAGTCAGTTCCCTACGCTGCCAAGTCAACCATTCCTCCATGCTCTGAACAAAGGAAGTTTGAGTCTACCCACTTTATGACCCACTTAGTTTCCATCAAGTATGTCAGTCCTACCATTAGTACTACAACACTACAGATCTATACCTCGTGCTCCTATCAAGGAAACATCATTTCCTTGTTAGTTGCTGGTCTCCCTCTGTCGATGACAACCACATTGATTCCAGAGGATAGACCTAGAGGTCCTTGTGTCTTGGACTCATTACCATTTATGATGAGTTCCTACGAATCATTTCGAGAGGAATCCTCGGTGCCTCTCCGAATGGTTGTTTCTCACATGCTCGACTTCAACACCTTGATCGCATCGTTGAGACTCGCACAGGGTATTGGTCCGTTCAGTTATTAGTCGAAGACCCCGGATACCACCTGACTCCTCCACATTTGAGAGTCTACCTATGTATACAACTAGTTACATTTTTTCTATAGATATCCGGGTTGCGCATGACGACAGTATTCAGATGTACCCCAGTTTCATACTCCCTTGAGTACACAGTTACATTACTTCTCAGAGATGACTCATAGTCTTTGAGTCCCTACAGATGTTGGACACCTTCAGTTTCAGCAGTTCAACAGTTATTCCAGTATATCAGTTTATTGAGATCAGTCATGATCATGAGTATATCCCACAATAATGTCCCCTCTGGACCATTATGATGTACCAATATTTCTTTATGTATTAGATCCCCCTTCTTGGGACTAATTGTTATGTATATGTCTTGATACGAGCATGGGAATGCCTGCCTCGTCCATTATCAGAGATTATACCTCATTCATATTGAGGCCATGTAATATTTTTTGTTTTTGCAGCTTCCAAGGGCCGTGGCTCCAGTCTCCAACCGGTCTCTTCTCTCCCCTAAAACCCCAGAAAAAAGACAAAAAGAACT
Source organism: Larix kaempferi (assembly GCA_027924585.1). Classification (NCBI taxonomy): domain Eukaryota; kingdom Viridiplantae; phylum Streptophyta; class Pinopsida; order Pinales; family Pinaceae; genus Larix; species Larix kaempferi. The sequence continues at coordinate 50,680 of BSBM01000260.1, read as the reverse complement.
ATGATGTCTCTCGGCCATACGATGAGCTCCTACCCTCACACATCAGGGGGCAATCTGTTAACACCCAAAAAGTGCTCACTAGCTCATTCCCTTATTCACATGACCCATTTGTCCACTTTTCCACCATCTGAGCCTCTGAAGCCAACAAAAGGTCACCAAAAGACCTTGGTACACCCCTTTTTCCCACTCAAAAAGATTATTTTTCCTAAAAAGCATAAAAGACCCTCAAAAAGGGTCCAAATTCCCAAAATATTAAAAAGGGAATAAAAATATTAATTTTATTCAAAAAAGGAAAAAGGAGGGAAAAGTACCTAAACCATGTTGATCAATACCATTTGGTTTCCACAAAACCACAAATGGTATTCCCCACCACCAAAACCTATAAAAAGGTGGTAGGCGCTCTTCATTTCACATCCATCCATTATCTCATCCTCATGCTGCCGAAATCATCCTTGAGCATTTTGGCCATTGTAAGCAACCTTGGAGAAGGAGACCTCTTGGAGCTTGGAGCTACTCATCTTGGGAGTTGCTCAACATCAACCTTCACCATTGAAGGTATTATCGCAAGCACTTGCTTGCCCCCCATTTTTTCAATACAAATTCATTCTTTAATATTTTCTTGTTCTTGTTTTTTAAATGTTTACACTATTTGCTTATATTCTTGCATAGATCCATGATTAGTTTTGTTTAGATTAGTTTCTTGTTTAATTCTATTGAAACTGCTGCTACTAGTTAGCAGGTGCCCATAGCACTAAGCCTGGTTGCAAAACCGGGCCAACAACTGCAAAACCCCTTACCAAACCAAGGCATAGTGAACACTCAGCCGTTGGATCCACCTCAAGGCAATGCACCACCTCAACAATAGATCACTTACGCCACCCCTGATCAACCCATGTTCGACTCAGGTACCCACCACTTGTTGATGATCTCATCTTCTGATGTCAACCTCCAGACCCGTTGGAACCAATATGGCTCCACCCCCGAAGCCCCTCCCACCGAAAAACCTAGTAACGCTCATCCCACTGATCAGACGTTACGTATACCTCCGGCCCCACTCGATGGCGCCTCTAAAGCACCTCATTTCCCACTTTTTCGTATCAACAATAACCGCAAAGCTCGCACTGCGTCAAATTACAACATTGTCGATGACTTAGCCCAATCTCCCGCAGCCATGTCTGCACTAGAAGTCTTGAAAAACTGTCCTTCACAGTGCAAGACTTTGCTCTCCACCATTGGCGCTATTGACCCAAATGATTCACAACTGATGGCATTCGATTTGGACCAGTCCGAACCACGCCTGCCTTCCACTCTAGCATTCCAAGTTTCTGTTTCCGTTCGGAATCTTGTCATCCATCGGTGCATTATCGATGAAGGTGCCTCCACATGCGTTATGTCCACATTCGTTTGGCAGGAGTTGGGATCCCCTACTCTCCACCAGTCCACCACTGCATTGCGAGCCTACGACGGCCGTTCGGCTCAACCCCAAGGCCTATTAGCTAACGTCCCTGTCCAGCTGGCTGGTAAAACCGTTCTCATTGACATAGAGGTCATCAGTGCCCAACTTGGTTATAACCTCTTACTTGGCCGCAGCTACATGTATGCCATGCGGGCGGTTGCCTCATCTGTTTTTCGTACCCTGATGTTTCCCCATGACGGACGCGTGGTCAAGGTCGACCAACTCACCTACTACGATCCAAATGCCCCCGCTGCACCTGAAAATGTTCTCCCCATGATTGAACAACCTGTTAGTGGTGCCGCTACCTCGTTTATTTCCTCCGTGGGACCTGGAGTTTACTCAGATCCGCCGATGACGTCCACATTCCAATCCATTTCACCCTCGTCACCCGCAACCGAAGTATCTGACCTTTGTACTCTATCCCACAATACACAAACACCTAACAATCAACCACCCTTGTTACCTAAACCACCATTGGTACCTAGTCACATTGGTGTTACACCCATCCACACAATCCCCTTCCTAATCCCTCCCTCGGGAATAGTAAGCGCCCCGGTTATGGCTACCCTTAGCCTCCCTGGGTTAACCTTAGGATTAACCATGTGGTATCTTTCGCCTCTCGTTCCCCCACTGACCCCAGATGTCGTCCTTCAACCGGTGCAACCCATTGTCACTACTAGTCAACCACCTGCCGGTGTTGTTACCCCTTCGTCATCTACGAATCCCCCTCCTCTTATCAAGCCCATTGGGGGCAGAGGTCCACAACCATACACTGCCGTACCCGCTCCCAAGGCAGTTAAACCCCCTCCCGTGTTTCGTACTCCCCCCAAATGCTCGTTGTGTGATGAGTTAGGCCATCCGACTCACCAATGCCCACAGTTACCTGCATTACAGGAACATATGCAAATGCTTGATGATGACCCCAACATCCTGGTTGTCAAACTCGACCCAACCCCTAAGCGTCGTGATAAATCACTATGTACCAACCACCCTTGTGCCATATGCGGTATTTACGGCCACTACTCACATCACTATCCCGATCTCCCAGATTATAGAGCAGTGCTCTACAAGATGAATAATTTGGACCTTGAGATGGCACCCCCTACAATCAAAGAGATCCACCCCCCGGTCTCCTCCCCATCCGGAGAGATTAACACCATTTATATGATCTCTTCGACTACTATTTCCTCATCAACCGATTTGACAACTCAAAGTTTCCGTAATGACGAGGAGATTCTTGAGGCTCTCACTGCCCCGAATTATCCCTGGGACGACATGCACTATCGTTTGTATTTCCTCCCAGAAGATTCCTCCTCCACCACAGCTACCCAATTTGCGATTGAGTCCAAAGATTTCCTTCCCACCAAAGTCGACTGGTTTAAGGATCCTATTCCTGCTCCTGAGGCTTTTGAGGAAGGTAACATGGCCAACATCTCACCCGTCATCCACATTGATATCTCTGACCCACCTGGCGTCCTTGAATGCATTACCTTAGGAGCCTCCTGTAGTGAACAAGAGATTGAAGAGTACAAAAAACTTTTCCAAGAGTTTCGTGATGTCTTTGCCTGGTCCTATACCGAAATTCCTGGTCTCAACCCCGCTATTATAGAGCACCACATTGACACATGGCCTAATGTACCCCCCATTCGTCAAAAACAACATCCCATTCACCCTGCAAAGCTCCCCGCTGTTAAAGCAGAGGTTGAGAAACTTCGCAAGGCAGGATTCATTTATCCTATTGCATATCCCACCTGGGTTTCAAACCCTGTTCCTGTTAACAAAAAACAAGGCACCATTAGAGTATGTACTGACTTCCATGATTTAAACCGTGCCTGTCCCAAAGACAATTTCCCCATGCCATTTATTGACCAACTCATTGATGCGTGTGTGGGACATGAAGTCCTATCTTTCATGGATGGTTTTTCCGGCTATAACCAGATTCAGATCCGTAAGGAAGACCAGTACAAGACTGCCTTTACCACCCCATGGGGCACCTTTGCCTATCATGTCATGCCTTTCGGCCTAAAAAATGCTGGTGCCACCTTCCAGTGGGCCATGACCTATTGTTTTCATGATTTGGTCCATATTCTACTAGTCTATCTTGATGACCTTATAGTTCGTTCCCAGAAACGATCAGACCACCTTAATGACCTCCAACATATTTTTCTGCGTTGTCGCAAATATAAAATCCGCTTGAACCCACACAAGTGGTCTTTTGCGTTCCCGCAGGCCGGTTGTTGGGTTTCATTGTTTCCCAGAAAGGAATTACTGTCGATCCCCTGAAATTCCAAGCCATCCTAGACCTTCCCTCTCCTCGCATGCTCCGGCAGCTCCAGAGTCTGCAGCGGTGATCCAATTTCCTTTGACGCTCCGTTCCTGATTACACAACCAAAGTTCATGGTTTCTTACACCTGCTTCATACCCACATACCCTTTGTTTGGGATGAGAAAGCCGAAGCTGCATTCAAAGCCCTCAAGAAAGCTCTCACGCAAGCCCCCTTGATCTCCCCTCCGGATTTCTCTCAGGACTTCATCCTTTATGTCTCGGCATCCGAGCATGCCGTGTCTAGAGTCTTGGTTCAAGAAGACACCTCTCACCAAGAGCATGTTATTTATTACATTAGCCAGACCTTGTCTGGGCCGCCCCTACGTTACCCATACGAGGAGAGACTAGCCCTACCTGTGGTCTTTTCTATCCAAAAATTGTGACACTACATCCTGCTTAGTCATACCACAGTTGTCGCCGAATCCAACCCTATGGTCTATCTCCTAAACTGGCGGCTCCTACAAGGTCGTGTTGCTAAATGGGTCATTATCCTCCAGGAATATGACCTCACTTTTAGAACGCCTAAGAGCACCAAATCCCTCGCACTTTCCCAGCTCATCACCGATCTCCCCTCCCTTCTGCCGTCCCCTCAAATCTCCGATAAGTTACCCAACAACCACTTGTTCACCATCTCGTCTGATGACCCATGGTACGGTGATATTTTGTTATACTTTCTCACGTAGAAGTTCTGACCCAAAGTCACCTGTAATGGTCGTCGTCGTATCCATCACCAGGCCTCTCGTTATCTCCTCTTAGGCGATGTCCTTTACCGGTGAGGGGTCGACACAATTCTTCGTCGTTTCCTTACACACGAGGAAGCTGAACACGTCCTCAATGACTGTCATAGCGGTGCCTACGGCAGCCATTTTTCTGGGATGGCCACCGCCCAAAAGGTTGTCCGCGCTGGATACTTCTGGCCCACGCTTTTCACCGACTGCATCACTATGGTCAAGCATTGCCATAATTGCCAACTTTTTGCCCCCAAGGCCCGGACACCACCTGCTCTGTTACACCCAGTCGTCACCGTTGGTCCCTTTTGTAAGTGGGCCATCGACTTCATGGAATGTAAACCCCCATCTGCTAACGGCCATAAATACATCATTGTCGCCGTCGATTACTTTACCAAATGGGACGAAGCCATGCCCACTTTCAATTGCACCGCCGATAACACTGTGCTTTTCTTTTTCAACCATGTTATCACTCGATTCGGGGTTCCCAAACAGTTGGTCTCAGACCATGTGTAGCTAGGGTTTTACCCCTAGCTTGTGCCAATGAGCACCTACTAAGGAGAATGGACTCCTTAGTAGCAGTTCAGTATATTAAACTAATTAAGCTAAAACAAAAATTAAATTTATTCTAGAACAAGCATGAAGCATAAACATCAAATGAAAAGAATGACTTTTACTATTAATGTTACCTTGAGTGTCAAGGTTGATGAAGCCCTTTGCAGTGTCCAAGAGGATCGGAGATTCTGGGTTCGATCCCCAGTAGAGTCGCCAAAACTGTAGCTAGGGTTTTACCCCTAGCTTGTGCCAATGAGCACCTACTAAGGAGAATGGACTCCTTAGTAGCAGTTCAGTATATTAAACTAATTAATCTAAAACAAAAATTAAATTCCCCAGCGGAGTCGCCAAAACTGTAGCTAGGGTTTTACCCCTAGCTTGTGCCAATGAGCACCTACTAAGGAGAATGGACTCCTTAGTAGCAGTTCAGTATATTAAACTAATTAAGCTAAAACAAAAATTAAATTTATTCTAGAACAAGCATGAAGCATAAACATGAAATGAAAAGAATGACTTTTACTATTAATGTTACCTTGAGTGTCAAGGTTGATGAAGCCCTTTGTAGTGTCCAAGAGGATGCTCCAAGCTTCAGAATGCTCCTTTCTCCTTCTCCAATGGTAGTGATGGGCCAAAGGTGGCTCTCAAGGTGAAAATAGTTCAAAGGTGAACTAGGGTTTCGAGAGAGATTTTGGCAGAGTAAGGGTGCTTGTGATTGTGGATATGAAATAAGGGATCTCCATCACCTATTTATAGTTTTTTGGTGGTGGAGTGCTGACCCCTGGTTTTGGGAAACACATGGTTTTAGGCAGCTGTATAGGGTTTTTTCCTCCTTTTCCTCATTATTTTATATTTTTTATTCCCTTTTCAGGGGATTTTGCTATTTTTGGAGGAAAAAGGGGGTTTTTTAGCCTTTTTAGGCTATTTTGGGGGTTTTTTGGCCTTTTGGAGGCATTTTAGGCCTTTTGGAGGCTTTTTAATGGGATTTTTGGGATTTTTAATGGAAATATGGTAGGAAAATGGACAAATGAGTCATATAATGTGGTAAATGAGCTAGTGAGCACTTTTTGGGTGTTAACAGATTGCCCCCTGATGTGCGAGGGCAGGAGCTCATCGTATGGCCGATGGACATCATAAGTCATGAATGGTTTTCCTGGGTGTGGAGAAAGGAGAAGAAACAAACTGGAGCCCGGAACAACGATCCCGAACAACTGCAAGAACTAAAAGTACATAACCTCAATAATGGATGAGGAATCATCTGATCATATGGACGAGGCGGGCATACCCATGCTCGTATCAGAATATAATATAACAATAACAATGGGGTCCAAAAATGGGGACCTGAAATATACATGACCTCAAATACTGAATGAGGAATAATCTCAATATATGGACGAGGCGGGCATACCCATGCTCGTATCAAGATACATAAACATAACTGTGAGGCCCGAAAAGGAGGACCTGTAAGATACATAACCACTGTGTACATCATAATGGTCCAGAGGGGACTCAAAATCTGGGACATACCGCTGAGCTGATCATGTGGTAACTGCAGAACTGGTGCCCTGGAACAATCAACAGTGCTACTGAGTGTGGTACCAAAGGAACTGATGAGCTGCTGGATCATAGTGACTGGGGTCATACTCTCCATGGTACCCTAGACTGGAACTGAACTAGGTACTCAAGGAAGCAGATAACTGGATGGCTTCCGAATACAATCGCCAACGCAGCCCGGACATCCACGGGAACATACAACTGGGTGTTCCGAAATGACTCACCAATGTGCTAGAGTCGGGGGAAATCCGGGGTCTTCGACTAAAAACTGATGGGATATACTCCTACGCGATCCTCAACGATGCGATCAAGGTGCTGAAGTCGAGCATGTGAGGAACAACCACTCAGAGAGGCAATGATGTCTCCTCTCAGAATGATTCGTAGGCACTTACCACAGATGGTGATAAGTCCAAGGCGTAGGGACCTCTGGGCCTATCCTCTGGAATAGAGGAGCTGTCGTCGACAGAGGGAGACCTGCCCCTATCAAGGCAATGATGTTTCCTTGACAGGAGCACGAGGTGGAGAACCGAAATGTGATAGTACTGATGGCAGGACTGACCAAACTGTGGGGGGAAGACTGGGCAAGAAGAGTGGGTGGACTCAAACTTCCTTTGTTCAGAGTATGATAATGGGAATGATCTGGCCGCATATGAAACTGACTGAGGGGAAAGGGATCATAGCTGTAATGGATCTGGGTGGATAACTGGCTGAGGGAGACTCAAGCTGGTATAAAATGGCAGGAGACTGCAGAATACTCTGAACAAAGGCGACCTGATTGGGGGTGCTGCCGAGATGATCGATCATAGTGCCATGAGGCACGGGAGAATACTTCTTCATGGGTTAAGGAACTAGAAGAAGTGTGTGTAAAATGGTACTGTCGTGTGGATTTTACGAGCCCAGGACAGTTCATGCTCGTGGTGGCTTTCAATTTTAAGGAGTCTGAAAGCGATAAGAAGACTCTGAAGTGATGGAATGGTACTGTCGTGTGGATTTAACGAGCCCAGGACAGTGTATGCTCGTGGTTGCTTTCAATTTTAGAGAGTCTGAAAGCAAGTAAGAAGACTCCAGGGGGTTGCTTTTTCGTAGATTTAGTCTCCAAGGCCCAAAGAAGCATAAAAGGATGCAATGAAGAACTCTTCTAGCCGGTGTGACTAGAGTATTCCTTTTTCGTAATTAGTCTACCAGGTCCGGAAAAGGGGTAAACTTGTACCAGATAGACGCCCTTTCAGGTACTTTAACGAGCATGAAAGGAAGCAAGATTGCTCGGCGATCTTTTCATTCTTTTAGGAGTCAGAAAAGAGCTTAACGGAAACTCCCTAAGTGCCTTTTTCGTAAAGGACTTGTCCGGCCCGAAAAAGGGATAAAATTATACCGAACAAAAGGAATGGCCAGGCAAGGAGGAAGTGTTCAATCAAGGTTTAGTAATGATGACGAAGAACGAGGGTAGGTGGGAACACTGATGGACCTCCTTGCGGGGTAGATGAAATGGTGGCAAAATAACGAAACATTTGCTGTATGACAGGAGTGAATGGCTCATGTAAAAAAGTGGAACAATCCGATGGCGGCCGATGTGGCACGCAAACCGAGGCAGCAAGGTGTTGGGACACAATGTTGAAATTGTACCAAGTGAGAGCGAGAAATGATCTCAAGCATCATCACGAGCTCGAAAAAATGAATCCGGCGGTATAAAGGATGTCAAAAACGGGTGACGGCCGATGTGGCACGCAAACCGAGGTGACGGGGGCATTTTTGAAAAATGCCCGGAAAATCTGGAGGTGAGAGCGAGAAATGATCTCAAGCATCATCACCATCTCGGAAAAAAGAATCCGATGATATAAAACATGTGAAAAACGGAGAACGACCGATGTGGCGCGCAAACCGAGGCGACTAGTGGCGTCTGAAAAATGGGTAAAAAATGACAGGGTAAAAAATAATGCAACGAGGTGACCATCATGACGGTCTCGTCGTGCTGATTCCAATGGTGGAAACGGTTTGGAAAACGGACGCCGTATGGGGCCAGAATGACCAAAACAAGAAAACGTCGACTGACTATAAATAGTGGTGGGTCCAACATGACATGTTTCATTTGTACTTGTTGACTTTGACTTGTGATTTGAGTGGACCAGAGCTTAGGTGGCATTTCTGGACGATCCGTCTGGCTGTTTGCAGATCCGCGAGATACAGGTATTTCATTAAACTCATACCTGCATATTTTTTCGGGCTGGGGGTTGGGTAGTGGGTCCCAGGGTTGACTTGTACGGTCCACGTGGGGTGGACCGCGGGTTAGGGGGTCAAAACCGCGGTTGCAGACCGCGAGTTTCGGGCCGAACCACGCGGTTGGAGACCGCGTGATTCCTGGATGGAGCTGCGGTCGAGTACTGCGAGTTCCAAGGAGGAACACGCGGTTCCCAACCGCGGGTTTAGGGCAGACAGGCGCGGTTGGGAACCGCGACCATATGCCTGACAGCCGCGGTCGGAAACCGCGGCAGGAAGCCCGAAAGCCGCGGTTTTGGGCCGAGCTTTTAGGGATTTTGGTAGAGGGAAAATTATTTTTCTTTAGTTGACATGAGTCTGATGAGTTCACTTTGTGTGATTGGTAGGATGCCCCAGGTACTCTGGAGAGAGCGGGAGATCCCTGATGAGACCATGGGTTTCATTCGAGGGAACCGCCATGTGCGGACAGTGCTGGGATTGTGCGGACTATTGAAGTTCGCACAGATACCTATGATACGGACAGCAACATTGTTGCTGAACCATCTGATCAGCTTCTGGGAGCCGGACATACAGGCGTTCCGGGTACAGGGTGAGAGGGTGGACCTCACCCTGACCGATGTTTACTTTCTGACGGGGTTGCCCTACCTGGGCAGGGTGGCAGATACACAGCCGCGGGTTGCCGCGGATGTTGACATGGAGGACATGTTAGAGAGGTACTGTGGTCCAGACGCAGTTGTGCATAGGAATGCACTCCTGGTGAAGGACCTACAGGAGCCGGCAGTGCGGGCCATGGCGGCGTGTGTGGTGCGGGTATTGGGTTCCCAGTCACCGAAGAAGGTGTCTGGGGGTCAGATGCAGATGGTAGAGCGCGTCCTGGATGGGACGTACTACACCTGGGGCCAGATGTTCCTGACCTGTGTTCAGCGACGGCTGACGGCAGCGAAGGAAGATGGCAAGGGCTTTTGTTTTGGGTCCTTCTTATGTGCCTTCTTTATGGAGAGGGTACCCACCCTGCGGCCATGGGTGCCGATTAGGGTAGGAGGTATGAGAGAGCCGCGGATGACGCGGTGGGGTGAGATGATGCGCCGCCGTGGTGGCGGCGATGTGGGCAGGTATTTTACGCAGGAGTTGTACCTGCAGTGGCTCCAGATACCATTGACGCTGGACGACTTCCCGTATCGGGACATGGACTTCACGGGAGATCCGGAGGCGCCACGAGCACCAGGACAGGCATGGGGTCCCGACGGTACGTTTTGTGTTTATATTGTGTATTATGTATGTCAAGGTTTATGTATATGATCTTAGATAGATATATTGTGACTGACCTATGGGTGCTCTTGCAGATGTGGGCCCGAGGCCACCTCCAGGGCATGTGGCCCGGCGGGGTATTGTGGCCGTTCCAGCTCTGCCTGGACGAGGAGAGGTGCGACGCCGGGATCCAGAGGTGACCCTACAGTCTGTTCGGGAGCTACTAGATCGGTTATTGATAGGAGTGACCGACGAGGGATGGCGAGATGTCGATCCTGATGTGGTGCGGGATTGCATGGGGGCACCCCGTGAGTTTAGATCCATCGCGATCCGGGTGGCGATTTTGGTGGACCGTGCCCGGGCACAAGAGGCCGGAGGAGAGGAGGACTCGCCGGAGGAGGAGCGAGGGGAGGACTCAGAGGCAGCCGATGCCGGCAGTGATGCAGGATACGACTCCCATTAGGGGGTGCAGGGGACTCCCCCCCGAGTTTTGTAGCTACGGCATGTATGTAGATGAGGTTGTTAGGCATGTAGAGCCATTTTTTGTATAGCTGAGTACAGGGGTACTCAGGACATGTATAGCACTGAACATGTATATTTTTTGATATATATATATATGCACGTGGATGCACCTTTTTGTATGATGTTGTTGTATTTGTACGCACGTGGATGCGCTTTATATGTTATGAGATGTGTACATTGCACGTGGATGCAAGTATGTTAGGATGTTAGGCACGTGGATGCCCCTTATGTATATGCATGTGGTTTATGTACATGAATGCAAATGTGGATGCTATGCAATCTTTTTGGGTTTTTATATATTTTTGATGAGGTGTTATGGGATGATGATGCATGATGTTACATGGTGTGATTGATATGCCATTCTAGTATGTTATTTGCCATTTGGTCTGCGACAGTATTTTGGGCTCGTGGGACATGTGTGAAGGTTATGGATTCAAACTGTCGACTGAGTTGTTTTGTGCGCAGGAATTTTCTAAAAAGGCAGGGATCACGCACCTGGTAGCAGTTGTTGAGCTGGGAGACAAGTAGCTGGGAGTCAAGGAACACATGAAGGTGACTTATGCCTATTTGGAGGGCGGCAGTCAGGAGACCGGTCACAGCATCATACTCCGCCTGGTTATTGGTAGCAGCGCCTATACATATCCTGTCAAGGTGAATCATCTCATTGGAAGGGGAGTACAAGACCCATGCTGTAGAAGCCAGGTTGGGAGACCAGCGGCTTGCGCCGTCAGCGAAGCCAGTGTAACCAGGTGGAAGATGGTCCATCCTGTAATCATGCAGAAAGGATGAATGTAAGATAATGGTAAAAAAGTGAAAAACAAAAAGAGAGCAAACTGTACAATGCGGACCTACGAGGTCGCAAGTTATTCTAGGGATAGAGGTTCTGTAGGATGCAACCCGTCATGGGGGTTGCGTAAAGGGAGGCCTTCAGAGTTGGTTTCAGTAAGAACATGGAGGTCCTCTGGCCGTGTGTCTATGTGATGTTTGAGAATGGTGGGATTGAACCCAGGCATGCTGTTAGAGGGCCAAGCAAAGACATCATGGAACTCTTGGAAGAGTTGTGTATAATCCTCAATCTCCCGTTCGCTGCAGGAGGCTCCTAAAGTGATGAGTTCAGGGGCATATCCAGGGAACTTTGAGGGAGGAAGAGGATGTTGTTTCTGACGAACGGGGGTTACATCATGCCATGTGTCAATGTGGGGCTCTATAATTGCGGGGTCAAGACCAGGCATTTCGGTATAAGACCAGGCAAAGACATCACGGAATTCTTTGAAAAGGTGTGTGTAGTCCTCAATCTCTTGCTTACTGCAAAATGCTCCTAAAGTGATAAGTTCAGGGGCACGTCCTGGGGCAGCAATATCAACTTGGATGACAGGTGAGATGTTGGCCATGTTACCTTCCTCGAAGGCATCCGGAGCAGGAATAGGGTCCTTGAACCAGTCAACCTTGGTGGGGAGGAAGTCTTTGGATTCGACCGCGTATTGGGTAGCGGAGCTAGAGGAAGACGCTTCTGGGATGAAATAGGAACTGTGGTGCATGTCATCCCAGGGATAATCCGGGGCAGTTAGGGCCTCGAGAATCTCCTCGTCAGTACGGAAAGTCTGTGTCGTCAAATCGTTTGACGAGGGGGTAGTGGTTGAAGAGATCATATAGATGGTATTGACCTCTCCGGAAGTTGAAGAGTCTGGGGGGTAGATCTCCTCAATGGTAGGTGGTGCCGTTTCAAGATCCAGATTGTTCATCTCATAGAGAGCCGCTCTGTAATCCGGGAGATCGGGACAATGATGTGAATAGTGCCCGTAAATACCGCAGATGGCGCAGGAGTGGTTGGTACGTAGGGACTTATCTTTAGGCTTAGGAGTGGGGTTTAGTTCGACAGTTGGGATGTTGGGGTCATCATCGAGCATTTGCATGTGCTTCTGCAATGCTGGTAACTGTGGGCATTGGTGGGTCGCATGGCCCAACTCATCACACAGCGAGCATTTGGGAGGAGCACGAAACACTGGAGGGTTCTTGACTGTCTTTGGAGGCGGTACGGCAGTGTAAGGTTGTGGACCTCTGCCCCCAGTGGGTTTGGGAGTGGGAGGAGGTGTCGTAGAGGACGAAGGGGTAGAGACACCGGGAGGTGGCTGAGTAGTAGTAGCCATGGGTTGCACCGGTTGGAGGACGACATCTGGTGTCGGCTGGCGAATGGGAGGCGAAAGATACCATACAGGTAATCCCAAGGTTAACCCAGGGAGGCTAAGGGTAGCCATGACCGGGGCGCTTACTATTCCTGATGGAGGAACTAGGAAGGGGATCGTATGGATTGGTGTAACACCAATGTGGCTAGGTACCAATGGTGGTTTAGGCAACAAGGATGGTTGAGTGTTAGGTGGTAGGATGTCGTGGGACAAGGTACATAGATCAGACATTTCGGGCGTGGATGACGGTGGAGGAATGGATTGAAAGGTGGAGGTCATTGGCGCGTCTGAGTAGACTCCAGGCCCCGTAGAGGAAACAAACGAGGTGGTGGCAGGAGAAACAGGTTGTTCAACCATGGGGAGAACATTTTCCGGTGCCGCCGGAGCACTGGGATCATAGTATGTGAGCTGGTCAATCTTAACCACGCGTCCTTCATGGGGGAACATCATGGTGCGAAAGACAGAAGAGGCAACCGCCCGCATGGCATACATGTAGCTGCGGCCAAGTAAAAGGTTGTAATCCAATTGGGCGTTGATTACCTCTATGTCAATAAGGACTTTTTTACCACCCAACTGGACGGGGACATTGGCTAGGAGGCCTTGGGGCTGAGCCGAACGACCGTCGTAGGCGCGTAATGCAGTGGTGGACTGCTGGAGAGGAGGGGATCCTAGCTTCTGCCATACAAATGTAGACATGACGCATGTGGAAGCACCCTCATCGATGATGCACCGATGGATGACAAGATTCCTAACGGAGACAGTAACTTGGAATGCTAAGCTGGAAGGTAGGCGTGGTTCAGACTGGTCTAAATCAAATGCCATCAAATGCGAATCAGTTGGGTCAATCCCCCCAATGGCAGAAAGTAACGTCTTGCGCTGGGAAGGGAAGTTCTTCAAGACTTCTAACGCAGACATGGCTGCGGGAGATTGGGCTAGGTCGTCTACGATGTTGTAGTTTGACGCAGCGCGCGCGTTAGGGTTATTGTTGATTCGGCGAAGTGGGAAACGAGGTGCTTTCGCAGCGCCATCTATGGGAGGCGGAGGTATACGTAACGCCTGATCGGTGGGATGGGTGTTAGTAGGTTTATCCATGGGAGTGGCTTCAGAGGTGGAGCCGTATTGGTTCCGACGGGTCTGGAGGTTGACATCAGCAGATGACATCATCAGTAAGTGGTGGGTACCTGGGTCAAACATGGGTTGATCAGGAGCAGCGTAGGTGACCTGTTGTTGTTGGGCCGCATTGGCTTGATGGGGAGCCAACGGCTGAGTGTTCACTACGCCTTGGGTCGGTAATGGGTTTTGCAACACCAAAGGGGGTTGTTGAGGTTGGGGAGGGTTGGGCGGTGCTTGGGGAGCCGCGTGCCCTTGGCGATGGGCCTCATCAACCCAGAGTTGCCGAGCGCGCTCCAAGTGTGGGCAAGCATGGGTATAGTGTCCATAGACCCCGCAAATAGAACAAGGGTGGTTCGTTCGCAAATTGGGGTTTTTAGCCTGCTTGGGCGGGCGATCAGGGTTTTGATTAGCGGGGGCCGCATTGTTATTGTCGGGGGGACTAGCCTGTTGGCCAGCTTGGTCGGCAGGTTGGTTGTTCCCACGATTACGGCCTTTGCCGCGGTTCTGTTGGCCCTGGTTACGTTGGTTATTCTGGTTTTGCTGCGGGTTTTGCTGGGCGTAAACTTGCCCTTGGGCAGCAGGTGGATTCTGAGGTTGCGCAGGTGCAGGAGCAGGCTGCGGAGGATGATATGCAGGTTGAGGCTGAGCAGGTGCAGCAACTTGAGGGGGTTGCTGATACGACTGCGGAGCAGGTTGTGGATGTGCCGCAGGGGCTGCCTGTGGCGGATAATAAGCGGGTGGGGCTTGTGAAGGCGCAGGAGCTGGGGCAGCCTGCTGATGGTAGTAAGGCTGAGGGGCGACTAGAGGAGCATAAGCAGGAGTCGCATACCCGAATCACTGAGGTGGACATGAGGGGCCATGGGAATGGTGATGTGTCATGGGAGCATATGAGTTGGTTGCTCCAGACTGGGAGGTAGCCCTCGACAGGTCGGGGCCAGGGGTAGGACGTGTTATAGAAAATGGTTGGGGATGCGAAGAAACACGGCCAATGATACCATCTGCAGCGTGGGATGCCCCCGGCGCATCATGATGGGAGGACTCGCCACGAGGGGCGTCAAGTATAATGGTATAAAGGTAACCCGATTGGGCGTAGATGAGGTCGAACTGCTGTGCCTTAAGGATGGCTTCCTCTTCAGACTGGGGTCTTTCTGAAGCTACATCCTTAGCGATAATCGGGAGAAGGGATTTGAGGAACCAATCTAGGAAGATACGGTCGTCAAGTTTGATCTTGCATAAGCTACGGCGTCGACGCCACTCATGGATGTGGTCCGTGATATGGGTAGCCGTGTTTTGTCTACAAGAGAGAAGGATCTCAACGCCCGCGTCATAACGGACAGGCAACTGGAAGAACTGCAGGAAGGTCGAGGCCAGGGAAGCAAAGGTGGCGTGGGTCCCGTGAGGCTGCTCAATATACCACTTGGCTGCAGAGCCAGTGAAGGTGCGCTGTAAGAGACGGAGGCGAACAGAGTCATCCACAATGGAGTTAGAGGAACACCATAGGTGGAAGGACATGATATGGTTTTGTGGGTCCTCACCGGCCTTGCCCTCGAACTTAGGGATGTCAGAGGGTAGTTTGGTAGGCATATGAGGCCAGGTAGGGTTGTGTCGAATAGGATCGTTGGTCAATCTGGCCAGGTCAGGTAGGTTGAGGCTAGCCATGAATGGCAAACTGGAAGAAGGCTGTGACACAGTAGTGCTATGGACCAAGTTGGGGCCAGTGCCCCCAAGTGGAGGGACAAGATTTAGGGTGGTGCCCCCAAGTGGGGGAACTGAGGTAGTGGAGGATGGTCCAGCACCACCATGGGTAGTGTGAGCCACTGATGTAGTGGGGATGGGTATTCCCGCTGTGGGTATAGGTACCGTGAGGGGAACAGTAGATGGTTGCCCCATGGAGGGCATACCAAAAACAGGTGTAGTAACTGGTGTAGTGGTGGATGTGCCACCAATGGTCCCTATGACAAATGGAGTGGAAGTCGTGCCAGCCATGGGGCTAGTAGGGGCAGTGTAAATAGGGTTCTCAGACTCTTCGTCAGAATCTGAGGTAAAGTAAGGTGCGTCACTATCTGGTGACGGAGACCTACGTCGCTGACGAATGGAGTCAACTGACAAGGCTCTAGATCAGTGATGAGTGGTATCAACGGATAATGATCTGAATCTACGACGAGTGGTGTCAAGAGAACCGTGCTGTGGGGGCTTGCCCCCGAGGCGCCGAGAATGTCTCGGGGACTCAATGGTGACAGATGGTGTCTAGTCTCTGTGGGTTGAGGTGAGTATAAAAACAGCTCAAAAATCCTAATGCAACCGAGTGTGCAGAAGGAGAGCTTAAAAAGCAAGGCACTCAGGCCAATAACCAACTCAAAACACCCACTGCAGCAGTTGTGCTACAATAGGTGGAGTAACAACAAAGATGGTCAGAATACCAACAAGCAGCAGGTTTCCTATAAATGAAAAATGGTGGACTTAATAGACCAAAGGGAGGTAAAGGAGCATGCAAACACCTAGCTAAAAGTATTCTGACTCAACTAAACATATCCTCTGCAAGGTGATGAAATCCAAGTCAGACAATATGAGTAGGAAAGCCAAGTGGCTATGATATCCCCCTACCGGGAGGGACACCGGGTAGTCAATCCTAGAAGAATGGCAACTAAGATACCCCGTTCATGACACGTCCAGAAAGGTGAATCTGCCGTTTAGCTCGTTGACCGCAATACCCCTATACAGGGATATCCCACGAACCGCGAAAGGTAGCCCTTCGGTTACTGAATGGATTGCGGTATTCCACTCAGGCCTCCGGAACCAGTCTCCCGACTTCAACCCTCCTAAGGGAGAGGCCCTCTGATAAACTGGTCGTGACCATGCCAAAAAGTACTAGGGGATTTTGGTTCCCTATTTGGACAACAACTATGTCTCAAGTGAAATAACCAAGGGGTGTTATTGGAAGCCTATCCCCCTGATCCTACCTAACTACAATGATTCTTTTGTGTTCCCCAAGTGGGGTTAGAATGTTGGTTTAGTTAGGTACTTTTTAAGGCTCACTTGATTTTATGTGACAGAGTGTGTGCTCGTGAGGTAATGATCCCAAAAATAGAAGTGCCACAAGGGGGGGCAACTTCCAATCTATCAATAATGCTGAAATTGATTCTTTTAACTTGCAAAATTTTCTGAATTAAAAAATACTGAAATTTTAAAAAGACTTTGTAAAGGGAACAAAAATTTGGTTGCAGAAAGGCTGTAAGGAAGTTGGGCTGCAGGTAGGACAGAATGCTGTTCAAATGCAGAAAATATTGCAGCAACAGGGGCTGGGGTCAAAACAGGAAAAGAGCAGAAATCAGACCGCGGGTCTGTGGCGAAACAGAACAGGCAGACCGCGGGTTTGAGGGAAACAACGGCGGTCAGGTCGCGGCTTTCGGGCCAACAGATGCAGTCGAGACGCAGGAAACCAGGAAAAAAGACACAGTCGGGTCGCGGCTATCGGGCCAACAGACGCAGTCGGGACGCACGAAACAGGAAAAAAGACGCAGTCGGGTCGCGGCAAAAAGGATAACAGGCACAGTCGGGACGCGCGAAAGAGGCAGAAAGCCACAGTCGCAACGCGGGAAAATGGCCGACAGGCGCAGTCAGATCGCGGCAAACAGGCTGATTAGCCACGGTCAGATCGCAGGTAACGGACTTGAATCCGCCGGCAGAGCGTCGGAAGCAGTCTGAGAGCCACGGTCGGATCGCGGGTAAAGGCCTGAAAGGCGCGGTCGGGACGCGACTGCAGAGGAAAAAGACGCGGTATCCGGCAGCCGAAAGGTACGGCCGAAAGGAAAAAATTTAAAAACGGAAACCAGAAATTCGAAAACTAGGGGAGTCGCCAAAACTGTAGCTAGGGTTTTACCCCTAGCTTGTGCCAATGAGCACCTACTAAGGAGAATGGACTCCTTAGTAGCAGTTCAGTATATTAAACTAATTAAGCTAAAACAAAAAATTAAATTTATTCTAGAACAAGCATGAAGCATAAACATCAAATGAAAAGAATGACTTTTACTATTAATGTTACCTTGAGTGTCAAGGTTGATGAAGCCCTTTGCAGTGTCCAAGAGGATGCTCCAAGCTTCAGAATGCTCCTTTCTCCTTCTCCAATGGTAGTGATGGGCCAAAGGTGGCTCTCAAGGTGAAAATAGTTCAAAGGTGAACTAGGGTTTCAAGAGAGATTTTGGCAGAGTAAGGGTGCTTGTGATTGTGGATATGAAATAAGGGATCTCCATCACCTATTTATAGTTTTTTGGTGGTGGAGTGCTGACCCCTGGTTTTGGGAAACACATGGTTTTAGGCAGCTGTATAGGGTTTTTTCCTCCTTTTCCTCATTATTTTATATTTTTTATTCCCTTTTCAGGGGATTTTGCTATTTTTGGAGGAAAAAGGGGGTATTTTAGCCTTTTTAGGCTATTTTGAGGGTTTTTTGGCCTTTTGGAGGCATTTTAGGCCTTTTGGAGGCTTTTTAATGGGATTTTTGGGATTTTTAATGGAAATATGGTAGCAAAATGGACAAATGAGTCATATAATGTGGTAAATGAGCTAGTGAGCACTTTTTGGGTGTTAACACCATGGTTCACACTTCAAATATTCCATTTGGCGCGAGTTATCCACCCTCCTCAAGTTCGAACATCAATATTCCTCTGCTTACTACCCCCAAGGGAACGGTCAAGTAGAGGCCATTGACAAAATTCTCAAAACCATTCTTCAATGCACTGTTGATCGGCATAAGTCCAATTGGCACCACATGTTGTTCCCTGCCTTATGGGCTTACCGTACCTCTACCAAGACCGCCACTGATTTTACCTCGTTTCACTTAGTTCATAGTGTAGAGTCTGTCCTCCCCATCGAGTATTAGATACCTTCTTTACAAATCGTCGTCGAGCTTCTCCCCGACACCTCCCCACTTGAGCAATGTCTGCTATCCCTCGAACAAGCTGATGAAGACCGTCGTGCCACTCTCCAGACCATTGAAGCCACCAAGAATTGCTCCAAAGTTGGTTATGACAAACATGTACACCCTCGAACTTTCCATTAAGGGGACCTGGTCCTCACCTATGACCAAGCCCACGACAAAACCGGTAAAGGAAAGTTTGAATCCATGTGGCAAGGCCCTTACATCGTGCAGAACTGTCTTGGCAAGGGGGGCTACATTTTAACTGACTCAGAAGGTCACCCTTTGCGCAACCCTCGTAATGGGTTGTATCTTAAACGCTTTTATCCCTAACTGAAATCACGGCCCCATTGGTCTGCATTGTACAGTTTGCTCTCTTTTTGTTTTTCACCTTTTTTACCGCGGTCTTACATTCATCCTTTCTGCATGATTACAGATGGACCCTCTTCCACTTCATTACATTGGCTTCGCTGACGGAGCAAGCCACTGGTCTCCCAACCTTGCTTCTCCAGCATGGATCTTATATTCCCCTTCACATGAATTGATTCACCTTGCCGGAATATGTATAGGCGCTGCTACCAAAAACCAGGCGGAGTATGATGCTGTGACTGGTCTCCTGACTGCTGCCCTCCAAATGGGCATATGTCACCTTCATGTGTTCCTTGATTCCTAGCTACTCATCTCCCAGCTCAACAACTGCTACCAGGTGTGTGATCCCTGCCTCTTTAGAAAATTCCTGCGCACAAAACAACTCAGCCGACAGTTTGAATCCATAACATTCACCCATGTCCCATGAGCTCAGAATAGTGTCGCAGACCAAATGGCTAACAACATCCTAGATTGGCACATCAATCACACCATGTAAAACGTCCATCATGCATCACCATCCCATAACATCTCATCAAAAATATATAAAAATCCAAAAAGATTGCAAGGGGCATCCACCTGCCTATCATCACATAAACATTTGCATCCATGTGCAACAAAAATAAAAAACACATCCATATACAGGGGCATCCACGTGCCTAATCCTACATAGATAATGTTGCATCCGTGTACAATACATCACATAACATACACAAGGGGCATCCATGTGCCCAACATCCTATACTACTTGCATCCACATGCAGTACAAACATATAACAAACCAATAAGCGCATCCACGTGCGTACACTAAAACATCATCACAAAAAGGTGCATCCATGTGCATATATATATATATATATATATAAAATACATGTTCATCTGCTATACATGTCCTGAGTACCCCCGTACTCAGCTATACAAATAAATATCTATACATCCCTATGCCTCATAGAATACATGCCCTCGCTACAAAATCGGGGCGAGTCCCCTGCACTCCCTAATGAGAGTCATACCCTGCATCACTACCTGCATCCGTTGCCTCTGAGTCCTCCCCTCGCTCCTCCTCCGGCAACTCCTCATCCCCTGCGGGCTCATGTGCCCGTCCCCTGTCCGCTAAGATGGCCACCCGGATCGCGATTGACCGGAACTCCCATGGCACCTTCAGACAGTCCTGGATCACCTTCGGATCCACGTCCCGCCACCCATCATCGGTCACTCCCACTAGCAACTGATCCAGCAACGTCCGTACGGACTCCAAAGTCCCCTCTGCATCCCGCCGACACACCTCCCCTCGACCTGGTAAGGCTGGTACCGCTACATGCCCTGGCGGTGGTCTCGGGCCAACATCTGTAGATCACCGATCAGTTAGCAACAATATATCAAATCATTATCATACATAAAACTTGACATCCATAATATGCAAGTAAAATTAATACGTACCATTTGGTCCCCATGCCTGTCCTAGAGCCCATGGTGCCTCTGGATCCCCGGTATAATCCATATCTCTATATGGAAAATCATCTAGTGTCAATGGTATCTGTAGCCACTGCAGGTACAGCTCCTGCGTGAAGTATCTACCAACCTCCCCGCCACCTCGACGGTGCATAATCTCTCCCCACCATACCATGCACAGCTCCCTCAATCCTCCTTCCCTGACAGGTACCCGTGGCCGTAGTGTAGGAATTCGCTCCATGAAGAAAGCACATAGAAAGGATCCATAATAGAATCCCTTTCCAGATTCCTTCACCGATGTCAGCTGCCGCTGAACACAGGTGAGGAACATCTGGCCCCACGCATAGTAGACACCATCCAGTATGCGCTCCACCAGCTGCATCTGGCCCCTAGACACCTTCTCAGGTGACTGGGACCCCAACACACAAACCACACATGCTGCAATAGCCTGTACTGCCGGCTCCTGTAGATCCACCACCCGGAGTGCATTCCTATGCACCCTAGCCTTTGGAATACAGTATCGCTGTAGCATATCCTCCATATCTATGTCCGCAAATACTCGCGGCTGTGTGTCTGCCACCTTTCCCAAACAGGGCAACCCCGTCAGGAAATATACATCTATCACAGTGCGGTCCACCCTCTCACCCTGCACCCTGAATGCCTGTATGTCTGGCTCCCAGAAACTCACTAACCTGTTCAACAGCAACCCTGCTGACCGCATCATAGGTAACTGCACGAACTTCAGTAGTCTGCACATTCCCAATACCGATCGCACATGACGATCCTCCCGGATGACAGTCACTATCTCGTCCGGGACCTCCCGCTCTCGCCACAACACCAGAGGCATCCTGTCAATCACACAAGGCAAGCTCATCACACTCACGACAAAGAGATCAACCTAACCCCCCCCTCCCAGGGAAGCCCTACCAGCCCGCTCCAAAACGCGGCTTTAGGGCCCCTTGCCGCAGTTTCCGACCGCGGTTGTTGGGCCTACAGTCACGGTCTCCAACTGTGCCTGTAGGGGCCGAACTCGCGATTTTGAACCGCGTGTTCCACCTCAGAACGCGCGGTACCAGACCACGCATTCTGACCCGAACATCGCGGTCCCCTACCGTGTAGTCTAACCTGGAACCCGCGTTCCCTCACCGCGGTTCCAGCCTAAAAACCCGCAGTCCCGCCACGTGGACCATACAATAAAAACCCCTGGGACCCACCCCCTACCCCGAACCCAAAGCAAATGCGGGTATGAGTTTGATGGAATACTTGTAACTCCCATATCTGAAAATGGCCGATCGGATCGTCCAGAAATGCCACCTCAGCTCTGGTCCACTCTGATCACTAGTCAAAGTCAAATAGTACAAATGACACTTGTCATGTTGGACCCACTCACTATTTAAAGTCCGTTGACTTTTTCTTGTTTTGGCCATTTTGAACCCATACGGAGTCCATTTTTCGAATCGTTTCCACCACTGGAATCAACACAATGAGATCGTCATGATGGTCCACTTGTTTTCTTATTTTTTCCACATCAGTTTTTGAGCATTTTTTAGACGCCACTAGTTGCCTCGGTTTGCGTGCCACTTCGGCCGCTCTCTGTTTTTAGTATATTTTATATCATCGGATTCATTTTTCCGAGCCCGTGATGATGCTTGAGATCATTTCTCGCTCTCACCCCCAGATGTTTCAGGTATTTTTTCCAAAACGCCCCCTATCGCCTCGGTTTGCATGCCACATCGGTTGTTATCCATTTTTTGACACTTTTTATATCGCTCTCACCTAGTTCAATTTCAACATTGTGTCCCAACACCTTGCTACCTCGGTTTGCATGCCCCATCGATCGCCATCGGATTGTTCCACATTTTTACATGAGCCCTTCACTCCTGTCATACTGCAGTTATTTCGTTATTTTGCCACCATTCACTATCCCGCAAGGAGGCCCATTAGTGTTCCCCCCCACCCTCGTTCTTGGTCATCATTAATGTTCCTTGATTGAGCACTTCCTCCTTGCTTGGCCATTCCTTTTGTTCGGTATAATTTTATCCCTTTTTCGGGCCGGACAAGTCCTTTATAAAAAACGCACTTAGGGAGTTTCTGTTAAGCTCTTTTCTGACTCCTAAAACAATGAAAAGATCGCCAAGCAATCTTGCTTCCTTTCATGCTCGTTAAAGTACCTGAAAGGGAGTCTATCTGGTATAAGTTTAACCCTTTTCCGGACCTGGTAGACTAATTACAAAAAAGGAATACTCTAGCCACACCGGCTAGAAGAGTTCTTCAGACTCTCTAAAATTGAAAGCAACCACGAGCATGCACTGTCCTGGGCTCGTATAAATCCACACGACAGTACCATTCCATTATTGCAGAGTCTTCTTATCGCTTTCAGACTCCTTAAAATTGAAAGCAATCACGAGCATGAACTGTCCGGGGCTCATATAAATCCACACGACAGTACCATTTTCCACGCACTTCTTCTAGTTCCTTAACCCATGAAGAAGTCCCCCCGTGCCTCTTGGCACTATGATCGATCATCTCAGCAACACCCCCAATCAGGTCGCCTTTGTTCAGCGTATTCTGCCATCTCCTGCCATTTTACACCAGCTTTAGTATCACTCATCCCAGTCACTATCCTTGACCCATTACAGCTATGATCCCTTTCTCATCAGTCAGCTTCATATGCTGCCTGATCGCCCCCACCATCATACTTTGAACAAAGGAAGTTTGAGTCCACCAACTCTACTTTCCCAGTTATCCCCCACAGTATGACAGTCCTACCATCAGTACTCTCACACTTCGGTTCTCCACCTCGCGCTCCTATCAAGGAAACATCATTGCCTTACTAGTTGCAGGTCTCCCTCTGTCGATGACAGCCCCTCTATTCCAGAGGATAGACCCAGAGGTCCCTATGCTTTGGACCCATCACCATCTGTGGTGAGTGCCTACGAACCATTTTGAGAGGAGTCCTCATTACCTCTCCGAGTGGTTGTTTCTCACATGCTCGACTTCAACACCTTGATCGCATCATTGAGAATCACGTAGGGTTTATATCCCTTCAGTTATTGGTCGAAGACCCCGGATTTCCCCCAACTCTAGCACATTGGTAAGTCATTTCGGAACACCGATTTATATGTTCCCGTGGATGTCCGAGTTACATTGGCGATTGTATTCGGAAGCCATCCAGTTATATGCTTCCTTGAGTACCCAGATCAGTTCCAGTTCAGTGTACCATTGAGAGTATGACCCCGTGTCATTATGATCCAGCAGCTCATCAGTTCCTCTAGTACCCCACTCAGTAGCACTATTGTCATTCCAGTGTATCAGTTCTTCAGCTCAGACATGGTCATCCCATCAGTATGTTCCATATTTGTGTCCCCTATGAACCCTTATGATGTACACAGTGGTTCTCTATGTATCCGATAGGTCCCCCTTTTCGGGCCTCACAGTTACTTTTTATGTATCTTGATACGAGCATGGGTATGCCCGCCTCGTCCATATATTGAGATTCTTCCTCATTCATTATTTGAGGCCATGTATATGTCCGGTCCCCATATTTTGGACCCCATTGTTATTATTCTTCTCTATCTTGATACGAGCATGGGAATGCCTGCCTCGTCCATATGTTCAAATTATTCCTCATTCATTATTGAGGTCATGTACTTGCAGTTTTTGCAGTTTGTTCGGGACCGTTGTTCTGGGCTCTAGTTCGTTCCTTCTCTTCTCCACACCCCAGGAAAACCATAAAAGACTTATGATGTCTATCGGCCATACGATGAGCTCCTGCCCTCACACATCAGGGGGCAATTTGTTAACACCTAAAAAGTGCTCACTACCTCATCTACCCCATTACATGACTCATTTGTCCATATTTCCTACCATATTTACCTTCAAACCCTTAAAATCCCACTAAAAAGCCTCCAAAAGGCCAAAAAACCCCTTTTCCCCCCAAAATAATCCAAAATTCCTCCAAAATAGCAAAAACCCTCTAAAAAGGGAATAAAAACTATAAAAAAAGAGGAAAAAAGGAGGAAAAAACCCTATACAACTGACCTAAACCATATGGTTCCCAAAACCATGGCCCAACACTCAACCACTAAAAACCTATAAATAGGTGATGGAGACCCCTCATTTCATATCCACAATCAAGTACACCCTTACTCTGCCAAAATCACTCTTGAAACCCTAGCTCACCCTTGAGCTACTTTCACCATTGAGTGCCCCTTTGGCCCATTCCCACCATTTGGAGAAAGAGAAGGAGCAAAGCTGGAGTTTGGAGCAACCCTCTTGGACAATTGCAAGAGCTTCACCAACCTTCACATTGGAGGTAACATTTTAATACAAAAGTAAACCATTTATTATTTCTTGTCTCTTATGTTTCATGCACATGTTTAGAATAATTTCCATTTCAATGTATTGTCTTTTTATTACTGTTTATTGAACTGCTACTAAGGAGTCATTTCTCCTTAGTAGGTGCTCATTTGCACAAGCTAGGGTGAAAACCCTAGCTACAAATCCATCCCCTCTTATTAAGCACATTGGGGGGCCGAGGCCCACAACCATACACCGCCCTACCCCCACCCAAAACAGTTAAAAATTCCCCTGTGTTTTGTGCTCCTCCCAAATGCTCTTTGTGTGATGAGTTGGGACATGCTACCCATCAATGTCCACAATTACATGCATTACAAGAGCACATGCAAATGCTTGACGATGACCCCAACATCTCGATTGTCCAACTCGACCCTACCCCTAAGCCTTGTGATAAATCACTGCGTACCAATCACCCTTGTGCAATATGCGGTATTTATGGCCATTACTCACATCACTGTACAGATCGCCCAGATTATAGAGTATATCTCTACGAGATGAATAACTTGGACCTCGAGAAGGCTCCCCCCACCATTGAAGAGATCGACCCCCCAGCATCCCCGCCAACCAGAGAGGTCAATACCATTTATATGATCTCTTCTACTAGCGCTCCCTTGTCAACCGATTTGACGACCCATCGTTTCCACAATGTTGAGGAGATTCTTGAGGCCCTTACTACACCTGACTACCCCTGGGAGGATATGCACCATCATTCCTATTTCCTCCCGGAGGAGTCCTCCCCCACCACAACCACCCAATTTTCGGTTGAGTCCAAATATTTCCTCCCCACCAAAGTTGACTGGTTTAAAGAGCCCATTCCCACTCCTGATGCCTTCGAGGAAGGTAACATGGCCAATATTTCACCCACAATCCACATTGATATGTCTGCCCCAGCTGGTGCTCCTAAACTCATTACTTTAGGAGCCTCCTGCACTGACTATGAGATCGGAGAGTACAAAAAACTTTTCAAAGAGTTCCGTGATGTCTTTGCCTGGTCCTATACTGAAATTCCTAGTCTTGACCCCGCTCTCATAGAGCACCACATTGACACATGGCTAGATGTACCCCCCATTCGCCAGAAACGGCACCCCATTCACCCATCAAAGCTCCCCGCCGTTAAAGCAGAGATTGAGATACTTCGCATAGCAGGATTCATTTATCCTATTGCATACACCACTTGGGTTTCTAACCCCGTCCTTGTTAACAAGAAACAAGGCACCATCCGAGTATGTACTGACTTCCACGATTTAAATCGAGCATGTCCCAAAGATAACTTCCCCACACCATTCATTGACCAACTCATTGATGCATGTGCGAGCCATGAGGTCCTATCCTTCATGGACAGTTTCTCAGGATACAACCAGATTCATATCCGTAAAGAAGATCAATACAAGATTGCCTTTACCACCCCATGGGGAGCCTTTTCCTATTGTGTCATGCCTTTCGGCCTTAAAAATGTTGGTGCCACCTTCCAGTGGGCCATGTTATGTGGAATTCTGCCCTACGGATAAGTCAAAATTCCCTTAGACTAAAGTAGACTTTAACTAACTCTAGGCTAAGAACAAAACAAAACAAATGCTACCTTGAATCCCTAGATCTAACAAACATCTCAGGATTAAAATGCTGAAGAGAGTAGGAGTTTAACTGACCTTTTATCCAAACGCTTGTCTTTGGTATTTGCTCCAAGCTCCAAGCCCTCACAAGTGAACCTGTTAAAATGGAACCAAACCACAAGAATGCACTATTCTCTAGCAACCTGAAATATGAGTTAGGATCTAAATCTATGAAAGATACAAATCATATCATTAAAACAAGATTAACACAAATGATTTGGGAAAACAAGACAAGTTATTCCATTAGAACTTGAAGAGTACTTACAAAGGGTTCTTGATGTCCAAGCCAATCCTTCAGCTCCAAGTGTCTTCTCCTCTAGCTATCTCCACAATGCTGCAAGACCATAAGTTTGGTGCTCTCAAGAGTCCTCTCCCTTTTTCCAATGGCATACCTCTCTTTTATAGTGAATGGTGAGGTTAACCAACAAGAGAGATGGGTGGATCTAAGGAGAGATAAGTGGATCAGGGTTTCTAATCGAAGGAGATGAGTTGAGATCGAATCAAGGACCCCAATCTTCCATTATCTTTGAAAATCCAAAATCCCACGAGCCAAGGGAAAAAGGCTATTAAAAGAGTACCGCGTTTTGCAAAGACTGCAGAATGCAGCACTGCCGCGCTTTGGGGAAATGTCATAACGTGGTAGTGTCTAGTACCGTGTTGTAGGAAACTAGCAAGGTGCGGTAGTGTGTGGAAATAAAGTCCAAGGTGGGTCAAAACTTGCCAGGGTGGATTCACCTTCAAGGTTGACTCATCATCTGTCTCTTCTGGATGGTTCAAAACAGTAGGGAAAGTGTCGTCAACTTGTTTTGTGATGGGGATACGACACTGTGAAACATTGAGGTATAACAGATGCCCCCTAAAGTGTGAGGTCAGAAGGGAGTGATGGACGAAAGAATTTACGAATATAATGCGCAGAGATAGCATCGAGGAGAGCGACACGGAGCTGAAATAGAAACAAAGTGTTAGATATACCACCGAGGCGGGCATTCCCATGCTCGGAAACAAATGACTCAAAGCATGGCTGCCGACCAATACATTGCAGATCCATGAGTACTGAGATAATGTAAACTGTGGACAGATCATGGCTACTATGAACAATCGTAGATCCATGAGACAATAATTACACAGCCATGACCAATACAATAAGTGGATCTGTGTGACAACACAAGAGACATCTCCATCGCAGCCTGGACGCAGTCAAGACACAGTGATGCATCCAGGGTCTTCTACCCGATCGCATAAAGATACTAATCTAACCATGTGATTACAAGGTGTTGAAGTCGAACACGGAAGAAACCATTTGATTACCGGTCAATGACGTGGACTGTTAACAAATGCGAGGGAGATCACCAATAATGACAATGATTCCCAAGGTATCAATAGTACATCTCAACGAAATGCGAATAAATGAGTTGATGTCGAGCATCCGAGAGATCGCTTGATCACAGGTCAATGATGTGAACCTACTGTCAAACGCGAGGAAACCTGCCATTGAGGCATGCAGGTACCAAGGTACTAATGGTTGATCTCTAAGTCTAATTCCTGGATAGTGATTTGGTGTCGACGGGAATAGACCTGTCAAAGGTGGGCCATGATGATTCCCACATCATCGACACGAAATCGGCACATATGATAGGATGACGAAGTAATGGAGTATGTACTGACACAGCGGAGGCCTGACACAATGAATGACTCGATACAATGCAACCCTTTGAACATATAACGGCATGTAACAAGACTTGGCAGCAGGGATTATTGATAAATAGAGGATAGACACCGGATGAGCGGACTCGTGGCCAGGGAGACGACCCATGATGATGACTATGACTCAATGAAAGACGGATACCCAAATATAGACAAGAGATGGACACATGCCATGTTCAAAGGTAATGACTGACAAGCTGCCATAGATAAACTTGACTTGTTCCCCCATATTTCCCCAACATGATGGATGAGTACCTCTTTCTTGTTTTACGAGCTTGAAGAGGATATCAGATGCTCGGTGTAGCTCATCTTGTGGATGAGTCCAATCTCACATGTTTTAGGAACCTGAGAAAGGAGGGGTTCATCCCAACGTGGGTCCTTCGATGCTAATATTTTAACGAGTCCAAGGAAGGGAAACTCGGTAGTTTTTCATATTTAGAGAGCCTGAAAAACTTAAAGGAAGCTCCATAATGTACTTTTTCGTAAAATTTAGTCTCTCGATCCCGAAAAAGTGTAAAACAATTCCCGAGAGAACTCTCCCAGCCGAGATGGACTGAGGTATACCTTTCTCGTAAAATAGTCTAGACGGGCCGAAAAAGGGGTAACCTATCACCGAATAGACGACCTTTCAAATACTTTTACAAGTGTGAAAGAGTCAAGATCACTTGGCAATCTTTTCAATTTTAAGGAGTCTGAAAAGAGCTTAACTATGGACTCCTATGGTCTTTTTCGTAATTTTAAATTATTCTGGTCCGAAAAAAGAATAAAATACAACCAGGATAATACTTTCCTCATCGTTTAACGAGCATGAGTAAAGCTGACCGTACTCGACACCATTTACTTGCGTTTGACAAGCACGACACAGGTGTGAAAGCGCTTGGAATCTTTTTCAAGTTTTAAATCCAGAGCACGAAAAAGATAAAGTGGGCTCAATATGAAGGTCAAATTACGAATAAACACCGGTATGAATGCATCCCGTTTCTACCGCAGATCCTGTCAATAAATGCTCAACAACTGGACATTAGCAATGTGAACAAGGGTTTATTTATTTGAAATAGTAATTAATTAATTAATTAAAAATGCTATATAAGCCATGGTAAAAAATGCTATATAAGGCATGGTAAAAATAGAAATTACTATTCATTTGTGTTTTTTACCCAAAGGAGACATTTTTACCCATTTTGGAGCAAAATTTCAAGGATCGATACCGAGAGTTCTGGGACACCACTTCGACCGCCGTCTGCGCCAGGTAAGAGTGCTTGAGCCCCTCTTTCATTTCATGTAAGAAATTTTTGCTTTCACCGGGAAAAAATTAATTTTTTGGCAAGCCCTTTTGGGCAAGAATCGCTCACCGTACTACCGCGTGGGGGCCCTATCGAAAGGCGCGGTACTGTTGAACAGTACCGTGCTGTAACCCCAAAATGAGGCGCGGCACTGTGGACTGCCGCGCGGTAGGGTGTCCTCCAGGCGCGGCACGTGCGAATTTTAAGTTCAAAAAATCAAATTTTCTCCAATTTTTTGCTGGAAGTAAGTTGTTAAATAGTTACTAATTGCTTTGTTTGCCTTTTTGCAGGGATTTGCAACTTATTTGGAGCAAAATGGTGAGTTGGAAAGAGAGAGAGCACGAAGCGGATGATTTCGCAGCCGAAAATGACTTACCAACCGTGACCGCATTGCGAGAATGTGGTTTGCTAAAGTTTTTCAAGACCAAAGGGATCCGCCAGCAGTCTAAACTCCTTACTCACCTTATCCAATTGTGGGAGCCTGACACTCAAGCTTTCCGAGTGGGAGAGCATGTGCTTGAAATCCAACTTGAGGATATTTACTTCCTCACGGGCCTCTCAAAGAGAGGGGCCCGACCGAGCTTTGCCGGGTACACTGCTTCAGAAACAAGCACAGATGATTTAATTGCTCGATATTGCCAGGCCGGTTCGAGTAAGAAGAGCGGGAAAGTGGCCATAAAAGATGTCACAAATCTTCCTTTAAAAACCTTGTTATTCACTATCACGCGTGCAGCGGGAAGCGTGAGTCCACATCAGGCATCCCGCACGCAGGTGAATCTCGCAGCAGAGTGCATGGGAGGAACAGTTTTCAACTGGTGTGATGCAGTGTTGTCCAATCTGAAGGAACAGGTGCACAAGTGTAGGACTGGGAAAAATACCCAGTTTGGCTATGGGAGCATCCTGGTCACTTTCTTCTTGGCTAGGGTGCCATTACTGCGTCCACAGATATCTATGCATCCTCGTCCACCTACTGAGCCATGGATGGCTCGATGGAGTGACTACGCTGGACGCCTCGGGGGACCTCAGCGGCTAGCCTTTGGAGAGGACTTCTTCTCTTGGCTAGAGGAGCAGATAGTCATGATTGACGACTATCCCTATTCAGGGGTAGATTTTCGTGAGGAAATCGACTTGGCTTTGCCAGAAGATGATGACTGGGACAACTCTGGTATGATCTTCATGGATATGTATTTTTTCTTTTTGAATATTTAATTTTTATTGCTTTTTTAGAATGTGTAAAAGACGCCTAATGTATATTCGCATGCATGTTGCAGACCGTGGACCACAGAGGCCAGCTGGATACTCTCCACTACGTCGTGGTGGTGTCGATCGTCCAGCTGATCCTGTCGAAGAAGAAGATGAAGACGAGGCAGGAGGTGTTCGGGACATTGAGAGGAACCTGCAGGGATTGACTCATGGTATCCCTGCTATGCGGATGGATGACGTCCCTTACCACCTCCAGCGTCATACTGTAGGTGTACCTGGTCGTATCAGTTGACTTCTTCGCAAGGTGGTTCGAGCTGTGATGTGTTACCACCAGCATCGGGAGGAGTCCGATGAGGGACATGATAGGTCTCCTAGATCTCCATAGATGGTCTTTCGATCTTTTTGCGGCATGTACACGATATGTAGGCTTTGAGGGCCAATTTTTTGTATATGGGATTTGATCCCCAATTTTGTCTTTTGACACAAACTTTATGTATTTTGGAAAAAACACTTTTATATACAGTGATATGGACCTATTTATGATCTAAATATTTACAATGACTTGTGCATTTTATTTTTTATGATGTGTTTATATATGGGCAAGATGCCAATCCAAAATGTAATTAGCCAATGAATCGGCAATACAGTTGAATTCTCTCGGTATGTGTTGATATGTGATAAAATCAAATGACCGTTCCAAGAGGCGTACTCTTCGAAATAAACGAAGTAATGTAGGATCGCGAACTGTGTAAACACGGTTTAGATGAGAAACCACGAGTTGGGAGTCTAAAAAGACCGATAAGGAGTCAATCCCGAGTGAGGCAACCTCTGTCAAGAGACCAATGACTGCATGGTACTCTGCGATATTGTTGGTTGCGGGACCTAAACAATTGGCTCCTGAAGAAATCAACTCGCCAGTGGGGGAATAGATCACCCATGTTGCGGAAGCGAGATTCCGGGTATGTCGGCTTGCACCGTCGGCGAATCCAAAGTAGGTAGACATCTGCGCATAAAGGCACGAGTCAAAGTAAGAGTAGATACATGAGGTTCACGCGCATACTAAAAAGAAAGCAAAAAAGCAAACTAAGTACATTATGTACAAGAAGTAACCCGCGTAGGGTAATCTCACGCGTAGAAACGCTTGAGGTATAGCCCGTTGCGGGGCCGTGCCAATGGCGTACCATCACAATCGATTAGTTCATAGGCTCATTTTTCTAAGGCACGTTTTACAATGAAGGGGCCGTACCACATAGATTCAAGTTTACCTTTTCCAAGCTTATCATGCATCTGATCATATGTAAGTACGAGGTCACCCTCATTGAAGATCCGAGGTTGAACGGATTTGTCGTATTGAGCTTTGACGCATTTTTTGTGGGCTTCATTAGCCAAAGCGGCGTCGCGGCGGGTTTCATCTAGCTTGGCTAGGTATAGAAACCGTTCCTCTTCGGAAGTAGTGTGTGGAAGTAGCTCTATGGCTATCTTGAGTGATGGAATTTCACATTCAATCGGGAGAATGGCTTCTAGGCCGTACACCAGTTGAAATGGTGTAAACCCAGTAGCACTTTTCACTGAAGTTCGGTATGCCCACAGTGCTGAGAACAGAGCTGAGTGCCAATTGGATTTTTGGGTACCCACAGTGTGCTGAATCATTCTTTTCAGGACTTTATTAATGGCTTCAACTTGGCCATTAGCTTGTGGGTAATACGGGGTTGAGTTTTCGTGGCGAAAACCCAATTTGGCACTTAGTTCTTCGATCATATGGTTCCTGAAATGGGAACCATGATCGGTCACAATAGACTGTGGGACACCGAATCTAGCTATGATATGATTGAATATGAACTGCGCTGCTGTTTTGCCGTCTTCAGCATATGTAGGCATCGCTTCAGCCCATTTTGTAAAATAGTCGACAGCTACTATGACATAGCTATGCCCCCCGGCTAAAGTGGGCTTACAGTGCATGAAATCGATGCCCCATTTGGAGAAGGGGCCGACAGCAATGACAGGATGGAGTGGAGCAGGATGCGAGCGTGCTTTTCTATGAAAGAATTGACATGGCGGACACTTCTTGACTGTTTCAATGCAGTCTTTGAAAATTGAGGGCCAGAAGTATCCCGCTCGCAGTATTTTCTGGGCCGTAGCCATCCCAGAGAGATGACCACCACATGCTCCAGCGTGGCAGTCATTGAGAAAGCGTTCCGCCTCATCTAAGGTCAAAAAGCGTCGAAGGACAGTGTCGACACCACGTCGATACAAAGTATCGTTCACGATAAGGTAATATTTTGTGTGATGTCTGATACGTCGTCGTTCATCGCGGGTGAGATCGGGACGGAAGCGTTGGGTTTGGAGATATAAGAGAATATCCCCATACCATGGATCAGACGTGCTAATGAGGAACAATGATTCGTCGGGAAGAGAATCAATGGGCTCGGATTGCTCGGTAGCACGGGGCAGGTGACAAATTAACTCAGCGAAGACCAGAGATTTCTTAGACATGGCTTTGACAAATTCCAAGTCAAACTCTTGAAGGATGACAATCCAACGGGAGTACTTTCCCCCAAGCACTTGTCGTGTGCGGATATAGTACATTGGATTGAAATCGGCGATGACGGTGGTCCGGCGGAGTAAGATGTAGTGACGGAATCTCTGGACAGCAAATACTGTTGCCAGAGCCAGCTTTTCAACATGTGAGTAACGAGTTTCAGAGTCGAGAAGACTCTTGCTAAGATAGTACACCACATGTTCTATGCCGTTGTGGTCTTCCTGGACTAACACCATACCAATGGTGGAAATCGAGGCTGCGAGATAAAGAATGTAGTCCTGTGTGTAGTTGGGGGGTTGAATCACAGGATCTTTGGTTAAGGCTTCCTTTAAATTGTCAAAGGAGCGTTGGGATTCATCATCCCATATGAAGGGGACATTCTTCTTGAGAAGCCGCATGTAGCCTTTTGTTATCTCGGACAGATTGCAGATAAAACGGCGTAGAAAGTTTGCATGCCCTTGCAAACATTGAAGTTCTGGAATATTGGTAGGTGAAGGCAGAGCTATGATAGCTGCTACCTTTGCGGGATCTAGACGTATCCCGTTTTTGGAGACTATGAAGCCCAACAGTTTTCCGGCTTCTACACAGAAGACGCACTTATGCGGGTTCAAACGTATATTGTAGCGCCGACACCTTTCGAAAATGGCAGTTAAGTGGTCTGGATGTTCCTCCCGAGTTCGAGAATGAGCGGGAAGGTCATCAAGATATGGCTCTACGATATGTTTGATGTCATGAAATGCGTAGGACATCGCCCGTTGGAAAGTTTCCCCGGCATTTTTGAGGCCAAAAGGTAACTTCCGATATGCAAAGATCCCCCAAGGGCAGATAAAGGCCGTTTTGTGCTGGTCGGCTGGGAGGATATCGATCTGATTATAGCCAGAAAAGCCATCCATAAATGAAAAGATAACACTTCCAGCACAGTTATCGATGATCTGGTCAATAAACGGAGTTGGGTAGTTGTCCTTGGGACAAGCTTTGTTCAAATCACGATAATCAACACAGACTCTGATCGTTCCCTGTTTCTTGGCTACGGGAACGATGTTGGATACCCATTCTGTCAATGGGACAGGATAGATAAAACCAGCACGCAAAAGTTTTTCTACTTCTGCTTTAATGGCGGCTGCCTTATGAGGATGAACGGGTCGAAGCTTTTGCCGAACAGGTCGGGCGCCAGGGAAAGTTGGGATTTCATGGACCACAATCGAGGGGTCTATCCCTGGCATTTCTTCATAACTCCAAGCGAAAACATCGTGGAAAGTTTTGAAGTGGGCATTATAGAACTCCGTTTCGAGGGGAGTACATGTTTTGCCGATGTGTACGTTTTCCACGATACCAGGCTTCACTGAAATATCGATGGGAGTGGTTGCCATAAGATTGGCCAAGTTTCCTTCTGAAAATACTTCGTCGAGGGAAGTGGGGAACCTGGTTTGCACCATCCCAAGTGAAGGACTGGGTTTGGTATCAGGCTCAATTGACTGAATGGTGGGGAATGAAGATCGATGATGAAAATCTCCCCAAGGTGACTCATCACCACACATAACCTCTATGATTGATTCGTCAGTGGGAAAAATCAAGTTGAGAGGATAAAAAAATGGTGGGTGAGTTTCAGTCGAGAGCTGTGCCACTGTGTGATCAGTAGAACAGTCGACCCAATCTGTGGCTGATTGGATCGCGTCATATGCTGCAAGGTTTCTGTTCAAAGGCATGGAATTGCCATAGCCTTGGATCTGAGTAGGACTCGAAATCACCCATGAATCATCGGAAGGGGTGACATGTGATGAAATCATGTTGACTGGTTGAAGATGGGTTCCCAGCTCTGGAAAAACTCCAATGAGGGACGAATCCTTCATGAGACCAACACCTATGTCTTGGAACCGGTACCGAGGTTGATCCAATAACGGGATGGTATTGGTGGAGTTCGGATGGGAGTCTGGGATACAGTAATCCAGTTGATCAATAGTGACAATTTTCCCTTCATGAGGAAATTGTACAATCCGGAAGACTGTAGATGCTATGGCGGTCATGGCGTAGAACCAGTTCCGACCAAGTAGGAGATTGTAATCCAAAGGTGCATCTACAACTTCGATGTGTACGGATACTGTTTTTCCCCCCAGTTCAACACCGATTGAGGGAATGAGTCCATATGGTTGAAAACCATGTCCATCAAATGCCCTAAGAGTAGTGGGAGAACTTGTGACCTCGGGTGAGCCTAAGGCTCTCCAGCAGTTCAAAGACATAATCGACGTGGAAGCACCCTCATCTAACACAATGCGGTGGATGACATTTCCACGGATTTTTGTATGCACATGGAAGGCTAACTGGTGAGAAAGCCTAGTTTTAGCATGCTCCAAGTTAAACATGATGGAGTTTGAAGTATCTGGGTCCAGTGCCCCCAGTGCTGAAAGTAGGGTTCTACGCTGCGTGGGGCAGTGTTGGAGAACCTCGAGAGTCGACATAGCGCAAGGTGCTTGAGCCAAATCCTCAACAATGTTGTAGTTTTGGGCAGCTCGCGCATTCGGATTGAATGTCGCCTTTCGTATGGTGCCCTTGGGTGGGCGTAGCACTGTATCCATCAGTGGTCTCTCGATATGGAGATGACCGTTAGGAGGGGGAATAGGAATCGGATCTTCAACAGGAGATTTTCCTTTGGCTATCTCCGATTGTTTGTTTGAACTTGGAGGATTGTCATACGTCTTTGAACGAGTGGTGATATTAATCTCCTCA
This sequence comes from Larix kaempferi, assembly GCA_027924585.1. Taxonomy (NCBI): domain Eukaryota; kingdom Viridiplantae; phylum Streptophyta; class Pinopsida; order Pinales; family Pinaceae; genus Larix; species Larix kaempferi. The sequence continues at coordinate 14,633 of BSBM01000260.1, read as the reverse complement.
TTACTTGTCATTAGGATTTCGTGGTTTGTGGACGTCTCTCCACGGGAAGGATTGGTCGGGTTGCCCCCTTGTGGGGATTCTTGGGCAACCATTTGCTATTGCTGTTGGGGGAAAGGGTCAGTTAGCACTGCCGGGCGAGAGGATCCTTTAACGAACTTGTGGACCTCGTCCTTGTAGGGACAGTCACGCGTATAATGATCATCTTGACAAATCAGGCAGGGAAACTTAGCTTTCCGACGTGGTTTTGGGTCATTCTGGGTGGGTTGTGGCTTGGGGTTCTCCTGCTGGTTCTTCTTGGGCTTACCATGATTATTTTTCTTCTTTCCTCCGGATGGTTGTGATGTAGATTGGACTGCATTCACTTCGGAGGAGACAGCAGGAGAGGTGGAAGCTTTTGAAGCGGCCTGGGTAAAAGCGGGGGAAGCGGAAGCTTGTTGCCCCGTCGAGTTGGTAACAGGCTGAGCCTTGACTGAACCAACGATACCATCAATGGGTGGTTCAGTAGTAGGCTTTGTAGGATCAGTGTGAATGCGGGAGGCATGTGGAAGAAGTTCATGTAAAGTACCGGATTGAGTATATACTAAATCCATGTATTGTGCTGCCGAGATGGCTTGTTCTTCTGTAACTGGTCCGCGCATAGCAATATCTCTGGCTATGGGAGGCAAAAAGGATTTTGTAAACCAATCAGCAAGTAGCTGATCCGGAATAGGTGCCTTTATTAGCCTACGGCGTCTTCGCCACTCATGGATGTGATCCGAAATATGTGTAGAAGTGGTTTGACGCAGTGAAGTTAGCAGTTCTGTTCCAGTCTCATACCGGATGGGGAGCTGGAAATGTGTCAGAAACTGCATAGCCAAAGTGTTGAAATCACAAAAAGAGTGTTGTGGCAGCTCGATATACCATTTTGTTGCCGTTCCGGTGAGCGTGCGTGGGAAGAGCCGAAGTCGGATGGAATCATCCATCAAGGATTTTGATGAACACCAAAGATGGAAGGTCATCACGTGGTTCTTGGGGTCTTCCCCGGGCTTGGCATCGAACTTAGGAATGTCCGATGGTAGTTTGGCTGGGATAGGTGGCCAATGAGGTTCATGCCATATAGGATCGTTGATAAGCCTCGACAAATCTGGTAAGTCAAGTGTGGCCAAGAAGGGAAGTTGACGGTTGGTCTGCGGGTATGAGTAATAACCATGTGGTGCAGAGAACCCTGGAGGGCCCTGCATAGCATGCTGCTGTGTGTTATACCCATATGTGTTTCCCGCGGGATACTGCTGGAATTTCTGCGGATAGTAAGCCATCTGGTTAACCAGTTGATTGTAAGCAGCCGGTTGGTAAGTGTTCTACTGAGTGGGTATGGTACCCTGAGGTTGTTGATACCCAGGAATGGTTGTTGTTCCTTGTTGGGGAAAAGTTCCTTGGAATTGTTATGTTCCAGGGATGTTACCACTATATTGTGTAAGTGGCAGATTTCCCATAGCAGGGTTGGGGGGTGGCTGCGACGGTGTTGTCCATGGAAGACTCGTTCCTGCTTGAGGGACGAGTGGAAATTGAAGTGATGGGTTCCATGGAGTTGTAGCAGCTGAAGGGTAAGGGAAGCCAGAATTCAGGTTGGGGGAAATCTGAGATTGCCCCCCAGCTTGGTTCCAGTTTCCAAAAAGTGAGTACCCCCCACTCTGTGGGATTTGATGATCCCAAGAAGGAAGCATGCCTGACGGGGGTTGTTGAGAGTGAGGCCCGGTTGGAACACCGGAATAAGGTTTCCCACTACCAGGTGGATTGTACATACCAAACTGAGTAGACGCTGCTGGTTGGGAAGCTTGTTGGATCGAGCCAATAGGTTGTCCGCCAGCAGTTAGGTTGGATGGCCCTATATGAGGAGGCTGTAGACTGGGAACTGGGTTCCCATCAAAAGGTTGTCCTCCGACTGGTTGGGTTGATGGCCCACCAGTTGGAGGTTGTTGACTAACAATGGGGTTCCCAACAAAAGGCTGTCCCCCAGCTGGTTGGGTTGATGGCCCACCAGGGAGGGTTTGTATGTTGGAGTTAGGGACCATTGCAGTCGGTTGTCCACCTCCTGAAATAGTATAAATGGTGGTTGAAGGTGATCCTCCGGTTGAAACAGAAGATCCAGCAGTATGACTAGGTGTTCTTCCGCCGCTAGCCAAATATGATAGCATGGATTGGCCAACGGCGCCAAAAGTACCAATTTGCGGAGGAGGTCGTCCATATTGGACAGGTGAGGACGGAGAAAAAACTGGGTTATCCCTCATAGAATGTGCACCAAACATTGGTGATGACAGCAAATGTGGGGAATTTAGCCCAGGGGTATCGGCGTTGTCCATAACGTGTTCAATGATAGGAGGACCAACGAGAACTGGGTCCGAGTTCATATCCTGAAAGAGATTTTGGGGATCCGGCAGGAACCTAGGTATCGTAAAGTCCGAAGGTCCTGAGCCGTCTGCAAAGGAATGATGAAATTCTGTGCTAGACGGGACGTTGGGATCCCTATAGTCAGAAGGTCGAGAAACGGGGGGGTATCTAGACGCTGTCGAAAGCATTTGCTCTGTGTTGCGTCTAAATTGTGCCGATGCTAACGGAGAGTTCGCTAGGATAACCATACTAGACTGGATGGAAGCCATGATTTCATGTCCCGGTGGGAGGTTGGGTAAATGTAAAGTACGAGGTATGTTACTAGAAGAACCTGTCTCCTGAGGATGAACACTGGGTGACGTAGTAATGACAGGCGGAAGTTCCGCCTGGGAAGTAATGAAGCCATAATCAGGTTCAAAAGGTGTGTCAGGTAGACGAGTATCCTCAACGATTTCAACGTATCCTCCTGGGACTGAAATTAGGCCAGGTATGTCCTGGTCGGACCCTTCTGTGGTGCCAATAGATCCGTCTATATCATCGTGAAAAGTGTCTGATGGACGGGAAGTGTTGGCATCCGGTAGAAGGATGACCTCTGGTCTAGTACTCTGGGTTGTGCTAGGTTCAGCTGCTGTAACTGTGTCCACTGTAACAGATAAATCTGGAATGACAGTGGAAGTCTCAGACATGCTAGTGGTTGCAGAAGCTGAAATAGATTCTGAGACTGTGCTGTGTGTGGCAGTTACGGGCGTAACTGAAGATGTTGTACGTATCGGCGGTGGAATGTTGCCTCGACCAACACCGCGGCCAGGAGGAGCAGGGATGCGTGATGCAGGCGGACCAGAAGTCCGTGGCGGTGGTGGTGGTGGAGGGCTTAGGCCCTGTTGTCTTCGTGATCTTCTTGGTTGATCTGACATGATGACAGGAAAATGAAAATCGGGGGCAGTACCGTAAACAAAGAACTCAAAAACTCTAATGCAGCCGAGTGTGCAAAAGAGGAGCTAGAAAAAATCAAGGCTCACAGGCCAAAAAAGCAAGCTCTAAAATCTATACTGAGACCGGTGTCTCAATAAGCGAGCTGATCAACAAAAGTGGCCAGAATGCCAACAAGTAGTCCCTACAAAGAAAAAAAAATGACCCTCTATGAAGATGAGATGCCAAGCAAACTCCTAACTAAGAGTTGGAGACCTCAACAGGCTGTATCCTTCGCAAGGTGATGAAATCCAAGTCGAACAATACAACATGAGAGACCGATATAAGAAGGATATCCCTCTACCGAAAGGGATCCTGGGTAAAAGAGCCCTAGTAGAATAAATACTAAGCTACCTCATTCATGACACGTCGGAAAAGGTTTTGGGCACTTCAGCCTTCCGAAGAAGACAGCGATCGATGTTTCCTTAGGGCTAAGTGGAGTGCGGTATTCCACAGAGTCCGTCCGGTTCTCAATCTCGCGGCCGTTTAACCCCTGAAAATTGGAAACAGTAAGGAGGCCCCTCCACAAACTAGCTGTGACCGTGTCAATAAGTACTAGAGGATTTTAGTTCCCTAAAGACAACGACTATGTCTCAGATGAAAATGACAAGGGGGAATTATTTTGATGCCTATCCCCGGTGTCCTACCTAACTACCAAATTCTTTTGATTTCCTCAAGTGAGGTTAAAATTGGTTTAATTAGGGTGATTAATTTTAGTGGCTACCTTACTCAATCGGGTAGTGGACGTGAAACTTGATGGTGTTATGACGACTCAAACCATGCAAATGAGAATGAATCATAAATAAGCCTTTGTCTTCGATGAAATCTAGCTAAGGTAAAGATAGAGGTTCTTCGATCAAATATGCATAAAAATTTTCACAAGCAATCAATAGTAAAAGATTTTTCTTTTCTTTTCGATTTATAAACAAAGCCAAACTGAAGTAAACACTCTCTTCAATGCACTGATTTTACAATCTACAATGCTTCTACAATTAGAATTTCTATGGCAAAATTAATGGTTCATTTCCCTATGCAAAATACCACTAGACTTTTTCAATTTAAACAACAAAATTTGCTCTCAACCAATGATCTTTTTAATTTACTGAAAATGATAATGACAATATGACTGTAAAAACTACAGTATTCAGTAAAAGAGAATAAGGATGTTGAGTTGGTTGTGGTGAAAAAATCAAGTCAATGCAATCAAACTGGAAAAATGACCCATATGCCAAAAAATGCCACGTAATTCAATCAATCAATCAAGCTCACAATCTAGGTACTAAGCACACCATACAGACTGGAAGTTAACCAGGATGCTAACAGGCAACAGTTTAGATTATCTGAGGCAGAGAGAAACTCAGGAAACCAAGCAAAGATAAAAAATTTAAACACTTGCAGACACTACCGCGGGCTATAGTCTGGCTGAAACGCGGCACTGTGATAGTACCGCTCTGGTACTAAGTCCTGGGACGCGGTACTTCCGCGCTGGAATCAGCTATTAGGGCGCGGGTACTGTGACAAGGGAAAGAAAAAGCGCAACTTGAGAAGAAAAGATAAAAATTTCAGGGTTGTTGCTAACCCAGGGGACTCAGTAATTAAACAAGGAGATAAATACTGCGAGGAGGGGTGAATAAGGGTCAAAAAGGACCAAGATTCAAACTGGTTTGAAGTGCAACAAAAACTCACAATTCAAAGATAAATGACAGTGAATTAAATCAATCAAGCAGTAATCAAAACCAGCGGAGTCGCCATTCTTGTTATGTGGAATTCTGCCCTACGGATAAGTCAAAATTCCCTTAGACTAAAGCAGACTTTAACTAACTCTAGGCTAAGAACAAAACAAAACAAATGCTACCTTGAATCCCTAGATCTAACAAACATCTCAAGATTAAAATGCTGAAGAGAGTAGAAGGAGTTTAACTGACCTTTTATCCAAACGCTTGTCTTTGGTATTTGCTCCAAGCTCCAAGCCCTCACAAGTGAACCTGTTAAAATGGAACCAAACCACAAGAATGCACTATTCTCTAGCAACCTGAAATATGAGTTAGGATCTAAATCTATGAAAGATACAAATCATATCATTAAAACAAGATTAACACAAATGATTTGGGAAAAGAAGACAAGTTATTCCATTACAACTTGAAGAGTACTTACAAAGGGTGCTTGATGTCCAAGCCAATCCTTGAGCTCCAAGTGTCTTCTCCTCTAGCTATCTCCACAATGCTGCAAGACCATAAGTTTGGTGCTCTCAAGAGTCCTCTCCCTTTTTCCAATGGCATACCTCTCTTTTATAGTGAATGGTGAGGTTAACCAACAAGAGAGATGGATGGATCTAAGGAGAGATAAGTGGATCAGGGTTTCTAATCGAAGGAGATGAGTTGAGATCGAATCAAGGACCCCAATCTTCCATTATCTTTGAAAATCCAAAATCCCACGAGCCAAGGGAAAAAGGCTATTAAAAGAGTACCGCATTTTGCAAAGACTGCAGAACGCGGCATTGCCGCGCTTTGGGGAAATGTCATAACGCGGTAGTGTCTAGTACCGCGTTGTAGGAAATTAGCAAGGCGCGGTAGTGTGTGGAAATAAAGTCCAAGGTGGGTCAAAACTTGCCAGGGTGGATTCACCTTCAAGGTTGACTCATCATCTGTCTCTTCTGGATGGTTCAAAACAGTAGGGAAAGTGTCGTCAACTTGTTTTGTGATGGGGATACGACACTGTGAAACATTGAGGTATAATAGGCCATGACCTATTTTTTTTACAACTTGGTCCATGTCCTATTAGTCTATATTGACGATCTTATAGCACGTTCCAGGAAATGATTTGAGCACCTCAATGACCTTCAGCAAGTTTTTCTGTGTTGTCACAAGTATTAGATCCGCTTAAACCCACTCAAGTGTGTCTTTTGCGTTCCGACAGGCCAGTTGTTAGGTTTCATTGTTTCCCACAAAGGAATCGCTATAGACCCCCTCAAATTTCAAGCCATATTATACCTTCCCGCACCACACACGCTCCGACAGGTACAGAGCCTACATGGGAAATCTAATTTCCCCCGCCGCTTCATTCCTGATTATGCCACCACAGTTCATGGTTTCTTATGTCTACTTCATACTCACATACCCTTTTTTTGGGATGACCAAGCACAAGCTGCATTCGAAACCCTTAAAAAATCTCTCACGCGAGCCCCTTTGATCTCCCCTCCGGATTTCTCTCAGGACTTCATCCTTTACGTCTCGGCATCCAACCATGCTGTGTCAGGGGTCCTTGTTCAAGAAGACGTTGCTCGCTAAAAGCATGTCATTTATTATGTTAGCCAAACCTTGTCTGGACCACCCCTATGTTACCCATATGAGGAAATACTGGCCCTTGCTGTTGTCTTTTCCATCCAAAAATTTCACCATTACATCTTACTTAGTCATACTACAGTTGTCGCCAACTCCAACCCCATGGTATACCTTTTAAACCGGCGACTTCTGCAAGGTTGTGTCGCTAAATGGGTAATTATACTCCAAGAATATGACCTAACTTTCACAACCCCTAAGAGTACTAAATCCCTTGCGCTTTCCCAGCTCATAATCGATCTCCCATCCCTTTTGTCGTCCCCGCCAATGTACGATGAGTTACTAGACAATCATTTGTTCATCATCTCATGAGATGACCCATGCTATGGTGATATTCTACTGTACCTTCGCATGCAGAAGTTTCAACCTGACATAAATCGCGATGGATTCCATGGTATCCATCACTAGGCATCTCGGTATCTCCTCTTGGGCGATGTCCTTTATCTGCGAGGGGTTGATACTATTCACTGTCGTTGTCTTACACACGAGGAATCCAAACAAGTCCTCAATGACTGTCATAGCGGTGCCTGTGACGGACATTTATGTGGAATGGCCACTGCCCAGAAGGTAATCTGCGCCGGATATTTCTGGCCCACATTGTTCACTGATTGCATCACTGCGTTCAAGCATTGCCATAATTGCCAACTCTTTTCCCCAAAGGCATGGACACCATCCACCCCACTCCACCCAGTCGTCACCATTGGCCCATTTTGCAAATGGGCCATCGACTTCATGGAATGCAAACCCTCATCCACAAACGGCCATAAGTACAACATTGTCGCCGTCGACTACTTCACCAAATGGTCTGAAGCCATGCCCACCTTCAACTGTAAAGCCGACACTGCTGCCCGTTTCTTTTTTAACCATGTTATTACATGATTTGGGGTCCCAAAATAGCTTGTCTCAGACCATGGTTCACATTTTTAAGATGGCATTTGGCGCGAGTTGTCAACTCTCCTTAAGTTCAAACATCAGTATGCCTCTGCTTACTACCTGCAAGGGGATGGCCAGGTTGAGGCCATTAACAAAATTTTGAAAACAATCCTCCAATGCACTGTTGACCGACATAAGTCCAATTGGCATCACATGCTTTTCCCCTCATTATGGGCTTACCGAACATCAACTAAGACCACCACTGGTTTCACCCCTTTTCACTTAGTGCATGGTGTCGAATCTGTCCTCCCCATCGAGTGTCAGATCCCCGACCTACACATCGCTATTGAACTTGTCCTCGACACCTCGCCACTTGAACAACGCCTACTATTATTAGAACAAGCTGATGAGGACCGTCGCGCAACCGCTCCAAAGCTGGTTACGACAAACATGTCCACCCACGAGCTTTCTATGAAGGAGATCTAGTCCTCGTCTACGACCAAGCCCACGACAAGACCGGAAAAGGGAAGTTCGAATCCATGTGGCAAGGCCCTTACATAGTGCATACTTGCCTTGGGCATGGGGCATATATTTTAATTGACTCAGAAGGCCACCCTTTATACCCCCGTAATGGGTTGTATCTTAAATGCTTTTATCCTTAATAATCCCACAGACCCATTGGTTCGTATTGTACAGTTTGTTTTCTTTTTGTTTTTCACTTTTTTACCGCAACCTTACATTCATCATTTTTGCATAATCACAGATGGAACATATTCCACCTCAATACATTAGCTTCGTCGATGGAGCCATCCGCTCGTCTCCCAACCTGGCCTCTACAGCGTGGGTCTTAAATTCCCCTTCACATGAGTTGATTCACATTGATGGAATGTGCATAGGCGCTGCTACCAATAACCAGGCTGAGTATGATGCTGTGACCGGTCTCCTGACTGATGCCTTTCAGATGGGTATACGTCTCCTTCATGTGTTCCTTGAATCCTAGCTACTTGTCTCCCATCTCAACAACTGCTACCAAGTGCGTGATCCTTTCCTTTTTAGAAAATTCCTACACAAAAAATAGCTAAGCCGGCAATTTGAATCCATAACGTTCACTCATGTCCCAAGAGCTCAGAATAGTGTTGTAGATCAAATGGCTAACAACATCCTCGACTGGCATATCAATCACACCATGTAAATCATCCATCATGCATAATCATCACATTAAAAACATAAAAATACCAAAAAGACTGCATCTACAACAACGGGCATCCACGTGCTTATCGTAACACATCATTTTGCATCCACGTGCAATAAACACATACAAAACAATACAGGCGCATCCACGTGCGTACACAAAATCATCACCACAAAAAATGCATCCATGTGCATATATATATATAAATATATAATCGTCATATACATGTCATGAGTGTCCCATCACTTAGCTATACAAAAAATATACATCAAGGAGCCCCAACAGCATCCCTGTCACAAACTACATGTCATCTATACAAAAAATATTGAATGCCCATATGCATCGGGGGGGAGTCCCCAGCACTCCCTAATGAGAGTCATATCTCCCATCTGAATCCTCCCCAGCCTCCTCTGCTGCGGACTCCTCCTCTCCGCGATCCTCCTCCGGCTCCTTTGGATCCTCCTCATCCCCCTGTCGATCCTACCCCTAGTCGCCTCGGCCATAACTACCACCCAAATCAAGATAGACCGTTAGTCCCGTGGAGCCTCATGATAGGCCTCGACTACATCCCGATCCATCCCCCTCCACCCCTCATCAGAGACCCCAAATAGTAGTCGGTCGAAGGTAACTCGCAGGGCCTCCAGAGTCACCTCCACATCTCGTCGTCGCACCTCCCCCCGATCGGGTAAGGATGGCACTGCTACATGTTCCCGACGCTCCCTATGCCCTAGTGGTGGCAGTGGTCCCACATCTGCATCAAACCAAATCACAACTAGTCAGAATCATCATATATATATATCTCTAACATCAAAAAATACAAGATAAAACAATCAAAATGCTAGATACATACCATCTGGGCCTCAAGCCTGCCCTGGGGGTCGTGGTGCCTCCGGATCTTGCCGACAGTCCATACCAGCGTATGGATAGTCATCAAAGGTTAATGGCAGCTGCAACCAATACAAGTAGAGCTCCTGCGTGAAGTACTGCCCTACCTCTCCCCCACCCCGCCAGCACATCATCTCACCCCACCACACCATCCACGGCTCCCTCAAACCCTCGGCACGGACCGACACTCTCGGTCGGAGTGTCAGCACCCGCTCCATAAAGAAAGAACACAGGAATGACTGGTAGCAAAACCCCTTGCCAGATTCCTTCACCGAGGTCAGCTGTCGCTGAACGCAGGTGAGGAACATCTGGCCCCAAGAAAAGTAAGTCCCCTGTAAAACCCTCTCAACCAGCTGCATCTGTCCCCTAGACACCCGGTTGGTCCCCTGCAACCCCAACACTCGGACCACGCATGCTGCGATCTCCCAAACTGATGGCTCCTCCAAGTCACAAATCAATAGTGCATTCTTATGCACTATTGTAGTACAAAGGCAGTACCAGTCCAGCATATCCTCCATGTCCACATCCGCGGACACCCGTGGCTGAGTATCCACCACCCTACCCAAACATGGTAGTCCCATCAGAAAGTACATGTCTGCTAGGGTGAGCTCTAGTCTCTCCCCTTGCACCATGAAGCACAGACTATTAGGCTCCCAAAAACTCACTAACTTGTTCAGCAGTAGTACTGCTGAACGCATCATCGGCACCTATGCGAACTTCAACAGTTCACACAGTCCCAAAGTCCCCCGGACATGTCGATCATCCCGTATATAGTCCATCAGGTCATCTGGTATATTACGCTCTCTCCAGAGTACCCTCGGAATCCTATCAATCAAACAACAAAAAATCATCAGCATATCATCTACTAAACCATCATCCCTCCCCCGGTATGACTCCACAATCTTGATCCAGATCGTGACTGTGGGGCCCCCATGCCGCGATCCCAAATCGCGGCTATCAGGACTATAGCTGCAGTCACAGATCATGCCTATGGAGCCCACATATGCGATCACAGATCATGGCTATCCCAGCCATAGCTGCGATCCCAGATCGCGGCTGTCCCGGCTATGGCCGTGGGCGCAGATCGTGAATACCCAGGCCATAGCTGCGATCCCAGATCGTAGCTGTGGAGGCCACAGTCACGATCGTAGATTGCGGCCATTGCCTCGAAACCCATGATCCACACCCACGTGGACTGTACAACCCCCCATGAGGACCCACTACCCACCCAAATCCTGAAAAAATTAAAGGTCTGAGTTCAATGAAATACCTGCAACTCGCGGAAATGAAATCGACTAGTCCAATTGCCTAGAAATCTTAAATCCGCTCTGGCCCACCACACTCTTCTATCAAAGTCAACCACACAAATGACACTTGACATTATGGGTCCACTTAGTATTTATAGACAGTTGACTTTTCTTGATTTGGCCTTTATGGATTCATATAGAGTCCATTTTCCAAACCATTTCCACCACTGGAATCAGCACGACGAGACCTTCAGAATGGTCCATCGGTTTCTATTTTTCTCCGAACCCATTGTTTGGAATTTTTTTTCCATGCATGTTGCCATCTCGATTTACATGCCAAATCGAATGTTGTCAGTTTTTAGCATTCCTTATACCATCGGATTCAGTTTTCCGAGCTCGTGATGATGCTTGAGATCACTTCTCACTCTCACCCCTAGATTTTTAGGGCATTTTTTACCAGCCCCTAGTCATCTTGGTTTGCATGCCACCTTGGTCGTTATCCATTTTTGACACTTTTTATATCACCGGATTTAGTTTTCTGAGCTCGTGATGACGCTTGAGATCATTTCTCGCTCTCACTCAATACAGTTCCAACACCGTGTCCCGACACCTTGCTGCCTCAATTTGCGCACCACATCGACCGCCATTGAATTGTAACACATTTATACATGAGCCATTCACTCCATTCATATTGCAATTATTTTGTTATTTTTTTTCCATTCATCATCCCGCAAGGAGGCCCACCAATGTTCCCCCCCAACCCTCGTTCTTGGTTCTCATCGATGTCCCTCGATTGAACACTCTCTCCTTGCTTGGCCATTCCTTTTGTGCGGGTATATATTTTATCCATTTTTCAGGCCAGACAAGTCCCTTTACGAAAAAGGCACTTAGGGAGTTTTTGTTAAGCTCTTTTCTGACTCCTAAAACAATGAAAAGATCGTCGAGCAATCTTTCTTCTTTCATGCTTGTTAAAGTACCTGAAAGGGCATCTATCTGGTATAAGTTTACCCCTTTCTGAACCTGGTAGACTAATTACGAAAAAGGAATACTCTAGTCACACTGGCTAGAAGAGTTCTTCATTGCATACTTTTATGCTTTTTCGAGCCTTGGAGACTAACACACGAAAAAAGAACCCCCCTGGAGTCTTCTTATTGATTTCAGACTCTCTAAAATTGAAAGCAACCATGAGCATACACTGTCCTGGGCTCGTACAAATCCACACGACGGTACCATTCCATTATTTCAGAGTCTTCTTATCGCTTTCAAACTGCTTAAAATTGAAAGCAATCACGAGCTATGAACTGTCTTGGGCTCGTATAAATCCACACAATAGTACCATTTTGAGCACACTTCTTCTATCTCCTTAAACCATAAATAAGTCCCCCCCTAGTGCCTCTCGGCACTATGATCGATCATCTCGGCAGCACCCCCAATAAGGTCGTCTTTGCTCTGAGTATTTTGCAGTATCCTGCCATCTTACCCCAACTTGAGTATCACTCATCCCAGTCACCATCCTGGATCCATTAAAGCTATGGATCCCCTTCCCACCAGTTAGTTTCATATGCTGCCCGATCAGCCCCACCATCATACTCTGAACAAAGGAAGTTTGAGGTCACCCACTCTATTTGCCCAGTTATTCCCCACCCCCACAGTATGTCAGTCCTACCATCAGTACTCTCACAGTTCGTTTCTCCACCTCGTGCTCCTATCAAGGAAAACATCATTGCCTTGCTAGTTGCAAGTCTCCCTATGTTGACGACAGCCCATCTATTCCAAAGGATAGACCTAGAGGTCCCCGCACCTTGGACTCATCACCATCTGTGGTGAGTGCTTACGAACCATTTTGAAAGGAGTCATCAGTGCCTCTACGAATGGTTGTTTCTCACATGCTCGACTTCAACACCTTGATTGCATCGTTGAGAATCGTGCAGGGTATATATCCCTTCAGTTATTTGTCAAAGACCCCCGGACTTCCCCCGACTCAAGCACATTGGTGGGTCACCTTGGAACACCCAGTTATATGTTCCCATGGATATCCAGGTTTCGTTGGTGATCGTATTCGGAAGCCATCCACTTATATGCTTCCTTGAGTACCTAGTTCAGCTCCAGTTCTGTGTACCATTGAGGGTGTAACTCTCCATCATTATGATCATTCCAGTTCATCACTTCCTCTGGTACCTATACTCAACACCACTATTTATAGTCCAGCGTATCAGTTCTTCAGCTCAGACATGGTCAGCCTGGGTAGTATGTCCTAGATTTGTGTCCCCTTTTTGGACCTGAATGATGTACACAATGGTTCTCCATGTATCTTTCAGGTCCCCATTTTTGGGCCTCATTGTTATTTTTATGTATCTTGATACGAGCATGGGTATGCCCGCCTCATCCATATATTGAGATTATTCCTCATTCATTATTGAGGTCATGTATTTTTAGTTTTTGCAGTTTGTTTTAGGACCGTTGTTTCGGGCTCTAGTTTTTTTCTTCTCCTCTTCACATCCCAGGAAAACCATACAAGAGTTATGATGTCTATCAGCCATACGATGAGCTCCTGCCCTCACACATCAAGGGGCAATCTGTTAACACCCAAAAAGTGCTCACCATCTTATCTCGCTCATTACATGACTCATTTGTTTATATTACCTACCATATTTGCCTCCAAAACCTAAAAAACCATTAAAAAGCCTCCAAAAGGCCAAAAACCCCATTTTTTCCCCAAAATAATTTAAACTTCCTCCAAAAATAGCAAAAAAACTCTAAAAAGGGAATAAAAAATATAAAAAAGAGGAAAAGGAGGGATGAAAGAAGCAAAAACCCTATACAATTGACCTAAACCATATGGTGCCAAAAACCACGGGTCAACACTCCACCACTAAAAACCTATAATAGGTGATGGAAGCTCCCCATTTCATATCCACAATCTTCTTTATCCTCACTCTACCAAAATCACTCTTGAAACCCTAGCTTACCATTTGAGCTAGTTTTTTCCCATTTGAGTGCCCCTTTTGGCCCAATTATTCAAACAGCTTGGAGAAGGAGAAGGAACCCATTGGAGCATGGAACCAACCCTCCTGGACTACTGCAAGAGCTCCACCGACCTCAACACTTGAGTTAAATTTAATACAAAAAGAAAATCTTTATCATCTTGCCATGTCTTTTTATTTCTGTTAATGCTCATACTAGGTTAAATTTCATATTGTTTTACTGTTTTAATTTACTGTTTATTGAATGGCTACTAGGAGGCCCTTCTCCTTAGTAGGTGCTCATTTGCACAAGCTAGGGTGAAAACCCTAGCTACACCAACAATTTAGCTATATCCGTAATGGAAAACACAAGAAGGATCGACCGATCCTTCTTGCAGTGTCAGAAATATTATGAAAAGAATATTGGTAATAAGAAGGGTCGACCAACCCTTCTTGGAGTGTCGAACTATTATAAAAATAATATAGGGGATAAGAAGGGTCAGTCGACCCTTCAATTATGAGGGAATTGTAAAAATAAAACACCTTGGAAGTTATATCATATAAAAATGGTTTGTCCCTACTTCCTTTTTACGACAAGAAGGATCGGCCGGCCCCTTCTTTTCATAGTTAATTATCAAACCTTTATCCATGAATTCAGATATAGCCATAACGGATAATCCAAGAAGGATGTGACCAACCCTTCCTGCAATGTCGAACTATTAGGAAAAGAATATTGGGAATAAGAAGATTTTGCCGACCCTTCATTTAAGATGGATTTGTAATAATAGAACACCTTGGA